>OX596279.1:31103080-31846413 GCA_951394225.1 Harpalus rufipes | reverse complement strand
GTAATAAAGGTTCATGTACTGCACCAGAAACGTGTACATGTATTTCCGGATACATTCTGGATCCAAAGAATAAATATAACTGTCTACCAAAATGTTCACAAACTTGTAACAAAGGAACATGTACTGCACCAGAAACCTGTACATGTACAACTGGCTATAGCTTAGATTCAAAGAACAAATATAACTGTCTACCTAAATGTTCTCAGACTTGTAACAAAGGAACATGCACTGCACCAGAAACCTGTACATGTATTTCTGGATATATCCTGGATGCAAAAAATAAATATAACTGTTCACCAAAATGTTTAAAACCATGCACTAAAGGAACTTGTACTGCACCAGAAACGTGCACATGTTTAGGAGGCTATTTCATAGATCCAAAGAATAAATACAATTGTTTACCAAAATGTTCTCAAGCTTGTAACAAAGGAACATGTACAGCACCAGAAACCTGTACATGTATTTCTGGATATATATTAGATCCAAAAAACAAATACAATTGTTTACCAAAATGTTCTCAAGCTTGCAACAAAGGAACATGCACAGTACCTGAAACTTGTACATGTGTTCCTGGATACTTCTTGGATCAAAAGAATAAATATAACTGCCTACCAAAATGTTCTCAAGTTTGTAACAAGGGAACATGTACAGCACCAGAAACCTGTACGTGTATTTCTGGATACATCTTAGATCCAAAGAATAAATACAACTGTCTACCTAAGTGTTCTCAAACTTGTAACAAAGGTACATGTAGTGCTCCAGAAACTTGTACCTGTATTTCTGGATATATTTTGGACCCCAAAAATAAATATAACTGTATACCAAAATGCTCAAAACCCTGTACTAAAGGTACATGTACTGCACCAGAAATTTGTACATGTTCAGGAGGATTCTTCTTAGATCCAAATAATAAATATAACTGCCTACCAAAGTGTTCCCAAGCTTGTAACAAAGGTACATGTACAGCACCAGAAACTTGTACATGTATTTCTGGATATATAATAGATCCAAAAAACAAATATAATTGCCTACCAAAATGTTCTCAAACTTGTAACAAAAGTACATGTACAGCACCAGAAACATGTACGTGTACAACTGGTTACATTCCGGATCCAAAGAATAAATACAATTGTTTACCAAAATGTTCCAAAGACTGCAACAAAGGAATATGTATAGCTCCAGAAACTTGTCATTGTGATCCTGATCATGAACTTGACCCGAAGAACAAATTTAATTGTTTACCCAAATGTTACAAACCTTGTTTAAATGGAGTATGTATTGCTCCAAATACTTGCAGTTGCAATTCTGGGTAAATATTAAAATTTCTTTGAATAAATGCAAAAACAACCAATGTTAATTTCGTAATTTTGTGAATGGGTGATTTAAAATCAATTTTCGGTGTTAATAATACCGAGAGAAACTTTCTGTAAACCTTGAAATTAATGTTGATTACAAATGAGGAACTTTTAGCAAAAACAACCTTAATACTTTTTTTAAATTTGAGATAATCAAAGAATATTTTCCTTACTTTTATAGCCTCCTGTAACTTAATTTAATTCAGGAGCATGTTTAAACATTAGAAAAGTATTTACTATAGATATTAAGAAATAGTAAAATAATCATTGATGAGCATAATAATTAGATATTTTTATAGGACGTTTTTACAGAAACGCTCAAACTGTAATATGTAATAACTTGTGAGTAATATACTTTTTGCAAGAAACAGTTTTACCAAACGTTTGGCATCCTTCAAAGTAAATAATGCTGAATATAACTCATATTTACAATATTTGGCCCATGGTTGTTTTTTCCAAGTGCTCTTAACTTTTACTAATTTTGTAATTGAAACTGTCTGTAGAACTAAAGTCCTTCAAGACTTTACTATTTTATCTACATTGGTTTATTATTGCAACAAATATTTCTCTTGTTTATATGTTCGTATGTTTTTAAATTTTAATTTGTTTTTAGGTTCATACTTGCTGGAAAAGATCCATACACTTGCGTGCCCAAATGTTCCCAATTTTGTACTTTCGGTACATGTACATCTCCAGAAATTTGCACCTGTAACACTGGCTATTTTCTTGATCCTCGAAACAAATATAATTGTCTTCCAAAATGTTCGAAACCATGTAAGCAAGGAATATGTTCCGCGCCTGAAGTTTGCTCGTGTCCAAATCATTTCATAATTGATCCTTTTGATCGATTCAATTGCATTCCTTTTTGTACTAAACCTTGTATCAACGGAGACTGTGTTGCTCCAGAAATTTGCAAATGTAAACCAGGTTTCATAAGAGACACAAATAATGTTTTTCTTTGCGTTCCACAGTGTAACGAGCATTGCATTAATTCTTATTGTTCAGCTCCTGAGACTTGTAGTTGTTATACAGGATACGCCAAAAATACCAGTAGTTCTTGTTTGCCAATTTGTTCTAAGCCTTGTGAAAATGGCCAATGTACTCGTCCAGATTTCTGTTCTTGTAACGAAGGATATAAAAAAGATGTTTCTGGTAATTGTGTACCTGTATGTTTTCCCCCATGTCTGAATGGTATATGTACCGCACCGAACGAATGTAGTTGTTACCACGGATTTGAATTATCAGAAGAAAGACATATATGTAACAGAAAATGTAAAGGAGGATGCGACCATGGAATTTGCCACGATGGTACATGTATCTGCGATGCTCATTGGTCGGGAATGACCTGTAACCAACCTTTGACCAATCATATAGCGGGGATAGCAACTGAATTGAAAAAGTAAATAATTTTGAAATTATTTCTTTTAAATATAAATATATGTTATTCTTTTACAGTCTGTATGTGACTATGTGGCCTATTTCTCTTGCTGTTGGATCTTTATACGTAATTTTATTTGTATACGCGGTATATAAAGTGTGGAAATGTAAAAATAAAAGGAACAGAAGAATGAGACAGGATTCTCAAGATATTCCATTAAGTAAGATTTTTTTATAATTGTTTTTCAAATTAATAAAAATATTTTTTGTTCTAGATGATTCTTTATTTAATATGCAGACTACAAAAGCATAGTTTACATTTATTTTACTTATTCATGTACAAATTTTAAATAATATTGTTATTAAAATATAATTTTTTATTGTGTCTTGTCATTACTTCCTATCATCAAACAATCATCATGACTAAATTTGTTTTTTTTTTTAAATAAACAAATATACCATCACGGCAAATTACCCATTACTGGGTGTGTCAATCTGCTTTGTACACAGATATCGGTAATGATGATGACATATTTGTTTATAAAAGTACAAAAGTCAAGTGGAAACTAAAATTCTGGTGGGGGATAGTTCGAACTGTAATAAATGATGGGAATGGCACCAATTATACCAAAGCACCTAAAGTGAACACATAACAGCACTATCATCCAACCACTTATTTGCAATGTGATTTGTAATTTTAATACCTATACAATTATATTGACCGTTAGTATGAGCAACTGATTGTGATTAGCGAGCAGTAGCATTGTTTTTTCTCTGTCTTTCATTTATGCATGGATTATGTTGAACAAAAATACTTCAAATTAAAGACATGTACACATAATTTTTATAACTGTTAATTTGCAGTATTTTACCCCGAAATAATTCAGAAACAATTGTCAGAGAAAAAACAATACTAGTCAACTGCTCGATTATCTCCGTTAATTAGTTGTTCATACTAACGAGCATTATTTTTATACTAGTAAAATCACTGCTGCAAAATATTGAAACCTGTTTGAAATATGCAATGAGACCGTCAAATAATATATCAATTTTATTCAAAAATTCTCCAAGTGAATCATGTTTGGAAGATTAGATAATTAAATATTTACATTTTTTTTTTTTTGTAAATTACACACTACAATAAGATATAGCTTACAACGTAGTCAACCCCCACGCACATCCTTTGATAATATAATAAAAAGAAGTACAAAACGCATTTTACATTTAATCATTTTGTCAACAACAATGAATTCCAAAATATTTACGCTGTTAGTGCTAAACTTTTCCATTAACTATATTTCTGCTCAACAAGGTGTGTGCCAGAAAACAAGACTGTAAGAATATTAAACTATAGTGACATACAAATATATAAAAACTGATTTTTCGTAGTGTTCCTAAACACAAAGTAAAAATTGTTACCATTACGTTTTGGGAGACGTACAAAAAAGGTGCCGCCTATTCAGAAAATGCACCAAAGAACGTTTAGTCTCAAAACAAGAACCTAGACTTGAGGTATGTATAGTAAATATAATTTTGTAACTACATAAGTTAGTTATGTTGTCGGTTGAGGTGCAAACGACACAGGTTCTTAATTCAACCAAAATTTCCATAATAATGTATGTGTACCGTTAAGGGAGATTATCATGCGCCACCCCGCGGGTACTCAAAGTTTTCGTGGAAAGTGCACTACAAAGTTTTACCTTCCGTCACCTTTAGGTAAGAAAGGTATTGTCTTTGGTCAAACAATTCAGTTATGAGTTTTTAGTGAATAAGCATGTTTTAGGGCCCCTATAATACGATTTTACCATTTTTACGATGATGTCTGTATGTATGTATGCCTCTGTGTGTGTGTGTGTGTGTGTGTGTGTGTGTGTGTGTGTGACGAAAGTTTCGAATCGCATAACTTCAATACCACGATTATAAAAATTATATTTTTTTGGTATTCCTCAAGTTTACCTCCAGAAGAACAAGTGATTAGAATTTGGTTATAATTGGTGAACCGGAAGTAGTCTCATTTGAAGATATAAGTTAAATATGATTTATTGACATTTAACGTTATTATTTAAGAATATATTATTCTCTATACGATTTGATTGCATTTTATACTTCATATCCAATAGATATAGAGTTAAAGAATTATAAAGATATTAAATTTCATAAATCAGCCAGCTATGCTAACCATGGAAACTGCTAATATATTCAGATAATTAAAATTGACAGATATCTGTATCAATGGAAAGAAAATGAATGTGGCAGAAATGAGGATGTTGAGATAGATGTTGAAGAAGACACGAAACGATATGGTAAGGAATTGAAAGATAAGGAAAATGGCCCGAGTGATATAAGTTTCTAGAAAGAAACAAGAGAGACAATTACATTGGTTTGAACATGTCATGAGGAGAGGTGAAGAATATATTGGAAGAAGAATGAATAGCTTAGTAGTAGAAGGTAGAAGAAACAGAGGAAGACCAAAGATAAAATGAAAGTACTGTATTGCAGAAGACTTGAGAGGAAAGGAACTGAATAAGGACGACAAGCAAAACAGAAATCAGTGGAAGAAGAAAATAAAAAATAGCAACCCCTAACGAATAGGAAAAGCTAAAGAAGAAGATGTCAGCGTCAAGTGCAATTTCCATAGTTTGTTTATGAAGTAATTTTACTGGAAATATAGGATCTTTTGAAAGAAAATTTACATAATACACAGGATTGGCGGAAGGTAATGTGCTGGCCACAACAGATTATTTTCTTTATAAATATAAATTTTAATTCAGTGGTAGGATTCTTGGATTAAAAGCTCCATTCGTCGATAATTTATTTATTGAAGTAGAAAAAATGCCGACATTTCGGTTATGATTATAACCATTTTCAAGTGTAAATATCGCGAGCCATAAAAAGAATTAGGATGTATCCAAAACCATTTGAACAATAATTAATATTCATACACCTAAATTTTTCTGGGGTAATATTACCAAAGACTTTATTATATTATTACTACGTTTACATGCAGTTTTGAAAATGATTTCAGTTTGCAGTCAAAATTACGCGAAAATGTTTACATGCAATTTTCAAAACAGGTTTACAGATTGATTTGAAATTGTTTCGGCGCATGCGCATTTAGATGTAACATCCTCTTCACTCAAAATACTTCGTTTTGCCATTATTCCAAATATTCTTTTACTTCGTATGATCACGCAATAAAACCACAACTGTCAGTTTATTTAAGTAACACGAAGCGGCAGAAACCTTATGCTATGTACGCATGCGCAATATTGAAACTGAATTTAAAGTGTTTACATGAGTAGTTTTGAAACTACTTTCCAAGTTAAACCAATGAATTATAGTTTTGGTTTGAGATAACTTAAAACCGTTTTAACACTGTATACATGGCGTTTTCAAAACTGCATGGAAACTCAGTATATATAAAGAAATAATGGGAAATACTTTATTTCTGATATAGGATGACTACGGGTTTTACAAAAAATGATGATAAACAGATCATATTTCCGGCCGATAACTCCATAATAATTTATATTTAAAAAAATTACAATATTCGATGTCAGTATCTCTTTTATAGCTTAATTATAAAGATGAACAATGTTAAGTTAGTGATTTCAATATGTATATATTTGCAAATAGATGTTATTTTATCTCAACAAAGCATTTGTACAAAAACAAAATTGTAAGATATTTTTACTTTATAAAGCATTTATAAAGTGTATAAAAAATAATAAATTTGTATCTTTAGAGTAACTAAACTTCATACTGTGCAATATACAAGATCAGTCATGGAATATATTCGAAAAAAATGTAAATGCATGCCACCACCACTGACTCAAAGAATTCAACACTGGACTGAAGTTAGTATTTGTCTATAAATATTCTATAATATAGGATTTAGTGCACATCATTTTATTAAAAAATCTGTTGTGGCCAGCACAATACCTCTCGCCACTTCCGTTTTTGGTTACATAAGTATAGGGCGCGAGCATTCATATGATATTTTTGGCCTTGACAAGCAGATATGGGGGTTCTGTCAAAATGACAAGTAGTAATTTAGTATATAGATGTCAAATGTCAGAATTTTCATCAAAAATTCCAAGATTTTCTAAATTCACGTAGTTAGTCATACTTGACTTAGACAAGCAGATATGGAGGCCCTTGTCAAAATGACAGTTAGTAATTATTTACATAAATGTCAAATGTAATTTTTCACGTGGTTAATTTGTCACCAGGAATGTGGAAATTTACTTGTCGAGGAAAATAAACCACATGGAATTGGAATATCACGAAATTTTGGATGGAAAATTGACATTTGACATATATGTACATAATTACCAGCTGTCATTCTAATTCGGGCCCCCAAATTTGCTTGTCAAGTCCAACAAAGTCACATGACTGCTCGCGCCCTATAAATTTCTCATGTCTTTTCTTTATGTTTAGATTATTTTTATAATTAAAATTTATTTTTTGAGGAAGTTTTCTCCTACTTCTAAATGTTCGAATTTCTTCCAATTTCTTGACTGGATTTCAGATGGGTATATGTATACAGCTATAATTTTAAATATTTAATTGTTATTATTGTTATACAACAAGAAATAGTAAACTTACCAATATCTGTGAAAAATTCTTCAATAATATCAGTTAAATTTCATTTAACGTAAAAGCGTATTTTGACGTTTTACTACTATGTTGCCAAAAAAGAATATGTAAGATTTATTTTCAGCTAAAATCTATATAAAACCATATTCGTACTATGGCAAATTCTGAATCGGTTCTTATCCACTGTCATGTGTTTAGTAAAAATAGACTTAAGGTCAAATTTTAGAATTGAGCTGCCAATATCGCCCAAACAGGTTTATGAACTACTGTTGGTTTTTGGCAATGACATTTTTCTGTCATTTACAAACATCTGATGGTTACTATAGAGTTGTTTAGGCTCTGAAAATTATTACAAATTATTATATATTATTATATACTATATCTCCAAACCTATAGGAGATATAATAAAATTTTAAAATGTATCGAATAGAGAATTTTATGTTCTAATAAAAAAATTCAAAAAAATTATATTTAGAATTTTTTTTTAAGATACTACTACTTCCGGTTTTCCAATTGGTACCAAAACCTATTCAACTCTTCCCATTAATGTTAGATTGAGGTATCCGTAGTCAAAAAGGTCTTTAGTATTATAGAATTTGAGAAATCGTGTCTCCAACAACCTCACACACACACATCCACACACACACACACACACACACACACACACACACACACACACACACACACACAGACATCATTGTAAAAATGTTAAAATCGGATTCTATGGACCTTAAATCGTGCTTATTCAGTAAAATCTGGATATGCGATTTTTAGCATGAATCCTCTTAGCGAGAGGTAAAAAAGAATTGAATATAGGTATGAGATTTGATCAAAAATAATGATTTTGCGATTTATTAGCTTTCAATTGAACTCATTTTTTTACCGCGTTGGTATCACAATCTGTGAAATATATATCTGATGTCTTTCATATTATACAGCTACATATTTTTATAAATCATTTTGACACAATTATCGATTTTTTTAAAATTTAAAAATGGCGGAACAAAGAATTTGCCTTAAATTTTGTGTTGAAAAATAATATAAAATGATGCGAGATGACGTATGGTACGCGCTCTTAATAGTACAGATATGTACATCGGCCGCTAGTAGGAACAAGTAATTTAGAGTGATTAGCGAGGAGTTGATTAGCATCTCTACTAATCATTTATAGATTATTTTAGAGAAAAATACTTCAAATAAGAGTACACATTTTTTATTTGAAAAATTTCTCTAAAATAATCCATAAACGATTGACAGAGATAAAACAATGCTAATCAAATACTCGTTAATCACCCTTAATCACTTGTTCATACTAGCAGCCAAAGTATTTATCAAAATCTGCGAATAAAGGAAGACTGACAAAATACGGTATTTTTTTCTTCGACTTGCTTCGCGAGCAAGATCGCCATTGGTTGACATATATTAAAGTTTCACGTTTCACACACCTAAATTTTTCTCGAAACATGTTCCATAAAACAATGAAAACAAACCGAAATTCGTTCATTTGTTCTCTAAATTAGCAATTAGCGCGAACAACCAGACAAACGTCTCCCAGGGTTTTATTATATTATGTAGAGATAATGTAAAATACCCCGCAAAATTTTCTAAAATGCGATGACTACGGTTTTTACGCAAAATGCTGATAAACAGATTATATTTCCTGTCGATGACTCCTGAATGAATTATATAAAAACAAAGTCACAATACTTAGCGTCAGTGTTAATGTTATAGTTTGTAAAGATGAACAGTGTTAAGTTAGTGATTTCAATTTGTATCTATTTGCAACTAGATATTATATCTGCACAACAAGGCATTTGCACGAAAACAAAATTGTAAGATATTTTTATTTTATAAAATGTATTTTTACATATAAATTAATAAATAAATTAATCTCTTTAGAGTAACAAAACTACGTTATGTGCCGCATACTGTCACATTTTTGGACGTAGTGCGTAGAAAATGTACTTATTATAATGCACCACAACATTTAATGTGTAATTTTTACGTACCATCGCAGAGAGTTCAAAACAGGAAAGAAGTATGTATATTTTCATGTAATTTGTACATTAAGAAGGTTTATAATGAAACAATTACTAGAAATCTGTAAAGTATTTATTCTTACAAAACCGACGTTTCAGTATGCACCTCTATACCTTCGTCCTTCATCAGGGTAAGTTTTTACAACTTCTTAAACAAAAAATTATATATACATATACATCCATTCGCTTGAACGTTTAATTTTAGAAACATCGAAAAAAGTCGACAATAAAATCCATTGTCTATATTGAGAACGAACAAATTCGTGTGTGTTTTTTGTAAATTTTTGTACGATGTTTGTAAAACTATATGTTTAAACGAAAATAGTTACGTGTACATGAATTTATGTTCAAAAATCAGTAAGATCTTACCTACCCTGATGCAGGTACAAGTGTCGAAACGTCGGTTTTGTAAGAATATATGAATATAACCGAAATTTCGAGTACCTAAATCTTAACATCTAATCTACACCACAGTTGAGAAATTTACCCAATTTCCAATTTCTTACCCTTGAAAGCGTAGGCGATTATGAACCGAAATAGTTTTAAAAATAGAAGTAGGTAATGATTATATTCTTTTGCTATCCTAAAGAGCAATACCGAAAAGAAATCCTAATGTTAAAATGTCTTTTTTTCAGACGTACCACGAAACAGAAAAATACAGCGAATGTTGCCCAGGGTACGTCGGTTCTGTCAATAGTGCATGTACTCCCATTTGCCTACAAGGCTGTATTAATGGTTACTGCAGCGCTCCAAATACTTGCACCTGTAACCAGGGTTTCTACTTGGATCCAAATAACCATCACAATTGTTTTCCACGATGTTCTGCTGTTTGTAACCATGGATTATGCACTGCACCAGAAACTTGCACATGCCATATTGGATATAATTTGGATCCATATAACAAATATAATTGTCTACCAAAATGTTCAGCCACGTGTAATTACGGTACGTGTATTGCACCAGAAATTTGTGCTTGTCAAAATGGGTACTATCCAGATCCAAACAACAAATATAACTGTCTGCCGAGGTGTTCTTCCGTATGTGTACAAGGAATATGTACACAACCAGAAATTTGTTCCTGTAATATGGGATACTACTTAGATCCTACAAATAAGTACAATTGTCTACCAAAATGTTCTCAAGCTTGCAACAAAGGTACATGTACTGCACCAGAAACTTGTACCTGCAATTCTGGTTATTATACCGATCCAAACAATAAATACAATTGTTTACCAAAATGCTCAAAAATTTGCAACAATGGAAGATGTGTTGCACCAGAAACATGTTCATGTAATTTAGGTTACTCTTTGGATCCAAATAATAAATACAATTGTTTACCAAAATGTTCTCAAGCTTGCGACAAAGGTACATGTACTGCACCAGAAACTTGTACCTGCAATTCTGGTTATTATACCGATCCAAACAATAAATACAATTGTTTACCAAAATGCTCAACAATTTGCAACAATGGAAGATGTGTTGCACCAGAAACATGTTCATGTAATTTAGGTTACTCTTTGGATCCAAATAATAAATACAATTGTTTACCAAAATGTTCTCAAGCTTGCGACAAAGGTACATGTACTGCACCAGAAACTTGTACCTGCAATTCTGGTTATTATACCGATCCAAACAATAAATACAATTGTTTACCAAAATGCTCAACAATTTGCAACAATGGAAGATGTGTTGCACCAGAAACATGTTCATGTAATTTAGGTTACTCTTTGGATCCAAATAATAAATACAATTGTTCACCAAAATGTTCTCAAGCTTGCAAGAAAGGTACATGTACTGCACCAGAAACCTGTACGTGTAATTCTGGATATGTCGTAGATGCAAATAATAAATATAATTGTCTACCAAAATGTTCCCAAACTTGCGACAAAGGTACATGTACTGCACCAGAAACGTGTACCTGCAATTCTGGTTATTATACCGATCCAAACAATAAATACAATTGTTTACCAAAATGCTCAACAATTTGCAACAATGGAAGATGTGTTGCACCAGAAACATGTTCATGTAATTTAGGTTACTCTTTGGATCCAAACAATAAATTCAATTGTTTACCAAAATGTTCTGAAGCGTGCAAGAAAGGTACATGTATTGCTCCAGAAACCTGTACATGTATTTCTGGATATGTCTTAGACCCAAAGAACATATATAACTGCATACCAAAATGTTCCCAAACTTGCGACAAAGGTACATGTACTGCACCAGAAACGTGTACCTGCAATTCTGGTTATTTTGCCGACCCAAACAATAGGTACATTTGTTTACCAAAATGCTCAACAATTTGCAACAATGGCAGATGTGTTGCACCAGAAGCATGTTCCTGTAATTTTGGTTACTCTTCAGATCCAAATAATAAATACAATTGTCTGCCACGATGTTCATCAACATGTAACCATGGTACATGTACTGCACCAGAAACTTGTACATGTAATCAAGGTTTCTACATGGAACAAAAAAACAAATTTAATTGTTTACCGAAATGTTCTTCAGAATGTATACATGGAAAATGTACTGCACCAGAAATATGTTCTTGTAATTTTGGTTATCAATTAGATCCGAAAAATAAGTATAATTGTTTTCCAAAATGCTCTGGAAATTGTATTCATGGCAATTGCACAGAACCAGAAACATGTTCTTGTTATTCTGGATACCAACTAGATCTCAAAAACAAGTACAACTGTGTGCCAATTTGCTCTTCACTTTGTACTGAAGGTATATGCACTGCACCAAATACATGTACTTGCAATACCGGGTTTTATTTGGATTTATCCAATAAATATAATTGTTTGCCAAAATGCTCAAAGCAATGTATTCAAGGTACATGTACAGCACCGGAAACTTGTACATGTAATTTTGGATATTATTTAGATGTTCAAAACAAATATAATTGTTTACCAAACTGTTCAACTCCTTGTGAGAATGGAGTTTGTTCGGCGCCAGAAAAATGTTCTTGCAACAATGGGTACAAAGAAGACACTAATAATAAATACAAGTGTGCACCAATATGTTCACAGACATGTATTAAAAGTACATGTACCGCACCAGAAACATGTACCTGCAACTTTGGATATATTTTGGATTCAAATAATAAATACCAATGTATACCAAAATGTTCCAAATCTTGTATCAATGGATCATGTACTGCCCCAGAAGAATGTACATGTAATTCTGGATATATTCCAGATGAAAAAGATAAATATAAATGTGTTCCACATTGTGAAAAGAACTGTCAAAATGGAAAATGTGTTGCACCAAATATATGTACTTGTAGTTCTGGATATATTTTAGATCAAGCAAACAAATATAAATGTCTTCCAAAATGTATCAAACAATGCATCCAAGGTAGTTGTTCTGCTCCAGAAACTTGCACATGTTCTCCAGGTTATTCTCCAGATCCAAAAGATAAATACAGCTGTCTTCCAATTTGTTCCAAAACTTGTATTAACAGCACATGTGCAAGTCCAGAAACCTGTAAATGTCTCCCTGGTTACCAACGAAATGAAACTCAAGAAAACATTTGCTCACCATTTTGTGAAACAATTTGTACTAATTCTTATTGTTCCCAACCAAACACCTGCACTTGTATGGAAGGATATAAACGAACTCGGGATCCTTTTGTTTGTGCTCCAATATGTTCCAACTGCACAAACGGAAAATGCATTCTTCCAGAAATTTGTGAATGTAAGGAAGGATATTCCAAAAATAAACTAGGATTTTGTGCTCCAATTTGTGAGCCAGCGTGTCGAAATGGAGTTTGTGCTGCTCCAAACGAATGTGACTGTTTTGCAGAATATAAAGTATCAAGAGAGAAAAACGTTTGTGACAGAAAATGTAAAATTCAATGCGTAAATGGAAATTGTACTGATGGCGTTTGTGTCTGTGACGAAAGTTGGATTGGGGAAGACTGTAATACACGTTTTGAAGATCAACTAAGTTCAATATTTGCTCAATTGATTAGGTAAGATGAAAATAAATAATGTTTCATATTTTTTAATTGACCTTTCTTACAGTAAAAATAAATTCAGCTGGACCCTAATAGCAGTTATTATAAGTCTAACTCTTCTATTACTGATAAGTGGATTTGTTACATACTTTAAAAATTACAAAAATGACCCACCAAATTATGAAGAAGAAGAAAGCATTTGTTTACAAAAATACGATTTCAAACAGCGCTAACACCATTCGTATTTATTGTGACTATTATACGTTTCACTAAACTTTCACTAAACATAACCGAACCATCTACCCGTTTAACGTAGGTATATATTTTGATGAAATTGAGGACGTACGTTTACGTGGACGTCCAGTGTGTATGGGAATGGATATTATACTAGTAGTGTGTTAAAAAAGAGGAAGTTTATATTATGTGTATGTATTGTTACTTGTGCAATTTATAATTTGAAAAATAAATTAAAATTTTATTTATATGTTTTATTTTTTTCCTTTCCGATCGTCTCAAAATATTAAAATTATTATTACCTATTTTATTTTTATGTAGATTATAACTATTTGTCATCCACCCTAAATGTTTTATAATAAATCGTAGAAATGGCCATTTTTAAAAAACTATTTTATTTTACTTATTTTGTTCCTGGAATTCTTGTATTTTCTGTTCCTAGATCATAAAGGGGTAAACACCTCTAAGTGACCTCCGACCTCACCTTATAAGGACCCCTTTACCTCACTTATTTTATACCTAAAACAAAAGAAATACATTAATATATACAACTAAAAGACAATGGTTAAGCATACTATTTAAATTGTCTCACTAATTCACTTTAATAATAACTAGTAGTCCTTAATAAACAATCCAGGTTAAAAAATATAATGTGTCTCATTTGTGTCTTATTCTTAAAACTCTTTTTCTTATAAACTACTCTCAGCAGTGCAGGAACTCCGGAACTCAGCAACAGGAATTCAGCAGACAGGAACTCAACAACTTATGACCTGAGCACTATTAGGTTAATATATCCCTCATATTTTTAAGTGTGAAGCAATGAAAAAGAGGACAATGAAAAATCTTTACACACTCAGCAAATGTATATTGCAATATAATCACTCCTATGAACAATAAGTATTTTAAATATGAAACAATAAACTCTAAAACCAAAATCTGGAAATCAGACGAAAAGGTTACTGAATCATTGTGGTGACCAGAGGTTCGTACGCCTTATCCACAACAAGCAACTTAAACAACGACATGATGTTGAACAACACCAATTTGAAGGTGAAACACTATCATTCTCGAAAAAAAAAACTTAGTATGTAGGTACCAAAATAACATAAAACTATAAAGAAAACGCTTGTCCTTCTTTTGATAACAATACGTCCAACAAAACCTGCAACATTTTGGGGATAGTGAAACACTAATGTCTCTCTTATTGTGCATGTGGGTGTGTGTATAAAACAAATAAATTTATAAATCTCACAGTTTATAGTGTTTTAATAACCTGAAAATGTATAAGAGTGGAATGTCAGTGTACAGCTACATAAGCAGGAGCACGCCTGGCCAGGCCAAGTATTTGTTGCGGCATTTCAAAACAGGGCAAACATATTAAATAAAACATAAATGGGATGGGGAAAATGATGGACAAAACCGCGGCGACGAACGATAAAAACTAATATAAACTAATGTAAGTATAATATTTAGCCGCAAATTTTCTTTCTTCGCCTAAAAAAATGCGTGTGTGTGTGCACGCGTGTATGTGTGTGATGTTAAAGCAAAGATGCGTATAGTTTAATTCTTAAATGGAATACCAAAATCTTCCTTTGTGCTCCTAAAAGCAAACAAAAAATCTTCTAATTATGTTTCTCGATTCTATTTTTCGTTTCAAGTTTTGTTCCCTTTGATTTCATTTAAAACGAAGTGCGTTCTTTTATAACTATATCATTGTCCATTCACAGTGTTTGTTTTCTCTTGATTAGTTGTACGCACAATTCTTCATTGTTTCTTTTGAGGCCAGCAGATGTCGCATATTGTACGAAAACATGTGTTCACAAACATTTATATGTTGTTAGTTAAAAATGAAGTAAGTTTCTAGGTCTCACACTCTTACAGAAGAAATGATTTTACGTTGGTTCTTCTAGTCATACTGTTAGATCATACTTAAGAAAAAACATTCTTCGACCTTTTTTATTCCTACATTGTTTGTTAAGTACATTTCTTAATTTCGTAAATGTTTATGAGTTTATAATCATTTGTAAGGTTTTACATATTATTTATGTATTATTACCTCTGGTTTTCATTTATTTATTCATATTATTCTCAAAAAATCTGATGTGGCCAGCACAATACCTTCCGTCAATCTTGTGTATTATGTACAAATTCCATACATAAATTTTCTTGCAAAAGATTATAAACTTCCAGTAATATTATTTCATGCAAATGGCACTTGACACTGACATCTTCTTCTTCTTTAGCTTTTCCCATTCGTTAGGGGTCGCTCTTTTTTATTTTCTTCTTCCATTCATTTCTGTTTTGCGGGTCATCCTCACGTCAAAATTTTTAATTCAAAATTTCATTTTTTGGTATTTTATGATTCCTTTTCTCGGCAACTGAATTCCACACCCCTGATAATAAATAAACCACATGAAATAAGAAAATCATGAAATTTTGAATGAAAAATTATGACATTTGTCAGTTATGGACGTAATTATTAGCTGTTATTTTGACACGAGTCCACATTCGTATCTGCTTGCCAAAGTCAGTAAAGTCACGTCACTGCACGCGCCTTACACACAGATCCTATATTTCCAGTTAAATTATTTAATAAAACTACGCGAATTGCACAACATCTTCTTCTTTAGTTTTTCCCATTTGTTAGGGGATCGCTATTTTTTATTTTCTTTTTCTACTAATTTTTGTTTTGCGTGTCGTCCTCATTCAGTTCCTTTTCTCTTCTTTCATCTTATATTTGGTCTTTCTATGTTTCTTCCACCTTCTGTTATAAGCGATTCATTCTTCCAATATACTCATCTCTCCTCACGACATGTTCAAACCAATGTAATCTTCTCTCTTATATCTTTCTAGAAACGTTCAACACTACAGTTATTTCCCTTACTCTTTCATACATTTACTATTTATTGATATTGGAGATATTGTGCACGAAACGGCGATCCACACACACATACACACACACGAACACACACACACACACACACACACACACACACACACACACACACACACACACACACATACAGACATCATCGTAAAAATAGTAAAATCGTATTGTAAAGACCATAATACGTGCTTATTCAATGAAAACTCACCACCGAATTTTTTGACCAAAGACAATACCTTCCTTACCTAGAGGTGACGGAAGGTAAAAACAATGTTCGATCGAATGGGATGGAGATGGAAACGGAAAGAAACAATTTCTCAGACTTGCAGTCAATAATAAAATTTATATTATTGTTGATTGTATATTTATATAAGTCCTTCAGTTTCTTGTAATATATATTTTTTTAATATTATATATTTATTACCTCTGTTTTCCAATAATTAATATATCCACTTTCTTCTTCAAATTACAAACTTATTCTTTTTCAGGAATTATTTACCTTTTCTTTTTTGTTGCTTTAGAAAGCCATTTTTAAAATTTTATTTTTCAAATAAATGCATGATGATATTGAAAAGCATTCCTACGCTACCCTAATCACGAAACCGACCCGAACCCGAAAAAATATCGCGTAAGTTAATTCATAAAATCAAATCACAGCAAATATGTGTGTATATGTGATTATTTATAAGCATAATAATTATAAAAATATTAAAGGCGTAGCTCCTAATTGTTTCATTCGTCTTGCAGGCCTTTTGAAGCATCAAAAGTATGCGCATACACATGTAAACCAAGCCAGAGGCTCATACTTGCTAGCTTAACTCGTAATCCCAGGATGTAGCATTGGTAGACCCTTTCGAAAGGTCCGTAGTAAACTTATTGTTAAACGTCAAAGGCAAGAAAGGACATACACATAATAAATGCCATAGGTCAATACCTTCTAGTTTAACTTAAAGCTCTAAGAAGAAAGAGGCTAAGCTAAACGATCAATTACATATCGACCATACTTGTTTAAATGATATTTAAACAAATATAATCTGTAGTATATTTTCAAGATTTTATTTATAAATTACTGACTATTATTATAAACTAATAAAATAAGTATGTTTGTGTCTGACTCTAATTTAAATTTCGAACGAGATTTAGCGAATTCGATGCGCGCCCTGAAAAATTAAAAACATACTACACGTACATATGCCTCCGAAAAAAGTGAGAGTGATTGCGACTTCCCTGTAATTTACAACAATTATACAGGGTGAACCACAAAGAATGAATCTATCTTTACCTTTAAATAAGTCTCATAAAAGATCATGCTAACTAAATAAATCTACTTAAAAGTTTCAAAATAAAATGAGGTACATGTTAATTAAATTAAAATAAACCTCGTCTTCTGTTGATCACTAGACTAACAGAGACATCGCAGATCTCAGCAACCAAAAACTCAGGACCTCGGGATTGAAAATCTCGGTAACAATGACAATATTTTCAACCACATTTTGGAAATAGTTAAACACTTACAGAACCATGCACCAGCTGAAGCAAAACAAACACTATTTTAAATTTGTTTAGAACTTACATTTTTGTTAATCACGCTAAACAAACAACAATTCTTTATGCATATTTCCAATTTTCATTAAATGAAATCTGGCAATAAAACTATAAATATACACATAGGCGGTGGAGGCGGTCGCCTCGGGCCTCGGAAGCCAGGAGTGTCTAGGATCTCAAGAACCAGAAGAAATACGAAGTCGGTTAAATTAGACGACAGTATTAGACAAAAGTTGCCCCATTACGTTATTTTAGCGGTATTTTGTTTATCTTGAAATAATTCATACGCCATTAGGAAGGCAAATAAAAAATATAAATCTTGACGTTTTTATTTTTGCAAATAAAATTCATGTATGAAAAAATACTGGATTTGGTTTGCATGTTTACCTCTCGCTAAGATAGGTCCATAGAATCCGATTTTAACATTTTTACAATGATGTCTGTGTGTGTGTGTGTGTGTGTGTGTGTGTGTGGATGTATGTTAGGTTGTTGGAGGCACGATTTCTCAAATTCTATAAGACTACAGACCTGTTTGACTACTGATTCCTCAATTGGGGGAGATGAATAGGTTTTGGTACCAATTGAAAAACCGAAAGTAGTAATATCTTAAAAAAAAATTCTAAATATTATTTTTTTGATTTTTTACCTTCCGTCACCTATAGGTAAGGAAGATATTGTCTTTGGTCAAAAAAATCGGTGGTGAGTTTTCATTGAATAAGCACGTTTTAGGGTCTTTACTACGATTTTACTATTTTTACGATGATGTCTGTATGTGTGTGTGTGTGTGTGCGTGTGTGTGTGTGTATGTGTGTATGTGTGAGTGTGTATGTGACCGCGATTTCGTCAACGATATCTCCAATACTAGAATTCCAAAAATAACAATTCTTGCGTATTCCTCTTCTTTACAACCATATGCAGACATGTTTAGATTTTGGTTATAATTGGTCAACCGGAAGTACCCTCATTTGAAGATTTTAACAGTTTTTCTTGAAAAACTCAGTTAAATGTTATTATAACTTAAAGAATATATTATTGTCTATATGATTTGATTGCATTTTATATTTGATATTCAACAGATATAGAGTTAAAGAAGAATAACGATAATAAATTTTATATAAATTTCATAATTCAGCCAGCTATGCTAACTTAACCATGGAAACTGCTAATATATTCAGGTAATTCAAATTGACAGATGTCAGTATCAATAAAAAGCAAGTAATTGAATGAAAAAATAAGGGAAGTAACTCTAGTGTTAGAAGTTTTTAGATATAATAGAGACGATTACATTGGTTTGAACATGTCATGAGGAGAGATGAATAAATTAATAGAAGGTGGAAGAAACATAGGAAGACCAAATATAAGATGAAAAGACTGTATTGCAGAAGACTTGAGAGAAAAGGAACTGAATGAGGACGACACGCAAAACAAAAATTAGTGGAAGAAGAAAATAAAAAATAGCGACCCCCTAACGAATGGGAAAACTAAAGAAGAAGAAGATGTCAGTGTCAAGTGCAATTTGCATAGTTTGTTTATGAAATAACTTTACTGGAAATGTAGGATCTTTTGCAAATAAATTATGTATAGGGCGCGTGCAGTGACAAGACTTTGCTGCCTTTGGCAAGCAGATATGGGGACCCGTATCAAAATGACAGCAATTAATTATGTCCATAACTGACAAGTGTCATAATTTTTCATTCAAAATTTCATGATTTTCTTGTTATCAGGAGTATGGAATTCCGTTGCCGAGAAAGGGAATCATAAAATACCAAAAATTTAGAATCTTTTGCAAGAAAATTTATGTATGGAATTTGTACATAATACACAGGATTGACGGAAGGTATTGTGCTGGCCACATCAGATTTTTTTATTATTAGTATTAAAGAACGTAAAATTCTCTATTCAATACATTTTAATTTTTTTATATCTCCTATAGGTTTGGAGATATAGTATATAATAATATAGAATAATCGGTCACTTTAATATGTTTAAGAGTAAGGATTATGAGTGTGGCCGTGGCGAAAGAAATATGTTTAGATAGGAATGTATGGCGAAGATGATTGTTTCCTAACTATTATTGTGATCCGGATGCGGTATTTCGCTACCGAAAATGGGTCACTTTAATATATTTAAGAGTAAGGATTTGTTGTATGATGTTGATGTTGTTCTTATTGTTATCGGGTTTGTGCGAACCCACTAAGTGGGACACGCGTGATTTTATGTATGTATGTAATATGTATGTATGTATGTATATATGAATAATCTGTTGTAATAAATCTCGTTGCCCAAAAAACTGCATGGAAACCAGTTGAAATATTTATATGTTTGTAATTGACAGATAAATTCAAAATGTCAGTTTCAAAAATCAGGTGTTTTACTAACATTATTGAAAGATTATTCTGGGAGGTACGAGTACATTTAATATATATATTATTGTATTATTAATTAAATATGTTTTTAAAATTATAGGTGTGTTAATATTACATATATCCTTAAGAAATACTGTCAATGAATTTTGAAGAATTTTGAACATATTAGAAGAGTAGGACAAAATTCCTCATAGAACGAAAGAAGACATACAATTTCAATTATTTGTGTGTACAAGAAATATTAAATTTGTTACTTATAGGGGGCGAGTAGTCATGTGATCTTGTTGGTCTTGGCAAGTAGATTTGAGGAACCGTGTCAGAATGACACAATAGTTTATTTACATCCACATGGATTTCGAAAATCATAATGTTTTGAATGAAAAATGATGATACTTGACACCTATGCACATTATTACTAGCTATCATTCTGACACGGGCTCCCATATCTGCTTGTCATAGCCAACAAAGTCACAGGACTGTTCACGCTCTATGTAACATAAAATGTAAATGGCGAGAGGTATTGTGCTGGCCACAACAGATCTTTTAAGCTTGTTTGAATGATGACGATAACCATTTTTTCCCACTATTGGATATCCAGTTATTTATTTTTATACGGACGCCGTAATGAAAACTTAATCATTAAAAAGATTTTTTGATTTCCAATGATGTATTCATTTTAAATATTGAAAGAAGCTTTCAGAACTCATAATAATGAAATATCTGGGATTAGTTAAATAAAATAAACAGAACTAATCCCAGATATTGTTTTTATTTTATGTATCAATCTTTTGAGTAGAGCTCCAATCTTTTCTTCGGATCTGCCGGTGATGTATGAAAAGGATTATTAATTATTTGATGATTATAATTTAGTATATGTACTAAAATATTCAAAAAGACACATGAAAGAATACACTTTAAGATTTTTAAATTTAGAGAAAAAATATATTGTATTTTATAAGTAATAAAACAAATTAATATATTCACTTGTGAAATTTATAATCATTTCTCGAATGATTAGCATAATTTGGAGTAGGATAACTCGTCATTGTGGATACTTTCTACGATTAATAATATTATAACACTGATATTGAATAATTAAACTGGGCCCCAAAATGGCGGACAAGTCAGCTGTGATATATCTAGTGGCTATAGCCGTTACAATGACATCACAGTCAGGATCTGATTGACCCTCTTAGATTTTCGAAGAGGCCAGTGACCACAGACTGCAAAAGTCCAAAATTATTGGTACAAATTTTTAATATTCACTGTACTTATTTCAAACAAATCCACAATCCAAGCTTGTGAGAGTCACATGAATATTTCCAGAAGATTGAAAAAAAAAACATTGAAATATTGATTAGTTCACAAGAATTTTTATCATTTTGAGTTATTTTGTATGTTAATAAAGCTATACAAAGTTAACAAACTATAAAAAAAGAAATTACACAATTCATTCAGTTGACTCTTTCATATTTCTGAAAAATAAATAGATCCAGACGAAAATTATACCTCAATATAATTGTCATGTTCACTGAATTGATTGATTTATGAATTCAAATTAATTTCAATGATCTGAAGCTCAAATTTTGTAGAAATATTCATTGCTGTATCACCAAACATAGCTTCAACCTTCAATAAGACCTAAGATGCCAATACGCCGTTCGGTAGTCGATCGATAATTTGTTGTGACGTAGATGGTCGTTGTTGTGACGTCATCGTCGTGGAATGATGTTATGAAAACAAATGAAAAGAGAATACAGAATTTTCTTTTACACTTACTTATTTTCCAACCATCAGGACGAAAAATTATTGTAAAAGGATTAAAAATTTACTTTAGAACACTTTGAAGATGATTTATATAATTCATTCTAATATTCTTGTTGAAAATATGTGCTTCTTTACAAACATCTGTTCACAGGATCTTGAATCAAAGAAACTAACTTCACGTCAATACGGAACTAACAAGAAGAAGAAGTAATTATAGGGATGAGAATTCTTCAAGATGTTCGATTATACAGGCTCTTGACCGACACAGACGAGTATAAATCTTTAATATGTAAAATCATACTTTCGTAATTTCCTGGTTCTCTAATTATTTTAGGTAAAAAAAATTCTACATCTGAATCAATAAGTAAAATTAATTTTGCACGCTTATAACGGTTGAAATTAGGTATGAAATGTCGGAAATAACCCCAAAAATAGTGATAGCCATAGGAATTTAACAAAAAGAATTATTCAAATGCAGAATTTTATGATCTAACAATTTTATTTAACGCTTTTATACTTAAAATAATTAGGGAAGTTTGGTTGTTCCAGTCACTATCCTATATCAGTATTTCCCAAACTATGGTCCGCAGGCTCTTGGGAAAATTAAAATTAATTAAAATTAAAAATACCTGTATAAAATAGCTTTTGTTCAAATAATAATAAATTTTTTATTACCTTCCGTCACCTTTAGGTACGGAAGGTATGTATTGTCATTGGAAAAAAATTCGATGGAAAGTTTTTAATAAATAAGCTCGTTTAGGGGTCCCTAGAATACGAATACACTATTTTTACGATGATATCTGTATATGTGTATGTGTGGCGGATCAAGTATTCAATATATTTAGTAAGTTATCCGCCACGTTACCCTCGCCCATTGTTGATCAGCTGTTCCGAGGTTACCTTGGAACAGCTGACAACCAAAACATCATTAATTTTGTATTCATTGTCCAAGACAGTCAAAATTATTTAATAAAATTATATTTACTATATTTGTTTATACAATTTAATTTCAAAAAGTTTATTTTACACATTGTAACGATTGGGATTATCAATCAAAGATAATCCGTTTCGCTACAAATTGGTGACCCCGAGAAGGGATCCGCCCTTCTTTTCAATACTCGTTATACTCTACCTTACTAATATCTCCAATATGACTGAACAGGCTTCTCCACAAGATCTTTCTCCAGCGACAGCCCCTCCTTCTCCAGAGACAGCACCTCCTTCTCCATTGACAGCCCTTCCATTAATCGGGGCTACACAACAATTCAAACTACCCGAATTCTGGCCCGACGACCCGGAGCTATGGTTCGCCCAAGCAGAGGCTCAATTCACCGCTCACAGAATTTCTTCGGAGACAGACAAATATTTAAAAATTATCACCTCATTGAGACCAGACCAAGCACTAGAAGTGTAGCGAAACGGATTATCTTTGATTGATAATCCCAATCGTTACAATGTGTAAAATAAATTTTTTGAACTTAAATTGTATAAACAAATATAGTAAATATAATTTTATTAAATAATTTTGACTGTCTTGGACAATGAATACAAAATTAATGATGTTTTGGTTGTCAGCTGTTCCCAGGTAACCTCGGAACAGCTGATCAACAATGGGCGAAGGTAACGTGGCGGATAACTTACTAAATATATTGAATACTTGATCCGCCACATATGTATGTGTGTGTGTGTGTGCGTGTATGTGTGTGACGATCGTTTCGGCCTCGATAAGTCCAATACTACAATTCCAAAAATTACAACAATTGATCTACCGGATGTACCTTAATTCGAAGCTCTACACTTCTTTTCTTAAAAAAACGCAGTTAAATACCATTTTTTGACATTTTATGTTATTATAAATATTAAAGAATATGTCATTCTCTATATGAAACCCAATGGGGTCTCATGGCCGCGTACCTTAGTGTCTGGTCGCGAATCTGGGAAACCGGGTTCAAACTCGACCAACGCCAAATATTTCGAATTTTAAATGGCACGAAATTGACCCCTGTGGCGCACTCTCCACACCAGTAATGAATGTCCGTGAGATGACGCCTGATAAACGCCCGCACGGTACAAATATGTCATCATTACCGAAATCTGTACAAAACAGATTGGCACACCCAGCAATGGGTAATATGCCGCGATGATATATTTATTTATTTCATATTCAATGTATTTAGAGATAAAAAATTATAAAGATATTAATTTTCATAAATCTTGCAATCTTTGCTGCATCACCATGGAAACTGTTTTAATAATTCAATATTACTAATTAACAGATGTCAATGTCAAGTATAATTTACATGAGTGATATGAATGAAAATGAGTATATACTTTATACTCTAAAAATGTAAACTTCGTTTCGTAAGAATAAAAATGTAGAAGTATATACTCTTTTGAGTATCACTCCTATTTATAAACCAGTTAAGTATGTACTCAAGTTTGGTATGAATAACTTTATAGTCCCTACTACCATAATGAAGTATTTGGAAAATTTGGAGTGTGCTAGTGACCAGACCCAGACTGTTCAGAGCAGCCTTTTAAAATTATGCAATTCAACCAAATGGCAATATTATTGATGAATCTACGTGTACGAAAACGTTATGGTGGATTTATACAGCGTAAGCCGTAACGTAACGTACCGTGCCGTGGCGTATTGTGATGTATCGTAGCGCGTAATTTTTCTAAGCTATTTTATACAGAACTTTTACGGTACATTTTCGTAAAAAGTTAGCGATATTTGGGTTTTTGACACCTTACGGTACGGTACGTCACGTTACGGCTTACGTCTGTATAAATTGTCATATACGTTTGCATTGTTTTATTCTTTATGTTACGTTACAGCACGTTACGTTACTGCTTACGCTGTATAATTCCAGCATTATAGTATCTACCTAATTCTAGGAGGAGTACTATTTCTCGCAATTTCAAGGCGTTACACCGTTTTTTTGAAGAAAACGTTGAGTTCATCACAAATGCGATTTTGAAAATAACACTGGAAATTTCCACAGAATTATTGCAAACGCCTTTTGCCATTTTAAATGTCATCACTTTCCGAAATTACCTCATCATTATTACTACTGTCACTACTCATTTTAATTAAATTGAGGACGCCAAATAACCTGTCTATGATTTATAAAAACAAACACGCGTTTGTATACTCGTATAAGAGTAATGTATTCTTACAGATTTGAGTAGAAACTCGCAATTTATGCTCAAAGTACATGCTTATAAACCCTTGTTTTATTCATATCACGCTATGAAATAATTTTAATGAAAATACAAGAAACTTTCTATGTGGAATATATATAAAATACATAGAAATGACGAAAGGTATTGTGCTGGCCACAACAGATTTTTTAAATTACATATTAGATAACATTATTTTGATTGCTCGTGGCATAATTTAAATGTCATGATCACGGTCGCTTCTTTGTATGCGCTTTTATACAAATTCAAGTCAAGAGGGAGTCCACCGTCAAATTTAAGTGAGAAAGAGGTCCGCGGATCAACAAAGTTTGGGAAACATTGTCCTTTATAATTCTACCTTGTTTTGAGCGCAGAACGTCATACGTCACCCTCATGTTTAAAATTTTAATCTTTCCATGACGAAATGAATTTCAAATTTCGGGTTTGTGTTAACCCATAATAAAATATAATTTTATTTATATCTTTCCGTTTTTTTACATCTTTAACACGGTAGTCGCAAATTTTAGGAAATTTTGTACCTGGTTAATTGTGCGGTCTGTATCAATATATGGAATCTATGCTAGACTATTATTGACAAAAAATATATGTTAAATAAAAATGCAGGAAAAAACGTATTGATAAAAAAAGTATAAATACGATATGAGTATGTTTGTTTTTCTAACTAATATTGTAGAATTTCAAAGAAGAAAACAATATTACTCCTTAGATTATATATTTCCTGTGTTATCTTGTGTTATGCTTCTGTTTATAAAAAGTATACCACAACTTCGCGTATAAACTATAAGGGAATATACTTAGTAAAAATAAAGCTTAATCATAGGTCTGATCTTCAACTGTTCCAAGAAAAGCCATTTCGTATTAGAATCGAAGAAAACCTGACAAAGATAGTGATTGAACAAAATATTGTCTACCAGTATATAGAACATAAATACGGGTGTAAAAAAGGATAAAATTTTCCGAATATAGTGTACTGACCAAAATGAGTAAAAAGCATAAAAAACATAGATCTGATCTCAACTAAAAAAATCTGTTGTGGCCAGCACAATACCTCTCGCCATTTTCATTTTATGTTGCATAGGGCGCGAGCAGTTATGTAACTTTGGTGGCCTTGGCAAGCAGATATGGGGGCCCGTGTCAGAATGAGAGCTAGTAATATACATAGGTGTCCAGTATCATAAGTTTTCATCCGAAACATTATGATTTTCCAAATCCATGTGGATTATTTTCCTCGACAATGGATGACAAATAAACATCAGAATATTTTGGAATTTTGAATGAAAAGTTATGACATATGACAATTGTGACATCTATGTAAATAACTACTAGCCGTCATTCTGACACGGATCCTCATATCCGCTTGCTAAGGCCAACAAAGTCACATGACTGCTCGCGCCCTATACGTAACGAATTTAACATTTCTTGTATACACATAAATAATTGAAATTGTTTCTCTTCTTTCGTTCTATGAGAAATTTTTTATCCTACTATTGTAATATGTTCAAAATTCTTCAAATTCATTGACGGTATTAGCAGTATTTCTTAAGGATATATGTAATATTAACATACCTGTAATTTAAATACATATTAAATTAATAATACAATAATATATATTAAATGTACTCATACCTCCCAGAAAAATCTGACACTGACATTTTGCATTTATTTGTCAATTACAAAAATTTGAATATCGCAACTGTTTTTCGGGCAACGAGATTTATTACAACAGATTATTCTATATTATTATATACTATATCTCCAAACTTATACGAGATATAATAAAAAAATTAAATGTGTCAGATTAAGAATTTAATTATCTTTAATATTTGCAGTAACAAATTTTCAAAAAATAATATTTAGAATTTTTCTTTTTAGAAACTACCACTTCCGGTTGTCCAATAGTTACCAGAACCTATTCAACTCTTCCCATTACTGTTAGATTGAGGAATCCGTAGTTATACATGTCTTTAGTCTTATAGAATTTGAGAAATCGTGTCTCCAACAACCTCACACACACATACACACACATCCACACACACACGCACACACACACACACGCACACACACACACACACATACAGACATCATTGTAAAAATGTTAAAATCGGATTCTATGGACCTTAAATCGTGCTTATACAATAAAATCTGGATATGCGATTTTTAGCATGAATCCAATACCTCTCTTAGCGAGAGGTAAAAAGGAAAATTGAAGAAAAACTGATAAAGATACTGGTCGAACAAAATTTTGTCTATGTGAATAAATAGACTATATAAAAAAATATTATTTGAAACATTTTTCTCAATTTGTAATAGTTACGAAGTTATTTGAAAATTAAATATTGGAAAAGATCGCCATATTTAACTTAGTACAATTATATGATTTAAAAAAAAAACAAATGCATATCTAAGATACCTCTGAATGGTAAACAACAAGTCTTATTTAATCGAAGTCGTTACTCTTATAGTTTTCTAGATGGCAGAGGTAAATACTTATTTTTCACTACCTTATATCTCGGAAACTATCTAAGATCGGACATATATTGATTAAGCTTTTTTACTCATTTTGGTCAGCACTACATGCCTTTAATTTTTTTACCCTTCTTTAAGAGCCTGTATACAATAAAATTTGATATCAAATATTTTTCTCATTTTCTAATAGTTAACAAGTTATATGAAAATTAAATATTTGTCAAAGTAGCCACATTTTATTTAGTACAATTATTAGATTTTTTTTTTTTGAAAACCACATCTAAGATGACCTCTTCATTGAAGTGATAAATCATAGTTTTCGAGATAGCAGAGGTATACTCCGTAAAAACTTATTTTTTACTGCTTTATATCTCGAAAACTATTAAAAATCGGATTCATGTTGATTAAGTTATTTTATTCATTTTGGTCAGTAATATATATATATGTCCTTAAAGTTTATACCTGAAGTTGTGAAACACCCTGTATAGCAAAACATTGGTATTTTTAGTATATAGCATTTAATTTATTCCTATTTTGAAAATTGGAAATAATTTTCCCATTACCTCCAGTCAGATTGGATCCTGGACCATCAGAACCACAATCACACTTAGCCATGCGTCTCTATAAGGTAAAATCATACAAATTTGCCTCACATAAAGTTGCTAAAAATTGCAAAACATCCGGTAGATGGTGATAGGACGCGAAAAATATTTATTCATTTCACATCAGTTCGCTGATAAATTTGACACAAAATGAGTGTTTTCATAATTGCTTCTATTGTTGTTCTAAGTTTTCATACACAGTTTACTTTGGCCCAATATGGAATATGCACAAATATGAGAACGTAAGTACATCAATTATTACATTTCTGCAAAATTTATGAATTTCTTTTAAGTGTAATTAAACAAAAAGAAGTACCAAAGGTTACCATAGTAGCACGAAGAGTTCCTACCCCTGCATGTCCTATTAATAAAGGTCCTACTTGCTTTGTTACCAAAAATCAAAAACGGTTGGAGTATATAAAAATAGTAAGTACATATTACATTATTTTCAACATTTCCTAACAATGATATCCCACTACTGATAAGTAGATAGAAGCACTTCCTGTATGATACATGCCGTAAATATTCTGCGAAAGTTCAAAATTCAGTTCCGTTTTCTTCTTACGATAACAATGTGTCGAATGCTGCTAGTGATTTTATATTTTTTTTATGTACAAATTAGTTTTATTAAATCTCAGCAAGGGCTGTGTACCAAAACAAAATAGTAAGATAAAATTAATTACTTTTTTCATATCTGTGTAATATTTGAATTGTTTTTGTAGCATTACTAAATTTCGTGTAGTACCCTACAGAATATCATACAAGGAAACATATTATGCATTTTATTCTTCTTCAGTAATACGCACAAGAACGAAATACAAACTTCAAAAAAGAACAGAAGTGGGTATCATGTCTTAATATTAATATCCTTTTTAATACAACGAATTAAAATCGGGACACATCTATGTTTACTAAATTCTAAACAATATTAAGATGAATAAACCTTGTGTTTTAATATTTAGGAAAAAAATGAAATGGTACATAGATCCCAGGCTCATAATAGTTTACATTTTCGGCAAATTTTAAAATCTACTCAAAAAATAAGAAATTTCTACAAATTTCTTTCGAATATAGATTTTAAACATACAAAAACTTAATGTTATTCCAGTATCCCGCCATTTAATATTGGGTTAGATCGCCTTTATAAGAAATACCTAATTTTATTAAACATTTTACCCATAAGGCCTGCACATTCTTCTGTTAGAGATATAGTATTGTCATACCTATGTTTTGCAAGAGGTAGGTACTACTGAACGCCATGGATTTTACAAAGTTGTTTTTGGTATTGTGCCCAAAACTAAAGGGTCTCAATAGAAGATAAATCTAGAATAAAAGATGACATTTTAAATGCCGGTCGAACTATTACCCATTATTTTAGCCCATAGTTTTTCGAAGTTTTAAGTCTATATTTAAAGTAGCCGAAATAATTTTGTAGAAATTTCTAACCATTTCTGTTGGTTTTATAATACGTTGAAAATATAAGCCTGCCAAACTATAATGACCCTGAGCTCGTACTACAAAATTTGCAAACTTAAGGACATGGTTCTTGAAGTATACCTACATTTTTAGTGCCATTGACACAGACAATTTTTTTAACAAAAAAAATTGTGCAATAATTACGTAATTAAATAATTTATTATCATACCTATTTATTAAATTGTTGTGTAGGCCAGTCCAGTAGCGCTAAAAGTGTGAAATCCAAGAACTATGCTCTTAATTTTATTAATTAAAAAAAAAATGTTTTGTGATAAGTATTCAATTACTCATGTAGTACCTACCATCTAATATTTTTGGCGAAATACTGAAACATTCTGTATGTGTTTTACAAATTATGCACTAAACATAAACGGGTGATATAATTTGATGTATCTACTGTATTATTCAGAATTAAAGTTCCATAAATCCTGTGTTCTACCTAAATAAAATTGGAATTACTACACTTTTTAACATAAATAACTATTAAATATGATTTTTTTCAGACATACCAAGAGACAGAACCATACAGAGAATGTTGCCCAGGTTACACGAACTCTACCGGTATATGCATTCCTTTTTGCCCTCAAGAATGTAAAAATGGTTACTGTGGTGCTCCAAATATTTGTACGTGCCATCAAGGGTTTCATTTAGAACCAAATAACCCTTACAGTTGTCTACCAAACTGTCTAAATGGTTTCGAATTAGATCCAAATAATAAATACAATTGCATACCAAAATGTTCAAGCAAATGTATTTATGGTACATGCGTAGCACCAGAAGTTTGTAGTTGCCAAGATGGATACCATTTAGATGGAAATAATAAATATAGTTGTGTACCAAAATGTTCAACAAAATGCAATTATGGTACATGCGCAGCACCAGAAATATGTAGCTGTCATAAAGGATACCATTTGGATGTAAATAATAAATATAATTGTGTACCTAAATGTTCAACAAAATGTAATTATGGTACATGTGTAGCACCAGAAGTTTGTAGCTGTCATAAAGGATACCATTTGGATGGAAATAATAAATATAATTGTATACCAAAATGTTCATCTAAATGTAATTATGGTACATGTATTGCACCAGAAGTTTGTAATTGCCAAAATGGATACCATTTGGAAGGAAATAATAAGTATAACTGTACACCAAAATGTTCTTATATTTGCATACAAGGAAGTTGCACAGGACCTGAAATATGTACATGCAATTCTGGATATATTTTAGACTCTGTAAACAAATATAAATGTCGTCCAAAATGTGCGTCAAATTGTAATAATGGAACATGTACAGCACCAGATATTTGTACTTGCAATCCAGGTTACCAAATGGATACCAAAAATAAGTACAATTGTTTACCAATATGTTCTTCCCCTTGCCATAATGGAAAATGTACTTCACCGCAAACTTGCGCATGTAACCACGGTTACTATTTAGATTCAGACAAAAATAAATGCGAACCAAAATGTTCCAAACAATGTATAAATGGTATATGTAGAGCACCAGAAACATGTACATGTAAATCTGGATATAATTTGGCGAAAAATGATAAGTATAATTGTGTACCGAAATGCGCAGAAAAGTGCAAATATGGCAAATGTACTTCACCAGATTTTTGCACCTGTTTAGAAGGATATTATTTAGATCCAAAAAATAAGTTTAACTGTGTACCAATATGTTCTAAAACTTGTATCCATGGAACATGTTCTGGAGTAGAAGAATGTTCTTGTAACAAAGGATATGCTTTAGATGAGAAAAACAAGTATAATTGTTTACCAAAATGTTCTTCCATTTGTTTTTATGGAAAATGCACATCACCAGAAACTTGTACCTGCAATTCTGGATATTTCTTAGATAGAAACGATATATACAAATGTAATCCCATATGTTCTGAAACTTGTATCAATGGAAAATGTTCTGAACCTGATGTATGTTCTTGTAACTATGGTTACAATTTAAATCCAAATAACAAATATCAGTGTATTCCAAAATGTTCTGCGCCTTGTAGCAATGGTACATGTACTGCTCCAGAAGAATGTACATGTAATCCTGGATACATTACAGATGCCAGAGATAAATATAAATGTGTTCCATATTGTAAAACGAAATGCCAAAATGGAAAATGTGTTGCACCAGAAACATGTACTTGCAATGCAGGATATATTTTAGATGAAAACAACAAATATAAATGTCTTCCAAAATGTACCAAACAATGCGTCAAAGGTATTTGTTCTGATCCAGAAACATGCACGTGTTCTCCAGGTTATTATCCAGATTCAAAAGACAAATATAAATGTTTACCAATTTGTTCCAAAACTTGCATAAATAGTACATGTATAAGTCCAGAAATTTGCAAATGTTTTCCTGGCTACCAAAAAAATGAAACTCAAGGAAACATTTGCTCACCATTTTGTGAAACAACTTGTACTAATTCTTATTGTTCCCAACCAAACACCTGCACTTGTATAAAAGGATATAAACGAACTCTGGATCCTTTTGTTTGTGCTCCAGTATGTTCCAACTGCACAAACGGAGAATGCATCTTTCCAGAAATTTGTAAATGCAATGAAAGTTATTCCAAAGATCAACAAGGAATTTGTGCTCCAGTTTGTGAGCCGGCGTGTCAAAATGGAGTTTGTGTTGCTCCAAATGAATGTAAATGTTTTCCTGAATTTATATTATCAGAAGAAAAAAATGTGTGCAATAGAACATGCGTAAATGGATGCGAAAATGGAAAATGTGTAAATGGTACATGTAGTTGTGAAGAAAATTGGACTGGGGAAGATTGTAGCAGTATGGAACATCATCCAAATTCTGTTTTCGCCAAGTTGATTAGGTAATATATATATTTTTTTTTTCAAAAACAGATGCCACTGTTTCAAATATACCGGGTGTTTTTCATCTTCGGGTAAACACTTTAAGAACATATAGGGTGTCTCTATAAGCTTGCTTACTATTGGTAACTTTTTTTATTTCAAGAGATACGCGGTTAGTTAAATGTGCAAAACTGTACCATGACAAAAAAAAAATATCAGCGGTTCCCAAAATTTGGGACAAAATATATATTTTTTAAATGGAACCATTTATTTTTTATTCTTTTATTGGAAAGTTTTATTTTTTCTTTTCAATAAGTTAATGTTATTTATGGTTATTTTTTCAAATAAACGAGTTATCTACGTTTCAAAATACAATTTTTATAAACTGTTTCATTAGTTTATTTAGCCAAGTGAGCCATTACAATTATTGATAATTTTTTTTTGGCACCATGGAAACAATTGATTCTTTGTTTGTTTGACATTTAATAATTCCTCCTGTAAAATATTCTGTGTTTAATAATATTTAATAACTTTACAAATACAAACTCCCCATACAATTTTTTTTTCGACATGACCAATTTTCTAATATAAAATGGTACAATTTTCCTCATTTAACCAACCTCGTATCTCTTCAAATAAAAAAGTTACCAATAGCGCGCAGGCTTATAGAAACATCCTATTCAGTACCTACTGAAGAAGAATTTCAAGGAAAAAACCAATGTTACTCTTTAGATCAGCATTTCTCAATCTCAACCGATGGTCCGCGAAAAAATTTCACCGGAATATCTGACGTACTGACTTTAGTTACGCATGACAGTAGCTTTCTACTGTATGTATTGGCTAAAAGTTGGGAAATTTGAAATTAATGATGAATAAAATATATTAATTAGAAAATAAACAAATTTTGCAATAAAGAGAATATTTAAAGATGTCGATCATAAAAAAAGCGAATTAAGAAACCGCCTATCCGTAGATTCATCACTTCTTCTAGCTTGACGAATTTGGAATCTTATATTGTTTGAATCATTTATTAAACTTGAACAACAATCACATTAAATTATGAATAATTTTTCTTTTGACTAACCAGTAATTTTGTGATTTTTTCTTTTTGTAATTAATATTATGTTTGTAAAGGTCATTTTGTGATTTTCTACTTGATATTTCGGTATAAATAATAATGATAATATGTGTACCTATTTCAAAAACAGATATATCTACTGGCATATTTATGCAGTAAAATGTTACTATCTGGAATTTTACCGGTACGCGATGAGAAAAAGGTTGAGATTATGTATGTCCTGTGTAATCTTATGTTATGCTTTTGTTTATACGGTGTATTCCACAACTTCGGATACAAACTTTAAGGGTATGTAGTACTTACCAAAATGAGTAAAACAAGCTTAATCAACATAGGTCTGATCTTTAACTGTTTCCGAGAAAGAGGCCATTTTGTATTTAGAATTGAAGAACAATTTACAAAAATAGTGATCGAACATAATTTTGTCTGTCAGTTGATAGACTATAAAAATACAATAAAATTTTATATTAAACTCTTTTCTCAAATTCTAATAGTAAGAGTTTATTTGGAAATTAAATATTGGTCAAGATCGCCACATTTTACTTAGTACATTTATTTAATTTTTTTTTTTGAGAAACAAAAGCACATATAAAATGACCTCTCAAAGATAAACAAAAAGTCTCAATTAATTGAAGTCGTAACACTTAAGCAGAGGTAAACGAAATCCCGTAAAATATTATATTTATATTATTATATGAGGGATTATACCAGTAATTATTCATGAAGACGACGTTTGCATCAGGAGCCGTAGGCGCGTGATGCAATTTATCCGAATGGATAATGACCATAATCTCGACTATAATACTAAACTTTTTCTACTCCTGTACATTCGGAATTAACAAATGAATATTTTACAAACAACTTCACAAATTTACAATTTACTGAAACAATATTTATCAAAGAGAACATTAAATTGATTTTTTATTCATATTTGTTAAGGGAACTACCCACTTATTGCCAACTGGCGTGAAGATGTATTCTAAAATTTGTATAATTGGAGACGGGGTGGCAATATCCATTGTAAATTCTCGCTAAAATATTTCTGGCGGAGTGCAGTTCTCCTCATTGCTCTCAGTATCCGGTTTAATATAGTTTCGCACTTTTCAAAACGATAGAATGATAGAAATCGGCTGAAAAACGTTAAACAAAAATACAAAATGACGAGTGACAACACTAATAATGATAAAACTACCAACTGTTAGACGGCCGTAGGAAGGATGATCGCGGCAGAATTAAAATAAACGTGAATAATTGATTTCTGGTTCTGTGATTAGACGAGAAGAGTGAATTATGGCTATTACAATTAATCGAAAAAATTAAAATAATTGGAATATATTTTTACAGAAGTAGAAAAAAACATTTTTTACTGCCTTTTATCTCGGAAACTATTGAAAAGATAAAACCCATGTTTGCCCTAAAAGTTTTTATTCCAAGTTGAATAACACTCTTCATTTGAAGATTTATAGACTTAATTTACATTAGCCATTTTTTTGTAGTTTGAAAACCTTTAATTGGCCATTAATAACCATAATTTCGTGTCTATGTCTTCTTCTAATTATCACTGGTATTATTAACTATAGTCGTCGAACGAAAAATAAAAATTTGGAAGAGGAAGGCATAATGTACATAAGTAAGTAAAAATGATATGTTATTATATTTTTGTGTTTATCTTAATATTTTTCAGATGACACTTACATGTCCAACCCAATATTTATAATTCCTAATTCAAAACCATCAATGAATGTAAAATAATTTGTAATTTTTTATAAATGTAAAAAAAATATATGAATAAAATATATATTATCAAAAAACTGTTATATTATAGAACAAACGATCGCATATCCTTTTCCTGTGATAAGTGATTTGTAACATTTGAAATGAAAGATAATAAGATAAAATACATAATAATAATATCGCAAACTAAATTTTATTGTCAGTTGAAAAACAATGAAGGTGGAAATAGTTTTGTTAGCATTTATAATCATTCAAATACATTTAGTTACTTGTTCTCAAATTGGTATTTGTCAAAAAACAAAATAGTATGTAGATTATTAATCTTAAAATAGAAAATATATTATTTTTATCTTTTTAGTGTCTCAAAACAGAAAACTGAACCATATTGGAATTCCTACAAAGTTTATTACACTGAAAGATGTAGAGTGTTTTTCACTTGTAACAGAGAGAAAACTAATTGGTACCAAGATCATAGGGTAGTGGTATGTATGTTTAAATTCGTTACATTGTTACATATCTGTAATATATTTTATTTGACAGTACCATAACGAAAGAGAATATTATGACGAATGTTGCCCAATGTACGAATGGAAAGATCCGGCAACAAAAAAAGAATGTAAACCGCTCTGCAGTAAAAATTGTGTGCATAGTAAGTGCACTGCATCTGAAACCTGCACTTGCGAAAATGGGTAAGAATTGTTATTATGCAAATTATTCAACAAAACTGTTTTCAACGAAACAATAACGATATCTGTAGCTGTTACTTCATTTTGTTCAATGCAGTGGCGTAACTAGAAAAATTTGGACACTAAACAAAAACAGTAGAACATTGTGTAACTGTGGACAAGAAAGCCTTACTTCATTAGCGATTCTTAATATAGAGTATGGAGAAACTAAATATTTGTGCTCTAATTGTGCAATTAATAAAATAGTTAACGAATCGAATAGGCGAATTATTTTGTATTTTGAGTTGTTGAATCAGTAGTTTTTTTTTTGATATTTGATCTTAAATTGTGGTTTTGTTTTTATGGAACCAAAGTTATTTAAGTAAGAATTGTGTAGGGAAATAGAGGTTGGTAGAAAGGTTGGCTATGGAACGAGAGTTGAAATGGAATGACAGTTATTGTTGTGATGACAGATATTTTATGAAAATATAAAAGCTGATAATAACATATTTGTTTTAAAAGTTCGCATACCCACAGTTATTGTTGTGATGACAGATATTTTATGAAACTATAAAAGCTGATGATAATAATATATTTGTTTTGCATTAGTTATTATTGTTGATCATCTTACAAATTGTTTATAGTTTTTTGTATGGCACACGTTCTGAAATATACAAGGTGATAATTAAAAAGCGAGCAATAGGTGTTTAACATGGGAAATCAGTTTTTCCTTGCTCAAAACTTCCCAATTAACTTTAGGCAATCATAGCTGGCGTGGAGAGTGCACCACAGGGGTCAATTTTGTGCTATTACAATTCGAAATAATTTTTGGCGTCGGTCGGGATTGAACCCGGGTTCCCAGGTTAAATAATTAAACAGATTTTATTTTAACTAGTACAATTCAATAAGAAATTTTATAAATATTTCTCATTTGTAATGATAGCCATGGAATTGAAACAAAATTATAAAGACATAAATATCGTTTGAACTGTCAGAAATACGATTTTTAAATAAAAATTACAAATAAGGCCCTAAACATATTTTGTTTTTATTTTCTGCATCTAAATCAATGAACAAATTTTATTTATTTTTATTTTGTAACCGGCAAAATTAAAAGTCTGACAATACATACATTTCTTTGTAATTTTGTTTAAATTCCATGGTTATCAACTATAAATGACATATTTATAAAATTTTAAATTCGATTTTAGAAGTTAAAAACGGTGTTAAGTAAAACATTATTATCTACATCTCGAATTTGAAACTTTTTACCTCTCGCTAAGAGAGGTATTGGATTCATGCTAAAAATCGCATATCCAGATTTTATTGAATAAGCACGTTTTAAGGTCCCTACAATCCGATTTTAACATTTTTACGATGATGTCTGTGTGTGTGTGTGTGTGTGTGTGTGTGTGTGTGTGTGTGTGTGGATGTGTGTATGTGGGATGTTGGAAGGACGGTTACTCAAAAACTATAAGACTTAAAATTTGTTTAACAACGTATTTCCCAATCGGACATTCATGGGAAGATCTGAAAAGGTTTTGGTAATAATTGGACAACCGGAAGTAGAAGATTCTTGAAAAAAAATCTTCTAAATATTATTTTTTGAAAATTTTTCGTGGTAATATTAAAGAAAATTAAATTCTCTATCTGATACATTTAAATATTTTATTATATATTCCATAGATTTAGAGATAAAAGAAGTATAATATATAAAATAATCTGTTGTAATAAATTTGACAGCCGAAAGACTGCCATGAAAAATAGTTGATAATTTAAATTATTTGTAACTGACAGATAAATGTCAGTGTCAGAAATAATGAGTAATGAAAGAAAAATGTATTTGGAGAATCCCTTAATTCTTGATCTGTGACTATTATGGAGATGACAAGTCTAGGTTGAAAGACTTAAATTTGTTTCAAACATTATGGGACAATGTACACCAGTACTGTAGACTAGAGTAACTTTGAATTGCGAAAAAGCTATCAAATTCTTCTCAAGTAAGTTGTAAATATTGACAAAATTACACATCGATATAAGAATAATCGGAGTGCAATCTATCCGTCACTTTATTAAAGGGAATTAGTGTTATTTAGATATAACATGTATGAAAAAATTAAATGTAAAAGAAGATATATAAGAATAGATGCACAATCCAGATATATACATTTTAGACCGCCCAAAATTAATGTTTTTACTAGAAGAATATGAAGAGAAAGTAAACAAAGTTGTTCGAATTGAAAATTGCTGTTACCAGCCTAATATTTATATATGGTAAACTCTACTTTGTAATTTATTGTAACATAATTTATGGTAAAATATCTTCATGTTGAGACATGCTATTATTGAATAATAAAGAAGTTTATACGTCATAGATTTATATGAATATATTATTTGTATTTATAAAAATATTCTTTGCTTTATGCATACAGCCAGGTAAAATATACGGCGAGAGGTTATGTGCTGGCCACATCAGATTTTTTATCTAAAATTAAATGTGAAGTTTCGCGCAAGTTAAAACTGATTTCCTATGTTAAACGCATATAGCTCGCATTTCAATCAACACCCTGTATGCATTTTTTTATGCCATGCAAGTTTTTTTTTGACCCAGTAAAGATAAATTTTATAGATAAGTACATATTGACTAAAATGCTAAGCGCCTGCAAATTTCTAGCCCTGGCTACGCCACGGCTTTTATTGATATATCTTATACTTCGATGTGAGTCAAAATATTTTACTACATTTATTTATTTACCTACACACATTCTTCAAATTTGTAAAATCTTTCAGAACTCGTAAATATTATAACAACCTTTTAGTTTATGTTCTGTTTATTTTAACTTCAAAACAATGTTTCGACAGCATATATTCCTGCCTTCTTCAGAGTAAAAGCATTTGTAAATAACAAAAACGAAATCAAACAATAAACCAAAGTAACAATTTAGAACAATATTGTTAATATAGGAAGCCATACACGATTAAGTTCTACACCGTCACAATGATTGAGATGGTTAATCTTGGCTGTAAGAATCTCGATAGATTCTCTAATTAATTAATTATTGTTATAAATATGTTCTCCAAACAATTGATCAATGTCACATACAGGATTGGACAAAATAACCTCCCTAGTTTTGAAGGTGTTAAAAAATAAATACTCGAGATACAAAAAAATATTTTCACATTCTGAACTTACAACATGAAAAGTTTTATCTCATGTGGTTTTGAACATATCGGTCAAATGGTGTCCGTCCCTATTGCAAGCGACTTATGAAATTTCGCATAACTCTTTCGAGCATTTTTTGGGGTATGCGGCGTAAAAAAAGAATCACAAGATGTTAAATCTAGCGAGAGCGCGGGCCAAGGAATATCGCCTTTCCAGGCCAAGGTTCTTTAAGAACTGGGGCAAAAATTCTGGAATAGGCTCACACACCGTCAGAATTTACTATAACTGCCCGAATTCCCTGCCTCGATGTTTTTGGGTGTTTGAGCAGTCCATGGTTGCCCACATCCTTTCTTGACAACAGATTGTTTCCTTAAAGTTTTTTTATCAACAACGTAATCGATTTTAGGACCAGATTGCTGGGCGCGGGGTATGTGTAAGCAAGTACTAAACGCCCGCTGGATGTCGGCCACAGACCAGTTTTCGCGGATGTAGGCTCGCACGGCAAAAGCGCCTTACTCGTTCGTCCACATTATGTTTACGATTGAGTTTTTTTGTAACAGGAACTTCCCATCCACCTACCTCCATGACCCCACCCCCACCCTTTAACGATCTCTGCTAGCTTCACGATGCCATAGTAAAACTAGGAAGGTTATTCTGCCGCAGCCTGTACTTCATTCCGTCATAAAAATGTTGATCTATAGTGAGTATTCTTTTTTTTAGATATGCAAAATCAAAGGACAAATACATTTGTGTACCACATTGCCCAGGGTTTGTTTCAAATGGTGCTTGTTTAGCTCCGGGACATTGGGTTTGCAATAAAGGGTAATTTTTGTAATTATGCGATTGTTAAAATACAAAAACAACATATTCTTTGCAGATACTATGAAGACAAAACTATCAAAACTCTTTGTCTTCCAAAATGTTCTAAAATCTGCATTAATGCCACTTGTACAGCACCAGATATCTGCACTTGCAATAGGGGGTATGAAATTATTTTCTATATTCCATAAATACTTCATGTTTTCCATAGTTTTATTGTATATACTTCTGTATATCTCTGGAGTATTTCTTTACAGCTTATTATCCACTTTTGGGTGTGCATATCTAATTCTATTCGCAGATTGAAAATAGTTTTCAAATTTCAGTTTGATGGTCAGAATTGAACCCCTAAGTAATATATGTATTTCTCTGCCATTATTTATTAATTTGTTCAGTTGTACCATAAAGTCCTACAATAATGAAATACCTTTTTATATTTACATGTACGTAACAAATATTTTTATTACAGTTACACCAAATCATTGAAAGTACAAGATGATAATATCTGTAAACCACATTGTTCTATGCAATGCAAAAATGGATTTTGTACTTCACCAGAGAAATGTGGTTGCAATGAAGGGTAAATTATATATAATGGACGGGATTAGTGTCAAAATGTTACAAGTGGCAATTTTCATTTCATTAGAATTTTTTTTATTATTAATGCGACTTAGATTATTTTAAAATATGTGTAACCTTTCTAATAAAAATTTAGTCATTTAAGCAAGAAACGATTTAATATGAATCAGTAGGGCTAAAATAACCAAGATGGCAGTAAGGTATATAGATAATGCTAGTAAACTGCTCATAAAGTTGCCAATAGACCAGGAAAGTGTAACGATCAAACATAGGAGCCAAATTCAAACTCAGTTCATAACATTCACATGAACTGTGCATAGTTTATAATTATTTAAACAAAAATACAGCACTTCAAAATTCAATGAATGTATGTTTTGATTTGATCTTGCAACTTCGGTGCATGCTTTATCTTGTATTGCGATGACCTATTTCCTGGCGGGAGAGGAACTATCAACGACATACGTTACCTCGGCTGACACCTAGCATTTTAATTTCTAATAATTTTCTTACTTTACCTTTTCTACGAGTTTAAACTGTTGCAATCTATTACTGAATAAACAAAGTATCTAATTCTTAACAAGAGCTGCGCAATTTCTTGTATGACATTTTTTTTTGTTTGTAAAATCAAACTCTAAAAATTCTAACCTCAATTTTCTGGTCTCTATTATGCTAATCCATAATGAGATGTTAGGGAAACACATACCATAATAAATGCGAATTCTTGTGAAGAAAAATGCGCTTGTATCTTTTTTCCACTGTACCCTTCAATTTGTATAAACATACTTATGATCATATATTTTAGATACTTTTTGAAAAACAATACTTGTGTACCAAAATGCAACGAAACTTGTATAAATGCCACTTGTACAGCGCCCAACACTTGCACATGCTTACAAGGGTACGTTTAAATACAGTCTGTTACATTTAATATAATCATAATTGTATAAAAATTTTAGGTACAATAAAACGTCAAACAATTCCATTTGTGAACCAATTTGTATACCCTCATGTGTAGGTGGTACCTGTATAGGTCCCAACAAATGCCACTGTAACCAAGGCTTTGTACCATACTTAAACAACACTCACACATGCTTACCATTTTGCTCACAAAAATGTATCAACAGTGACTGCATTGCTCCTAACACATGTCGATGTAAAACGGGATACGAATTTTCTCCAAACAGCAGTAACATGTGCCAGCCGAAATGTGTACCAGATTGTATCAATGGAAAATGTATACATCCAGATGTATGTACATGTAATGCACAATATTTTAAGTCAAACATATCTCATATATGTCAACCGTACTGTGGGAAGGGATGCCAGAATGGTATATGCGTTGCACCAGAAAAATGTAAATGCAAAGATGGTTTTGAAAAAGATGGCATAAATCAGTATAGTTGTATACCAAGTTGTGATCAAAAATGTATTAATGCAGTTTGTTCTCAAACAAACAAATGTACTTGCTACCAAGGTTACGAGTTTATAAACAACAGTACTAATATTTGCCAACCAAAATGCACACCAAAATGTGTGAATGGAAAATGTATCACTTCAAATATTTGTCTTTGTAATCCAGGATACTTCAAATCAAATTTATCTCATGTGTGCGAACCTCATTGTAGTAAACATTGTGAAAATGGTACATGCTCTGCACCAGAAAAATGTTCTTGTTATACAGGATACGAATTACACCATTCAAATTCGTATAAATGTGTACCAAGTTGCATTCCAAAATGCAAAAACGCATTTTGCTCCCATACAAACACTTGCACATGTTTCCATGGTTACCAACAAACAAATATTTCCAATACCTGCAAACCAATTTGCAATCAAACATGCTTGAATGGTTATTGTTCTCAACCAAACATTTGCAGCTGCAACCCAGGTTATATGCAACTAGAAGAAAAGTGCAAACCAATATGTCTACCTGGTTGTTTGAATGGCGAATGTACCGCTCCGCATAATTGTAGTTGTTTACCAGGATTTGAACCCACGATTACATGGAATCATTGTGTCCCAATGTGTGAGGAATGCATACATGGTAATTGTAGTGATGGAGTTTGTATTTGTGAAAAGGATTGGTACGGGTCGAATTGTAACAGTACGGAAAGTAGTATACCGCTTATAGAGTACTCGTTTATGCAAAGGTAAGACAAATAAATATACGTTTATATATGAAAAAATATTGTTTTTCGGGAAAAACTGGAAAGAAGGTAAAAATTTGATATAGAAAAAAAGGTTTCTACGACCACTACAGAAAATTACACTTTTCCCATGCTTTAAAACCTCACTTCCCATAGTCGTGGGATAAAGTGTGAGATATTATTTCTCACGCATTTCCATACTTAAGCCCGAAAGTTATTCATTTCCCACAGTCGTGGGTTAAAGTGTGAGAAATTATTTTTCACACAAGTTGCCAACTGTAATATAATGTTAATATTTATAATGTATTTTTAGATTTATAAATTATAAAATATTTGGTAATTACTTATTCATCTATATATATTTCCAAATAAAGTAAAAGTAATTATTGTAATTATTTTAAAGTTCAATTAATTATTGATAAAAAAATTATGGTCTTTATTAAAAATTAACTATTTATATCTTACCAAAGACTGTGGTCGTAGAAAAAGTATAGTGTATCACTCGTGTAGAAACACCTATTGCCCACTTGTGTGATTCCAGCTATCGACTTCTTCTCGTGCTGAAACTCTCACACTTCATGGGAAATAGGTCATTTTCCGCACTTGTTGCCCCATGATTAGGTGTTCGTATTGTATGTATCTGTCGTTCAGATGGACATTAATTTACAAATACAAATTATTATATTGAACATCAGATACAATATAAGGGTCATGCCAGAATTATTGAGAATAAGACACGTTTCAGATTTTTTAGAATTTTATTTTAAATGTGTTCAAAGTAGTGTCCTGCGACAATATACTTTTCTTTCACTTTTCAAAAGTTTCCAATCAATTTAATTTTGGAATGCTTCCAAACTAATAATTTCTTGAAAACTGTCAAAACTATCAGATTAATTTCTGGTTACATAAATCTAGCAAGCTGTTAAACTAATTACTAGAAGACTTAAAAATTGTCAGATTCACTTCAGAGAAAATATACAAAAACTCCAAATGGTTCTGCCAAAAAAAAAAAACAACTATAGTACAAATATTATAAATATGAATTACATACAGCGATGTGTGTAAGGATGCCAAATAGTTTTGTAAAACTGTTTCTTGTAAAAAGTATTTATAGTCACAAGTTATTACATTTTTAAGTGCAAGCGTTTCTATAAAAACATTGTATAAAAATGTCTCATCAATGATTATATTTCTATTTCTTGGCATCCAGTAAATAATTTTCTAATATTTAAACATGATCCTGAGTTAAATTAAGTTGTAGAAATCTATAAGAGTAAGGAAACTGGAAAGTTTATTCTTTGATTATCTCAAATTCAAAAATATGGACTAAGGTTGTTTTTGCTAAGAGCTGCTCAAATGCAAACGTCAGCTTTCTGATCTTAACTGATAGCTTGAAAAGCCGACTTTCAAAACGGACGTCGAAAACGGTTTAACAAGGCAAAAAAGTAGCAAACTCGTCGCTGCGGCATTGAATTTAGCCTAGGCAGTGAATCTGACTTTATGCCATGTTGAACACATATTTTTTGCCGAATATTATTATCATAAAATTAATATTAAATTTGAACAATTAAAAATTCAGATTCGTAAACATAAATTCGTGTACACACAAATACAATCATAGTTATTATATTAACTTTTTTTTTTTAGAAAAATTCAGGACAATTACTGGTTGATCATTGGAATTATAGGATCTATTACATTTTTTGCAATAATATGCACTGCTTTCCTTATTTGCAAAATTAAAAGCCATTGGGAGAAAGATGATATGCAAGAAAACAGAATCTCATGTAATACTATTACTGTTAACCTATAAAATTTATAACAATGATTAATAATTATTAGTTCCAGGTGACCCGATTATAATGAATCCCATATACGACATGGAATAATAGAAGTACAAAAAGCTTATCCATGTTAGAGAATATAATTTGATTGCGCTTAGCTAGATAATTGTGTTTTCCAGTTGTATTAGCACCGTCAGCAGGGATATTATATTGTGATAATATTGTCGCTTAGTTTTCTCATAGCCGTACTTATATTTTGTATTTTATATATGTTATATTATGTAATAGGTCCAAAAAGTACCTCTTTTTAAATGTAACTGTATCTATAAGTTTGGAAGTAATAATAATTGCATTTTGAAAATAATTTATTTTTATGAATTAAAGTTAACAACTTTAAATACAGAAGGATTTCTTTATGAAATATGTCAAAAGAAAAACATTTTAAAAAAATCCCAGCGTCTCAATGCCAATATTTATAATTCTTTTGCAACACAATTTTGGGTAAGTACATTCTCTTTGTGACTTGTTTTTTGCAAAGCTGCTATTTATTAGATGAGCATTTTAAATATATGATCTATATTAAATAATGATCATTAACTTATAATAAAAATGTGATTGAACCAGATCTGACTGAGTGCGGTAATGTATATTACATATGAGGTGGGATATGTTTCATTACAGCCGAGGGCTTATGTATATTACGGAGAGGCACAGCGCGAGGCTGTAGTGAAACTCCCACCGAGATATGTATACTATTTTATTCACAATCATCCTCTTTTTACATCAATCATATTCAAAATAAATCATTGACTTATAACCTTTAATTTTGTTAATATTTTTTGACAGCTCTATTAAAATTTGTTTAGCCTACTTTATTATATATTCCCAGCGGGAGGTAGTTTAAATACATTAGAGAGGAAAAGATTACTGGGACGTATTTATTTATTTTTTGAAATAATCAAATATTAATTTTCATGAAGTCAATTTTGCGATATTTTTATTGTTTAGTTGTTTCATACAATTATTAAAAGAATGCAGTTTTAATACAAACAAAATTAGTTCACTTTTTATTTGTTTTTTGACTTCAGATCCAATACATGTACGAGTACATAAGATTTTAATTTACAATCTTATGTTTCGTCAATATATTATATACACATCTATACAAAATTATAAAGTATAATTATTGTTGCGTCAATAATTATATACATATTGAAACGTTACAATATATACCAAGGATTAACCACACCCCACACCTGCCACCTATTGTAACGTTTATTTATATGGGTGAAGTGTACAATCAGAGAAATATAATTAATTAAAATCATCCGTTTATTAAACGATAAATAATTAGGATAAATATTAAAAAGATAATAAAAGTAACTAACACTATGATTAAATAATTATAAACACTAATTTAAGACTAAGATATTATTAAATGCTTAAACACTATGATTATTTATTTAAATAATATTTTTATCACCACATTTATTTACGTTCACTGCTCGTAGACTATTTATTTATATCACCCACTGTTCATTGTTTGTTGCTTCTATATATCATATGGGGGTCTATTCTAATTGAAGCGACACTGTAGTCTCGCTATGTCGTCACTGTTAGTGACGTACAATCTACGTCACCATTTAGTAACTTTTAATTCATTTAGTGAATTTTAATATTACACGCTTGGTACCAAGCAAGTAAAGCAGTGTCTACTAGATGGCATTGCTGTAGTTTAAAGCGCTCATTTTGAATTTCAATACAGTTTCATTTGTGATCTACTGCTGGTTCTCCCTCTTTTGAGTCGGGTGTTATACATTTTATTCTTATTTTCTTTATTTCTAAAATTTTTGTTATTTGTTTATTGTTATTTTACTATTAAAATAAGTTTTAGTTGGTTTTTCTTTTTAGAGTAATATAAATTTAATTTAGTTCTTTTAGTATAATACGTTATTTTTCAATATTTTTAGGTTAGAATAAATGTATAAATTAATTGTAACTTTTTATGTATTTAGTTTTTGTTTAAATTTAATTATGTCTCAAAAACGAGAAAGAGAAGAGAGGGTAAATAGAGATCTAAAGGGAACTTTGCTTCATTTTACGATCATAAGGATTTTGCTCGCAGAAACTTTTTAGGGGCAGATGGGCGACAAAATTGGAAGTCACTGAGAGCGGTTAACATTTCTTTTATGAAAAAATCAAGTACTTACTCTTAAATAGGCAGGAATTCGATTTCTATAACTGCCATAATTTAAATGTGGGTTTAAAATATTTACCATGTACAAAGAAACTTCTTTACCCAGTCTAAAATTTTCAAGAAATTCAATTTCGGGCAATTGGAACGGATTATGTGCATCCCAAAATAATCTTCGAGCAATTCTAGCCTCTTCTCTCCTTTACTTCAGCAGTACGCACAACAACACATGAAAAGCCACTGTTTAAAAACAAAACACTCAGTTCTCAGTTAGCGAGAGTCGAAAAGAAGTAGCGACAGCTACTTTGGTGTCGAATACCGTAGCGATGGCAAGTGACGTCATATTACGTCATCATCGCATTTCAGTGGTAGAAACAGTACGTCATCATCGCATTTCGGTAGTAGGGACATTACGTCATCATTGCAGAATGGTAGTGGGGTAGCGATATCACACGCTTAGCGAGTCGCTAACTGAATTAGAATAGACCTCCTGGACTGTTTTTGCTGGCTTGGCGACGGGTGTATATAGCGCGATGTCATTTCTCTGGAATGTTCTCCATCTTTCCATCGAATACAAAGGATTACCCGACCGGATGTAATTAAACCAGTCTACACGCGTATGGGTTTTTCCGCCGCCGGGGATTACGTCATAGCTCGAGAATATTCTACCAGTACCTGTGTACACACATATATACAAAATTTAAATCTACAATTATGTTTTGTCAATAAGTACATACATATATACAAAATTTATATCTACAATTATGTTTCGTCAGTAAGTGCATACCGGTGACTCAATGGTTAGAGCAACGCTCCTTAGTCATGAGTTCGCTCGGAGTTCTGGGTTCGAATCCCACTAAGGCAAGGATGTTTGTGATGTGAACCCACTCTGTAATTGGGATTTAATATATATATACATATATATATATATATATATATATATATATATATATATATATATATATATATATATATATATATTCAAATCTACAATTATGTTACGTCAATAAGCCACAAGAAACAATTCGTCGAACGGTATAATAATTAACTTTTGTTAAATCTGCTGTTCTCTGAATAAGCTTATCATTTTCACCTTCACTTTTCAATATATTAAAACATTTAAAGTAATTCTCCTGGCAAATGAATTCACTGTCTTGTGGTTCTTTTTTCTCACACATTTTTATCACTAATTTTGTGCTGTACTTACTACTAAACACTTGAAGAAGTAATAATACAAAATACGTGGTTTCGCTATTTATACAAATACGGGTAGCCTTCTGTACCTACTAAATACATCATTGGTCAAACGTACGTTTTCTTTGAAAATAACGTTAAACAGTTAATATTAATCAGCGGTAAATTATAATCAGATTTGAAAAATATTATATTTCTTTGAAAATAATCATCCTTCTAAAGTTTTCCTAATCCCAACCTGGTCAAATCGCCGGCAAAATATCCAGCTGTGAAGGATCGGGTCGCTATTTCACAGGTAATGTCATGTGCATATATCTTGAGACCACCTATACTAAGCAACCCCTACATAAACATTTCCAATCCGTAGGGTGGAAGTGAAATCTATTATTTTTCACTCAAGAGATTGTCATTGAAGTTAGGAATAACATATTTCCCAATCTCTAAAAGGTTAGTATTCGACATATTACTAGACCGTTTATTAATAGGTTATGATAATGGACAGAAAATCGTTCGTTAATTACCCCCATTACTGCGTGATTTTTATAACTAAACTATTTTAGTAAGTGCGAACCTAAAATTTTTGTTATGGAAAAAAACAAGATTTTCCAATTCAGTATGATACGTTCATCGGAAAAATATTGTGTCAAATTTAGTACTCTTCTTTAACTAATGAAGCTTATCAAAAAGTAACAAAATAATGGCAGCTATATACAATGATGTATTAATAAGAAAAATATGCAAGCTATTTCCACGGTTATTACAGATGATCACTAAGCTAAAGAAGAGTACTGAATTAATGGTCACAATGATTAACGCAGTTATATTTATAAACTTTGTTTCCAAATTTTTGGATACGTAAATCGTAAATCAGTAAGTATTGTCAATAGATTCCATTGATGTGGCGAGTTCGTCTTTAGGTGTGACGCCGCCAGCCCAAATTTACGGGCCAAATTTTCTGTATACCTACGCAAAATATGGTTTCAAAAGATGTTTCTATGTACATATTATAATTTTTTTCGACAATTTTTGGTATACATATCCGTATTTCAAAAATCACGATGTTACATTTTTACCACAATCCGTTTTTTGATGTAATATAACATATCTAAATATGGACAAAAACACGATTTTAGCATTTCAGTTTTCGAAATTCGTAGCCCTATATTTTAATAATTTTGTTTTAACCCTGTTTTTTTATATACATCGAATATAACAAGGGTTATTATTGTTCTCAAGTAATCCTGATCACGGATAAAGTGTTCTTAACCTTAGGGTTAACCTATAATCCGGCTTGCTAAACAGATACACTAGAACAAGAGGTAATAGGCTCTTAATTAAATTCTGCAATGGATCTTCGGCGATTAACACCCACCAAGCAAATGTCTGAACCCAATTATCCAACCTCCAGAGAAAATTTCAAAGACAAATGGCGGCGGTTCACTGCTCTCTTAAGTGTCAACATGTTGCAATAAATCACACTAATTATTGTCTAAAATTTTAATTATTCTTGAAGCTACATTAAAACAATCAAACAAGACAATACAACTCTAGACAGTCTACAGATTAACATTATAGTTAATTAATTCTGCGAAAAATGAGTTTAAAGAGATAAAAAGGCGTAACATTAAAAAATGGCTGTTGAATATTAGGAATGTGAATAAATACAGACTTTTTTTAGTTTATAAAATATTATTTTAATATTATGACACATTATTGACTGACCGACAAAAAATTCAGCAAAGCGCTTTAGATAGAGTGTATTGATTAATAAATTCTTTACATTCTTGTCATTTTGTCTAAACCTAACTAAACGTTTTTTGTCATAATGTGTAAAATAATTTTTTGCACGATCGGGTTTTAATATTGTTATTTACAAATTACTATAATTACTTACGGATCATGAGACGAGGCGGTAAGTAAATAAAAACAATGACCAAAGCCTATTTTTAATATGTTAAAATAATTTTCTAATCTTTTTACCTTCAGTCACCTTTAGGTAAGGAAGGTATTGTCTTTGATCAAAAAATTCGGTGGTGAGTTTTCAATAAATAAGCACTTTTTAGGGTCCCTACAATACAATTTTACTATTTTTACGATGATGTCTGTATGTGTGTATGTGTGCGTGTAACTATAACTTCGGCCCCGATATCTTCAATACTAGAATTCCAAAAAATACAATTTTTACGTATTCCTCTTCCTTACATCCATATGCAGACTTGATTAGATTTTAGTTAAAATTGGTCAACCGGAAGTAGCCACATTTGAAGATTTTAACAGTTTTTCTTGAGAAAACGATGTTAAATATGTATAATTTTTTGACATTTAATGTTATTATAAATATTAAAGAATATTCTTATTTATACAAATTGACTGCATTTCATTTTTTTTTGATATTCAATGGATATAGAGTTAAAGAATTATAAAGAAATTAAATGTTATAAATCAACCAACTATGCTATAACCATGGCAACAGCTACTATATTAAGATAATTCTAACTGACAGATTAAATTGTCAATGAAAAGAAAATGAATGTGGCAGAGATGAGGATGTTGAGATAGATGTTGGGAAGACACGGAAAGACAGGTAAGTAATTAAAGGATAAGGGAAATGGCTCGAATAATAGAAGTTACTAGATAGATACAAGCGAGACGATAACATTGGTTTGAATATGTCATGAGGAGAGATGAAAAATATATCTGAAATAGAATAAATAGCTTAGTAGTAGAATGTAAAAGAAACAGGACGACCAAAGATAAGATGGAAGGACTGTATTACGGAAAACTTGAGAGAAAAGGAACTGAATGAGGACGACACGCAAAACAGAAATGAGTGGAAGAAGAAAATATAAAAATAGCGACCCCTAACAAATGGGAAAAGCTAAAGAAGAAAAAGTTGTCAGTGTCAAATGCAATTTGCATAGTTTGTTTATGAAATAACTTTACTGGATATTTAGAATATTTTGCAAAGATATTTACGTATAGGGCGCGAGCAGTCACGTGGCTTTTCTGACCTTGGCAAGCAGATATTGGGGCTCGTGTCAAAATGATAGCTATTAATTGTCCATAACTGACAAATGGTCATAATTTTTCTTTCAAAATTTCATGATATTCTTATTTAATGTGGTTTATTTGTTATCAGGATTGTGGAATTCAGTTGCCGAGCAAAGGAATCATATAATACCAAAAAATTAATTTTTTAATGAAAAATTATTACATTTCTCAGTTTTGGACATAATTAATAGTTGTTGTTCTGATACGGGCCCCCACATCTGATTGCCAAGGTCAGCAAAGTTACATGACTGCTCGCGCCGTATGGAATTTATACATAATACATAGGATTGAGAGAAGATAATGTACTGGCTGCATCAGATTTTTTTTTGTGCGTCGATCGTGCAAAAAACGTAATAAACATTGCAATCAGTAAGTGATTTTTTACCGGTGTCGGATATATTATAGGAAGCAGTTATTGCCCTTACATAATAAGGCTCACTTTAGGACTTTATTTTAAATTACTTTAAGACTATATATAATTTGAAGTAATGTTTAACTGCTCGCTAATTTGCCAAAGTTATATTACGAAAACAAACACAACTTTAATTTTAATTTGAAGTGTTACAGTGAAGACAAAATTTATTATGAAAACGGCCAGAAATAACTAGTCTAGGCGTTTCATAAACAGTTTACGGCCATGTTGACAAACATATGTATAAAATTACTGCCTTTTTTACATTCTGACAAAAGAATTTGTCATTTTATAAAACGCCTAACTTCAGTTTCGTTATATCGTAGATGAATTATAAAAATCATCGTTTTATAAAACGTTTAGCCATTTTCAAAATAACTCCGGAAATTGTAAAAGATAAGTTTTGGATTTAATAAACGTAAAATAACGCTAAATCAACGAAGATTTGACAATCTGATTGCATTTTATAAAATGGCTAGGAGTTTTGTAAAAAGAAAGATTTTACAATCTTACCGGTGGTTATTTTGTTAATTTTGTTTATATTTATGTCTTATTGAATTGTTTTGTTGCCCATATCGTGTTTTGTTTGATATTAATTTGAAGGGTAACTGTTATTTATAAAATTTTGGTAACTAATATAAATCACCTCGTATAAAACTGGCACTTTAGAGAGACACAACAAACAACAGAAACGAATGGAGAGATGTAGTTAACAAGGTCAAGGTCTGTAAAGACATTCGAGCCAAAATATATAGGTATAATTTACGAGGGGTAGCTTTGGAAGGAAACATGTTGCACACAACACACAAGGAAGTATTACATTACAATAGGAACTTCAGCTATTACTAGAGAAATTCAGGTATTACTTAATTGATTAGAGGAGGTCCTAAAGAATTGATAGGTAGTATAACAGAAATAGGGTTATATTGAACTGGGAGATATTTTATATATTAAGGAATAATTTAATATATTATTTCGGGCTGCTTGTATCGTATTTCAGTCATAGTTACTAAGCATGTGTGTTCTATAATATTTTTGTTTACTTATTTTTCCTTTACGACGGAACTTAATTTTTCACTTACATTCTTAGAACAATAGTAACAGTAAGGGTAATAAATTTCAAGCAGTAACCCTTCCGGCATCATCAATATCCATTTTTCTTTACACAACACACGAATCAGATATAAAATTCGAGATAAATGTCAACAGTATTGTTTTTTATACACCGATTACAATCACTTGAGCTTCACGTCATAGTTTGATATTCGTATGAATCAAATGATGTTGGTAGTGATGGAAACGTGATTACAAGTAGATTTCAAACAGTTTTGTTTACAAATGCAATTACGTTATAATATATCAACCTAATATGTGCAACCTAAGAACAAAAATTATTTCAAGAAAAGTTAAAAATCGCCAATAAATTATAAACATAACAATGACATTGACACATCTAAAATGTCAAGCATAAATTTTAGTTATTTCACATATTTTTTGTCCAAACTGAAATTCATACTTTTCGACAGGATGAGCCATAAGGGTACCTTCACTAATTTCGCCTGAATTTTGGTTCCGAACGTGCCTACAAAAAATATTAAGTACTATTGCTTATAAATGTCATATACGAATTTCATGTAACTATCTTTCTCTAATTGTTTTAGGATGACAAAGATGAAGCTACTAGACATACGTGTCAAAGAAAGAACGACGGAAACCATTAGGAAGACAAGGATAAATATATAATTACTTATTTTTTACGATACAGAAATTAATGACGTAAAGCTCAAGTGATGAAATTGGTGTATAATATTTTTCCTTCCCTGTTTTTACTTTTTCAGTAACAAAACAACAAACATAGGCATCTTAAATTGCAAGAACATAACAACAATAATTTTTAAACAGATTTCAAACAAACCGTATTTTACAAATAGTTAAGCTTAATAGAATAAGCAACACGGAATGTACACACATCTTATAACATCCTCGAAAGTTACTAGGCCTCGGTTTCCAGCCTCGGCCTATTACAACTTTCTCGAATTGTAAGATGTATTTACATACCTTGCAGTTTAAATAAGTACTACTTCCGTGTTTTTACTTTTTTAGTAAAGCTTAATTCGTCGGTAGCGCGCGAAATATATAATAAGCAACATGGAATATACACACATCTTCACGTGTTCGAATGTTATTAGGCTTCGGCTTAATTTCCTCGAATTTACATTCCTTCTATCTTAAGTAACTATTATTTTCGGAAAATATTCAATATTGAATACTACGCAGTAGTATGCAATAAAATTTTGCAAATAATATTCCAGTCATATTCTTTGTTTATCTGTTCACAGATATTATTACTATTTTATCTATTCATGTATTCAAAGTATTTTGCACTATAAACCATTTAATAGCCAATAAACCTAGGTGAAAATTTCATCCCCGCAATTGCAAAATCTCCCGAGCAGATGCGTAGAAAACGTGTAAAATAATCAGTTCATCGATGGAAAGAGACGCATCGCAGTGCGCCTGTGCGATGAACCGGCGCCCTAGAAACGCCGCAGCTTCACTTGCCCGCGACACCGACGTCGCGACGTCTAGTTCACCCCACAGTGCAAAACTCAAAGCTCAAGAAGCTCATATCATCACACATATCAGGCAAGTTGGATGATATACCTCCATAAATCATCCTGTAAACCTCAAACACTTATCAAACAGTAATCCGGCTTCGTCAATAGTGATTCTGTATGAGTGGACATTTTGAAAACCACCCTAGGAAATTTCACCCCGTGAAAATTGGCACCGAAGAGATAATTCGTTCGTGTTTGATCGATTTAAAACATAGTTCAAGTGTGAAACATACGTGTAAACTAATTGTTCTATATGTCACAGAGAATGTGCGAAGGTATTGATCGACGACCACATGGTTATCTTGAAATTTTTAATGATGTAGGCAAGAAGTAGGTAATTGTGCATGTCTGTAGAAACTTAAATGTGTAGTTAAACGACCTACTTGACGTGATGCGTAAATTACTACGAGTGATAATTGGACTATTGCAAGTGCGGGTGGCGAAATTGGCGATAACTACTGACTTAGATTAATATATGTTGTTAATATCGGACTATTCAAAGTCAAATCTATTTTCTGGCATTTCCTTCTTGTCTTTTCTTTGCTTCTTTCTTATGAATCTATTTTTAGTTTAGAATAATAAACAATTATTATTAAAACTAACTTTCATGGAAATGTTTAATAATAATCTTTAAAATATACAAAATGTTTCTGGAACGAGCGCCGTGTCATTAAAGATCGTACGCCTTACAAATTTAATGATACATAAGTGTGTTCTTGAAATTATTTCCTCAAGTACTTTTATAGAATACAAACTGACTTCATTAGATCCACAGTACATAGAAAAATATAGATCTATAAATCTTAACCAAGAATGCAATTGTATTCTGAAGTACCCATAAAAATTCTGGAACTTTCAGGCTGGTGTTGCATCATGCTAAAAATATAGGAGATACGTAAAACATTGCTGAACCTACACAGATTTTTTTGTCAAATAGTTCCAAATTTCACTTACTTTTTGCGTAAATTCTGCTTTAATTCTTAAACAATTTTTTGTAAAACTTTTTTCATAATAACCTCCAATTCTCAACAGAGGTTAAATTACATTTTTTATTTAATAAATTTCAGTAAGAACAACTATTTTCATTGTGTTTACAAATTTGATAAATGCAACTGAGCCACTTATTTGCTAATCGATTAGCTTCACAAAAAAATGTAGAGAAAATTAATAAAAAAAATAAACTGCTTTTGTAATTGGTTATATTTCCATTAAAAATTATTTTTTGACCGAAATATACTTCTTATTTCTTTTCATATCACGAACTTAATATACAAACTACTTTTGATTTTCACAATTACATGTCAATTATAAAAAAAAAATTCATATTTGGAATACTACAGGCTACGAGATTTTTATAACAAATTTAATGTTTTTCAATATTTGCAATAACATAAATTGTCAAAAAATAATAGACGTATTTTTTTTAAGAAAAACTGTTACTGCATCTCGTCATCTACTACTTCCGGATGCCCAATTGTTATCAAAAACTAATCAACTCTTCCCATCAACGAAATAAATTGTGTTGAAATGAGGAATATGAAGTTTCGTACATTTTAGTTTTATAGTATTTTAGGTATCATCCTGTTTTAGTGATGTGCGTATTCAGGAAAATCTTGATATGCAATATTTAATATGATTCTTTATACTTCTCTTATCTGTGATATCGAGAAATAATAATATAATCTATGAAATTATTTATTATTTTATGGTCAAAGAAAAAAGATCTTTATTGGTATCAAGGTTAAGTATTAAGAAAATTTATTTTTTTATTTAAATAAAGCATCAGTCAAATGTTGTGGAACAATTGAAAAAATAGAGTTATCTTTTTGTATTGTCAACGACCTAATTGAGGGGTACGAACTTTCTTGACGCCGGGCTCGTGTATTCAAAATAATATAATATCATATTAGATTAAATAATTGTAATGAATATAAAATATTCATTAAACCAATCTATCTCTTTAATCTTATTTCTTTCTGAATCTAAAATGAATAATTTTTTCGATTCATTGTTAATAAAAATTTAAACTAGCGTGTAATAATTTTAAAAAATCCTCATAAATTATGTTAATCTAATTTTCCAGATGTGAAATTTTGCAATATGGATCCCAGTTTAACCGCCTCGATAACAGTAACATCCCTAATAAAAATAACCATAAACTAGCCACCTGCTTGTCCATAAATAAATAATTCAGGACTTTTACTGTGCACCGCAACGATCTACGTTTAAAATATTGTTCATTCGTGCGTCTCCCCTTTAAGGAGTAATAAAGGATAAAAAATAACGCAGAGATATAATTTTTTTACGGAACATATTCGCAGAGCTTCCCTAATTTAATGAAGGTAAATAAATTTGTTTATTTTTTCCTAAACAAATGCCAGAATCTAAATTGCTTTCTGAAAATTTATGTATATAATAATGACACACTGACAATCAATATATTTCTATAATATTGTTAATTTGGTTTTATTACAACTTTAGGTACACATAGACTTTAATTTGAAATCGTAGAGTAGTTAATCTCTAAATTACTAATTCTTTATTTCACATTTATAGTAGTACTAACTGTACATACAATCATTTGCAATTTTATTTCTTGCTTTATATTTATTTTATAGCAGTTTGCAAATAATTAGACAAATACTTTTTTCTACGACCACTATAGAAAATTGCACTTTTCCCGAAAATTATTCATTTCCCACAGTCGTAGGTCAAAGTGTGAGAAATTATTTCTCGCACAAGTTGCCAACTTTAATATAACGTTAATATTTATATATGTACTTATGTTTAGATTTATAAATTACAAAATATGTGGTAATTACTGATCCATGTACTTATGTATATATTTTTATTTATAGTACAAGTGATTATTGGAAATATTTTAAAGTTCAATTAATTGTTGAGAAAAAACGTATGTTCTTTATTAAAAATTAATTATTTACATCTTACCAAAGAGTGTGGTCGTAGAAAAAGTATAATATGCTACTCGTGCGAAAACACCTATTGCCCACTTGTGTAATGCCCAGCCTCGACATCGTCTCGTGCTGAAACTCTCACACCTCGTTGGCAATAGGTGCTTTACCGCACTTGTTGCACAATATACTATTAAAGGAGATATTATGAATGGTGTGCTGGAGCCAGAAAGATTTGGAATACAGCTCATCTATATTTTTTTAGAGTAGCTTTATTATTGATGATTGAAAATTTGACTGTTCCAATCCTTTTTTTATAGAAGGCGCCGATATGGATTCTATTTATAATAAAGTATATAACAAAAGTTTTGAGAAAAAAAAATTAAACTCCAAATTTTATTATTAAATAAGGTCCAATCTAGTTGTTATAATAAATACATAATAGTTTTTTTATAATATATCATGTTAAAATACCAGAAAAAGTTTTGAAAAATGTTATACAAACTTGAAATACGCAAATCTATCTATAGGTTAGTGTGCAGATAGCCGAAACGTGAAATTGTTCATATTTTAGGGATCAAAATATAAGACAGACGACTATTTACCAAATAATACGGGAATGTGAAGAAGGTGTAGTACCTATTAATTTATCAAAAAGTGGGCGAGCCGAAATTTTGCCCCAAATCGAATCAGCAGACTCATTCAAAGTGCTCAAGACGAAGTTAGAACGTTATCGAGCAAATTAACTCGACAATTAAGAAATTTAATGATTAATATTAACAGAACTTTGGTCCTAAATTATTCAAAATTTCGAAAAAGAAATAATGTAACCAAATAGACAGTTGCCCAGCTTGAGCGAAATTCAATATGCTGCATACAGGGTCGGCAAAAGGGGGGGTGTAGAAGGTGTAAGGCACCCGGGCCCACGGATGTCGGGGGGCCCATTCAAGAGAAGTAAATTTGTTTAATTAAACAAATTATGCTATATCCTTCTACTGATGTGGAAATTTTGTTACATAACTGGTGACGTGTGCCATTTCCACCTCAATAGTTTATCCAATTATTGCTCATACAAATAAGAAAATGCGAATAAATAATTTATGTGTCATCTAGAAAAGATAATGTGTTACAAAATGTAACGATTTAATATAAACTATAATTCTTTTGTAGCTATTTATTAAAATTCACCATATGTATTTTTTTAAAGATTATATATGGGTTAATAATAAAAAATATAGTAATTTTAAACTAAATTATTCTAAACAGAAAACTGCAAGGACTAAAAATATGTAAAAATATAAAACTATTCCATACAGTTGCAAATATTTTCTCAACAATTGTCACAAATCGGAAATTTATACGAATTGCATCTGTTTTTAGTCATTTTGTTATACTTTCGAGGACAAAGTCCTCAACTTTTTCTTTTGTTACTCGGATCTGCGGGATGATTTCGTCAATCACAAATATCTTCATTATTATTCCTATAATGTAGCATAATTCTCTTTGAATTTAAGAGTACATATATTCTATTCATATGGTCCTCTACAAATTGTTTTGAAAGAAATTTTATAAAATTAGCCCATTTCATATCATTTTAGATGTACTAGCCATAATTAAAATAGCACGGACGCCGACAGCATGGTGCAAAGTGGTGCACGACTTTTGAATTTCGCAATAAATTATCTCTTGTTAAATATTTGTATATTTCAAATTGTATCAATGTCGATAAAATTCTATAAACAGAACGTAGTGCCAATACTTTAAAGACGTTATAACACTCTCGAATGTGTCGAAGACTGACAATGTATGCAATGCACCACCTTTCAAATATTTCTGCCGGCGCTCAGGTAAAATAGTAATGTAAACGGCATCATGGTGTCTATTCGTCCCCAATGAAATTTTGAATTAAAATAGAACTAATTCTGTTATAAACAAGTGAAACAAGGGGGCAACATCTAACTTAAGGCTATTAGAGCCACGATACCGTAGCTTTAACACCAGGGTGGAAAATGTAACGTAACGATACCCGATAACGTTATAATAACTTTTCATTTATTAATTTTATTTAATAACGTTACAATTACAAAATAACGTTATGTAACCGTAACATAACAAATAACGATCCACTATACCGTTATCCAAATTTACAAATTTTATAAGATTTTTGCCGTTTGCTGATAATTTATTTCGTGTTTTATAATGAATAGATATCCCTAGTGGTCAAATAATTCAAATGTTGAACACTTTATTTTATTTCTAGAATAAGGTAGTACCTATGTAAGTGTTAATTGTTTTTAATTATAAATTCTAATGAATTTTTATTACAAATTTGAGAAAAATACGGTTATTGAAATGTTGTTATAACAAAAAAAATATTATTGTAACGTTACATAATGTTATTTCGTTCTTTATTACGTTATTTGTAACGTTACGTAACGAATTCATTTTTTTTTATATAACGGTATGCAATAACGTAGCAATTTGTTGACGTTATCCCATCCCTGTTTAAAACTATTCAATTTGTGCTAAATTTACAAACAGCTGGGGTCATGAGACCACCATGTCACCAGTAGAAGGATAAAAAAGTTAACAATGTGGAACTTTAAAACAATCTAATATTTTTCATGTATTCCAAAATTATTAATGAACATGCCAAAATCGAATTGAATTGGCCAAATAGCACGTGGGAAGTGTCGTGTATAATAATTATTATGTTTTTGTTTTTTTTATTTATATGATTTGTAACATAAAAAATTAATATATTTTTATGTAACAATTTTCATATCCCTATCTTGGCTTATACTTAAGTTTTGATATGAAAGAGTGCCCCAAATAATTTTTCGCACCCGGGCCTCCCAGTGAACTTGGCCGACCCTGGCTGGAGAATATTAAACAGCCAACATTTTATAGAAAAAAGAGAGAGAGGATAATCCCCCAAATGTTTCTCAGGCGCGACTGATTAAAGACTTTTGGGCACGTCTTAATAAAAAAGTATATAGTAAAAACGAACATTTACAAACAAGAATAATTCTGTCGATCCGGGAAGTAGATTTAACATCACCCACAGAAAAAATGAGATGGTATTAAAAAACTGCGTCGCATTGAAGATAATGGTCCCCTATCAGTATTATAAAATATGATTTCATATCTCCTTAGTTTATAGCAACAATCCTTTATGTCAACGTTTCAATAAAAATTCTTTCTATTTGATGAAGAGGCCTTTTTTTTGCTCAAAACTTTTGTTACGCGCGTTACTACAGCGAGAAACCAGTTTTGAAACAGGTTTTTAAACCGGTTTTGAAACTGGTTTTTAAATCGGTTTTGGAAACTGGTTCAAACCGATTTTGAAACTGGTTAAATGGTATTTTAAACTCAAAAAAACGTGATATATATAACCGATTTCCAAAACAAATTAAAACTTTAGTTTTTGACTACTTTTTAACTGTATAAAGGTAACTACTTTTTACACTAAAATGAATGAAAACAATTTTTTTTTAATGGGAGTTGAAAAAGCTTTCTTGCCAGTACACCATTGAGTAGCACTGTACATATTAAATAATCATCTAGATATCTAGAACTATTAATTAGAAAAAAACACTAGTTACAAATTAATTGATTTAGTAAAAACATAATAATATATAGAAATAAAAATTAATTAGAATAGATTTTTGAAAAGATTTTTTTGTAATTATCTTTAGTAGAGCATTTGTTGCATTGGAAACATTATTTAGAAACATAGTACACATTTGGGATCATTATTACTCACACATATTAGAGTTATCTCACCTATTAATCTAGTGTCTCATAGTTATTGCCATTTACTTATTTCATATTCATATAACACGCTATCATTCACAGATATTTTCCAAGTATGTATTTACCAGGGTTCTCTGTATATATTTCTGAAAGAAAGGTGCACACCTTTCCTTCAGAAACAACCAATGCACCGGGACTAGGGTTGTTTTTGCTGAATCTCTATAGGACTATGGTTGTTTTTTGTATAAGCACTGAAACGTTACTCGCAGCTGAGAAACTTTTTGAGAGAAACTCTTTTACCAATCTGTTAGGCATCCATGAAATTAGAGATGTATAAAACTCAAATTTACAAATTTTGAACTATGGCTGTTTTAGCGTAGAATTGTATTAGTAATATTACGAAAAATACGAAACGTGACATTGAAAAATCGTTTAATAAGTTAAGGATCTGTACATTTTAAAGTACACGCCATTGCTTATTTTTGCCATCTATTACTAAATTACAGAACAACCCGATTACTTACTTAATTATAACTTGAAGAAAGTTTATTTAACACAGCAACAGTAACAGTGAAGTTATAACAATAAACCGCTAAGTTTCCTTTGAAGCTATATCGCAGCCGAGAATATCTGTTCGTATGGTACAAATTACTTAGTTTGCTGGAGGAAACATAAAATCTAAAACACTAAAACCACCAGAACCATCCCACAATATCTTTAACTATTACTACACCCTTATCACTCTTATCAGTATTTCCTGTTTGCAGACTGTTCACCGTACAATATACCGATAACTCTATTAAGTTTTTACTTTATCTAAGTTGCTATTAGTAATAAATTTCTGATACATTTGCTACGGTACAATTCACGGTTGTTGGTCATTAGCGAGCAGTTGACTAGCATTGTTTGTTTGGTCAATCGTTTATAGATTATTTTATAGAAAAATACTTCAAATAAAAAAACAATTTATAAACGATTTACAGTTCCTTTAAATTCGATTGAATGGACATTTTCTTTAAATGATTCTACTCTTGACATAATGCGACTCATTCGCCTGTCTGACTATAATATTACTACGTTTACAATTCAGTTCTGATGTATGTGGGATGATCTAATATAGTTGTACTCGTAAGACTCTAGAGATGTTTGGGATTTGAGTAATGTATCTGATTTATAAAGAAATTGAGAGTTGCAGAATCGTGTGTAGGCGTAAGAGATGTTTGCAAGTAAATGCACAAATGTATAGAAATATATTTTCTATTTTGTATTTCTCAATTTAAAAATAGACGGTTTATTGATATATTATTGTATAAAGGAAAACACATTTGTGATGTCTTTTCAAATATCTTCCAGCAAAGAATTTTTCTTTCGATATATAAATGAAATTTAATCTACATCTGTCTATACTAAAGACCACTATATTGTCTGCTTTATTTTGAATATAGTAACACTAAAATACGAGCCCAGGTTCACAATAGTTCGGCCGGCTAACATTTTTAACAAATTATAAAACCTACTCAATTGATGAAAAATAGAGTTAAAACTTATGACTGTGGGCCAAATAACTGGTGATAATAATTCGACCGGCATTTAAAAGGTTATCTTCTAGTCCTAGTCCAAATTTATCTTCTACCGAGACCCTTTACTTTTGGTACAATAAATAACAACTTCGTAAAAACCTACTTGTACAGTAAAACCTACCTTGCAAGACACACGGAACAATACTTTAACTTCTAAAGGATATAATGTGCAAGGCTTGTGGAAACATGCCTAATAGAATTAAAGCTGTTATTACTAACATACTAATATATATTTTTATAGTTTGATGACATCTACAACCTTCTTCTTTTTAATTATGTACATTTCATTACTTTTCAACAAATCTAAAAACATTTTAAACATGTAAGTGACCAGTTTTTAATTTTAAGTATATATCTCGGTATATATTTTAAACTAGTCGAAAGAAATTTATAGAAATTTCTCACCATTTGCGTAGGTTTTATAATTTTGTTGAATATGTAAACCGGCCGAACTACATATTATTAGCCTGGACCGGTCACTAGGATGTCCGATAAAAATAAAAGTCTCATTTTGGGTGTTAAAAAAAGTAAAGTGCACATAGAAGATTAACATGGGAAATCAGTTTTTTGCAGACTGTTGACTCCCCTTTTTGACCTATAATGGTTGTAGTAAAAATATAAAAAAATTCTACATCAAATGACACAAAATACATGTAATATTTTAGTGCTTTATATGAATGATTCAATTTTTTATTAATAGCAGCAGCCGTGGTATTTGAGAAAGAAGATAAACAAATTCTTGACATTTTATGTGACAAAATTCGTTATAACCTATAACTTAAGCAAATTTTATTGTTATAATTTTATAAATTTAATTTTTGTAAAGCATTTTTCTATTTCGGTGTTCTTATGTTTCTATAAACGCACTGTTTTGTACTGCAAACACGACGTTTAGAAGATCTATAAGCGTACTATTTTTGGCGCCTTTCATGTTCTAGAGTTGGTAGTCATGCTTTCATAAATGACAGATGACAGGTAACCTCAAAATGGTAAGTTGTTGATAATATTTCAACATATTACTTTTAATTATGGATTTTTATACTTTCTTTATGTGATAGGACTAGAAAGAAATATAATGTTAATTTCACAACCAGAATCAGACCTTGAATCATAAATACAATACACCTTGCAATACACTAATTAATCAATAGTTGACAAAATATGAAATTTCAATTGTTAGCGAGAAGCGTTACCAACATAAACATAACTAACAAAAAAATACCTAGTCATAATTTGACGTCGCAATTTAAATAAATTTAATCGTAAAATTACCTCAATAGAAAAAATAGTATAAAAAACACGTATCATAAGGCCTGTTGACGCACTCGTCCTTTGTAAAACTCGCCTAGCGGCTCGTTTTCCAAACTTGGACTCGTACGTTAACAGACTGCCTTATGATACTTGTGTTTTAATGTACTATTACTAATCTGTTATAAAACATTAAAAAGAAAATAACACAGAAAAATCGTAGCTAACGAATTATGACAGATAAAATGTTTATCTTTTTGTTTAAATGCCGTGGCTATAGCTATTAATACGAAATTAAATAAATTTGATGCAGAAATTTGTATCTTTCTATTAATACGGGGGGACACCTTGAAATAAAACACCCGTTAAATATAGTACGATTTGCTGATACAGGACATGGTTCTTAAAGTGTACATTTTTAATACCACTAGCCTACACGTATACAAATAATGAATTATTTAATTATTTGTATAGTAAATAAATAAATTCATAATACGAATATACGAGAATATATGAGACAATATATTTTTATACATATTTTATGCGAAATAAAGAATAAAAGGATTCACATTCGCAAATACATCTTATTATGTATTTCAACTTGAAAAGCTCTTTTGACTTTTATATAATGCTTCTCCAAGAAATGCTTTCCAAGTTTCCATCGATAACTCCTGAAGGACTAATAATTTCTCCTACTTTCTGACTGTATTTTCTTGTATTCTGTCGGAAGTTTTTCCCTTCTGGCATTCACATTTTATTCATTCTTTAAGAGGTCAACCGGAAGGGTGTAGTTATTAGTTGCAGTTGACGTGCTGTGGTAACCGTTCTAATCATGAAACCATCTATGCTACATACCTTCCCTTGCTATTTCCGTTCTTTGACATTAGAGTGAGTCTATCACTACGGATAACACGCCTCCCCAGAGTACATGCAAATGGGAAGCTAAATTGGCTTGCAATATATTGATATCTGTGAATACGAAACACCTACACGTTGGCATAAACTTTGTTCGATGTAATACATGCAGTAGATATGTGCAACAACAATTCTAGAAAAGTTTGCTATGTATTAAACAATTACTCCTCTATAACGGGACATAAAGTCCGTTGGGAATAAAGAATGCATATAGTTTTATGAATATTTCCGACTATTATATGATGGAAGGAGCATTTCAAAATTAATTGATTACATTAATACGTTAAGAATTATGGACTTTGGGAAGCACCCAAGTAGAGATAATAGATATTGTAGAAATTTGGGATATAGGTCCTTACATGTAGACACAGCGTCACCAAGTATATACGCTCTACACTGTAAGATAAATATTGAGTACGGAATATGTACGTCGCAAATTATACAAATATACTATAGAAGATGTTTATTCCTACCCCAAGCACAAACCCTTTAAAGGGCACGGGTTTAAATTGTCGTAGACTATTTAGTACTTAAGATAAAGACTAGAAGGTTGCAGGAACAGGAAGTATAGGTAATTGATGGAAAGGAAACGACGCGAAAAAGAAAAAACTACCAAGGAACAAGACCCCATTTATTTCGTCTAACAAATTCTGCAACAAAAGTGGAACAGCTGGTTTTGGCCAAATTACTATATTTTTACTGGTATTCATGTTCAAAGACTTCAATATTTTAAAAATGAAATTCTAATACAATTTTATCCATTAACATAATAGTACAAATACATATAGTTACGTGCAAAAGATTTGAGAGAAACAGATTTTTAAACCATGTCACATACTCTTATTGTAAAGGTGATACAAAAATCAAAGAGTTACATTAATAAATATATGCATTTGTGCATAAAATATTTTCATATTACAAACCAGAAAATATATAAATAAACTTATATAGTAACAATAAAATTTATCGTACTGTGCAAAGATATTGCGTCGAAGATATACGTATTTCAAAACTACTAAAAATTCGGTTTAATGTTGTTTGACTTGTGATTTTATACTCCAAAGTTAATAGTTTTTATTATTCCCTTTGATACAATCAATGCAGTATATTTATTGAATTAAATTTGTAATACCCTCTTGTGCTACATTTTGCCATTCGATTTCTAAATGGTTCCATAATTCAGTCTTGCTGTTCCTGTCCGACGCGTATTTTTAACTTCTATGAATGTTTATTGGATTTAAATCGGGAGATTGGGGTGGTCAGGCAAGAATTTGGACTTCTGTTCACCTAAAAATTAGTTCACTACTTTCAGAATATGTTTAAGATCGCTGTCCTTTTAAAAAACCTATCCCCACGGCATATTTTTGCTGGCATAAGGAAATATGTACTTATATATGCTTTGCTGAATTATGCCTATACATTAAAGAATCAATATAGTACTATTTTATGTCAACTAATGGACCTACACCGTCATCTGAACATGCACAACATAAAATCACATTTCTTCTGCCATGCCTAACTGTAGGTATTTGGTATCTAGAATTGTATCTTGCACATGTTGGTTGCCGAAAATACTTCGTATACTCAAATCAGATATGCAGCCAATGCACGTCATCTCTTAGGGGGAAAACCTGAGTGCATTAAAAGCACCAATATGGAAAATTGAAATAAAATTTCAGTCATTTTTAATTGTCAAAAAGTGTATGACCTTACAGAATTATTATAGAAGTTTAAATGGTCCGAAAACAATTCATATACATTTATATTTTGTCAATGTTATTATTTTATGTTATTTTATTCTTTTTGGTTGGACACGCTATTATTATTATTATTATTAGAATTATTATTAAGATGCATAGTAGAGTTCATTATTTATCGTATATGATATTAATAATATATAAATAATGAACATATACCTTACATTATTCGTTTGTTTTTTACTACACTTGGCAACATTGATAATTTGTATGTTTATACGTTCCTTCTTCGTTTATACTTTCAAGGTTATTATTTGACAATTTGAATTGTATCGTGTTTGAAATATTTTTCTTCGTTGTGACATTTTATTTCCATTCTTGTTTATTATAAATGTCTTTTTTCAAGACTACTACAGTTCAGAGATCAACTGTTACCAAATTTAAAAGAGAAATCGATAATCACAATGGTATTATAGTATTATAGTTCATATTATATATTGTTATGGATTGAATAATATTTGTTCAGTATTATATATTATAGTTCAATTTTGTAAATTTTTTTATGTGCTCGTATTTATATGCTGTTTTAGCTAAATAAAACTATTGTTAATATTTAAATTGCCAAATAAGCTCAACATTTATGGAGATATAGTAACACCCTAGTAATTTATAAATAGCATAATATATAATGTCAAGTTACACTTCAGTTGGAAAATATTATATGAATGATACAATATTGAACTAAATCGCCCGCCTTTGGTTAGACTTTAACTATTGTATTCTAAATAAAAGCTTGATATTAGTATGTTATCTTCATTTTACTTTTATTCTTAATAATATTACGAACATTTATTGACAATTTAGTTAATATGTCGTATTTATTACAGTGTGAAACAAGTTTATTTTTCGAAAATATCACGAAAGTTTGAAATACAATTGTATACAACCTGTATAACTTTTTTCATTACGATTCTCAAACCTATATAAACGTACCAGTTCATGACGTCATACATCTAGTTACTTTTATTAATGACGTGTATTGCTGCATTTCCGATTTGAGCATACCATCATATCCAAAAAAATAAAATTGCAATTCCTCCGAAAATAGCACCTTTCACTAGTAGAATATATTACTATGTTGATATGTTTAATATTAATAATAATAATAATTCTTTATTGTATTTCAAGATTTTACATCTTATTTGAATTATTGATATATGGGGGTGATTTAATTTTTGCTCAAATTTTCATAACTTTGTCATAGCACACGTTGCGTTCATGGAGATGAAATAATGAAAACGCGCATAAATATCAATATCATACCCGGGATTCGAACCCGGAACCCTTGGGCAGTGAATCGGCTACGTTGTCTTATTTCTTTTACTAACTAAAATTTTTATTAACACAGTCACGTCCAATATGTCCCACTTCTTTAAGACGTCGAGACAGTAGTTCAGTTGACATTGTCAAGGTTATTCAAATTTTTTTCGAAATATTCACAATAATTTTCTTAGATCTGCTATAGATTTTAGTTTAATTATTTTATCTGTTCACTTTGTTGGTTTACAGGGTATATCGCATCTTGGCTTGTCAGCTAATGATTTTGTCAACTTACCTATATTTGGGAATAATTCCATTTGATGTGCTTTGATTGATCTAGCCGGCTATCTCACAAAAAACTTTTCCTTGTCGATAAGGGTTTATTACGGATTATCGTAACTGATAGTGGGTGTATTTCACAATTTCGTTAGACAATAACTTAAATTAATATTAAATTGGAAATTTTATGACAAATATAAATAAAGTATATAAACTTTGAACAATAACTTGCCTCGATATTTTTGAACACGGTCAATATCGTTTGTGCTATAAAATACAATGAAAATAAATTTTAAAACAAGTCTACTGTACTAATTATAATATAACTAACATTCCTAACAGCAATATGTAAAAATATTACAAAAAAAATATTCTTTTATAAGAGATAAAATAACTTTGGCCCAATACTTTTGCACGGCACTGTATATCGTCATTACCGAAATTGATGCATATTAGCATACCTAGAAATGGGTAGTAAGCCGTGATGATATATTTATATATTTTTATTTAATATTTAAGTTTATAAAATGAAATATAATTAAAACGTTTGTTAATGATGTAAGATGAAAATGATCCACATGCCAGTACCATTTTCTTTCAATTATTCCAAGTACCAAAGTTTCTTTCATTTTTTTGCCGAAAAAATGTTTTCTAAACTTAAGAAAACAGTTATCAATGCGCATATACCAAAACTTTGGTTATAATTTTTATTATTAAAATGAACGCGTTATGATGTTTTATTAATCTCCTAAAAAATTATGAAATGGCACATAGGACCTTTAGCAGTTTACATATCTTCGTACGCCCTAGGTAGCTGGGACTTTTTTTCTTCAGACCACTAATAATATGAAAATCCAGCACTGGAAGCTACATTCCTCATATACGAGCCCAAACCCTAATATTTCGGCCGGTTTACATTTTCAACAAACATTATAGAACTTACGCAAATAGTGAGAAAATTCTACAAATTTCTTTTGACTAGTTTGAAATATAGATTTTAAACTTACAAACACTGAATATTCCGTCATTTAATATTAGGTTACATCGCATTTATTACTAATACCAGCCCTGCAAATATTTCTGTGAGTATTGTCCCATATGTCATGCAAGGTATATTTTACTGTATAATCTGGATTTTTACGAAGTTATTTTTCATGGTATCAAAAGTAAAGGGTCTCGATAGAAACTAAGACTGGACTAAAAGATGTCCCTTAAAATTCCGGTCAAACTATTATCATCTGTCATTCGGCCCAAAATTCTTTAAGTATATATTTAAAGTAGCCGAAAGAATTTTGTAATGATGAAATATTTGTACCGTGCGAGCGCTTACCAGGCGTCAACTCAATTTGTTGAAAATGTAAACCGGCTGAACTATTATTAGTTCGGGCTCGTATTTTGGTGAGAACAATTTTTAAAGACCCTAGCGTTTCACAATTGAAAAGCTGATTGATTCATAAGAGTGAATTTCCTGCCAGTCTTATCTTCCTCGCCATGAGTTCTGCTTTTCTGCACAACATTTTCATATATTATTTTTCATTTCTTTAAACAAACAATTTAATAAGAGCAGAAAATAGTTTCTGGATGTTGTCAAATAATCTTTATTTTCGGCCTCGATAAATAATGATAATAAAGATAATTTGACTGAAGATCCAGGAAGTATTTTCTACCCTTATTAAGAATCCAGTCAAGAAAAACTCGCAGTTATAAACAATTTAATCTTAAAATTTTTACTAAAATTTGATTTAAATATATATATATATATATATATATATATATATATATATATATATATATATATATATATATATATATATATATATAGGAGCCCGATGTAGAGAGAAACAAAAGTTAAATACTTTTTTATTAATAAAATAAACATATATATCAATTGAAGACCGTGCTGCAACAAGAAGGTATATCTTTTTTCCCATTTTTCGGGAGAGCAAAAAAGTGTTTATTTTATTCATTATAAATAGTAATGTTAATTCGCTTGGTCTAGAAATTCATTGCCGTTAAAGTGCTATTTTATAAGCAAGACATACTAATAAAGTTTGACATATTGCCAAATAAAAAGTAATAAAAATGGCAGACCTTCGTGTTGCGTGAAATAAAAGGAGGTATATGTGCATTTTGTAGCATGGTTGCCTACTGAATAGTTAAAGAAGACTCGTTGCACCAACCGATAGAGTGATTTTTTTTTTCAATGTTTCTCAACTCATTTTAACCAAAAATCACATATACCTACTTCTTGCTGCAAGGTTTTCAATTATGAATATTGAATGATCAGGTTATTTTCAGTTGAACATAGATTCTGTCCTTGTAACCAACATTACATACTTCATAAACAAAGCATAAACACCTGTACATATATTTCATTTTAATCCACTATGTTACATATTTCAATATGACAATTAACTGACTTTATCTGATATCGTAGGCGACGTGAAGTACCGATTGAATTCGGATTAAGATGCGCTGCATGGTGGCGCTAGGCTTTGTTGGCAGCGAGCCACGGAGATGAGGCGACTAGCGGGCGCGTGCCTCCTGGCGGTGCTGCTCCACGTGCACGTCGCGCCGGGCTCTCCCCAGCGGCTCACGCCCCCGCGACAGTACTACCAGACGGACCAAGACGACGACGATGGCCAAGAGGATGACGATCTCGACATTGGCCTCAATCTCACAGGTACACATCATCTACAATTTATCAGAGTACTGAACTCAATACCTATACAGGGAGGTGATTATGAAACTCCCGAACATAAAACTAACATCTAAATCATTCTTTAGTAATTTCTGGCTTCTCCCACAGTCCGATCCAACCACCTTTAGTTAAAGTGACAGTTTATTAACCATTAGTTAAGAATTAAAATACAGGTCAGAAGCGATGCGAACAACAATTTTAACTTCCAATTAACTCTAACCAAAGGCGATAAGAACAATTTTTCAACCGTTGATTAACACTAACTGTCACTTTAACTAGAGGTAGTAGGAGCGGGCCTAATTGTGGAGACAAATTTAAATTCTTCTCAATGCGTACATTGTAAATGTTGCAACGGAAACTAGGTAACTCTTTTTGTTCTCTAGATATTAGCCGTCAAAATGAAGTCAAAATTATCTCAAAAACACCTATAACTCCCAAAATGAGTAGAGATATAAACCAAGCAATTTCATGAATCAATTTTACAAAAAAATACATAAGTACAGAAGAATCCGGATAGAGTGACCGTCAAGGGACCGGCGATATTACGTCGTACTAACCGGACAAAACGGCCAGATTATTTTATCCTTATTGTTTTATTTTTACCTCTCGCTAAGAGAGGTATTGGATTCATGCTAAAAATCGCATATCGAGATTTTATTGAATAAGCACGTTTTAAGGTCCCTACAATCCGATTTTAACATTTTTACGATGATGTCTGTGTGTGTGTGTGTGTGTGTGTGTGTGTGTGTGTGTGTGTGTGTGTGTGTGTGGATGTATGTGTGTGTGTGTGTGTGTGTATGTATGTAGGATGTTGGAAGCACGATTACTCAAAAACTATAAGACTTTAAATTTGTTTAAGTACGTATTTCCCAATCGGACATTCATGGGAAGATCTGAAAAGGTTTTGGTAACAATTGGACAACCGGAAGTAGAAGATTCTTGAAAAAAAAATTTCTAAATAATATTTTTTGAAAATTTTTCTTGGTAATATAATAGAAAATTAAATTCTTTATCTGATACATTTAAATATTTTATTATATATTGTATAGATTTAGAGATAAAAGAAATATAATATATAAAATAATCTGTTATAATAAATTTTACAGCCGAAAGAATGCCGTGGAAAATAGTTGAAAATTTAAATTATTTGTGACAGATAAATTGTCATTGTCAGAAATAATGAGTAATGAAAGAAAAATGTACTTGGAGAATCCCTTAATTCTTGATCTGTGACTATTATGGAGATGACAAGTCTAGGTTGAAGGACTTAAATTTGTTTCAAACATTATGGCACAATGTACACCAGCACTGTAGACTAGAGTAACTTTGAATTGCGAAAAAGCTATCAAATTCTTCTCAAGTAAGTTGTAAATATTGACAAAATTACACATCAATATAAGAATAATCGGAGTGCAATCTATCCGTCACTTTATTAAAGGGAATTAGTGTTATTTAGATATAACAAGTATGAAAAAATAAAATGTAAAAGAAGATATGTAAGAATAGATGCACAATCCAGATATATACATTTTAGACCGCCCAAAATTAATGTTTTTACTAGAAGAATATGAAGAGAAAGTAAACAAGGTTGTTCGAATTGAAAATTGCTGTTACCAGCCTAATATTTATATATGGTAAACTCTACTTTGTAATTTATTGTAACACAATTTATGGTAAAATATCTTTATGTTGAGACATGCTACTATTGAATAATAAAGAAGTTTATACGTCATAGATTTATATGAATATATTATTTGTATTTATAAAAATATTCTTTGCTTTATGCATACAGCCAGGTAAAATATACGGCGAGAGGTTATGTGCTGGCCACATCAGATTTTTTATTCATATTTCTTTGATTCTGATTAAATAATATGCTTGTATAATGAACGATTGTTAGAAATAAAACAAAATTTAAATGAAATATATTTTAGTTTATTAAACCCAGTATAGCTACAGTTAACAAACAACTTAGATACTTACATGTAATAATGTAGTAGTAACAGAAAATGCAAACATACATTATATTTACTGGTGTAAAAAATCTGTGATTTTGGTTTGCTTTTTTTGCTTTTTATTTGATATTAAGAACCACGCACGGGATTGTAAAGACGAGACATACTACTTTTCAAAATGTCATCAACGTAATTTATATGCACAAATACATTGAGCACTTCAGCGTCGCTCTAACCGGACGATTTTAGTAAATTAGATCGCTTAAAGCGGTTGGTCGCTTTAACCGGAGTCATACTAAACAAATTTACTTTCACAGTCATTTTTATGCAAACCAAACTTGAGTTTGCATCTACGTCGCTAAAAGCGGTTGGCCGTTATAAGCGAAGTCGTACTAAATGGATTCTACTGTAAATTAAGTTTCAAATTTTTCTCGATTTTGGTCATTTCTCACTAAAAATTGAGCAAGTTGTTCAAAAAAATTAAACTTGACACGCTTTCATATTTTTTCCCGCAGAATCGAATGGCGAAGTCGACAAGGTCGTATTGTAACGTTTATTTATTTGGGTAAAGTGTCAAAATCAGAGAAATATTATTAATTAAAATAACAGTTTATTAAACGATAAATAATTCAGATAGAGAGAATAAAAATAACTAACACTATGATTAAACAATTATAAACACTAATTTAGAACTAAGAATATTATTAAGTACTTAAACACTGAGAATATTTATTTAAACACTATTTTATTATTTGTTTATATAACTATATTTATTTATGATCTGGTAAATTACTTGAATGGAATGGATGATGAAGGATAACGATATTTCTGGATTTCAATCAGTTAAGAAAACTCATCCCCTGAAGAAGACTCATGCGGTGTTGAAACTAGTCGGGTTCAAATAAAGATTGACTGAAATCCAGAAATATCGTCATCGTTCATATTTATTTATGTTTACCACTGCTAGATTATTTATTTATATCACCAACTGTTCATTTCACCATGCCTGTCTAATCAGAATGCCACGGTTGGCTTCCCTGACGTGTTTATATAGTCCGCGTCCTTTTTCTGGAACATTCGACGCGATAATAACATCGAATACAAAGGGCTCAGGTGACCGTATGTAATTAAACGACGATAATGCCATCGCTCAGTTTAGGCGCCGTTCAAAAACGTCCGACCAGCGGTGGCGATCGCGCAGTGCTTGAGTCAGTGGCGTCGAGGCCACGCACAATACACTGCCCCCCTCCTTAAGACTGTTTCGTCCCGGAACAGTTCTTGATGACGAAATCTGCATGTGTTACCCTTGGTGCATTTAGAAGTCTTGAAGAGGTGAAAGTCGATGGTCCGCTCGAATTCCTTTCTGTCCATTAAGGTTAAAGCTGCAGACGAGAATTTCAACGCCGGTATAGCAGAAGAGAATCACTAACATGTTCCTAACAATCCTCCAACCCGAACCATCTAGTCCACAGTCTAATTTTCGTACCGCTAGTTTCAATATGTCATTCTCTAGCAGATGATCCCTCAAATCGCATAGCGAGTTTCAAAGCTTATGATACGACGACTTTTAGTACGAGCGTGGTTTTGTAACCAGGTAGTAGACATACCGCTGATGTTATGTATTGCTATCCCTCAGTCGTAGCGTTTTCCCGACGAATGCACCTTCGTTGGCCAGTTTTTGTAGTCGTCCAAATTTAGACTTAAAGACGGAAGCTATGCCGCGGGACATCTATAACTCTTCTGATACTCAGTGGCCGAGGGAATACTCAGAAGACGCAGTGAATAGATCTCGATGCCACGCCGTACCTCGCCTTTTGACCAAAGGAATACTTTCCTATGAAGTATTCAAAAGACGGTTCTTAAGCAATATTCCGACGAACCGTTGCTCTATGATGTTCTCCATTGTTGTCACCGGCGAAAAGGGCTAGCCGATTAAAATATACTACTCTCGGCTTCCCGGTAGGTGCTTTCCTAATTCTATGTATTACATCGTTTATCCTTTTAACGACCTCATAAAAATCTTCCACACTAAATCCCCAGGTTGATATTCACCTTTTTCTGCCTTGATGTCATAATGGTCCTTTATTCGGCCACTGGCAACTTCAATGTTCGTACGGCCTTGTTGTTATTCATTTTTCTCCGTAAGTCCGTAACGTAATCTTCCCCGGCCAGGTCTTCCCCAGGTTTAATACCAAACACCAAGTCACATAGTAGATGCAACTCACGCCCGAATAAGATGTTTACAGGAGTTTGCCCTGTTGTTTCATGTACGGATCAAGAACAGATGAAGTTATCGGTCCCAGTCTCTTTGGTGGGTGGAGACTACCTTTGACAAATATCGTTCTATTCATTCATTCAACCATGACATCGGAACGGATGTAATGCAGTTGTCCTCGTTTTATTAATTTCTTCCCTGATCGGAGTAAGTTCACATGGTACACCAAACCGGCATATACATTCTTTGACTAATGTTTCAGCGACCGTGTTGGTATTGCAGAATATAGAGTGGAGAAAATCTTCGATTTAACTAAAGTATCCAGTGTATCGTATATTCGAAGTAGCGGGTAGCTATTCTTCTTCGTCACGTTCTTGAATTGACGATAATCAACGCAAAATCGTGTAGAGCCATCACTAACACTACTGGTGAAGCCAATGGACTGCTCGAAGGTTCAATTACACCTTCCATCTTCATATCCTCAATAATTCTTTCAGCTTCCTCATGCTTCGGCAATGGCAGTCTTCTTGCTGGTTGGCGAATGGGTCTTGCGTCTCCGGTGTCTATGGTGAACTATACTAGTTCTCCTTTTTGCTTTCTTGTCAAATTAGAACAAATCTTTAAAAAATCCAATTATTTTTTTTTGCCTTGGTTCTCTGGTTGGTGGTCAATTCTTGAAACGATGTTGATATATGTTCAATTAAAGTGTCTGAAACTTCTTGAGATAAATAAATAATAATAAATGTTTATTAACCAGTATACAAGTTAAAAAAAAATAACATACAAGGTAAGTCGGAGAGGAGCAAATATGAAGTACAAGAAACAGTTAATTACAAAATTTGTTTCCATTGACCTTCACAGTTCGAATAATCGAGGATACTACCAAACATTCTCCTACAATTGTTCCTCTTTTAAGAACAGGATAAAAAATTATGTTCATTATTCGAACTGGTATTACCGGGTTGGCTTTGATCAGTGATTTTCCGACAGCAACTCCAGTACCAGTTTTGACATTATCATTCATGGGCTCAAGCATAACAATATTTCCCTCACAGAAACTACCATCTAATTGTGCTTCCACGATAAATTCACTTCGTTCTGAGAGGGTAACGTCTTCGGCCATTAATAGGCGCACAACTCTGTCGTCCCGTGGATTTAATACGAATTCTACTTCATTGACCATCATCACTCCCTTCGTCAAGTTAATTTTAAAACATTTATACCGAGTATTAATTCATCTTCAACTTCAAATACCAACGACTATTTCCAATAGTAATGGTGAAATCTACTTCTTCTAATGCGGTAGTTTGTTCTCCCGTCGTTGTGCGTAATTTCCACTTGGTTGGTTGAAGATGTGTCATACCCGTGTTCTTTTCCAAGTCGGATCTAATTATAGTCGTTGTCGCACCCGAATCCAGTAACATTTTCAGTGGCTTTCTGTCAATAGAGCCATTCACGTAGATGCTGTTGGCTTGATGATGAAGGGATTCGACATAGCTGATGGATTGTGGGTCGACGGTTGCCCTTTCGCATCAACCGATTTAGTTTTTCGACTCCTTTTCTTCCTTGTCGTTTCCGTTTTGTTTTGCATTTTTCTGCAAAGTCTCTGTGGATAGCCCAGTTCACCACAATACCAATAGCGAAGTTTTTTTTTCTTTCGGTAAACAATTGACTTGCCATTCGTCGCACCTTCTCATCCAGATCTTCGATGGTTTCATTTCTTTCAGCATCAATATTCCGCACTCGCTATTGATTACGTGAAGCTTGTTTAGCAGCTTCATATTCTAATGCATATGAGAGTGCGTCAATTAAAGTTATTGGACGGGTCAGTCGCAGTACTGGCTGAGTTTCGCTGTCTCGAACCCCATAGATGAATGATTGAATGCCTAGGCACTCAAAACGCTGTTAGGAGTTGTAGGATGTGCGAGACGAACCAAACGAGCTACGTCAGCCTCAAATTCCTGGAGGTTTCCTTTTGAGCTCTGATACCGGTTCCTCAGCTGCGCCTGGTACACCTGTTCCAGATGCAGATCGCATCTCCAACCACTTGACTACTTGGTCGTAGTCTTCATGTCATCTCTCTTCAGCGTTTGTAGGATATCGATAGCTTCTGCACGCAACGAAACAGTCAATGCTGTAGCCTTCTCCGTGGACATCCAGTTATGTGCTTTCGCAGCCGCTTCAAATTGTTTTAAGTAGTTCGGCCACGAAGATTTCCCATCAAATTCCAGTGTTTTAATGTGCATTGTTGCAGCAGTATCAGGTTCTACTACTTTCCTTCCTTCTATTAGATTTGCCTTAGATACTTGAGATTTGACATTAGCGACGATGTAATTTTAGTGAACTTTTTTTTAATTCTTCGATCTTCTTGTCATACTTATCTTCTAAATTCTTCTTCTTTGGTTTTTTCATTAATTTTTATTTTAAAATTCTTGAATTTCTTTTCCAATTTGTGTTATAATGTTTTAAAATGGTCCATTAATTCCTGTATTAATGTTCTAGAATTTTCTGTCACATCCTGTTTTAATGTTCTAGAAGTTTCTATCAAGTCTTCCTTTAATATTCTAGAATTTTCTTCTAATTTTTGTTCTAATGTTCTAGAATTTTCTGTTAATTCTTCTTTTAGTGTTCTTGAATTTTCTTCTGCTTTTCTAGATTTTTCTGCTATTTCTTGCCTAAGTTTACCAATGTAGGATACGTCGAATAAGTAATCGTCAGGATTTTCACCAGAATCGATTAATGATTACCGCAGTCTCTCTTGAAGCACTGATTTCTTTCCTGTTGTGTCCAAATCTCGTTCTTCCAGTTCTGTCTTGAGATCACTTGCTTTTAATTCACATAATTCTATTTGTTTAGTCGCCATTTTCTTTATTTTTATTTATTAACCAGTCTACACCTGACACCAATTGTTACGTTTATTTATTTGGGTGAAGTGTAAAAATCATAGAAATATTATTAATTAATATAAAAGTTAGAATGATACAACCTTTTTTAGTTTTATTTCTGTATATTTATTTAAATAACGACGTTTAAAATAAATATACAGAAATAAAACTAAAAAAGGTTGTATCATTCTAATTGAAATATGAGATACGTAAGATAAAGAGAATAAAAATAATTAACACTATGATTAAACAATTATAAACACTAATTTAAGACTAAGAATATTATTACGTACTTAAACACTAAGATTATTTATTTAAAAAATATTTATTTCACTATTTATTTATATAACTATATTATGTTCACCACTCGTAGTCTATTTATTTATATCACCAACTGTTCATTTCACGATGCCTGCCTATATCAAAATGCCCCAGCTGGCTTCACTGACGTGTTTTTATAGTCCGGCGTCCTTATTCTGGAACATTCGACGCGATAGTAACATCGAATAAGAAGGGATCAGCCGACCGTACGTAATTTAACAGGTCGAGACTTGTGGGCGGCGATTACGTCATCGTGCAGTTTAGGCGCCGTTCTAGAAATGTTCTACCAGCGAAGGCGGTCGCACACTCCTAGAGTCAGTGGCGTCGGGTCCACGCACGCTACAGTATCCAACAAGAGAACGGAATTGTTTCGCTCAAACAAATTTGGTCGGGGAAAGTCATACCAGAGTTGTATTGTTATTATTTTTAGATTCATATAATTGAAGTACTGCAAATATAATAAAAATAAGGTATATAATAATGGTAAGAATGAAATAATAATATAAAATTGGTTCGTGATCGGGTCCGTTCTCTCGTTGAATCAGGGCCGTATTACCCAATAGGCAAAACTAGGCGACTGCCTAGGGACAAAAACCATCAGCACCATGCATTGAGACAAAATATTAAAATAAAAATTAACTGAACACATTGCTCAAATGCTCAATTATATCAAACTTTTCGAGAATTAAATCCAGTAAAGCTGATGTTTAATTTGTTTATTCGTTTACTGAAATGTTGATGTGTTTTGTATTTTTTAAGAATTTTCGTTTTAGGTTTCGTTGTGAATTTGTGATTACTTATTTGTTATGTATTCCTGTTCTTCATTACTTTATGCTGTGATTTTATCTCATTTAAATAAACATTCTTCAATTCATAACACAATCTTTACTTTATTATATTATCCGAGCGAGAAAAATATAACTTTTTTAACAATATGTTGCGAATAGAAATTAAGTAATTTTCTTTTTCCAAGCAATTTTGTTCTGATTTTTGGGTGCATCTCAAAAAAAAGCCTAGGGCGATTTTATGCTTAATCCGGCCCAACATTGAATGAGGTACATACCCATTTTTGGGTTATGAGTGTAACCATGGGAAATTTGGAATCAGCTTTAGAGAGGAATATTTGGAATGTACTTATAGAGAAAAATTTAAATGTATCAAAATGTCAAAAAAATTGTCCTAACGCATTTTTGGATGTATGTCTTATTTTGACTTAAATTCAAAATAATCACAAATAATATAAATATTTGGTGACCAAATTCAAATTAAACACTTTTTATTAAAAGGTAAATACATATAACTGTTCCAACAATTTCGAATTATTTTTATTAAATTAAATCAGCTTCAGGTCGTCCCAATTATTTGAAAACGTTTGAGAGGTATTTAAAATAATTCTTCGCAACCCTTAAATACTTAAGATAGCTGGAAAGAGAATTATCTAAAATAATAATGGAATTAAACAATCAAAATACGACCGTGACAGATGTATTAAAAAGGTTGGAATTCCTGTTTATATAACCAAGCATAAATGAGGAAAAATGTAAGCTTTTAAAAGCAGTTTAAAGCTTTACCCTACGAGTGCGTGTTATTTATGCATTACAATGTAAATTATGCATATGAATGCCCCATATGAATGATTTCACCAACGCATATGTGAATACAAATTGTGCTCATGAATGATTGGATAAAAATATCATTGTGCACTTTACTACAGTGTTGTATTTCAACACAATTTTTATGAATCATAACTTTATTATCAATATATCTCAGCACGCAATAAACAAATCTGGTTTTATTTATGAAAAGAATAAGAGAAATTATGATTAACAGATTAATCATACTTTTTTCATAAAATCCGTTGAAAACTATTCTTCAGTTTTTGTTAAACAAACGCTTGTAATATTATTATAACCAAATACGAGCCCAGGCTCATAAAAGTTTGGCCGGCTTACACTGTCAACCTTTTGCATAATCGGACAATTTGTAACATTTTTATACAATTCATCGAATAAAATTAAAAAATATAGTCAAAATTGACATATGAGTAGGTATTTTACTGAAAGCAACTATGATTTGTATTTATTTTCCTGCTGTTGTTAAGATGATGTACAAATTATTTATTCACTTACAGCCCGTAGGGTTTTTGTACGATTTACAGGCCTATTCTGTAAAATATTCGCTTGACAAATCGTTATCATGACGAAATCGTTATTATGAAAATCGTTATATCTACTTAACGATAATCGTTATCTTTGTATCCGTATTCTGAAACTCATTTTAAAAAATAATAACCTTGGGATCAAGTTAAGAATTTAATTTCCTAAAATCAAATTTAATTTTAAATAAAATATCTAAAATAATTCAATATCACTCAGAAAACTTCTAGGTTAGATTAGTTCTGGTGGGAGTTAGCTGTCAACCTGTCAGCTGTCAGACTCTTTCTTCTTCTTGTTGTGGGCTATGCTAGAACTACTACTACCATCCGTAGACAAATTGGGAAGCTTGCGTTAGGCGCTAAGAATAAAAACTTATTAAATAATTTAAAATTACCTTGTAAAAAACTCTAATGTGACGGATTTTTAAGATCACTATTCAACATAATAGCAATTTTCTTTTGACACGAATAAAAATACTGAATTATTGATAAAACGTTTAGATAACGAATGATTTTTCCAGTCGTTAAATACTAACAATATCGTTATCTTTTTTTCGTTATGTAGAATTAAATTATTGTTTACAGAATACCACTTTAACGATAATCGTTGTAATTACGATTTAACAATGCATAATTTCATAACGATCGTTTACAGAATAAGCCTACTAAACGATTTTCGTATATAACGTTTTAACGATTCGTTATGTCATAACGATGCTTACAGAATAGTCCTATTACTACCTTTGTTATCTTAGCAACAAAATTATGATGATTAGTAAATAAAATCTACTACCCTGGAAACCTTATTGGAAAACATTTTAAAAAATCCGATCGTGCAAATGAGTTTATTTATCAAAATTTATAAGCAAAAAATAACCTAACCTAATGCGCAAAACTAGCGCACGCAAACTCCAATCGAATATTGTGCTTTAAATTATATAATATATATTTAGAAACGTTGCAAACAAAAAATGTGCAAATATTGACAAAAATCTAGTATAAACAAACTAGTTAGTTTGCTACCGAAATTAGAGAAGTTAAGAAACCAGGAAAATAAAATGAAATGTACTCTAATAGAAAATTTAAAGATTGAATTTGATTGTATATTTTATGTTCTCTTCTTGTGACATTTAAAGTTGAAATTCTTAAAAACTCATTCCACTTTTGGCTTGTGAAGTACATATGATTTATTCGCGTTTATTGATTGCCTTAAAAATAGTTGTTGAAGAGTACAAAAGGCAGGAATGACGCGCTGGTGAGTGATGACCATGAAGTAAAATTTGCCTGTCCGTTTCCCATGAGTGGCTGAATTTCCCGGGCTTTTCACGAAGCTAAAATGGAGCAGAAAACTTAATGAAGCACAGATTGGCTATATTGAATTTCTCATTGTTGAATGTTTGCGTTCCCAACTGTTAATTTGATATGAACATAGAAAATTACATGTGTAACGCGAAGTACGTTCATTATTAATGTGTGAAATTTATCGTTGCGCATGAAACATTAATTTGTTAGGTACTTGTTGTATAATTACTATATACTAAAATAATTATCAAACTTTCCTGGATACTTACTTCAGTAACGATTTAAATTGTATTCACTTTTTACCTCTCGCTAAGAGAAGTATTGGATTCATACTAAAAATCTCATGTACATATTTTAGTGAATAAGCACGTTTTAAGATCCCTGGTAACAAATGGACATCCGGAAGGGGTAGTTTCTAAAATAAAATTCTAAATATTATTTTCTGAAAATTTGTTACTACAAATAATAAAGATAATTAATGCTGGATTTATACAGCGTAAGCCGTAGCGTAACGTAACGTGCTGTAACGTAACGTAAACAATAAAACAATGCAAACGTATATGACAATTCATACACACGTAAGCCGTAACGTGACGTTTCGTTCCGTAACGTGTCAAAAACCCAAAGATCGCCAACTTTTATCTTTCTACATTACGGCACGTTACGGTATGTTGCAAAATTACGAAAATTACTACTGCCCTGCGCTATAGTCTGTTTTTGTGTGGCTAATATATGTCAAAGTTTAGCTTAATATATTAAATAGAAATAAATATAAAAAATACTGGATTACGATTAGTTTGTCTTGTGTGACTGTGACTGATATGAGTAACATGTGTCAAGTGTCAAAGTTTAGATTATTATATTAAATAGAAATTATGGAAATATAATGAAATATAGTATATTACAAATAAAATAACCTGTTAAATACAAATCTGACGTATACTTGTATCAACAGAGTAGGAGCATACTTTTACGAAAATGTACCGTAAAAGTTCTGTATAAAATCACGCGTTACGATACGTCACAATACGCCACGGCACGGTACGTTACGTTACGTTACGGCTTAGGCTGTATAAATCCAGCATTAATTTTCAATCTGACACTTTTAAATTTTTTATTATATCTCCTATACCTATAAAAAAATTCTTTGAGCAATGGTTTGTCAGTAAATCACATATTTGTGCACTGTAGTAACGAGTTTTACCATAAAACTAATTAACGAAAAGTATGTCATTTTATTATCCCATACCTGCTGCCGACAAAAATTGCACAGTACTTCCACATGTCAAGAATCTCATTAATACATACTTTGCACTTTAAAAAACTATTTATAAAGTAGTCAATAGCGCTATTAATAAATTGCAATGAAAAGCACAATTTCTGATTTCGACGAAGAACATTGATTTTCCCTACATGATTGTTCCTCTATTACTTAACCATAATGGGTTCAATTTTGGCATGGAACCAAGTCATTTACATGGTCTTAAGACTACAGTGTGACCTATTTAAATTATCCCCCAGTTTCTACCAATTAAAGATGTAATTTCATCAGGATTACAAACGCTGCAAGCGGTTTTAATTTGCAAGGAACTTGGTTTTTAACATTTGCTCTCGCAAATTGCTTTTTAAATGAACGTTTAAGAATGTAAGTTTGATGATATGAAATTTAATTAATACTATAATTAGTCTGGATATTGATTTTTATATTAGCATAGACCATGATATTAAAATGCAATTTTTACAAGAATTTTTATGTGATCTTATATGGTAACGATATAATAACTTTGAGTTTATGTGTCTGATATCTGGTTTCATGTTGTTGAATTATTAATATTCACACATGATCAATAAATTAAATTTAATTAAGGTGAGACGATAATATCATTAGCAAAGTTATATTGTTGATCTAAATAAAATTTACTAATATTTGATATACCTACTTATTAATACTAATATCTTAGCACTAATTATTATTAAAAGATGCGTTAGTTTGTTATATCAAATTACTATTATCATTATTATAATTTAGGTTTTTGGAAGTTGTCTTATACTTCAATAAATCAAAAATTGCAAAACTAGTATAAGATTTTTGTCAGAGATACGGTGATCTTTCTTGGCCTAAAGCCGAGGCCACGAAATCAGATGAGGCTAAAGTAGTTATTAACGTCATTAAGCTAATATAAAGTAAATAACGGACGCGGCTGAAGTTTGTAAACCGAGGCGATAATCGAGGTTTATAATCAGCCGAGTACGTTATTTGCATATCGGCCGTGTGGCGCTGAAAATTTTTCGTAATACCATAAAGCTCTTCACAATACTGTGATGTTTTTTTTAGAAATACTTTATCCTTAATTGCAGGCGCATGTTATAGTTATTTACGTTATAAGGCCAGGAAGTGAGGTATTACGGTACGTATGAGAAGTTTACGGACGTGGCGACGAAGGAGCCGAGTCAGAAATTTCGAAATAAGTACCGTAATACCACTTCATGGCCATATGACGTACAACATTTTATTTCATACTGTCTACGTGATTTAAATATTTTTAAATTTATGTCAATATGTCAGTTTAAAATAGATCGCATCACATCAGAGTTTGTCTTAGTTGCCTGTGCATGTTTCATTGTTTTTTGTTGATTTTGTTTGTTTGCTTGTCATAAAAAATGAACGCTCCTTCTAGTAATAACTCAAACTTTCCGAACGATATTTTGGAAAAAAGTGCTGAGGCTACACGGAAACTGATTCCCACGAAGTCCTCCGGAAGATATGAAAAAGAATTTGAATTATTTTGAAATTAAATTTATTGCAATGTTTCCAAGCAACACTTTCCGGCACGGGTACTGTAATGTATCATTTCCCGGACTCAAATTAGTAACCTAAAGTAGTAAATAGCGGACAGTATGAAATAAAAAACCTTAACGGCCGGCGTCCGTTATTATAACGGACGCAGGCCGTTATAGACACCTTTTCACTTCTGTTTTTCGTTCGTGCGTCCATTAACGTCCAGCGTGCGTTATAGATCCCTTTTCACTAACGTGTTTAATTCTGTTAAATCATAATAACGGTATGATATTTCGAAAAGGATATTATAAGACGAGGTGCATATTGGTTCAGCGGTTCCCAAGGTGTGTTTTATTTAATAAACATCCTCAATTTTCTGAAACAGTCTCTTGAATTCCACAGAATTCATCTGGAAACTAATACTTTACGCAGCTTTTTTCAAATTTTATAAAGTACTTCATCGCGCCAAAACATCAACATACCCGCTTCTATTCCACTATTAAGGACTTTCAAATATCTCTCGACTTTGTGGGAATCAGGTGTCAGGTGCTGGAGGGATGGTCGAATGAAACGAAATGTTGAGTTTCCCCACGCATTATAATAACTCGGGCTCAGAGCATTTACGTAGATTTTTGAAAGCGCGAAATTCAAAACGAATTGGTATATCGGCAAATAAATATCGTCGATTTCGATACATCGGCTAAAAGACAATGGTTGGTGTCACGACCATGGTTCTAACACAGTTAACTAGAACCATGTCAACGACTTGGCACATATTTCAGGGTTGTTAACAAAATCAGTGTTGCCAATAAACAGATTAAACTAAAACTATACTGACGGCCATATTCAATAAATTTGGTTTCATTATTTTAAATTTTTTATCCTTCAAACAAGTCAAGAAACAAATCATATTAAATTATTTTAAATAATGCTGCTAAATTTATAGAATATGATTGTGAGTATATTTTCGGGTTAATCAGTACATTGGCAACACTGATTTTGTTGATAATCCTGAAGTGTGTGTCAAGTCGTTGACATGGTTGACGCTCGTGCTACCAGCCAATATCGCCAATATATCGGTATCGGTTACATCCGTAATGTTTAATTCAAAATGGCCAATAAAAATGTAGGGTGGAGTTGGGGTTCCGCGAAACGCAGGCGATTCCTTAACGGTTCCATGACTAGTTATTTATTTATTAAGGGCATATTTAAAAGATTGTAGCACGGAGGAATGTTTAAAGCTCGACGCGTAGCGGAGAACTTTAATTTTCCCGAGTCCTTTAATCTTGATTATACCCGTGGTACATACAACGTTATATTTTATTTTAGTTCTCGAAATTCAAGAATTCAATATAGGTATATTTGCATATTCGTTATCGTTATGCTGGCGTTGTGAATTCCAAGTGTTTTGTAGTTTCTACGTAATTAGTTGTTGTTGCAATGTTGATTGTTATAAACAATTTTAATGTCAAATGAAATAAAAATAAATAAAATAAATATTTCATCACGGCATATTACCCATTGCTGGGTGTGCCAATCTGCTTCATACACAGATATCGGTAATGATGGAATATTTGTACCGTGCGGGCGCTTACCAGGCGTCACCTCACGGGCACTCAATGCTGGCGTGGAGAGTGCGCCACAGGCGTCAATTTTGTGCCATTAAACTGCGATGTAATTTTTGGCGTCGGTCGGGATCGAACCCGGGTCCCCAGATTCGCGACCAGACACTCAGGCACACGGCCACGAGAAATGAAAATAACAGATATCTATTATTCCAAAAAATATCGAATGAATTTGAAGCTGCATAGTGGAAGTTAGTTCCACAGAAGACAAAAGACGTATATGAGGAAAAATACAAAAGTTTTGCGAGTGACGGTTTTAAAAAATGTGATGTATCGAATTTAATGTGTTATCTGACATTTATCCATAAACCATGATTTTGATATGATTGAATAGCTGTTGCTTGACAACTTTATAGGCCCTCGGACAGTAAAAGCCAAATTGCGCCCGCTTTTGACGGCGAATAAACAAGTTTATGATTCTAAAATAAAATAAAATCTTTTTTAGGTTACTATCACAAAATTATTAATTTGTATATAAAAATATATTTCATATCTGATTGATTCATGTCACTTGTAGATAGCTGTGCTGTCATCTTGACAACTCACAAAACGATATGCTTACTGTCAAAATATATTACAACCTAGAAATGAAAATAAAATTGTATATACAATAATTAATTTGTTGAGGACGAAAATGTTCGGTAGCGACAGTAACATGTAATATAACACTAAATTTATTTGGTATTTAAACAAACATTTGACAATTGTGGATGTAAACTAAATACTGGCATAAAGTAAAAGCGTCCGTGAAGTAAATGTGGCCGTAAAGTAGTCTTTGACAGATGTCAAAATAAAAGTGATACCTACTTTACGGTTGCCGAAGGATACGGAATAGTTATTTATGTATCAAGGTTCTGAAGTTTTACTTTTTATCACGAATGTGGAATTTAGTTGCTGAGGCCGTAAATAAAAAGGAACTTCAGTGTCGATGTGCACATTTTTTTTTAATCGAAATTTTGTGATAATTAAAGGAATATTTATTTTTATCGGTTATGTTGACAAATCTGTCAATTGCTGTCAGTCGAACAAACGAACTTATGCTCAGTATTGTGAACCTCCGGACATTGAAATTATCGTATGGCACTTAAAATTATGAGTTTTATCTCAAACTTCTTCATCGGAATTATTTAATTCGTTCTTCTTGTACATATTTTTAGTCATTTTACATACAAATTTACTTTTGTACATTGTACACCTACCCAAATTACCTTATATGTACAATTATTATTATCATAAGGTTGGCAACACTGTATTTACCTAACTATGTACTAGCCGTATAAAATTATAATAATTGAATCTCTATTGAGAACTTATGCGGTTTAATTATTAAAGTCATTATTTACACATAATTATCATATATTTTGATCTAAGTATCATAGAATATATGCATTATGCATATTCTCTCACAAATATTTCGTAAAATAATATTGTAAATTCATATTATTAGCAAATATTATTTGCGTTAAACTAGTTAGTAATTAACAATTTTCATCCATATTAAAAATTAATTAAATAATGATCAACCTTCAAAAAACTAAAAGTAATTATAAAAAGCGTTTATGTCATCCCATGAAAGAATTTTAATTTCATATTCATAAATTCATACGGACACATACGCCAACATAAATTACTTAATTAACATTCGTCGACTGCAAATTGAATATCCCTCGTCGGACACAAATAATATTTGGACGAACGAAATCAATGAAAGTTAAACGAATTGAAAATTCCATTATCAATCTTTCATTTCGTTTAAAGAGCTACAGAATTAAAACTAAAATATAATTGAAGGAAACAGAATATTAAACCCGAATACATGAAGTAATTAATCTTGTATGTAACAATCTTAAAGTACTTCAAAGCATGAATACGAAATGAGGAAATATTGATGAAAGAAATCTGTAAGTGGGTAGGAGAGGAGCTACTTCGTCAATTCCCGGAGGAAAATATTGTTAGACTATTTTTTTCCTTTTTTATTGAAGGTACAATATACAACTGATATTGGTCATTTCTGCTGCTCGTAAATATTTTGTTTATCGCTATTGGCAACGAAATAGTTCGGGTAAAAGATTGGACGATTGTTATATTTTATTTGATTTCCTGATATTGCCAAGTTTGTGCTTTCAATTGATGTAATTCATCATGAATGTAGTAAAAGAAATAATGTAGAATAAATGATACTTAAGTCACTTTTTTATTGAAAAGAAAAGATTATATTAACAACTTTGGTTAATAGTATCCGATACAGTGTTTAAATATAATATATAAATATTTTATGGCAATTTTACATAATGTGGATATGTTATAGGAATTTAAATATATTAATGTCTTTACAAAACTGAATGTTGTTCAGATTGTCGGCGTTGTTTCCCAATGCTTATTCTATGTTGTGTTAAATTCTTTGTTGCGTACATGTGCTACATTTTATTAGTATATGTGGTATTGTAATTTGGGTGTTACCTGCATTACGTGTGTCAGGCTCTGTTTTTTGAATGAGGCACTTATGGGTGAGATTCGAGTGTCCTATTCGAAGTCTGATGATTTTTATTTCCCGTTTATCCATGTTCGTCCATTTTTCTGTTGTTGGTTTGATATCTCTTAGTTTATTGCCAGTGATTCTTGCCCATTTCTCTTCACAGTGGTTTTACCTTCCGTCACCTTTAGGTAAGGAAGATAGTATCTTTCCATCTCCCTGATGGTGAAAAATTACCTCACTAAGAATAATGCTACCACTCTGGAACACCTCTCCTATTCCCCCAACCTTGCACCAGCCGATTTTTACCTGTATCCACGACGGCTAAAACTGAAATTGATGGGACAATGTTGGCTAATCCAATTGCAGTAATGGGAAATGCGATGAGGCAAGTGAAGGCACTTTCAGAAAATGGTTTCCAGGAGGGTTTTGAACAGTTGTACGAAAGCTAGAACATGTAAATACAATAGGAAATTAAAGCAAAATGTTGTACCTTTTTTCAATAAAATTTTATTGACCAATTCAGGGAACATTTTGACGCTACACAGTAGATTTTGGTAGTAATCAAACATTTGCCATAGGTATGTTCGAGCTCGGTAATTATATATAATGGGCCACCATTGCCATCTCGAGAACTATAGGAACTACGTAGACGTTTCCAAAAAACAAATTTAAAGAAAAATTTTTTTTTGACCAGTGGTTTCCAAAACACGGGACCAAACTTTTTTTATTTTATTCGATCTTTCCTTGCACAATTTAATTCTGAATTAAGTGATATAATACTTTTATGCCCTCATATAAAGAATTTTTTGAGAAAATTGAGTATAAATTTTTATACTAATTTGATTAAAATATAGCTATAATACAAGTGGCACGAATAGAAAAAATGAATACATGTTATTTTTTACCTTCCGTCACCTTTATGTAAGGAAGGTATTATCTTTGGTGTGTGTGTGTGTCTGTGTGTGTATGACGATCCTTTCGGATACTACCACAATTCCAAAAATTATAATTTTTTCGTTATTATATATATTAAAGAATATACTATTACCTACACGATTTAATTGCATTTTGTATTTTATATTCAATGGATATAGAGTTAAAGAATTATAAAGAAATTAAATTTCATAAATCAGCCAGCTATGTTATAACCATGGAAATAGCTTCTATATTAAGAAAATTCTAATTGACAGATGTCAGTGTCAATGATAAGAAAATGAATGTGGCAGAGAGATGAGAACGTTGAGATGGATGTTGGGGAAGACACGTAAAGATCGGATACGGAATGAGAGGATAAGAGAAATGGCTCGAATGATCGAAGTTTCTAGAAAGATACAAGAGAGACGATTATACTGGTGTCATGATAAGAGATGAAAAATATATTTTTTATATAGAATTAAAGTGCCCCGAGAAAAAGAAGTGAATATTTTGTTCTTTTAATTGATCATAACGTAAACAAAATATTCACGTATATCTTTCATGCATTCTAATGCTATATAAAAAAAAATTAACACATTCTTTTATTCCATTCATGACACTCTTATTACAGCCATATTTTAATTAAATTAATATAAAACTTTACATGCATTTTTCTCGTAAATGTCTTTATGTAAGGGTATATAGATATTTATATATCAAAAGTGGATTAAATTCTTTGTGTGTATAAATATACTTAACTCACGTGGTTTATACAATATTTTATTCAATTTTCATGAAAGAATAATATAAACCATTAAAATATTTAATTATGACAAAACAAAAAACTAATCATTTAGTTTGCTGTGTATGACAATTGTCGTTGATAGATATCAAGTCGTTTATTTATAAATTATAAACAAACTTTATTTTCTGTCATATGTGCCGTGAAAAATAATGAAAATGACTGATCTGTCTTATAGACTGTGGTGAAAGTGTTATTTTCTTGCCTGGTGTTATTTTAAAAACATTATTTGTAGCAGAGTGAATTAAAATTCTGTGAGAGTGAGTAATTTTTTTTTTAATTCACTAGCAAATAAACATTTACTTATAGTTGTTGCTATGGAATAAATAATGACAGTTTAAAACGTCAATATTGAATAAAAAATATTATATCACTGAATCAGAATTAAATTCTCTAACTAATGAACAAATAAAAAATATATGGTCTCATTTAACAATAAAAAAGTTAGGTCCCGTATTTTGTGAACCACTGGAAAATTTGTCTTGAGCCCATTTAATAGTCCTTGCAGCTCTTATAGTTTTCGGGATAGCAATGGTGGCCTATTTAAAATAAACACCTGTATATAAACTGAAAACAAACGCGCCAAAAGTATAATTGATGCTAGTCAGATGGTGCGAACACTTAATATGAGTATATTTTTTTTTATTGTGTTTATTGCTATAAATTGTTTTTGGTAAGTATTTTTATGTTACGAGATTAATATTTTAAAAAGAAAAGATATAAATAAACAATTAAGTTTTTAAATGCATTAAAGAAAATGATTTTTTTACAATATTTTGATGTTATTGCAACATCATTTTAAAATAAGTGTAAAAAGGTCTTTCCACGTATATTTTAAGTTATGTTTTGGCGATTTCAAAGAATACACCGAGAAAATTAAATATGTATAGAGCAAAATAACTCTATGGAAATATTTCATGAAAATAATTTAGAAACTTTTGTTAATTACTATTTGTGTCATGTTTCAGAGCCGGGAATGTACTTGGGTTCCCCATGTGAGTTCACGTGCAACCCAAAACTCCATCATGTGTACTGTGACCCACTCACAGGCCATTGTGAATGTGATAAGAAATATCCGGTCAAGCTCAACCCAGCAACTGGCTGTGGGAAACGTAAGTTGTACAAAATAACGAATATTAACCACGTTGTCTAAAACTAAAAAAGTTTTCCTAGCTTTCACTGACCATTTTCCAATACAGTTTTCCCAAGAAATCAGATTGATTGATATGATTATGATGGATGAGTTATTAAGAAAAAAGTAAGTTTCCCTTTGGGAAATTTTGATGAAATGAATTAGCAAGAATTGATTACTATGAAAGATTAAAAACGTCTACTATTAATCAATACAGAATAATATGAAATACATATTTTTCTATTTCAATTTAATGTACGAGATTTTAGATATATTTTATTTAGTTATCTCCATTTCATTTTCAATCACAGAAACATTAATCTTTTTGATGTTTTCCTTCGTACGTCTTTCTATAGAACTTCCGCATTTTGGGATATCCTCAATCGATTACAGGAAGTACGCGAACGCGACAGTTGGACGACGGTCAACTGGGCAATATACAAGTGAGCGACGGTTAATTGGGCGCAAAAACGATTTGTCGATTTTGTTACATTGAAAATAGTAAAAGTGACGCTATGACAGGGACGTAACTAGGATTATTTTTAGGGTGGGCCAAAGGTGGGCCAGTAAAAAATCTACGTGGGCCATAATTATACAATAAAAATCAGATTACTTAACAACGTTATATATTTATAACAGATAAGATTTAGACAGCACAAAATAATATAAACATTATAGTTTTTTAATAATAATGACAGATTGCATTGGCGCAGTGAAATTTTGAAAGGGAATGAAAATAAATGTATTCGGGATATTCAGAGTAGAATTAATTTAGTTACGAAAATATGCTTTCAAAATAAACTTGTCATGTTCTTCTGTAAACATCAATCTAACGTAACAATTTGAATAAATAACAGTTTATTTTAAAAGATAAAAACAAACTGTGTCAAAAAATACGTAACGCCGCTGTCTTTTCCAAATGTCCGTAGTCGTAATAAGCTTTTTTTTCGTGGAAGATAATTTTGATCATAAATAGAACTTTCTGAAGTCACCTGACTTCCAATCATTCTGTACATATATAGGCACATAAACGGATGGTAATATAATAACAAAAATCATAATAAAATATGCTAACCTTCTGAAATAGAAATTGATGTTTCTAATGATTTATTTTCATCATTACTTTTATTTTGATTTTCTATCCATTCTTCAAATGTTAACTGAGTCTCATCTAAATCACGTCTTTATCTTGGAAAGAATTTTTGTCAGATTCACCATCGGTATATGGAACTTCATTTAAATTGAGTTTTTTGTAGAATCAGTTGATAATGCAATATCCGCATCCACTGTAACTTTTTTTTGAGCAGTAAAATAATCTTTTATATTGCGTTTATTACTCATTTTTGTTAAACACTTTTATATTGAATATTTGACAGGATGAAACGTGGGGTAAGCAGAGAACAAAATGGTATAAAGTTTTTTGGGTATAAAGTATAAATTAGGGTACCTCTATATACAAGGTATAGCCATGAGCCAAGATCGCCGCCATTTGCGGACCAATGTCAAACATACTGAGTATTCATTTCCCTATTTATTTGTAAGAAATGTGGTATTATATTATAAAGGAATATTAAATAATCACACTATGAATATATAAAGGTAATAACAATTCATTTATTTAAGAGATACGCAATTATTATTATGACATAGATTTAGAGGTTATGTAGAGCATAGGATATAGGTTGTCATTATCACATCTAATTTAATAACTGTAGTTATTATTTACATAATAAGTATATATTCAAAATTTACCTTTTAAAAATTTAAATTTTTGTGCTTAAGATTGGTATTTTTTATGTGTTTTCAATATTGTCAGTCATCGTAGTCAGTATCTCAAGAAAATACACAAGTAAATAAAATAAAAGTATTACTTACACTTTAAATAAATATGAGAAGTATATTTAATTGTGTTTTGCATTAAAATAAAATAAATAGCTACGAAAATACATATTAATTTACGCAACAACAACGAATATGACAGTGGCCCGCAAATGGCGGACGAAACGCGAGCCACGTCATGGCCATACCCTGAGTATATAGGTACCCTAATTTATACAAGGTACCTAGATACTCAGGTAGTTACGTCCCTGCGCTGTAACTTTTCTAAACATACCGTAATATTATTAAACTAAACACTTCGCATACGCAATACAGGCCGCGATATCCAACACGAAAATATGACAATGACAGTGTCGTTTCTTAAATTTGAATAGGTTTCTTGGTATGTTTCTAAAGGTACTTTCCTTTTACATGCATGAAAAGGGGTAAGTAGCACTGAACTGAACTGATCATAAAGGGCGCCAATTCAAGACAGTAAAATAATAGTAAATTTAACTAACTTACATAGTAAGGTAATAGAAGTGAACAATATTTTTTTTAAATTTGCCTACATTAAAGCTCCAATTATAAGTTATATGTAACATAATGGAGTAATTATTTATTAAATGAGACGGATTTCCCGATTTTATAGAAAATGATTTTTTTTAAATGACCCAATTATCGTACGAACGGATATTTTTCTAGCATTGTTATAGTATTGAAATAATAACTGTGAAGATGTTGAGTACAACAAAGATCGTTTTGATCATTATAATTAATCTGAGCATTTTGCAAAGAATCAAATTTACAATTTTGATATTTTAGTAACATATCTAATTTTATTTTTCTTTTCTGCCGATATTTTCCTGATCTACTATTAAAATTTAGTAGAAAAAAAATAAAGAAATATCCTGCCAAACGGATAATTTTCTGGAAATATTGATTATAACCTAATAATATTGATTACACGCATTATCTAACAAACGAAATTTCAACAATATTTAAATCTAGCATTTTTCGAACAATCAAAAATATAGTTTAAATTTTAAAGCTTGTGTTAATTCGCAAATTATGCATTATGGGAGACGCTGAAATATAATTTTGCACAAAAGCGTCTTTTACCCACGAAGCGTGATTCCTGTTACCTTCTACCGCTCTTTTCTTATCATCTCGGTTAACGTGTAGACAATAAATTTTATTTGTTTCTAGATTAAACAGTGTAATTTTAGCTGAATTCATAATGTGTATTAATAATTAAAAATTCAAAAAAACCGGCTAATCTAACAAAACGTCAAAACTGAATACATGACATAAATAACCACGCGTTGCGCAGGTGAGATCAGAGTAGTCTACCCAATTTAAAAGGAACAACAATAGGGGATATATAAGTAAGTGCTGCACCCGTATGTAAAAGGAAAGCGCATCAAAATAAATGCAATTAATATTGTAATATAACAGGTGTAACACGAAAAGCGGGCCATAGGCGTTTAACATATGAAAACAGTTTTTCCTTGCGCAAAAGTGACCTATTAATTTTATACAATAATGCTTCAAATAAATATTGTAAAAAATAAAATTCTGCATCTAATTCAATAATCATATTTTATTTTGCTTTATAACCGAGCAAATTGAATTTAAAATTTTATGAAAGTTACTTCTTTATAGTATTAGCCATAGTATTGAAATAAAATCATAAATAAATGTAATTTCATTTTACTTGTCGGAAATTATAAAATATAATTTGCGTCAAAATAATACTATTTAATATTTTTCTTCGTGTGAATAATTCTCCATTTTCAATAATCACTCAGAGTGTTTCTGACAGATAAAATGTCACGATGTAACAGATACGTTTCTGACAACTTTTACAACATTTTAAATTCAATATACTCGGTTGCGAAACGTGCAAAACAAAATGAGATTACTGAATTAGATGTAGAATTTCATTCTCTACAACAAATATTTAAAGTATTATTGTCTGAAACTAATAGGCCACTTTTGTGCAAGGTAAAACTGTTTTTCCATGTTAAACTCCCATATAACCCGCCTTTCGTGTTACCCCGGTAGTTATATTAGAATATTTTTTTCAAAACTAATTGTTTTGTTTAACACATGTCAATCCCATCAAAGCGCCTTTCTATTTCAATAAATTAAACTATTTAAATACAATAAAATTTGTAATTACATATTTTTACGGTTACACAAAAAATATTGTGTACATCTTGTCCACGAAATTCTTTATCTTAGTGCCCTCGAGATTGTCATACCTTGTCCGCAAGCGACCTCGACGACAGTTTTTCTCTCGGTACACTAAAGAGAAAGAGTGATTTCACGGCCTTGATATACAAATAATTATTAAATTTACCGGGTAGTAAATCAATAGAAAACAATACTTCTTTTAATAAAGAAAACGATAAACATTTTTTATTTGCACGTGACGGACAACTAGACATGTCGTACTGGGCGATAGTTAAGTGAGCGGTGGTTAAGTGGGCGACGTTCATCTGGGCGTTAGATACTCAAAAAAAATGCACGCTTAGCAGGCAAACAAATTGGTATTTTTTTGCTCATATCGACGCTTAGTAAAACATCCCTAAGTTCTCATGGACGGCAAGAACTCTATTAAACTTGGTTTTAACTGGAATTAAGAAGGGCCTGTAGCACAAAAACTAGTTCTGTCAGATCCACTTAGTATAAAAACAATTATAAAACCTACACAAATGCTCGCGCTCATCCAGGATAGCGTTAGCTAGCAAAAATGTAGCGCTGTTTGTTAACGCTAGATGCGTACTGAACGGTATTTATTTATTAAATTTAGCGCGCAAGCGCTTTTTAAAGTAAGTAAATAAATGACAGTTCTATTTGTATAGTTGAAATCTCGCAGACTTAATTTGGGAACGAAAATTAATAGCTGTTAGAAAATGCACCAGAAGTAAATAAATATTATTAACCAGGTAGTAAATTTGTTGGAAAGTGATGTTCGTGTAACCAAACTTGACGCATGCAGCTGGCCACTAGTTCGCTAGATGTTTTAACGAAATTTTTATCGCTAGCTATTTCTTCGAGCGCTATGTCAGTGCTAGATTTTAGCAAACCGTTCAATTATTATTATTGTTGCTAGTATAGCGCTAGCTAGCGCTAGCCCGGCTAAACGCGAGCAATGGTGAGAAATTTCTACAAAATTCTTTCGACTACTATAAATAATAGACTTAAAACTGTGGTTCAAATAAAATAGTTACACCGGCATTTAAAGAGTCATCGTCTAGTCCAGATTTAGCTTCTACCGAGATGCTTTACTTTTGACACAATATGAAAAAACTTCATAAAAATCCAGTGTTAAAACCTACCCCGCAAGACATGTGTGACAATATTCTAAAAGAAAAGAAAAGCTCTTTATTACTATTAAAAGCGATGCAATCCAATATTAAATGGCGGAATACTTAATTAAAATATTCATATATAATATCATAAGTGGTAAATTTTTGCCGGAAAAAAATTCAAATTGTTACGAGAGCTGGTTGCCTAGCAATTTATCGAGTGGCATTGATAAAAAAATCACGAGCTATCAAGCGAGTGATTTTTGATCATTCTCACGAGATAAATTTGCAACAGACTCGAGTAAAGCAATCGGAAAATTTTGCCAGGATAAAATTTAACTACGAATGGTATTCGGATAACTATTTCCAAAATAAAAATCAGGTAATAATTTAGTTTTTTGACAAAAATCTTTAAATTTTTATTGTGTTTTTGTATTATATTTTGTGACGGTGTTTTGTCGAAATAAAATTTGATAACTAGGTAGAATCCTCAATTTGGATTGGTTTGTAAATTTATGAATGAAATAGTAAAAAAATACCTTTTATTGAAAATTCTAAAAATTTGCGTAGATTTTATAATTTGTTGAAAATGTAAACCGGTTGAACTATTATGAGCCTGGGCTCGTATATTAATTTTCGAATTATATAAACCTGTGCACATAATCAATGTTCATTTCAATTTCATGCTAAATTTCATCTCGTAATACAAAGACGTATTGGCTAAAATCGATATGAAGTGGAGTGTTGTATTGATTGTAACGTCAGTTACATTTGTTTACGAGAGGACCAAATAAAAACGAACTAATCTCTGGAAAGGTTTATTGGAAATTCGATAGTAACGAAACCATGTTTTTGTTTTCAGCGAAGAAGTTGGGGGAGCAATGTTTTTACCGTCAGAGTTGCACCTTTTCCGATCCGCACTCTTCTTGTGTCCAAGTCCACCACAATGCGATATGCCAATGCATGGATGGGTACCATTCGGTTTCTATTCAACGTCCTACTAAACGTGTCTTCTGCGCTGAAGGTAAAAAAATATTTCACTGTCATTTAAAAGTTCTCTGAATGGGAAGTAGATTTAATATAATAAAAAGAATATTGGGTTACTGATTTCATTATGTGTACTTGAAGATTTTATAGAAATTTTCTTCGTTTCTTTCATCTTGTAAAAGTATATGGTGGGAGTTATATAACAGGCGCTTTTGTAAATTCAGCCGGAGATGTTCGAGAAATCTGTTAGCTAATGTCATAGATATATCAGATCCATTGGGATATTGAAGCTTTTACGAACTTGGAAGAGTAAAAATAGATAAAAATGTTAGTTTGTATGTTAGCAAATAATTTTATTTTTGGATCAAATAAGTATATATCACAGTGCCGGATTACCCAATAGGCAGACTAGGCAATTGCCTATGGGCCCCGCGCCTTTTGGGGGCCCCGCGACCCGCTATATTAGATTAAAATAATATTGATTTGATTTTGAGATTTTTTTTATTACAAACAAATCCTTAAAAAAAAATTGATTACAACAAAGAAATGCTTATTTACAATAATGGAATCTTGATTACAATAATAAAAAATGTCAATTAATGTTACAACTCGATTTTTATAATACCAATACCAAGTACCAGTGTTTACCATTTTATGTTGATTTTCGTAATAATTATTTTGCATAACGATTAACGATGCTATAAAATTTTTGTACATATTTACAATAAATGAAGGGCTTATTGTAATAACGAGATATGCCACAAAACGAAAAATTCGTAATAATATAGTTTAAAGTTTTTTAACTTAAAAAAGTGTTATAGGTAGATTACTAACATGTGTACTATAGTAGAGGCAGAAAAACAATGAAAAACCTTTAAAAAATACTTATTTCAAAATAAATTTATTAAAAAAACATCAAAGATTTCACTATGTACTTTAAAATTGAGAAAAGTGAATATTTATATATATTCTTTTATTTACATTTTATATTAATTTGTTTAAAAGTATATTATTATTTTTTATAATAAAATTATTTTATTAAAATTGTTGGTGGTAAAATCGTAAACTTATTAAGTGGACGGGGGGGGGGGGGGGGCGAGATTTCGATTGCCTAAGGGCCTCCACATGGTTTAATCCGGCACTGAATATCAAATGATGACTAATATGTTAATAAGATTATTACGTCTCGCTAAGAGAGGTATTGGATTCATGCTAAAAATCGCATATCCAGATTTTAGTGAATAAGCACGTTTTAAGGTCCCTAGAATTCGATTATAACATTTTTAAGATGATGTCGGTGTGTGTGTATGTGTGTGTGTGTGTGTGTGTGTGGGTTTGTTGGAGGTACGATTTCTCAAATTCTATAAGACTAAAAACCTATGTAACTACGGATTCCTCAATCTAACAATAATGGGAAGAGTTGAATAGATTTTGGTAACAATTGTATAACCGGAAGTAGTTGTATTTTAACAAAAATCTTTTAAATATTATTTTTTGAAAATTTATGTTATTACAAATATTAAAAATTAAAATTCTCTATCCGGCACATTTAAAATTTTTATTATATCTTCTATAGATTTAAAGATATAGAAATATAATTTATAAAATAACCTAATAATGTAATAAATCTCACAGCCTGCTCACAGCCCAAACATCTCCATGGTAACTACTTATTAAAATGTCTGTAATTGACAGATAAATGTCACTAATGTCAATATCAAAAATTATAGATAGTACTGAAGGCTTTTTCTGGGAACGATATTTAATATTTCTTATTAATTATATATTTAAAATTATAGGTATGTTACATGAACCCTTCAGAAATAACGCCAATCCCGTTAATGAATTGGAAAAACCTCGAACATTTAAAAGAAATGGAGAAAACTTGCTCATAGAAATCAAATTTAAAATTATAGAAAATACATAAATATAAAGATTAGGTGTAATTAGAATTTTTTGTGTTTACAAGAAATGTTAAATAATACTTATATATACCACAATGGAAAGGGCGAGAGGTATTGTGATGGCCACAACAGAATTTTTAAGGTTTTATTAAACACTTTATCGATTTCGGCTTCTTAGGTTTTCTTCAGATTAAAATAAATACAAGAAATGTAAAATGTTCTTAAATTCTACATCAACATCTGATGTGCAAGACATCGGATTTAAGTAACTATACCTGTTCATTTTGGATGTTTTGAACCATTTTTAATGGCATTTTGTATGCTTCTAGAAAGTTATCTTCGGGCCTTTGTCTGCTACATGTTCAATTTTAAGATTATTCTTTTTCACGAGTATGATTCATCTCATTCAATGTTTTGCTATAGAGTTGAATAGATTTTGGTAACAATTGGACAACCGGAAATAGCAGTATTTTAACAAAAATCTTCTAAATATTATTTTTCGAAAAGTTATGGTATTGTAAATATTAAAGAACAAATAATTCTTTATCCAATATATTTAAAAAATTGTTATATCTCCTAGGTTTAGAGATAGAAAAATATAATCTATAAAAAAATCTGTTGTAGTAAATCTCACAGCCCAAACACCTTTATGATAACCAGTTGAGAATTTAAAAATGTTTGTAATTGACAGATAAATGTCACTAATGATGTCATTATCAAAAATTCAGAGATAGTTCTGAAGACTTTTTCTGGGAACAAAATTTAATATTTCTTATTGTATTATTAATTAAATATTTAAAATTATAGGTATATTACATACACCCTTCAGAAATACCACCAATCCCATCAATGAATTGAAAAAATCTGATGTGGACACCACACTACTTCCTTGTACGATTATTAAACTACATATTTTTTTAATAAATAAATTACAAAATATTAATTTTAACTTCAAAACAGTAAGATATATAGCGACCATAAAGGGAGTTCTTAAAGAGAGTTTTGATTACAACAAAGAAATATTTGATTACAACAATGAATATGACTAATTTCACAATAAAAATATAATATTTGTTATTGTACGAATCATAAAATTGCACGTATTTAACGTAATTTGACATGAACATTTTTTTTATTTTTTTGTCCTAATCCATAGCAAGCTTTATTACAAAAACAAAAAAGTTTATAATTTTTAAATTTACATATCTCGCTTATACAAAGGGCTAATTTAATAATACTTGATGTGCTAGACGCAGAAATTAATTCTCTAAAACTTTTATTTGAAGCATTTACTTACGGACAAGGAAGTAAAAACCTCGAACAGTTAAAAAAGTAGGAGAAAACGTGCTCATAGAATGAATTTAAAATTATAAAAATTATCTAAATATATAGAATAGATGTAATTAGAATATTTTGTGATTACAAGAATTGTTAAATACAAGATTTATATATCCCACAATAGAAAGGGCGAAAGGTATTGTACTGGCCACAACATTTTTTTTTTAACATACTGGGGACCCCATCCTCGTAGACAGATCTTTCTTTCTGTTTGTAGTATTGTAGTAACGGTTGTTTAATTTAAATTAATTTTCTTCTAGGCAGATATCTAATAGAACAAAAATTTCTGATTGTAAGACAGTAAGACTATGTTGACATTGTTAGTAATTAATTGGTCTTTTGTGATCTCTTTAGTTCTGTAATTATTAATTTTATTTTTTAGGTCTAGTGTATTTTTAATACTTTTGGAAGGTTTGAAATTTAAAATTTCTGGTAAAATATTATTTAATAATTTACACACTTTGTATGATAGTGCTTAAACATAAGATAATTTACATCAAGTGTTTCATTAATTATTATTGTTATAATGTTTCACCAAGTGCCAACAGCTGAATCTATAAATTTTATTTATTTCTCTAACAATAGCTAACAATAGAAAAATTTCAATAAACCTTAGAGAGAAGTTTCCAAGGGATTTTCTGTGTATTTACATTATCTGAAAATAAAAGTTCTTCTGATCTTCAGCTCGCGAATAAATAATTGTGAATTGAAACCGTAGATCTATCGATAGTCTTTTCGACTTAGCAAACAATCATTGATGTGGCACTGAAATATGTTTGAAGTACTGATTTATTACTCCAGCTCATTTTGAAACGAAGTATACAGGATTTGAATAATTCGTTTCTGTAACTGCACTTTTACAGAGCATTTCTATTAAATTAATTACAAAGCTCTTCTAATACGATAAACAACACGTAGGTGTCACTAAAACGTTTTATTAGAATGACTGTAATTTCACGCATATTATGCCGCTCATAGGATATAATCATTTGTCACATACCACCACGCTCTGTTTTCAAAATAAAAGTACAGTAATTCAAAAATGAAGATCAGTAATGAACATAATTTTTTTTTGCAGCCATCAAAGAACTACATATTTTCAAAAAACCTTTCCCACGTAGTCTGTTAAAGCTCCATACCGCGCAAAGATCATTTCATGAAAACGTATATGTACTGGCAATGCCCATCCCAGTTTTTAGTTTGTGCGTTCCTTTTTGATGTATTTCGCCAACTATCGATTAAATAATATCTTGATTCGTGTTTCCTGTTTCCTTCGATTCTTATCGCCAATGGAAGCATGCAACAAGATAAATTTGTCTCTTGTCGATAAAATGCAAATTGGACTTTTTCTCTGGACTAAGACAATGTTTCAAGGGCAAACGCTGACACTGCTCCACTTAGAAATAAATTTGGCAAATAAATAGAACGATATTTTAACTCGAGGCTATTGCAACACGATAAATTTTGTGTTATCTAAATTATGGCCGTAGGAAGTTCTACCGTTACACTTATTTTATTTTCAATTTTTAGATAGCACTAAAATAACTCCAATATTTAAAATCCCTTATGGTGACGCCTGATGAATAAAAGCCCTTTGGCACACCTAGAAATGGGTAAGAATCTTCTAAAGATCCGAGTTTTAGCCTCAATATGTTGATGTCGTTAATCATCAAAATTATTCTGGTACTTAATTTTTTTATGCTTTGAAATATAGGTATAAGTGTATTGGTCGAATTCATTGTTTTTATAAAAATGGAAAAAACCAAAAATCGTGCCGTGGTTAAATTCTTGCATTTAAAAGCAATACGTCTGCGCGAATAGGGGTTTTCAAGTCTACGGCTTTTCAAAAAATCTGATGTGGACACCATATGACTTCCTTGTACTTTGATATAGAGAAAAAAATAATTCATTTATTACTATCATTCTTAAATTAACTTTAATCTAACCCGGTTCTTTTTAAAGAGAGTTTTGATTACAACAAAGAATTATTTAATTACAACAAAGAATTTGATTAATTTCACAATAAAAATATAATATTTGTTATTGTACGAATCATAAAATTGCACGTATTTAACGTAATTTGATATGAACTTTTTATGTTTTTGTCCTAATCCATAGCAAGCTTTAATACAAAAACAAAAAAGTATATAATTTTTAAATTTACATATCTCGCTTATACAAAGGGCTAATTTATTAATACTTGATGTGCTCGACGCAGAAATTAATTCTCTAGAACTTTTATTTGAAGCATTTATTTCAAAAAACAAAATAAAATTATTTTATTCAAGAAAAACTGTTAACAACTTCAAGTAATGTACCACTTCCGGTTAGCCTATTTTAACCAATATCTATTATGTTATTTAGATTGACATAAAAGTCTTGTATACCAAATTTGAAAAGTTTTGGATTATATTTTAAAACAGTTTTTCATTAAAATCAATTATAGGCTTCATGTAAAGTGCCACTTCTGGAGACTGTGTAATAACCAGAAAGGTAGGTGCACAACTAGATGTTATAGGAGTCTTAAATACAAAATTTCAACTTTCTACGGCTTACCATTTTTGAGTTATGCGAGATACGTACGTACGTACGGACGTACGTACGTACAGACGTCACGACGAAATTAGTCAAAATGGATTCAGAGATGATCAAAATGGATATTTCCGCTGAAATCTGAAAATCGATTTTTTTCGCGATTACAATACTTCCTTTACTTACGTACAAGGAAGTAAAAAATACTTATTGGATATCAATGTTTACAATGTATAAGTAATATTAAGGTGAATATAATCGTTAATTTTCTAATTTTTATTACACTAATAAAAATTTGAAACTTTAATAAATTTAAATCGAGCACATAAAAAGCAATACCAGCCATAATTGTGACGTTATGGACACTGGCAAATGCTATTGCCTGATGGCTGTTCGTACGTTCAAGCCACGCCTCCGCCATGCTCAGCTCTTAAAATGTATGTTTTCGGTGTAGATGACGCCACACGGCGCGTGTGTCTATGTTTCTCGGTCCTCATTTAAACTCCAAATTACACTGGATGACCGTCGAATCAAAGTTGGAGACAGTAAAGGCTGTAGACATATTGAAGGAACACGTTTATTACATATTAAATGAAGAATTTAGCATGAGAAAGGTGATTGGGTGTTAGGAACTCGACTGCTCACTTCAAACTAAAAAATATAATGTCGAATGAACATTTCCAAGGTCCTGTTGGAGCGATTTATGTTAAACAAACTGGATTTTTTTATCGACTTTTAACTTTTGATTATCCCCATCAATTTACTTCTGGGACGAAGGAACTATATTGAAAAATAATACTAAATTTGACCGAAAAAATACTTGTTTCCATGTTAAACTAAACACATATCAGTTATCAATACCCTCTCATACAATTGTACATTGCCTATTGGTCGTTTTATAAGAAAAACAATGCAGGACCAAAATATTTAATATTTGTTTGTTTGTATAGATCTCGAGCTGCTGACATCTGACTTCTCCGCTTTGGCCGGGGTAGCCACAGGCATCGCAGTCCTCACAGGACTCATCTGCTTTGTCCTTCGCCTGTTCACGCAAGCTCGCTCGCCTCGACCCCGCCATTTTGCCAACGCGAACCTAGCGCCGCCTATACTCTTCTCCAGCGACACCGGTATGACGAAAACAAGACACAATGACATTTCGATGTGACCATTACCATTGTCTCTATACTTCTCTACCGCAGTGTTAGATGTTGACCAAATTCATGGAAAAGTACTTCATCATTGGCTGTTTGTAGCACGAGACTATTAAATGTGACACTTGCTCGTTACCCGCAGTGTACATAATTGAGGTCAGATTTGATTTGTTGAATTGAATTGTTGAAATGTGATCTGTGGTCCTAGAATTCAAATCTAGACGTTCAGGTAGAGATAGTCAATAGAAGTTTTACTTCAGAAAAGACATTTTAAGTATATGAAAATGGTGATAAACACAAATCAACTGTCTTCATAATTTCCATTCAAAGTCAAGAATTTAAAAACTGAAATAATTTTAACAAAAAAAAATATCGTACTGTTGAGAGCGCTTATTAGGCGTTCTCACGGGTACACATAGTTGCAATGTTATTATATAAAATAATAAGACAGTTGTATTGTATGGTCATCATTCTATAAAAGTATATATACCTAGAGCAGAATTTCTAAGTGTATCTAGCCTAGAGGCCTAGACCTTATGGTACTTAGAGATGCTGTAGTCGTTAAATTACAGGTTCGATTCCGGGGAGATAGTACTTAGTTTCCCGTTAACATAGATATATAGTTCATGCACGTTACTATGGCATGGTGCCTTTTTAAAACGATTAGTAAAAAACATCAATTCTCTAACAAAGGAGACTGCAATAAACATTTAACCGTAACAGACTCACGGTTGAACTAAATTTAGTAAGTAGAATTCTCTATGATAAAAATATATGCATACCAAGTTTGTTCAAAAAATATCGAGTTTTATTTTAACTCTTCGCGTAAAAAAAATTAAGTACAGTTGCAGAATGCGTGCGTCAGTGGCAGTCAGCCGATGAGTAAGTATAGTGAGCGTTCGTTGGATTTTCAATTTTTACGAAATGACGGAACGACTTGAGCAGTGATATTACATAAAATTCTGCTAAAATTTTGAGGAAAACCAATCAGAAAATTCAATAGGATTTCGAGGACGATGCCATGAGTATTGCACGAATTAAGGAATGGTACTACCATTTCAAAGTTGGCTACATATCAGAGAACAGCGAATTACGTCCCGGTAGGCCTCAACAAGCCGAAATGACTGTTATTAACCAAGTGAGGACTTTGGTCATGCGCCCTGCCATCGTATCACTGTCATAGAACTTACAAACGATGTGGCGGAAACATTGGATCGGTACATTCAATTTTGACCGAAGAACGAATACTTGGCAGCTTCATCCGCCCATTCTTCGCATTTGATTCAAAATTTCTTAGCCAAACACAACATTTGCTTTATTCTTCAGGCTCTCTACTCTCCCGATATGGCTACGTGTGATTTTTTTGCTGTTCCAAGCTGAAAATACCGCAGAAAGATACCCGATTTGAGTCGAAAGAAGATATGCAAAATGCGACATCCCAGATAAACACCATTCCTCAATTACTTTGAAGGGAATTAGAGTTCGAGACCTCGATATGAGTAAACGTAATTTTGCCGACCAAAGGTTCGATACTTTTTGAACAGACCTCGTATATGTAAATTTGTGAAGTTTTGTTATGACAAATTTAAAATATACAACTAAATATTTGTTTGTTTCATTTACAGAGAAATGGTAATTTAAAGAATTTTCACATATTATACAATTTGCTTCACATAATAACTAGCAATACATTAATTTTATAGCGTCGAATAGTCAGGGGTAAACGAAGAAACAATTGAAGCACTTTTGGTAGAAACATTATCCCATTTTTTTTCTATTTGAGATAATCGAAGTAACAACTTTCTAGCTTTAACTCGAGATCATGGTTAAATATAAGAATTTTTTACTAGATGTTAAGTAACAGACAAATAAACATTGATGAGCAATTATGTAATAGGACTTTTTGTAAAAACGCTCAAAATTTAAAATGTAGAAACTGCACCAAACTGTTTGACATACTTGAAAGTAGATGACACTACATGTAACTCATTCAAAATATTTGGACCATAGTTGTATTTTAACCAAAAGCTCCTTAACTATAAAACATTTAATAAAAGTGTTATTTGCAAATCAGTGCATGAACTATATTTGCTGCGGTTAAATGTTTATTGGACTGGTTGCTTTTCCGTCATTTACGAATCGTTTTCGGGCACCCTGGCATAGTAAGGTGCACGGACTACACGTATTCTTGTTAGGAATCCCGTTGACGGTGCATAGCAGCGTGGGTCGGTCGACTTCGCGCGCCTCATCGCAGCGCACGTTCGTATCGTCATACTCCCGACGGCCGAGCAGCGCGCAGGGCAGCCGCGGGGTGCTGGTGTCGGCGTCGCGCGCAGGTGCGGCCCGCGCCGCCGCCATCTTGCTAATCTCGTGCCACGTCACCGCCACCGCGCACTCCGCGCAGGCGCACTCGCAGGCCGCACAGTCGCCCCAGGACTCCCAGCCCGACACAGACGCAGGTGACGACACAGTGTGTCACCTGTCACGTCACAATGTCGAGTGTCGTCTCACATATATATCAATCAATAACTGTGTCTGTGCCTGCAGTCTGGCCTGGCTTACATTAACTACCTACATGTTACTCAATCTCTTATCTATTCATATCTCTTTCATTTTCAAAATCACTTCAATGTAACTATCACTATATTATGCGGTAAAAGCGTTTATCTCTCCTGGGACTTCGGTTTCTTTTTGTACGCTAGTTTCTGTAGTACGCTATCGCTACTTCACCTCTCGGGCAGAGCCATCTCTGTTCTCCAAGTGAAAGTACGATAGATGCAATTGGCAGACTTTTACAGATGCCTTGTCTAATAGTCAACCACCACTACACTACAATACATTTATATATTCCTCAGACACATAACACCGTAAAAAGTAGATTAATATATCCTATACATACATTCATACATGCACACATACATACATACATCATACATCAGCAAACTGAATTGTTGATGCATTTATATGTTATATATTAATTTAATTAAAAGATTCAAAGATTTAATTAACAGAAGTTAGGATATAAGTATGTACGCAACAATTAATGTACGACGGAAATTTATACGCCAGCATTTATACAACAAAATATTTGTACTAGTGGAAATTTATATGCCAAACATTTGCACAACTGCGTACTTCATACAATTCCATCGTGATTTACTCAGAATAAAAGTAAATACGAAATTAAGTTGTTCTTAAAAGAGTTTTTGTCTTTTTGTATTGGGTTGATACATAAGTTCATAGCGTTTTTGGTTTCTAGGACAAGAGTGCCGTGAAAAACAACTTGTTAGACATCATATCAACGTTGTATTAATGGTATACAATTGTTTAATTGCATAATCTTTGAATCTGCAAATTTGTGTAATTTATAGTCAAAAGGAAATGGAGTATCAAGTAGAAAAAAACTAGCATTTCCGACACATTCTTTTATTTGAATGCAACAGAGAAGTTAAGGCATTGGATGCCGCTAGAACCATTTGTGCCGGTTATGAAGAAAACACCATTGCAGAAAGTATAACACGAAAATGGTTTTCTCGTGTCAAGGAGGACCATTTTACCATGAACGATTCTCTAAGTTAAGAAAGACCATTTGGCATTATTATTAATTTTAAAAAGTGCCAAATCATTGGGAGGCTATTATAAACAATAGAGGACAATATATTCATACGTAATATAACAAGTGATATGATTATCATCGATGATATTCTCGAGTGAAACCGAGGTTTCACGAGCAATATCTTCGATTATTAATCATATTACGACCTTATATTTAATGAGAGAATATAATGAATTTTGTAACACATTGTGTATGCTACTAACCTCACTTTTGGTATACATATTCGTATTGAATTAAAACATAGTACTTACGAGTTTTATTTCATATATCAGAGTTTGAGATATTGTTATTACTTATTTTTGTATTCAAAATTAACTGTCAATGTCGTAAATAAAGAAAAAAAAACCTTAATAACAACTATAAATAGGTGATCATTTCTTTGTTTTTTATCATCGCTGTGATAAACATGTATCTAAGGAGATTCTGAATGATGATTGGCGGAAAACATGTCACATGACTAATGAATTATATTCTCAAGATTATTTAATTGATAATTCAGCCAATGGCATTTAAGAATTTTACTTAGTTATATATACGCGAATATACCCTTGACGACGTATCTAACCATACGTAATATAACGAGTGATATGATTATCATCGATGATATTCTCGAGTGATACCGAGTTGCAGAGTGAAATGTACTGCTTCGGTTTCACAAGCAGTATCTTCGATTATTAATCATATTACGAGCTTATATTTAATAAGAGAATATAATAAATTTTTGTAACTGTGTGTGCTGCTAACCTAACTTTTGTTAAACATATTGTATTAAAACATGGTACTTACGAGTTTTATCGGAGTTTGAGTTATTGGTATTACTTATTTTAAACTCAAAATTAACTGTCACTGTTGTAAATAAAGAAAACAAATCCCCGAATAACGATTATAAATAAGGTGATAAATTCTTTATTTTTTATCATCGCTGTGTTAGACATGTAACTAGGGAGATTCTGAATGCTGATTGGCGAAAAACATCTCACACTAATGAATTATATTCTCCTGTATAATCGCTGGATCCCAAATGTAATGTCGTCAAGTAACCACCAGTAAACACGCTGTTTTATTTATCAACAAACGCCAAAAAAATTATTTTACTTTTATCATTAAATTTGTTCATTATATAATCATAACAAATATGACTTGTGTGTTCAGTATTATCAGAATGTATTGTGTTGATACACTCAACATATTATTTTAGAATACCACACTTCCTACGGAGTCGTGAATCGTGATATTCAAAAATAATACGTTTCGTGGGAACACACTCGATATCACACGCGTAATATTATATGATTATACTGTTCCACCTTACCAATTCAGTAGATGGCGTTCACTTTAGCTCCAGTTTTAAACAGACGAGATTAAAAAATGACGGTATTCAACTGATGTCATCTGACATTTTATTAAAATATTAAAAAGTTTTCATAATACCATCGAAACTTTATTCTAGTCAATAGTATGGATGTACTCAAACTCTAGCTTTGGCCCAGCCCGGCCCGACGCCCGGCTTGATTTCGAGTCGATCATTAAGCCGACCGAATATATTTTTTTCGAATCGGGCCAGTCATTTTCAAAAGTTAAGTCGAGTCGGACATTCGATTAATCTAGCTTTTCGGACCGGCCCAAAAAAACTTGTAGTTAAATCAAATGTATAATTTCCTTAATATTTTAATGAAAATGGATGAATTGAAAAAGGATCAAAATGATTTAAACATCCTTCACATCTTAATAAAGAAAACAATTTTAAATTCAAGGTTATTCATTATAGCATAATAATTCTATTGTTTTGTTAATCACAAATGAGCAAAAGGTTAAATAAACCCATACTTAAATATTCGTATAAAATTTGTTAAAAAAAGTTGCGTAAAATTTCGAATACTTTCAGCAAACAAAATGTTAAATACTCGTAGGTAGCTAATTTTTATAACACGCATCTCATTTTTAACAACTTATGTTACCGGATGTTGAACGATCTAAGGAAGTAGAGTTTATTTTTAAGTTTGACACGAAAAAAGTTAATGATTTCGCCTCAAACCAAATTCAAAATTAGTAATGCCGGAAGCACTCAATTTCGAGCTTCGGCCCTGCCCGACCCGATTTCGAGTCAATTTTCGGGCCGGGTCGACTAATTTTTTGTCGAGTCGTTCTTCGAGTCGGACCGACAATTTTTTATTTATTAACCTCAAAGCCCAGCTCGGTCCGAATGCGTCCCTGTAGTCAGTTGGTATGAAATATAAAGTATTATATACCTGCATTCCAAATAGGATAAAAATGACATTCCACATAAAAATGACACATCATTTACATTGACACTAGTCTGAAATTACATTGTGTAAATTTGGCTCCAATTTCAGCCACTCAGTGAGTTCAAAACTATGCCCTATTCTCTGCAATACTGAATTGGTAAGGTGGAATAGAGTATAATAAGTCATGTATTTTCTTTATTAAAAAATAAATAAATTTTGAATATAATAAAAACGTGGCGAACTTATGCATCAACCTGACAAATCTAAGGAGTGACATATTACATTATATTATACAATTTTTTCCACAAAGTGAGCAAGCCTTCCAACAATTCTGAGATTTACAGGCATGAGTTTTATGCGGCAAGTCAAGACGCCACATTTAACTATTTTCTTATTGATTAGTATACAAAATGTATTTTCGTACGTAGTCCACAAATACTTGGCATATACATATATAAATTTCTTTTCGTAAATAAGTATTTTCGTATAATTCCTGACGTACAAAATTCTAGAATATTTGGACACACGCCCGAAATATACAGAACTCCTATAAAGACAATGCTAAACTAACAATTATTCCACTTCTAGAAATTTGGACGTAGAAATTTCATTATTTAGAATGTCAATTAATAGAGTACGGTATCATACAAAAAAGTAACAATACTGAGTGCATCTTGAAAATGAAATGTCAAACTTTCACACATTCACTTCATTCCTATGTTTCATTTTACATTATTTATAATTTCTCATCGCCTACACACACCTCATTGTAAATGTTAGTGCTTCATCTTCTTAATGTAACTATACATAGTTTTCTAGTTGTGTGTTTACATAGCACGGTGTGTGGAGTGCGACACATATCACATTCATCCTCCCATCCCTAAAAAAAATTAATTAAACTCAAAAGGATTAGGCAAGATGGCAGCGGTATCACTGTATATAACCCTATCTATATTTGATCAGTAAACTGTAATCACTAATGTACAAGTAGATTCTTATAAATGTCTGGTTGATTTTGAAAAATTCACAGTAAGAACTGCTTTGTAAATTAAAAATTTTGCGAATGGCACATATAACATTATCCTAAATATTCTTCTATTAACAAATACTAATAATTGCAGGTACTAGAGTACGGATATCCCCGCAAGTTATGGTTTAGTAAATCTACCGCTTCTCAATTATATCGCTTAAATCACACCAAATTTGACTAACCAAATATTGTCAATTTTTTAAAATAAATCACATCCTCACGCATGCTTTCCATTTCGCACGTTTTGAACGGTGCTTGTTTTCATGACATTGCTTTTCACGGGCATGGAATCACTTTTCAAATTGTTCTTACACGATGTAGAATGTAACTTGAATTGTTCTGCTGTCCACTGCATGTAAAATTAAAAATAAGTCACAGAAAACTTAATGCTATAGGAACGCCTATCTACAGGGTGTTAAAAAGGGGATTAACATGAAAAATTAGTTTTTCCTTGCACAAAATTTCCCATTTAATTTAAGACAAAAATATGTCAAATAATTTTTGAGAGAATTAAATTCTAGATCTAAATCACTAATTACATTTACTTGTTTAGTAACCTGTAAAAGCGAATTTGAAATTTTATGAATACATATTGCTCATTTGTAGTAATAGCCATGGAACTTAAATAAAATTACAAAGAAATTCATATCATTTGAAATATCACAAATTCGATTTTCAAATAAAAATTATAGATTCCACACCCAAGTCCCTAAAAATATATTGTTTTTATAATCTATATCTAAATCACTGCATAGATTTTATTTATTTTTATTTTGTAACCTGCAAATTCGAAATTCTGACAATTCAAACGATATGCAATTGTTTGTAATTTTGTTTAAATGAGCAATATTTATAAAATTTCAAATTAGATTTTACGGCTCATTAAATATGTAAAATAAATTCTGGTTTAGGTATAGAATTTAATTCTCCACAACATTTATTTGCAACATTTTTGTCTAAAATTAAATGGGAAGTTTTGCGCAAGGAAAAACTGATTTCCCATGGCCGCTTTTTAATTAACATCCTGTATATATTTCACTACAGTGAGGTCTTGCAATAAAAAAACATTGACAGTTTTCATAATAAACCGCTAACCTATTAATCAAAATAACTAGTTACATGAAACCGATTTAACTGAATATCCGTTCAATCGTTTTTCTATTTCTTTCAAAATGCAGTAACAAATTACTCGGATAGTGGGATAAACATTTAATCTAGTATTATTAATAGTACTATCAAATACCGTTCTACCATGTATTTTTCTTATTTATATAGTACTCTTTTCAAATATCTTCTGTTGTCCAAATACCGTTTACATTTTACAGAAAATCATTTAAAATTCTTATAATTATTTATGATTTTTTGGGGGTGAATATTTACTAAAGAATGTAACAAAAGTTTTGAGAAAAAATTAGCCCCCTTCATCAAATAGAAAGAAATATTTTATTGGAACATTAAAAATTAATATAAAGAGTTGTTCCTATAAAGTAAGGTGATAATAAATCTAGTTTTATAACACTAATAGGAGACCATAATTCCAATTTTTTTAAATCGTGTTTCATTTGCTACTTTCCGGGTACTTTGAAATATTTTTGTCTGTAACTGTTCGTTTTGGTCCTCCCTTATTGTATTCTTTTCTGCTAAAAAAAGCGCAAAAGTCTTTAATTAGTCTCGGCTGGGTAACATTTGGGGAATTACGCCCTCATTGTTTTCTATAAAATATTGACTCCTTAGTGCTCTGCAGAATCTAAAGTTTTGCCCAAGCTGGGTTGCTACCTATTTGGGGACAATGGGGTCATTTCACATTTTCTAATTTATTTTTTTCTTGAAAGAATAGGTCAAATTAAATATGTAGGTTTATATTTTACACCTTACAAGTCTTTAGAATCAGAGATATGATTTTTTAAAAGTTGTCTTTAATTTCAAATATTTAGACGCTGACGTCATGGCTACGTCACGGTTTGCCGGATGCGGCAGTAGCACTCTACCGGTTGTGTTCGGAACTATGATTGTTTGGGTTATCAATTCTCAGTTTAATTTTGTGACAGCAACATATTGTTAACGAAATACATATTTCACACAACTTTTGGTATTTATTTTATTAAATGTTTTATTTACATACCTTTATTCTTAAGTCTGGTGTCACCTGTCACAATTTTAGGTTAGCTTGCAAACGGATACCACGTGGACCGTTGTGTGTGTATGAGAGGAATGTCTTTGTGTGAGTAACAACCCGTGACGTCACGAATTTTCAGCCGCGAAAGTTTATTAGCAAATTTATGAATGAAAAGTCGCATATTTCATGTTATTTTATATTATTATATTTATTAAATGAGACGGATTTCGTGATTTTATAAAAAAAACAACGAATTTTTTTTTTTGAAATGACCCCATTCTTTCATTTTTAGAAATTTTAAATCATTTATAACTAAAGTTCTACGGTTCTACTGACAGTCATATGTGAATTTCCAAATTGGCGAGCTAAATTGCGCGACGCCGTTCAACTTTATCGCACTTGAATGAGGCTCTTGATTCCATTTGGGAACAAAAGTTAGAGTCGCAATCGCCCACTTTTTGGTAAATTAACGCATACTACACCTTTACACTCTTGTATAATTCGATAAATAATCGGCTGTCTAATATTTTGATCCCCAAAAACATTAACAAATTTTACGTACCTCCATCTGTCCAACTAACTTAGGATGTGCGTATTTCAAGTTTATATAACATCTTTCAAAACTTTTTCTGGCAAATTTAATATAGTATATTATCGAACAACTATTACGTATATACATAATTGTGTTCAGTGACAACTAGATTACGTATTTAGTATAGTTTGGTTCACGAAAGATGACAATTCAAGGTCATTTATTAACCGTATGGTGTAATATTATTTACAGATAACTTCACTACATTTCGTATACATAGACGTGCAACATGAAAAATTTTTACGGATACATTTTAACTGAAAAAATAAGTGTAATTTATTAGAAAAATTATGTTCCTTTTTAAATAATACCTTTCTCAAAGATTTATGCTCTTCACCTATGTTTTTGCAAAAGACAATAACCTAGACTTGACAAAAACCATGGAACAATAATTTGATTTAAATGTCAACGTCACTGGGTAAATATTAGCGTAGAGGGCAGTATAGTAGATAATTAGATATCTGTTACTCTACGACATACGTCATTAGTATTTGTAACGTGTTAGAAAGTAATGTCAACATGAACGTATATCTGTCACACAACATAAACTACATAGACATACGTCAAGTAATCTTTCTCTTTCTAACATGAAATGTTGTTAACATACTACTGTATTAAATGTTGTGTATTCTTTCTTCGAACAAGTGACCTTGAATTGTCATCTTTCGTGAACCAAAGTATAGGTAAAGAGGATTTTTTTTCTCAAAACTTTTGTTCCATATATATCAAAATAAATGAATTATAACATTATATTGTTGTGTGAAATTTCACTAATAATTCAAATTTTGAATATATTGACGGTAACATAAGGGACATTAGTTTTTTTATCAATTATTTTTAATTTAATGAAAATGAAAAATGAGTGCAAGACCTTACTGCCGCAAAATAACACATCCAAAGAAAATAAACATTATCGCAGATATAACAGTCCAGCTTTCTACTAAATTTACTATTAAAATTTGCATGGTTAGCGATTTTGTAGTAGAACACTTTACACATATAATAAACCTATCTCTTTTTAAAAACAAGCACGTCCACACGATACAAATGGATATCTCTTGCGACACTTAACACTGACACGCTTTATACCAAAGGACTATGATGTAGCTCTTTCGTACGTACAATTTTATCGAATAATATACCCATCACCTTCAATATAATTTACATGTGTTTGTCTCTCGTTGTCTAGGTTCTCGTCGGCCCAGTTTAGCTTCTGTTCACAGTAGCGGATCTTCAGTGAAGAGCTACAGCGCTCATCGATTCCAAAAGGAAAGGGAACAAAAAGAGGAACGCGAAATGCATATAAGACTGTCAAGAATCCACTCTTCGTCTAACAATAAACCACCTACACCTAGCCCTCAATCTACGGACGAATTACTGCCTGCGGTCCACCGACAGGTAAACAATATTTTACGCATCAAGTCCAGAAAGTGCCATTTTACTATCTGAAATAGAAATTTTTCTAGGATGTGGAGGCAAGTTCTGAAAGATTCTAATTCCAGTAAAATTATTTTCCGGGTGTGATGTGTACGCTGTTTTTTCAGCTACTGACAATATACTGAAAAATATAATTACTCAAATTTAAGGTACTGGATTCTATAAGTACCTTTTTAAAAATCGCGAATAAGTCAATAAATTTGAATTATCAAAGCGTCACTTGTAATTTTGAATAGTCAATTTTAATACAGAAATTGTCAACTGTAATTCAAAATAATCAATTTAATTCAGAAAGCATCAATATGTAATTATTTCAGAAAATATCAAATATTGTAATTCAAAACAGTTATTGAAATATATTACAATTATTTATTTCTGAATTACATTTGACGCTTTCTAAAATAAAAATACTAATATTTATTAAAACTAACAATACTGATATACAAGTAAAGATGATTATTCTGAATAAGAATTGACGCTTTCTAAAATAAATTTGACTATTTCTAAGATATAATTGGAAAAAAGTGTTCAGATATTCGATTTAAGTTGTATAATGGACTGCTTGTGCCTGCTTTGATGTTTAGTAATATTCGAATACCTGTGTGACTCATGTGAGGAATGATGTATGATTAGAAAAATGTTGTGAAGTGTAGTAGTGTCAGTTGAGACAGTTTGGTCGTAAGTACACATCGAATAACGTACGTATATACACAATATGGATATATAGTTTTAGGATTTCCCTTACATATAAGTCAAAATCCGTTATTTCTTCAAATTCACAATTTATTCTTCAATGTACAGTTCTTCTAAATCTACACAGCGCTTGGTGCGGTCTTCTAGTCCATTCGAGGCGTTCTAAAAGTATAAAACTGAGATGCTATTCAATACCTTCGTCACGTTGGTTTGAGTGTGTGCTACATCATCAAATTGTTCCCTTTTAACTTCAATTTTAGATTGGGGAAGAAAAATAGTCAGCAGAGATTAATGCAACACGGTGACAATTTTTGGAGAACAGTAATTAAACGTACAACAGTTGCTTTATAGGCCGGTGCATTATCGTGAGCGCACATAACTCATTTTCTTTAAACCTTCGAAGACAGTGTTTCCAACTCCCACCAACTCAAAAGGAGATTTTAAATAAAACTAACACATGCTAACATTAAATAACGAAAAAACATGAAATTTATGAATATAAAAATGTACAAAAAGGATGAATTTAGATTTATATAAATTAACAGAACACGACAGTAACATAATAGTAACTTACTCTAAAAGTTAACACTATCACCTATTACGAAAGAAACAACTGTCTTCTACGAAGGTTTGTGCAATAAGAGATCGAGATTTACCGGAAATGTCCAAATCCAAGTCCAGAGGTTAAAAAGTCTTAAGGAATTTTCGAAAGTCACTTTTAGTTACCTCTGGCCCTGAATCAGGAATTATGTCATCTCGAATGTACAGCTACGCACAATGCACAAAAGCTTACCTACATGCCTCCGCGAAACCCGCTTAACAAAAAACAATCGAGCTGTTTCTTTGTCGATGTTCAATTGCTCTATAACAATCTGAATCGTAAATGTTGATCGAAGGCCAACAGTTGTCGAGCTGCTTTGACGTTTTCAGCATTTCTGCTTGGTGTGAGGTGGTCATTTCACGGGTCATCATTGTTTTCATATCGCTCATCGCGGAAATCGATCTTGCCACCCAAAAACGTTGAAATGAATCAATGAAGCCTCCCCAAACGCTTTTTTGACTAAAACAATTGTGTTGGTTCTTTGCACAAACGAACACACTTTGATTGTATACCGCTGTTCGACAGATGCATCCCTGACGAGGCAGGTCTAAGAGGTCAAACAAATTACGCCCATACTAGAACTGTACTGAACCAATATTAATAAAACTCGAGGGGGATAATGATGAAAATTAGTCCATTGCCAATGGTGCTGTTATTGACGCTACAGAAAACCAATCCTAAAACTTTATCGTCATCCTGTGTATGTTATTGAAATTGAGGGTGTGTATTTACGTGCAAAATGAAAGAAATAATTTCAGTTTTGATAAGATTAAAATTTTCTGTGACGTCAGAAAAATCCATGGTTTTTGATAAATCCATATTGATAGATAATAACGTAAATCCTGATAAAGATTTTAGTTTATTGTTGCAATGGTGGTTTGCATGATTTTTTATGTTAATCTTGGCAAATAAAAGAAAATTAGAACCCTATTTTTTAAAAATAATAAACTTGTTGAAAATTACTTGTGACGTAACAGCCCCAAAAAGAAAGATACTACTTGTCCGCTGTGAACCAGAACAGAATGATATATACATCGTCAAGTAGAAGTGTAACTGGAAAATGTTTATTAGGTTTCAACTGTTCTATACAAGAGGCAATTGACAAATGCAGGAAATGAAAATAGTATAGTACAATACGTACAAGTGTTGTATAGCGTTTTGTTCAATCCTGCTATTAAAATATTACAAAAAATAATAAAATTTGTATACATTTATACATAGAACGTAAATTATCATAGGCGGCGAGACGGCGGGTTACATTACAATTTGTGTTTATAAACATTTGCAATAGGGTGGTTGCAAGATTTTTGTATTTATAAAATAACATTATATCCTCGTAATTTTGCTTATTTAAAGATTATTTATTGGAAAAAATTAATAATAATTCCTATATATAATGAATTATTATTGTTTTAAAAATGTGTATATTTTCAAATATATCACGTGATCAAAAACAGAGTATGACGTCAAAAGGCACTCGCGTCAACGTATCCTAGTGACAAAAATTTGTACTACTTTGATTTTTGACAAATGCCAAAGCAGATGTCAAAATTACAAATAGTTGCGTGCTGATTATTTGCAAGTTTGATAAAAGTTTGTTATTAATATTATAAATAAAAGTATTGTTTGCAACAATAAAAATGACTATATATTGCATAGTGCCTATTTGCAAAAATTCTCGGAAGAATAATCTGGACAAGATATTTTTCAACGTTCCACACAATCCAATTAAAAGAAATTTATGGTTTGAAGCTATGGGATTAGAAATAACGCAATATTCTAATAAATCTCATCTTTATGTGTGTGAAAATCACTTTAATGTAAGTACGAAATCATACATACATACATATAATCATGCGTGTCCCACTTAGTGGGTTTGCATAAACCCGAAAACAATAAGATTAACATCATACAACAAATCCTTACTCTTAAACATATTAAAGTGACCGATTTTCGGTAGCGAAATACTGCATCTGGATCACAATAATAGTTAGGAAACAATCATCCTTCGTCACACATTCCTATCTAAGCAGACTTCTTTCGCCTCGGCCACACGCATAATCGCATTCATACATGCTCTTCTTGTCTTCTTACTTGGAAATTCTCTCTCTCTTTAAGCACCCTACTAACCACATCCATCCACTTACACACTGGTCGGCCACGAAATCGTGGTACAAAAATAATATAACATTCTAATTATTTGATCATTACTGCAGCATCAAGAGGACTTGGAATTTTTTTAGAATTTAAAATGATGGGTGTAAATAAACGTATGAAGCCAAATGCGGTTCCACATTTAGGATTGGAATCAGCAAAAAAAATTAAACTATCATCAAATTTGGATATTGTTCAACCAGAAACATTAAATGAAGATAACACAAGTGCAGAGGCTGATATTGTATTAGACATTTTACAGCCGTTAACATCTTATAATGAAAGACATACTCTGGACATTTCTGCCTCTTCTGTAACTACAACTCAAGACATTGCGGTTCAAGTTTGCTGTAATTTAGTAGATGCTAGTGTGCAAGTCAAACCAGCGTGTCGCAGTAAATACGCAGTGTGTTCCAATTAAAACAAAAGATATACAGTGCTCGCCATTTAAAATTCTAAATATTTCGCGTCTGGATAGAACCCGGTTTCCCAGATTCACGACCAGACACTCAGGCACGCGGCCATGAGACCCCATGTAAAATATATATTATTAATTTGATATATAGTAAAAATACAAGGAATAATTTAGTATAGTTATATTTAGTACCTAATATAATATAAGTGTACATATTTTTTATAAAATATATTTATTTGTAATTCTAATATCAATAAAATCATACAACGTGTTTCACAGAGTTCAACACAACGGAAATATGTTTTTAATCCAAAAATCTTCAGCTTTTTGAATTAAATCCATAATAAATAATTTATCAAAGTCGACCACTACAACGTTTACTTTTTCATTTCTTTCGAAATTCGAATCAGCAACACAAAAAACTCCTTTTTTCTTTCCCGATAAGTACATTTGCAATTGAATTTGCGCGTTATACTTTATCAAGGTTTTCGTCTACTTTAGTGTAGTTTTTCTGTTTTACTTTATGTTCCGGGCAAATTTTACATCGTACTGTGCACATATTATTCTCTCGGTACAGATCAACATAACCAATGGCAGATTCTATGTATGAATCTCGCCCAGAACTGTAACAAAATAATAATTCATTATTAATGATATAAAACGTCAAAATAAATAATTTCTAACCTTAATTCTTTCACACCTCTAATTTCTGCAGCTGTGAAACATTCATTTTCCGAAATGAATTCGGCCACCATCCAACTATCCACTTTTGGCAAATTGTCCGATTTAGCCTGAACAAAATTTTCAGCAGCTAATGCCATATTTATTACGGTAATAAGTCAAATGTCAAACACAAAAGCACACAAACAAACAAGTTTTGTTTACAAGCGACAGAGATAGAGAGACACGCAATTGCATGCGATAAACAAGAAAGGTTGCTTGTGTTCAGGCAGCCAATGGGAATAGGTGCCTTATGACGTCATAAGAGTGGGGGGTAGTTTTTGTCTAGAGTTTTTGGCGCGATTCTTTTTACTTCAATATTTTAAAAAATATGAAGAAAAAAAATTTTTTTTTCAGTTTATTATGAATTAATTTGTATAATCTTTCACATAAAATAGTAAAAAAAAAATGTGCAACCACCCTATTGTCAACAAAATTATTTTTTCGCTGTTACATTCTGTAGATCTTGTATTATAGGCCACTGGCAGACATGTGACTCGAGCTCGGAATTAGTTGATTTGTGTGCGCACGTCACTTTGAAAAGAACAACGTGACTTTGACAAGAACAATGTTTTGATGTATTTTGATTTTGAAATGTCAAAATATTATTATTTTACAATTTTCAGGCAGTAAAATACATGAAATTAAAAGTAATCACTTCTAAACAATTCAAAATTAAAATAAGTCAAAACACTGTTCTTGTCAGTGACATTGTTTTTGTCAAAGAGAAGTGCGTACACAAATCAGCTGATTCCAAGCACTTCAAGGTCGCTCGAGTCTCGTGTCTGCTCGCGCCCTATGGAAATTTTGAAAACACGGAAGATAAAGACTATTGTAGGTGATAATAAATAAATTAAAAGAAAAATAGTTCAAAAGTGAAGCGGGCGTCAATACCAGTAAGAAACTTCACGTAGGTAGAGGTAATAGAAGGTACTGTGGAAGGCACTGAGATAAAGGAAATGTCACATTCTGGCATGTTTAGTTTAAATAAATGCTGTTTTTAGTAACCGCGCAGGTAATTTTCATGTAAGTAAATAAATGTTATGAATTTTATTGTAGTTTATTCCTATTTTCGGTAATTACAGGTGAGTGGGCGAAAGATCTCGCTCATTTCACCTACCCGTTGCCATAGGAATAAGTTGAGTGGACAGAACAGAAGGTTTCAAGTTCTGTATCCAAGTAATATTATGTTCCGTAACTCAACCAAAGAAACTAGTATCTTGATTTTGGACAAGTCATCGTTCTTGAAAATTGTCACATATTTCGGAACACACTGACATTGAATCATGTGACATTTAAAAATGACACGACCTAACAAAAATAAAAATTAACCAAATGAACGATAACGTTGAATATGACAACGAAATTGAACATTGTATTAGGTACATTTTAATGTCAATAATAATAACATAACTAACAATATAACAAATATAAATAATGTTTTTATACTTGCATCTATAATAATAATTAGTAACACTACTGCGCGGTTTATTTTATTTTGGTATCATAAACGAGGGCCTATAAAGTTACCAGGCAACAGCTATTCAAAAATATCTAAATCGTGGTTTATGGATAAATGTCAGAACATACAACAAATTCGATATATGACATATACGTCTTTTGACTTCGGAATAATCGATATCTGTCATTTTCATTTCACATATTAATAGTATATTATTCAATGAGTATGTAATGTATGTTATTACTCATGAGAATGAAGTTTGCATCACGAGCCGGGAGGCGAGTGATGTAAATCATTCGAGTGAGTAATAGCATACATTACATACTCATTGAATACTATACTTTATCCACAACTGTCAAATAATAACATACTGTACTATTATAAAATCAGAAATAACCTAACAAATTTTAGAAAATTGTTTGTTTGCAAATACAAACATAGTTAGCGTTGATCGCTAGGTATTTGTTATAACAAAATTATGAAGTGATTTGACATTTAGCAGAAAATTTTAAACCGACTATTCAGCTACATTTTAAGCTTAAGAAGAAATTAAAACTATAAAAATGAGAAAACTCGTATAATTTTGGCTTTTTATGTGCAAATGATTACTTATTAAAAGTAATTTGGTTGTACTCTTTGAAAGGTAAGATTTGAATTTTACATAACGATTGAATAATATTCCACCAAACTGTCATATATTATACAACAAGACGATTGAAAATTTTCGATTATACGAAACGTGTTGCCTGGAAACATCACGAGACCGAAGGTCGAGTGGTATTTCCAATAGGCAACTCGTTGAGTATATCGAGAATTTTCTATTGTCGAGTTGTATACAGGTAGACTATATCATGAATAAAAAAATAAACTAAAAAATAAATAGTAATTTAACGTAGACCTGTGGTCTATTTTGTTTTGACAGAAACGTCAAACTATATGCTACATAACCTATCTTTTTAAATATAGTTGTCGTAGAATGTAATATTACAATGAAATGCTCGTATTTCAAAATAAATACTTGTATTACAAATAAACTAGCAACAGTGCAGTTTCTAGACTTGTGATCCGAATAATTATTTGGTTATTTATCAAATTTTTACTTCAATAATACCTTGCTGTCAAATATTAGATACGTTCAATTATTTGTTTCAGTGCACTTGAGCTGTCAGTGTGATTTTAGATGTCTACTTAAAGCATACAAAGACGATTTTCCTCGTCAAAATCTAACTACAGATTCATTTATATACTCAATACTGTGTTCCAAGGAAAAAGATCATGTCCGTAAATATAATTAAAAATGACATTGCCAGTTCTGAGTACATAGAACAAAATAATCAAACGCACCTATAAGTGAATATACGAAGGTAGGTATATTCGAATATACAAAGGTTCGTATATTCGTTCACCATGGTTACTTAATAATAATCGCTGAAATACGTGGTAACTAAGGAAAATAACGTATTCTTATTGGTTTATAATCTAATGAATGATATAGTCAATATTATTCAATTAGCAACAGTAACTAACGTAATTAATTGATAAAAAACAGTTGAAATATGGGTATATTATTTGACAGTCGTGGATAAAATTGTTCAACATACAACATAGCAACAACAAATTGGGTAGAAACCACAGCATACTTAAAATTCACAACACCTGCACAACGATAACGAATATACAAATTTACCGATTGAATCTGTGAATTTCTAGAATTAAAATAAAATAAATCGTTACATTTACCACGGGCATCATCAAGATTATAGCACTCGAGAAATATTCCCCCGTGCTACAATTTTTTTAAAATATGCCTTTAATACATAAATAACTATTAGAAATTTGACATTGACGTTTATCGTTTGTTTTTATTATGACGATGTTTGAAAGTATCGGTAGTGGGGTTAAAATTACCAGAGAAACTAATATTATTTGGTGGTTGCGTAGTCCGACATTTTACCAACCAACAAGAACTAGTTACTAACGTCATTAGGCCGATATAAACCTCGACTATCGCCTCGGTTTACAAACTTCAGCCGCGTCCGTTATATGCATATCGGCCGTGTAGCGTTAAATTTTTTCGTAATACCATAAAGTCCTTCACGATACTGTGATTTTTTTAGAAATACTTTATCCTCAACAGGCACCTGCTCATAAACCTTAACGGCTGGCGGCCGTTATAATAATGGACGCCTGCCGTTATAGACACTTTTTCACTTTTGTGTTTCGTTCGTGCGTCCGTTATAATCCTTACCTGCTGGCGTCCGTTATAGATGCCATTTTACTTACGTGTTTAGTTCTATTAAATCATAGTAACGGTATGGTATTACGAAAATATTATAAGAAACAAATTTCAATAGCAGGATTGAACAAAACTTATACATATGTATAAATGCGGTGAATGAAAAAAAATGTGTTTGGATAGAAATATATAGCAACGAATGGAGGTTGCATGATTTATATTATGGTTTGTGTTTCATTATGGAAAATGGCGTATTTATTGTACTCGTATATGCATGGATGTATGTAAACGATGTATTAATAATAATTTAATAATATAAATATGATATAGGTACCATTGGCGATTGAAGAGGAGTGTGCATCGACAAGTTTCCAGAACGACTTACTAGGGCCTGGGACCTCAAAAGAATTCCGTTAATAAAAGTAAAATTTAGTAAAATTATAGAAGAGAACATTACCTTACCAAGCAAAGCCTAAAATTTTGTGTAAATTTATAAACTCAAATAATTTTTACAGTAAAATTTCGTACCTAAAATAGTTTTTATTTAGAAGAATTTAAGTGTAAAAAGAAGTGAAGCGGATAATGATTTCTAGGATTTTAAACAGAAGTTTTATATAAAAATATATGGAGGTAATAACAGTGTTCGTAAAATCGAAAATGCAAATATAATATGTTGTTGTGTTGATTGTTTGTAAACAATATAGCATGATATATTTCTTTGTTAAAACTTTATTGTTTAATAATCGTACAGAATTTAATTGTATCCAAATTAACATAAATGTACATGACTCTTGTTACAAAGAGATGCAATTTCTGTAAAAAAATAAATTGTCATTACTGAATATCATTTTACTCTTACATATATTTTATCATTATTGGTCGAATGAAGTTGTTGACCTCAGTTTTCTTATTTTCATAAGCATCCTTTCTTTGCGAATTGTTTTCTTCAAGCCAATTCAAAGTTTCATCACATTTTTCAATAATTTTATACTGATCTTTTTTTTCGTTGACATATCTATTCGCCTTATGTTTTGCGTCAATGCACAGACTTTCAAGAGAAATTCTAGCGAGGACAATTTGTTGTTTAATTATATCTTCTTTTTCTAATTTTTTAGCTGTTTCTATCATTTTCTGTATTTCGTTATCAGATAAACGTCCTTTATCAACGGTTACAGTTAAAATATTATTTTGTTTATTTGTGGTAACTTCTTCGGCTGTTACACTTAAGATACCATCAGTATCAACTTCAAAAGTGATATTTATAACACATTCTCCTCGTAATTTTGGAGTAATACCTATCATAACAAATTCCCCTAATTTATTGTTGTCTTCCGCCATTAATCTTTCGCCTTCATAAACCAAAATATTTACCTTTTGTTGCATATCTTTTTCATTGGTGAATTTTTTAGTTAATTTAGCAGGGATTGGAGTGTTGCGATTAATTATTTTTGCCATAATACCTCCAGATGTTGCAATACCTAAAGAAAGAGGTATTACATCCAACAACAAAAGTGTACCAATTGTCTGGTTGTCATCTCCATCTAAAATTGATGCTTGGATGGATGCTCCCATAGCAACAGCTAAATCTGGATCTAAAGAATAGTTTAATTCTTTCTTAAAAAAATCCCGTAATATTTTGCGTACCAGAGGAATTCTAGTAGATCCTCCAACTAGAAGAATATCATCTATTTTGGTTTTATCCAATTCTGCTTCTTCTAACACTTTTTGAACCAATGGTATTGTCCTTTCGATAACAGGTCTGCATAAAGTTTCAAATTCAGATCTTGAAATTGCACTGTATAAATCTTTATCATTCATCAGTTGATCCAGATCAATAGTTGCATTTTCTTCGTCGGATAACTTAATCTTTAATTTTTCACATTGTATGCGCAGTCTTCTTAAAGCTCGAAGTTGATTTTCCAAGCTTAATTGATAATTCACCTCAAATTTCTTTTTGAAATGTTGGACCAAACATTCATCAATATCATTGCCTCCTAGATTATTGTCACCGAATGTGGCTTTAACATCAAGAATGCCGTTATCTAAATTGATTATTGATACGTCGAAAGTTCCTCCACCAAAATCATAAACTAAAATATTTTTTTCTTCATCGTCGTTTTGATATTTTTCTCTAACTTGAAACGCAAGTGCAGCTGCAGTAGGTTCGTTTATAATTCTTCGGGCGTCCAAACCAGCTATTCTAGCTGCGTCGATTGTAGCTTGTCTTTGGGAATCTTTAAAATTTGCGGGCACTGTTATAACAGCTTTACAAACTATTTTTTTGAAATATTCTTCGGCACATTGTTTCATTTTAGTGAGAAGCATTGCACTTATTTCTTCAGGAGTAAACACCATATCTTCTTGGTTGTAAACAACCTTTATTTTTGGGCTGTCGTTGTCGTCGATTATTTCATATAAATATCTATTTATATTTTGTTGTAATTCGGGGGACTTGAAGCGACATCCTATATAGCGTTTCACATCTGTAAATATTTTAAATAAATTAATAATTATCACATAGATTGATGATTGCTGACATACGAAATGAGAATTAAAAAATAAGGTTTTTTTAGCATTTATTTAATGGCGAGTATTACTCCTATATTTCTAATTCGAATTGAAGAAAATAACTCCTTTGAATTATACATAATAGGTTCATCAATTGAGTTTTTCTAATTATTATAATCAAGTAAAAAATAAATGAATTTGGAATTACAGAGATTCAAAATATTGCTAGTTAATTAGAAATACAGTGGCTTACAAAATTATTCGTACACTTTACTTTTATCACTAATGGCCAGTTGCACAGCATATAGTTAATGGCTTAACTACTGGTTAACAGAAAAAATGCATAACGAAATTTTGACAGTAATATTTAACAACTCAATTGACATTTCATTTCGATGCGATATTGTCAATTTAACCAACGGTTAACAATTTAACTATAAGCTGTGCAAATGGCCATAAATGTAAAATAAAAAATCTGATGTGACCAGCACAATAACTTCCGTCAATCCTGTGTATTATATATAAATTACATATATAAATTTTCTTGCAAAAGATTCTAAATTTCCAGTAAAACTATTTCATAAACAAACTATGCAAATTGTACTTGACACTATCTTTTTCTACTTCTCTAGCTTTTCTCATTCGTTAAGGGTCGCTATTTTTTATTTTCTACTTCCACTCATTTCTGTTTTGCGTGTCGTTCTCATTCAGTTCCTTCCATCTTATCTTTGGTCTTCCTCTGTTTCTTCAACCTTCTATTACTAAGCTATTCATTCTTCTTCCATATATTCTTCATCACTCCTCATGACATGTTCAATCCAAAATAATCGTCTCTCTTGTATCTTTCTAAACTTGTAACACTAGAGTTATTTTCCTGCCGTATCTTTCCGTGCCTTCCCCAACATCTACTTCAACATCCTCATCTCTGCCACATTCATTTACATGTCATTGATACTGACATCTATCAATTTGAATTATCTGAATATATTATCAGTTTTCATGGTTAGCATAGCTGGCTGATTTATGAAATTTAATATCTTTATAATTCTTTAACTCTATATCTATTGAATATGAAGTATAAAATGCAATCAAATCGTATAGAGAATAATATATTCCTTAAGTTATAATAACGTTAAATGTCAATAAATCATATTTAACTGTTAAAATCTTCAAATGAGGGTACTTCCGGTTGACCAATTATAACCAAAATCTAATCACTTGTTCTTCTGGATGTAAACTTGAGGGATACGAAACAATTATAATTTTTGGAATCGTGGTATTGAAGTTATGCGATCCGAAACTTTCGTCACGCACACACAGACACATACATACATACAGACATCATCGTAAAAATGGTAAAATCGTATTATAGGGACCCTAAAATATGCTTATTCACTAAAAACTCAACATTGAATTTTTTGACCAAAGACAATACCTTACCTAAAAGGTGACGGAAGGTAAAAAGGTTTCCAAAAATGAAATTCATTAAAAAAAATCATAGCCTCCTTTCGATATTTCAGAATCATATAATAGTCATTAAATTTAAAATATGTTTAGTTTACTTTGTGTAATTGTGTTGAAAACAAATTATATACAAAAATTGAGACGCAAAATTATTCGTACAGCTAGTTATAAATTTATTTAATACAAAATATAATACTAAAATTTTATTACCTTCCGTCACCTTTAGGTAATAAGGAACGTATTGTCTTTGGTCAAAAAATTCGATAGTGAGTTTCTGATGAATAAGCACGTTTTGGAGTTCATAGAATGCGAATTTACTATTTTTACGATGATATCTGTGTGTGCGCGCATATGCAGACATGATTAGTTTTTTATTATAATTGGTCAGTATCCTCATTTGAAACCCTAAATTTTGATATAGAGTTATTTTCGCCAAAATTAATTTATTTCAATTAGATAGTAGGCCTATAGTTTGGAGAAAATCAAATAGTGAGCTAGATACAAATTATTTGTGTGGCACGATAAAATACGACACAAAGTGAACTAAACATTTTTTAAATTTGATGATTCATTTGATTCTGAAATATCGAAAGAAGACTATAATTAATTTTTTTAATTATTTTTATTATACATTTTACTGATAAAAGTAAAGTGTATAAATAATTTTGTGAGCCACTGTACATTGTGTTAAAAAGGATAAAAAAAATATTGATAGTATATTCATTTCGAAGTACTGATTCTTAAAAGTAATATTAATTAATCACGGAATTGATTTTAAATAAAATATAAATTAATTCAGTGTGTTTTTTTTTATTATTATTTTTCGAATTGTAGATATTTTCGCAAGAGAACAAATATTATTTCGAATTGTATAGGTTTTCATTTAAAAATGTTCGAATTGGTAACTAGTTAAAACATTTTCAGATTTTTCCCTTTTAAATTGGGAAGAGCGGATGTTAGTTATTGTGGCCCCGCAGCAATGTCTCAGTAGGAGACGTAGAATTAGCCTGTTATTCTGTTGTACCATAAGTATTGTTCAGAGTAGTCAATGCTAGGTAAATTCTAGCACACAAGTGATGTAGTTATTTATTTTATTTTTTTAAATCTCGAACGATTTTGAAAGTGATAAATCTGAAGAAGATATTCCATCAGAACACAGCCTATACCTATATTATAACATAACACAGATATCGACCAAAGTCAGAATGTGATGAATTTCAAAATTTTCGAATTATAACAAGAAACTTCTGGAATTGAAGTTTCAGATGTCAAAATTGAAACATTTTCAATATTAATATTTTTTTTTCATATATTTTTCCTGTTGAAGTGTTCTTCTTAGTTTATCTATATCTATATTTTTGACATATTTTTTTCTTTGTTTATCCTATTATTGTATTTTTTTGAAATTGTTTTTATTTTTCAAAAATTGGTTTAATTTTTTAATCTACATTTACGTATGTTAAAAATATCATATATTATAGCTAAAATATAACACGCAAATAATGCCGTTCCAACACATACGCGAGTGACGGATGGTTAAATCACATTGAAGTTGGTAACATTATATTTTGTTTTACAATGTTATATTGTGCCGATTGAAACATGTAACGAGCGAGAAACTGCAAAATAACACAGTCCTTCGTTCTACATACAGCAGTAAACATGGACATAATTTATTTGTATTGAGTAATATTTAAAATGAAATTCGAGGATTTATATTTACATTGGGTGTTATTAGGACTTTGACGAAGCTATATCACGTGTGAAGATTTTCTACTAAACGTAAGTACCATTATTTGCTATTTCTAAAGTCTTGTCTTCAAATTCATCTCCCTGGTTTCCAAAAAAGGTTGCTCGGATTTTAATAAGAAATATTTCATTGAAATCATTTATATCATTTTCAAAATTTTAATTATTTTCAGCATGAAATTTCAATGTCTTTCACATTATATCGAGTACCTATAGTTAATTTTGAGAGATCGAATTGTAGTCTACCACGAATAATGAATTTCGTTGGGCTGCGGATACATGATTAATAAATGAGTTCAACTGTTTCGTTAGATGCCCTGGGTCTTCCCGATGATTATTTTCTTTTTACTCTCCATGGCTATGTTTCTTTATTCGAAACTTATCTTTTCACATGAACCATGAATTATAGTTGCACTTGTTAGACAAATATACACAGGGATTTAACTTGACATCATAGATTAAGTAATTTATAAATAGAAAAAATATCAAATTACCAAAGTTTAAGGTAAAATGACTTACAAATTTCTAGATTAAAAATTAAACAAAAAGAGTCCAAAACCGAATCAACCTCTCTTGGAAATAATATGTACAGTACAGACCCTTTAATCCGAAGGGGGGTGTTCGGAATAACGATTTTGTTCGGATTACTGAATTTGTATGGATAAGTGAAAATAAAGTCAATTTAGAATGTTTTGAAATATTTATTACAGTACTTCGGAGAACAAATAACGCTGAAATTAGGAAATATAAACAAAAAATTATCTTATTTGTTTAGTTTTAATTTTTTTTTTCTATGTAATTACATCACTTCTTCATATTTATGTGTAATATTAGTTTGTACTTGGGATGTAAGCGTCATGTTGAATTAAAAATTATATAGGGTGACACTAAAAAACGGGCAACTCAATATAACTTTTTTATTTAAAATTATTTTTTAATTATCTTTGCATATTTGTAAACTAGGGTTAGGGGCTCACAAATCATGGTATTTGACATGATAGTAGCGCTTCCAGTTTGACCATAAATGACATTAACTTTCATATTTCAAATAGGACACCTATATATTTTTATATATTTGGGTAACGAACTAGATTTAACAGCGTCCAGAGACAAATGAGACAAGGTATTAGAAAACTGCGTCGCATTGAAGATAATTGTAATATTAGATTTCTTATCTCCTTAGTCTATAGGAACAACCCCTAATGTCAATGTTTCAATAAAAAATTCTTGCTATGTATGTATTTGATAAAGAGATCTAACTTTTTCTCAAAACTTTTGTTACATATGTTATTAATAAACGAATGTAAAAATGTTTCGAGTTACCAATTGCAACAATACATAGTTTAATAAAAGATAGTGCCAATAGTTCAAAATGTATCAACATATATTTTATTTAGTTACTAATAGTTAAGCTAGACAACATAGCACAAAAGTGACCCCTGTGTTGCATTCTCCACACCAGCAATGAGAGCCCGTGAGGTGACGCCTGATAAATGCCCCCACGGTACGAATATGTCATCATCATTACCGATATCTGTGTACAAATCAGATTGCCATACCCTGTAATGTGTAATATGCCGTAATGATATATTTATTTATTTTATTTATATTTATTAATATGCCAAATAAATTATTTTTGTTAAATTTTGTAGATGAACAATCCCCGGTTGCAGAAACATTCATCAATGCTTTATTTAACTAACAGACCATCAAAATTAAGAATTTCGAATCAGTTTCCATGTTCTTTTGACATTTAAATAATCGCTGTCAAAAAATCGCGTCGCATTTGTTCGTTTTGAATTTGATGACCCGTTAATTAATTATAACAAAGCGTTGATGAACGCTTCTGCAACCGGAGACAAGAGTGATAAAATGATAAAGAACATTATATTTAAGACAATATTAGGTACTATGATTAGTAAATATTTCCTACAATATATAAATCTGATAACTGCCAAATTATATACTTATATATGTTTTATAAAATGTTTCGAAAAAATATGGTTTCAATTTAGAACCTATCAAGGAATACTATACTGCTAATTTAACCCACAATTTCTTACAGTGTAACTAAATAATTCAATACAATATCTACATATTTTATATTTTTTGTACCTACCTGAGATTGTGTTTGCAGGATTAAGAACAGAATTTTCTTTAGCTTTGTTACCAATTAATCGACCATTCTCACCAAAAGAAACAAAGGATGCCATTGTATTTTCATTATCAATTGGAATAATATTACATTTTCCATTTTGGTATACGGACATACAACAATATGTTGTCCCCAAATCAATTCCTATTGTTGGACCTTCTAATAATGTAGACATCATGCTACGTAAAATGCTCAATTTGGAAGACGGCGATAATAAATAATCTTTAAAATGTTCACTTTTAGACTATACACTGACTAATGAAGTTGAGTATCTAATCAGACTAAAGCTAAAAGTATTTATTTATCTGATAACTAATATTTGTTTACTATCAACTGCAGATTCAAAGACTTTACTACTTTACAGTTTATTTTAAAATGATAAATCTGTTATAAATATAATATGTTATGATATTAATCTCTTTAATTTTGAGACACAGTATTAAACAAAAAAATATTTAATTACTACATTATCATTATAATCGTAGTTCATAGTTAGTCACAACTACCATATTTTAAATGTGTTATACATTCCGTTGACAGTCTTGCCATAATATCCTTTTTTACCTTCCGTCACCTTTAGGTAAGGAAGGTATTGTCTTTGGTCAAAAAATTCAATGATGAGTTTTTAGTGTATAAGCATGTTTTAGGGTCCCTATAATACGATTTTACCATTTTTACGATGATGTCTGTATGTATGTGTGTCTGTATGTCTGTGTGTCCGTGTATCTGTGTGTCTGTGTGTGTGACAAAAGTTCCGGATCCCATAACTTCAATACCACGATTCCAAAAATTATAATTTTTTCGTATTCCTCAAGTTTACATCCAGAAGAACAAGTGATTAGATTTTGGTTATAATTGGTGAACCGGAAGTACCCTCATTTGAAGATTTAACAGTTAAATTTGATTTATTGACATTTAACGTTATTATAACTTAAAGAATATATTATTCTCTATATAATTTGATTACATTTTATATTTCATATTCAATAGATACAGAGTTAAAGAATTTTAAAGAAATTAAATTTTATAATTCCGCACGCACGCACGCAAACACGCACGCAGGCACACACACACACACACACACACACACACACACACACACACATACATACATACAGACATCATCGTAAATGGTCAAATCGTATTATAGTGACCCTAAAACATGCTTATTCAGTAAAAACTCATCATTGAATTTTTTGACCAAAGACAATACCTTCCTTACCTAAAGGTGACGGAAGGTAATAACAATAATTTTATTTTTATCGAAAAAATTTGCAGAGCTGAGATATTATATACGGTGGTCAAGCGTGTTTCTGCACCGCTCGATTCACAAAATTATAAGCTTTATAAAAAATAATCTTACTAAATTAATTTTCATAACAACTAAACAATAAAAACTAAATATATACGTTCCAGTACTCTTTGCCTCTCTAATGTATTTAAACTACTTCCCGCTGGGAAGGGCGCAGGTAGCCATGTGCATATATCTTGAGACAACCTATAAATAAGCACATTTTAAGATCGGTAGAAACCAATTTTAACATTTTCACGATGATGTCTATGTCCATGTGTGTGCGTAATTTGTTACATTTAATGTTCATTAATAGAAGTTTAAGAAGTACCTATTGAGTTTTTTAACATTTCTTTTAATTTACGATGACCCGATTTTGGTTTTCGAACTGATGATTTAATTACCATAAAAAATAAAATAATAAAGGAAATAATTTGTTTATATTGATCAAGATGAAAATGAAGACTAAATTTTAAAATATATTGTTTACTAAAATGCTTTATAATTATTTAAGATATTGTTTATTTAGATTAAAAATAATTTTATATTTTGCTTTATATTTTTTCATGTTTTCTTTTAAAATAAAAATTAATTATTAAACAAATACAAATTTGTATTATTATTAATAAAGGAAGTTTAATAAATATAATAAAAGTCAAACATTAATAAATATTCTCATATTAATAACAAAATGTCACATAAAAATTTCGGGTCATATGTGACCCTATTTTGGACACCCATGGTACAAAATTATTATTGTCAGACAAGGGTTAATATAACGGTAAGATTTTCGAGTAGAAAATATGAACAATAGCTATAGAAATTTAACATATTTGCATTATTGGTAAATATGCAAGTATTTACTAAAATAAAATAAAAAATGCATGACGGGGATAATGTGCTGCCACATCTGATTTTTTTTCCTAATAAATTATAGAACATTGAAACAATTTGACCATTGTTTGACAATATTGTGACACAAATTACGGCGGCGGGTGGTGCTAGTACTTGTCCATTGATGATTTCACGGTGGTCGCGCATACAAGACACACGAGTCTCGCTTTTAGAATCAGGCAACCAATAAATTTCCTTAGGAGATGATACGAATGATGTGAACTAATTAATATTTAAACAAAATTTACTAATGCTCATTAATTTACGTATATTTTCGCATTCTTATCTAAGTTAGTGTTTAAGCTATTGATATAATGTAAAAATGTGGCAATAATTGTGGGAAAGAGATAGGAATCAATTAATCTATTTTATCAAAGAATGTTTATTATCAATAAATCATAAATTATTCACTATATTTTCATATTAAGCAAATGATATATAAAACGATAAACAACTCAAATATCTAACCAATAATATGTTACATGATAATGAAATTAATTGAAATAAGATATTAGGTTTGTTCATCTACCGTAAACCACCGCGGTTGAAATTTGCTTTTCTTTTTGGTTTGCGGCTACCTGTAAAAGATCATGTTCGTTCCGCTTTTGCAGTCACTTGCGGTTAAACGCCGCGGCAGCTGGCGGTGATAATTTTTACAGTGAGCCATGACTCATATGAATTATGATTTGTAGTAAGGTAAATTTAATGGATAACAATAGGAAACAATTAAAATAATGTAGAATGGAATAATATGTTTTTACTGAGAATCCTTTATAATTATAATAAAGCCTCAAGTATCTTCGAAAATAACTAAATATTTTACCGTAAACGGAACAAACAAAAAAATAATTTTTAGTAACTTAAATTATTACCGCAGCGATAGGCAGTAAATTACAAAACCCAGCGACAATTATCGCCGCATTTTGCGATAAAATACATATTTATAGATATTGGCGAATAATGGGATTACAAACATTGTAAACTTCTTTTTCCTTTTTCTCGTATTCCTCTTTTGCTTCATTTTGATTCTTCTCAGTCCATTTCAGAACCTCATCACACTTCAAATTAATTATTTCTTGATGTTCATTAGACATAGTTTTAGCAAAGTCTTCTCGTATTCGCCTTTTAGTATCATTACAATAATATTGTACTTTGATTTTTGCTTGAGTTATTATTTCCCATTTTTCATCTTCGCGTTTATATCGCTCAGCTTTTGCGATTATTTCTTTAATGTCATTCTCTGATAATCGGAATTTTTCCATATGAATATCTAAAGTTTTCACGTTTGAGGTAACGTCTTTTTCAACAGCTGTAACATGGAGTATTCCATTTGTATTTATTTCAAAAGTTACGATGATTTTCGCTTCGCCACGTTTTGCTTTTCTTACACCTGTGAGTGATAATTCTCCCAAAAGGTGGTTTTCTTTTACAATTTTACGTTCTCCTTCGTAAACCAAAATTCCTACTTTAGTTTGATAATCATGAGCAGTTTCATAAGTTTTTTCAAAGCTAGTTGGTATTTGAGTATTTCGAGGTATAATAATACTCATAATGCCTCCTATAACTTCAATACCAAGAGATAAAGAAGTGATATCAATTAACAACAAAGATCCAACGACGTCATCATCGTTTCCCGCGTCTAAAATGGCGGCCTGAACAGCTGCTCCTATAGCTACAGCTTCATCAGGATTCAGAGAAGTGTTTACATTAACACCTTTGAAGAAGCGTCTTACCATTTCTTGTACTTTCGGAATTCTAGTAGACCCCCCAATTAAAATAACCTCATTTATATCATTTACTTTCATATCTGCGTCGTTTAATGCCTCTTGGGCATAATATAACGTTTTGCGGAAGATTTCAGTACACAAGTCTTCAAATTGAGTACGAGTTATTGCACTGTAAAAATCTTGTCCTTCAAAAAGGCTGTCAATTTCTAAAGAAACTTCCTGGTTGGTTGATAGTTGCCGTTTGACATTTTCGCATTGCATGCGTAAGCGTCTTATAGCTCTTCTATCAGAATTTAAATCTTTCTTGTATTTTTGTTTGAATTCTTCGGCAAAATATTTCACTAAACGTAAGTCGATGTCATCTCCACCTAGATAAGTGTCGCCGTTTGTAGCTTTAACTTCAAATATACCATCGTCAATAGATATAATGGAGACATCAAAAGTGCCGCCTCCAAAATCATAAACTAATATATTGCAGCATTCTGCTTGTTCTTTATATTTTTTGTCTATTCCGTACGCCAATGCAGCTGCAGTAGGTTCATTTATAATTCTTAAAACTTCCAGCCCTGCAATTTTTCCAGCGTCTTTAGTGGCTTGTCTTTGCGAATCGTTGAAATGAGCTGGTACAGTAATAACTGCCTTTTTTACTTGTTTTCCCAAATGTTTTTCGGAATTATCTTTTATTTTTTCCAAAATTGTTGCGCTGATTTCTTCGGGCCAGAAGACATTTACGTCACCTTGATATGAAATTCGAATTTTTGGATTGCCATCTTCGTTTATAATTTCAAAAGGATATGTTTGTATATCTCTTTGTAGTGTTTCATCGTTGAATCGACGACCAATGAAGCGTTTTACACCTGAAATTTGTTTTCATTTAGAAATGATAATAAAATTACACATACTGTTACAGTATTCTAATTCACTGATCTCTATGCTATTATTACTTTTATAGATGTTGACAATTACCCAAAATTCTAATCATGCAGAATTTATTTTTATAAACCGACATTTCAATATACCTACAGTAGCTCATTCCTAGATTTTATCAGTAAAATGTAAAATAAAAAGGGTTTCCAAATAAGAAATTAATTTAAAAAATGAATCACAGTCTGTCGATATTTAAGAATTAAATGATAGTCGTCAAATTAAAAAAATCTTATCCAAAAAAAAAAAATACTGTTTTCTGAAAAAATAACTTTATTCCAAAATCCAGGGCATATTTTTTCGCGAAGTCTAACGAATGTATTTATAATAAATTTTCCACTGAGAATTTTCAGCACTTATTTAATATACTACTCTACTATTGTATACAAGTAAATATTATTAAAGAAATTTTTATTACCAAAAATTGTTTCTTCTGGATATATGATAGAATTTGCCTTTGCTTCATCGCCGATAATACGTCCATACTTCGTAAAAGATACGAAAGAAGCCATAGTATTTTCTCCCGCGTGGGTTTTGATGACTTCATGTTTGCCATTTCGAAATGCGGCAGCACAAGAATAAGTTGTACCTAAATCTATGCCTATAGCAAGCTCTTGAGACATTTTTCAACAACTGACTACAAAAAGAACATTTATTATTATCGCAAATTTATCAATTTCTTATCAATGTTGATAAACTTTAAATCAAATAAGAGTACACATATTTATTTCTTGATACCCCATAATAAGTAAGCATACATTTATATTATATCTCTACTACCAGGACAAAAGGTCATAAGTCGATTTTTTAAATTATGGCATTTGAATTAAAATTGGTACCTAAACCCCCTCTAAAACGTACATCTAGACCAGTATTTCTCAATCTTATAACTCTTGCGGCACACTGTCCGAAGAAAAAAATCGCGGCACATATACGTTGAGCAGTAAAAAATAAACTAAGTTAAGTAAATGAACGAAAAATAACTTCAACACTTGTAATTATAATGTTTAATATGAAAAACAAGAAACAGTTTCTTTAAAATATTAGTACATGCCCCGTAAAACTTTATGGAAAGATTATACACACCACTTTACAGAAATTTAAAAATTTTGAAACTCAGTTTTGTACGACAGACAATATTTTAAAAAACGCATTTTCCCATGTTGAATGCCTGTGTCACGCTTTCTCGTGTTCATCTTCAAAAATCTGATGTGACCAGCACAATACCTTCTGTCAATCTTGTGTACTATGTATAAATTTCATACATCAATTTTCTTGCAAAAGATTCTAAATTTCCAGTCAAATTATTTCTTACACAAACTATGCAAATTGCATTTGACACTGACATCTTTTTCTTCTTTAGTTTTTCCCATTCGTTAGGGGTCGCTATTTTTTATTTTCTTCTTCCACTCATTTCTGTTTTGCGTGTCGTTCTCATTCAGTTCTTTTCTCTAAAGTCTTTCGCAATACAGTCCTTCCATCTTATCTTTGGTCTTCCTCTGTTTCTTCAACCTTATATTACTAAGCTATTAATTCTTCTTCCAATATATTCTTCAACTCTCCTCATGACATGTTCAAACCAATGTAATCGTCTTTCTTGTATCTTTCTAGAAACTTCAAACACTAGTGTTATTTCCCTTAATCTTTCATTCCTTACCGTATCTTTTCGTGTCTTTCCCAACATCTATCTCAACATCCCCATCTCTCCTACATTCATTTACTTTTCATTGATACTGACTACTGTCAATTTGAATTATCTGAATATATTAGCAGTTTCCATGGTTAGCATACATAGCTGATTTATGAAATTTAATATCTTTATAATTCTTTAACTCTATATCCATTGAATATGAAGTATAAAATGCAATCAAATCGTATAGAGAATAACATATTCTTCAAGTTATAAGAACGTTAAATGTCAATAAATGATATTTAACTGCGTTTTTTCAAGAAAAACTGTCAAAATCTGCAAATGAGAGTACTTCCAGTTGACCAATTATAACCAAAATCTAATTGTAAACGAATACGAAAAAATTATAATTTTTGGAATCATGATATATTGAGGTACACACACACACACACACACACACACACACACACACACACACACACACACACACACACACACACAATCATCGTAAAAATGGTAAAATCCTATTATATGGAACCTAAAACGTGCTTATTCACTAAAAACTCATCATTGACTTTTTTGACCAAAGCCAATAAAAAAAAATCTGATGTGGTCAGCACAATACCTTCCGTCAATCCTGTGTATATAATGTATAAATTCCATACATTATTTTTCATGCAAAAGATTTTAAATTACCAGTAAAATTACTTCATAAACAAACTATTCAAATTGCACTTGACTCTGACATCTTCCTCTTTAGCTTTTCCCATTCGTTAGGGGTCGATATTTTTGCGTGTTCTTTTTCTCTCAAGTCTTCCGCAATACAGTCCTTCCATCTTATCTTTGGTCTTCCTCTGCTTCTTCAACCTCCCATTACTAAACTACTCATTCTTGTTCAAATAACATTCTTCATTTCTCCTCATGACATGTTCAAACCAATGTAATCGTCTTTCTTGTATCTCTCTAGAAAATTGTAACACTAGAGTTATTTTATTACCGTATCTTTCCGTGTGTTCCCCAACATCTACTTCAACATCCTCATCTCTGCCACATTAACTTACTTTTTACTCATAATGACATCTGTCAATTTGAATTATATGAATATATTAGCAGTTTCCATGTTTAGCATAGCTGGCTGAATTATAAAATTTAATTTCTTTAAAATTCTTTAACTCTGTATCTATTGAATATGAAGTATAAAATGTAATCAAATCGTATAGAGAATAATATATTCTTTAAGTTATAATAATATTAAATTTCAATAAATCAAATTTAACTGTTAAATCTTCAAATGAGGGTAGTTCCGGTTCACCAATTATAACCAAAATCTAATCACTTGTTCTTCTGGATGTAAACTTGAGGAATACGAAAAAATTATAATTTTTGGAATCGTGGTATTGAAGTTATGGGATCCGGAACTTTTGTCATATACACACAGACACACAGACACACACACACACACACACACACACACACACACACACACACACACACACACACACACACACAGAGAGAGAGAGAGACACACAGACACACACACAGACACACATACATACATACATACAGACATCATCGTAAAAATGGTAAAATCGTATTATAGGGACCCTAAAACATGCTTATTCAGTAAAAACTCATCACTGAATTTTTTGACCAAAGACAATACCTTCCTTACCTATAGGTGACGGAAGGTAAAAATAAAAATGACAAAAACACAAATTATTTTTTAATCATAAAAATTGTTGATAGAGATTGAGTGAATGTTTACAAAAAGTTACAATTGATGTGCGATATGTGACTGACAATATTTTATTTCTTCAATACTAGGCCTCATTTCGTACTGAACACTCAGTTCGTTCTCGAGATGTTTCGGTCTGATTTTTCGTGTTAGTGAGAATTGAAAATTATACGTTTTATAAGATTTAGCGGCACACTTTACTGCCGAGACACACCCTTTGAGAAACACTGAACTTCAGCCGTATTTACGCATACCCATAAATTTCCAAGATCTTTTTCTCAGAGAAAATAGGTCTGTTTTTATATGCATTGTAAGTATTTGAATATATTATAATTTAAATAGCCTCAAATTTAAAAATACAAAGAAATATCCATTATATTTAAAAATTAATTATTGAAATATTTTGAAAAATTCACTTGCTGAAGCAGAATGTGACGTCATAGTTCATACAGCCTAACATGTGACAAACTATCGGCTACTTTTATTTTATTTTTTATGTTTGTAATTTATTCACAATTTTAAATAGTATGGTATATTACATAACGAACAGGAGAACAGAAAATTGTATAAATCCATGATTATATGTACTTTGTTTAATACTTACGCACTTTTCGCGTCAGGAGCAAGCAGTGGTAACATAGTGAAACTGAAATTTCTGGAACTATGTAATAAAATTTGTGAACTTTATTAGACACGCGCGCATGCTAGCATAAAGTACTTGAAGAGTTCAGTATTAAAAGTAACAGAGAGTTTAAAAGTTTTTTGAATTCTCTTTTAAAAAAATGCGTTCTTGTAGTATAAGAAGTATAACTAACCTTTGCAGATTAACAAAACATGAAAGAAAATAATTATGCTCAAAATAATAAAATTTTATTCCATTTACTGAGAAAAAGAATTTTATTTATACAACAGGTTAAAATTATAATAAATAATTAACATTGTTTCATTTGTATTTTATTGTCTAATTGTACTTTAAGGACAGAAACACAATAAAAAAATTGTCATTGTTAGTGAAGAGTAATCCAAAATTATCTCGGATACACGCTCGATCTTGGTACGCGGCTACAATACAAGGAATATTAAAAATACATTTCATTTCATTTTTACATTTAAATATCATTTGAACAGTTTTTGGAGTGATATTATGGATATATTATACTCCCTTCACAATAGCGAGAGATTGTGGAACTAATTCTTGAACGGGAACAAGTTCTATTCTATTGGTTCGGCTCCAAAATCAACCTCTTTTGACCAATAGCTTGACTTGTCTCTGTTCAAGAATTAGTTCTGCATTCTCTCGCTAGGTGAATGGAATATAGAAATCTGAAATACGTAATGGTTCAGTGTGTGGTTTAGCATTTCACTGTTAGATGGCAGTTGTAGTCCTGTTCATTAAATTTATTTTAAAAAAATATACAATTTTTGACTAGGCGCTCAATTTCAAGGGAAGAAATTACATGACAAAGTTTTTCAAAACACTACTGTAGAATGGATTTACTTGAAATGCCAAATTTCATTATATATCCATTGTTTTGAAATAAATTTCTTTGCTTCTTTTCCGCGTTGCTGCAGAGTCGGCATTGTTGGCATCTTTTAATATAATAGTATGCAATGATATTTAAAAGTCATTATAGAATAAGCCGCTTGCTCTTTATAATATTGTATAGGACTACCTGAAGAGGTGGTACTTTCTTCTGTCAAGTAAAGCCGGGGCCACACATTCGGCGTTCGGCGAATCCCAAGCAAACAATCACCAAATGTCGAATGTGTGGATGTACTCGCCGCGAATATTCGGTGTTCGTCTGTACACAGTACGCTTCGTATCGGTTTTTCAAAGTCAAAGTGATCGAATATTTGCCTAGCTGTGTAATAGAACCCGCCCCATTTAAATTAAAGCAATCTACAGATTTCTAGGATATGTATTTGTACATATATATGTGTTATTTTTTTTGTTTTTAATTAGTATTTGCTGTAAAAATAGTTTATAGCTATGACGTAAAGGTTTTCCACTGCATATACAAAATTCTCCTTCGATAACTCCAATGCCACAATTCCAAAAGTTATAATTCTTTCATATTTCTGTTTCATACGTCCATATGAACAGTTGATTAGATTTTGGTTATGATTGATGATAATAAAAGATGCACCATGGAAACAGTTAGAATATTCAAATATTACTAGTTCAAAGTGTCAGTATCAAACAAAATTTAAATAATATCTTTGTGAAAAGATTTTACTGGAAGTATAAAAATGTAAAATAATTTAAGGTGGCAAAAACAATTTTTGACTGAGTTCAATTCTGACTGATTAGTTTTTTTTTTTAATTTCGTGTTTTGACTTGTTTTAACTTTGTATTAGAATATAGCTTATTTAGTTTTAACAAAAATTAATAATGTTTTAAAACTAAGGTCAAATTTTGACTGTTTTCATTCTGTTTGATTGTGTAAATTTCGTATTCCGTTTTTTGTCATGGAATGGCATGAAAATTTATTCCAAAACATTTTATTTTTTGTTTAATTGTTTTGTTTTATTTCATTTCATGTTCATATTAAAAAAGAGAAATATGCTCAAAATCCGCCTGTGTATGAAAATGTCGAAAATCACCCCAAAATAGCGATAGCCATGGAATTAAACTAAAAATTAATAAATATTAACGTTTTACCTGTCAAGCTTGGTTAATTTATTTTTATTATTTGTAATTTCTGTTAAAGTGAAAAATAATTTATTTAAATTAATAGATAATATTGTTCACTTGAACAGATATCGCAAGTAATTTTAGGGGTGATTTCGACATTTTCATACCTAATTTCTGTTGGTATAAAGCAAGCTAAATTAATTTTGCTTATTGATTCAGATGCAGAATTTTAAACTCTACAACTTTTATTTGAGGTACTTTTACCTAAACTAATTATGGAAGCAGGAAATAATGAAAATATGTTTTTACATGTTAAACTAGTTGGATCACGAGAGCAATTCCATCTATTGATTCCATGCCGAACAATGTCGATAAACTATACAGTTGCCTGCCTGCTTCAAGTCACATGCCTATTTGTATATTATGTTTATTCAGCTAGGTATCGCAACAGATAATAGTTGTAATCGTGAGGTTAATTAAATAAATAAAAATCCCAAAAGTTAGAAACCATCGCGGATATTTCTCAAAACATGGACGGCAGTGCAATCAGCAATACGCGTGAAAATTTCAGAGGTTGAAAATACCTAATGAATTTTCAATTAAATTCGTTATATCTTTGAAACCAAATGGGCTTGTATGTTTTACTTGAACTAGTTTCATTCCCCAGACCTTCATTTATATTCACCTAGTTTCTAGTCAAAAGTTTATGGGTTATCGCGATTCTAAAGGCAATTATGTCGACGATTTTTTGACCGTCCGTATACTCACCATGTTAAATTTTTCAACTCTGGAGTACAATAACTCCGATTGGAACTGGGTACGGTGACTAAAATTTTGGATTTACATCAAGCAATACTTAATCTAGCTGTACGCCAAAGATTATTAATATTTTATGGATTTTACTTCATGCTCCAACTACCTTAAAGTCCTTTGTTCCGGGGTTGCGGTCAGCACCCTGTATATATACATAATTATAATAATTAATTCTCATATTATATTTTTACCTCTCGCTAAGAGAGGTATTGCATTCATGCTAAAAATTGCATATCCAGATTTTAATGAATAAACACGTTTTAAGGTCCCTACAATCCGATTTTAACATTTTTACGATGATGTCTGTGTGTGTGGATGTGTGTGTGTGTGTGTATGTGGGATGTTGGAAGAACGATTACTCAAGAACTATGACTTTATATTTGTTTATTAATTTATTAATTTATTAACCACTCTACAGGATATGTAATCCCAATTACAGAGGGTATATAAACAATACATATAAAATAACAATATGAAATATGAAATAGAGTAGACACATAAAAACTATATATCAAGCAATTGACAGTATACATATAAGAAAGAAAAAAATCGAAAATATACATACTGAATATTAAGCTAAATTACAGAAATTCTATTTAATCATAAAACTGGTAACCAATTTACATTTAAATACATTGAATCTATCAAAAAACAAATCAAATTCTATATTTAAGTCATTTATTGTTTTGCACATACGGACAGTTGGTGAGTTGAGTTCATAATTTGTTTGAAAACGTTGAATAAAGAACACTGAATTACATCTAGAAGATACTCTTTTTGTACAGAAATTTAGACGTGCTAATATATTACTGTCATCTATCATGTTATTCAGTAGTTTGTAAATGAAAAGTACGCACAAAATATTTCTACGATGTTCAAGAGATGTCAAGTTCAAAGTAGACAATGCTGTATTATAATTCAGATTTCGTATATATTCCCTGTTGATTTTGAACCAACAGTATCTCGTGAATTTTTTTTGCACTTTCTCAATTATATCTTTGTATTTTGCATAATATGGACTCCATATTTGACAACAATACTCAAGTTTAGATCGTACGTAGCAGTTGTACAAAGACATAATAGTAGAAATATTTTGAAAGTTTTGTGAACACCTAATTACAAAATTTAAATTTCTGTATGATGACTTTACAGTTACATGTACATGTTTGTAGAACAATAATTTGTCATCAAATATTATTCCCAAATCAGTAGTCTCACTAACTTTTTGCAACGTTACCCTGCACATCTTGTAATTAAAGTCTATAGTTTGACGTCTCCTAGAAAATGTCATTATTTTACATTTATTCGTGTTAAAATATAATTCAGAAGTTTGAGACCAACTAATCAAATTATCAACATCTTTTTGAAGACTTTCACAATCGTTCAAGGAGTTAATATTTCTAAATATTTTGATGTCGTCAGCATACATAAGAATATTAGAGAACTGAACTGACTCTACAATGTCATTTATAAATAACAGAAATAATAATGGACCTAAATTTGAACCTTGTGGCACACCAGAAGATACTGTAAAATTATTTGAGAAAAAACCATTCACGTAGACAAATTGTTGACGATCATACAAATATGATTTTAAAAGTTGGCAAAGTTCAAAGTTAAAGTCTGTAGACAGTTTTTGAATTAATATATTATGGTTGACTTTGTCAAAAGCCTTTGCGAAATCCGTATAGATAACATCTATCTGAATATTTTTAGACAATGAAGTAGCTACGGCGTCAGTAATAATAATAATAATAATAATAATAAAGATTTATTTGACTGTTAAAGTACAAAGTACAAAGACATAGTCACAAAAAAGGAAAAAAAACCATAAAAATATACATTTCACATAGATACAAACTCTTCAATTTTGTAGAAACATTTACATAAAAGAAAATTTTTCAATTTCATTTTGAATGCTTTCAAATCAGACATAATTTTAATATCATAAGGTAGAGCGTTATAGAACTGAATAGCTTTGTAATAGGCAGTATTAGCAAAGAAAGCAGTTTTATGGAGTTCAAAGTTGACTAGATTCGTTGTAGTTGATTTATTTCTAAGAAAACCATGTTGATGGGGCGAGATATACTTGGACACAGTATTGTATACGTATTTATAAATAATACTTTAATACTACGTTTAACTACGTATTTCCCAATCGGACATTCATGGGAAGATCTGAAAAGGTTTTGGTAACAATTGGACAACCGGAAGTAGAAGATTCTTGAAAAAAAATCTTCTAAATATTATTTTTTGAAATTTTTTTTTTGGTAATATTAAAGAAAATTAAATTTTCTATCTGATACATTTAAATATTTTATTATATATTCTATAGATTTAGAGATAACAGCAATATAATATATAAAATAATCTGTTGCAATAAATTTTACAGCCGAAAGAATGCCATGGAAAATAGTTGAAAATTTAAATTGTTTGTAACTGACAGATAAATGTCAGTTTCAGAAATCCGGAGACATTACTGAAGATTTTTTCTGGGAAGTACATACATTATATTATTTCTTATTGCATTTATAGTTAAATATTTAAAATTATAGGTATATTACACATACCCTTCAGAAATACTGTTAATGCCAACAATGAATTGGAATCATCTCGAAAAATTAGAAGAGTAGGACAAAATTTCTTCATAGAATGAATTTATATATTATATAAAAAATCTAAATGTAAAGAATAGATATAAGCGAGAATACAGCTCGAAGCAAGACGATATTTAAATGTTATAAACACAAGATGAAAGTGAAGATGGTCTCCACTCTGCTACGTAAAATACAGAAAAATTGTATCTCATCGAAATAATGAGTAATGAAAGAAAAATGTACTTGGAGAATCTCTTAATTCTTGATCTGTGACTATTATGGAGGTGACAAGCATAGGTTAAAGAACTTAAATTTGTTTCTAACATTATGGGACAATGTACACCAACACTGTAGACTAAAGTAACATTGCACTGCGAAAAAGCTATCAAAAAAGTTGTAAATATTGACAAAATTACACATAGTTATAAGGATAATCGGAGTGCAATCTATCCATCACTTTATTAAAGGGAATTAATGTGTTATTTAGATACAACATGTATGAAAAAATAAAATGTTAATGAAGATATGTAAGAATAGATGCATAATCCAGATATAAACATTTTAGACCGCCCAAAATTAATATTTTTACTAGAAGAATATGAAGAGGAAGTAAACAAGAACGTTGTTCGAATTGAAAATCCCTGTTACCAGCCTAAAATTTTTATATGGTAAACTCTACTTTGTAATTTATTGTACATAATTTATGGTAAAATATCCTATAGATTTTGTAAATATATGTGAAAATTGTTTTATGTTGAGACATGCTCTTATTGAATAATAAAGAAGTTTATACGTCATAGACTTATATGAATATATTATTTGTATTTCTAAAAATAATCTTTGCTTTATGCATACAACCAGATAAAATATACGGCGAGAGATTATGTGCTGGCCACATCAAATTTTTATATTAGTATTATGTATTTAGTGTTCATTATTTATTACCGTCCGTCATCTTTAGGTAAGGAAGGTATTGTCTTTGGTCAAAAAATTCAGTGATGAGTTTTTATTGAATAAGCATGTTATATGGTCCCTATAATCGATTTTACCATTTTTAGGATGATGTCTGTATGTATGTATGTGTGTCTGTGTGTGTCTGTGTGTGTGTGACAAAAGTTCCGGATCCCATAACTTCATTACCACGATTTCAAAAATTATAATTTTTTCGTATTCCTCAAGTTTACATCCAGAAGAACAAGTGATTAGATTTTGGTTATAATTGGTGAACCGGAAGTTGTCACATTTGAAGATTTAACAGTTAAATTTGATTTATTGACATTTAATATTATTATAACTTAAAGAATATATTATTCTCTATACGATTTGATTAAATTTTATACTTCATATTTAATAGCTACAGAGTTAAAGAATTTTAAAGAAATTAAATTTTATAATTCAGCCAGCTATGCTAAACACGGAAACTGCTAATATATTCATATAATTCAAATTGACAGATGTCAGTATGAGTAAAAAGTAAATTAATGTGGCAGAAATGAGGATGTTGAAGTAGATGTTGGGGAAACACGGAAAGATACGGTAAGAAAATAACTCTAGTGTTACAATTTTCTAGAAAGATACAAGAAAGACGATTACATTGGTTTGAACATGTCATGAGGAGAAATGAAGAATTATATTGGAACAAGAATGAGTAGTTTAGTAATGGGAGGTTGAAGAAGCAGAGAAAGACCAAAGATAAGATGGAAGGACTGTATTGCGGAAGACTTGAGAGAAAAAGAACCGAATGAGAACGACACGCAAAAATATCGACTCCTAACGAATGGGAAAAGCTAAAGAGGAAGAAGATGTCACTGTCAAGTGCAATTTGAATAGTTTGTTTATGAAATAATTTTACTGGAAATTTAGAATATTTTCCAAGAAAAATTATGTATGGAATTTATACATTATACACAGGATTGACGGAAGGTATTGTGCTGGCCACAACAGATTTTTTTTATAATGGTGTGATTTGAGGGAGAACTACGCATGGGCGAATATTCGGTAATCGACGAATACCGAATATTTGGCCCCGGCTATGCGATGGTCCGTGTCTGTCCCCGAAATTTGCGTTTAAAATTGTATTACAATATTATATGGATTACAAAAATAAATTTATGGAAAGTAAGTTCAGTATGATCTTTTAATACAGTCTTCAAGTGATGCCCATATAATCGAATTTATTACGATTGACCACTAAACTACCTAACCCTCAAAAAAAAAATCTGATAGGCCAACACATTACCTTCCGTCAATTCTATGTATTTTGTACAAATTCCATACAGAATTTCTTTTGCAAACTATTGTATAGGCGTTTTCTTTTTAGGGGAGAAATGAACTGATCTTACCTGGTACTGAACTCATTTCACAAAGATATTATGTAAATTTTATTAGACACTGACATCTGTCAATTAGGTCAAAAATGATATTTAACAGCGTTTTTTCAAGAAAAACTGCTAAAAATCTTGAAATTAGGGTACTTCCGGTTAACCAATCGTAAACAAAATCTAATCAACTCTTCATATGGACGTACGAAGAAGGAATATGAAAGAATTATAATATTTGGAATTGTAGTATTTAAGTTATGCGATCCGGAACGATCATCACACACATACTCAGTCACACACACGCCCACACCCCCCCGCCCTCACACACACACACACATGCATACAGACATCATCGTAAAAATAATAAATTCGTATTCTAGGGACTCAAAAACGTACTTATTCATTAAAAATTCACCATCGATTTTTTTGACCAAAAACAACCTTCCTTATAGGTGACGTAAGGTAAAAAAAAACGTTATAAAGTCACCATAAGTTAGTTTCATCAATATACCTATTAAACTTTAATAGGTATATTGTTTCATCGTTTTATACAACTATAAAATGTAATTACTTTGTTTCATACTTGAGCCCTGCCTTTACCTTTTAAGTATCTCTTTGTATGCCTCTTAACTTTATTTAAATATATATAATTACTATTGAGGAAATAAGTATATCCATGTATGAAACTTAGTCTTATTCAATATTGTATTATGTGCTAGTTTTCCAATATTTGTTTATTTATGTTAGAGCATAATATTTATCACATAAAAATAATACGATAACTAAAGGAATCAAATTCATAAAAAATTTCAAGTGTGCTATTTCGTAAAGTAATGTTTTATACAAAAAAAAATTCTTATATTATCATACCTCTTATCGCCCCGTTTTTCATATACAAAATAAACATTTCAAAATATAATCACTCATTGATATGATTCATAAATATAACAACTCATAAAAGAACTATTCAAAATCATGTCTTATTTCTTTCGTCGGTTGAAGTTTGAAAATCTACTTGAAATCTGGTCGTTGAAAACATTGAAGGCGGGTATAACACTTGAAGAACTTCTTGTCTGGCCGAAGGAGGTCTTACCTGAGCTCGATTCCTGCGGAGGCCGGAGGGAAAGAGGAAGAAGTCTTCTGTTTGAGTAGCGCGCGGTTAAGACAGTTACAGAGACGCAGTCGTAGAGTGTAGTGTAGAATGTGAAAGATTCGATTGTTTGTTTACATTGTTGGAACTTGGTGAAGTGATTGAATTTGGGATTTATCAAAGAGACAATGGTTGAATTTAGCCGGTTCTGGATGGTTTATCTTTTATGAGGTCTGTGGATTTTTATTATAATTATTAATTTGCCAAATATAAGATTTTAAATGATTATTATAGAGTTGTTACCGTTCACTTCACCGGTATATTAACAGAATAATATTTGAACTGTAATATTTTAATTCTAAAATAATGTTTACCTGCCACTTTATAAAACATTATTTATAATATGTATTTTCAAAATGAACTTAGATTTTTAAAGACTAATAATAAAAAATATATGTATTTTTAATAAATACCAAGAAATGAAAATATATAAATATATATCACGTATTATTACCTTTTTCTGGGTATGCCAATCTGCATTTTTTATATTCAGATTTCGGTAATGACAACATATCTGTACGGTTGAGGTTACTTATCAGGCGCGACCTCACGGCTCTGAATGCTATAGTGGAGAAAGCACCACAGGCCACAAGGAGTCACTTTTGCGCTATTTGAAAATTTGTAATAATTTTCAAGTTTCAAGTTTGACGCCGGTTAGAATCAAAACCGGTCATTAACGCATATAGCACGCAACCCATTGCACTGGACAATTTTAAAAACATAGATATTGCGAAGAGATGTAACTGAGAATGAGGAAAATGATACTTCTTCAGGTGCTTCGTCCCGTGGACGAGGACGAGGTGGGCCACTAGTTGATTTCTAGGTTTTTTTTTTTTGTAGATGTGTGATACATTCATACAGTGTCTTTATATCCACAATTTTATATTTCCTTAGTAGGTTGTGTATGATTTTTTTTGGATGTGCTTGAATGCATGAGATTTGACCCGTTTTTTAAAGATTATATGGGTTGATGCTTAAGGAACGCGAATCCGCCAAAAAGTCTGCTTGGAGATGATCCCTTTTAAAAATTATCGATTCGTTTGTATTATTTATTAAATTTTCTATAGAAATATATAAATTTAAATCTTATAGCCGGTAAAATTATATTTTGAAATATGTATTTAAATATCTGCATAGTATGGAAATATTAAATATGTAAATAAATAAATTATATACAGGTGTTTCCTTTAAAACAACCAGTGCTTTTTTGAGCGAACTAATGACTTTCTAAAAAAAAATTATATACAAAAGATGATCAAGTATAAGGGGCTAATTTAACAGTAATAACAAACCTAAAATTCAACCAGTGGTTCTCAAACGGTACAACAAAATTATATAATTTTTATATATAACATTTTTCTCTAAAGTTAGCCCAAAAAAGCACTTGGTTGTTTTAAAGGAAATAAGCTGTATATGTCATAGGCGCCAACTTTTAAAAATGCTCGGGGGGCTGGAATTTTTTACAATTATTTTTAGGGAGTAATATTTTTTTGGAGTTACATTATGTACGCAGAACATTATATTAATAAAGCTATATTATACAGGATGGTGACCGGTTCAGCGGAACATAGGACTTTAACATGTAATGTAATGGAATTTAACAAAAAAATGAACAAATGTTTAACGATTTATCTGTCAAATTAGCTTGTTATATTTATTATTTTTTATATTTTTTGTTTAAGTGAACAATTCTCTATTTAAATTGATAATTATTATTCACTGAACAGAAATTATAAATAGGTAACAACAAAAAAATAAACTAATTAAAACATTTTTTTTTTGTTAAAATCCATGACTTTTTGACATTTTCATACAAAAATTCTGTCGATACAAAGCATGAAAATTGAGTTTTGCTTACTGATTCAAATGCAGAATTTGATGCTCTACAACTTTTATTTGAAGTTTTTTTGCCCAAAAAAATTAGGGAAGCAGGAAATTACAAAAGTACAACCGTACTGACCCAAAGAAACGCTATGATAACGTAGCGACAAATAACACTTAGTTTCCTTAACAACCGTGGAAGTTGATAAGGAATGAAGGTGAAACATACGGAGCATTTTTCGCTACGTTCTCATAGCGTTGTCTTGAGATCCCACTCCAGGTCACCACCGTGACGATTCTAACCATACTGCATCCCAAGTATTAGTCAATTTATTTATACGTAACTTTTTTACAAATAATTTTATTTGATTAATAAATACAAAATACAAATTTGACCCCGATCCTCGGGGAGCTGCAACCCCGGACCCCTCTCCCCCTCCGTAATCGGCGCCTATGGTATATGTTGATATCACCCCGGCATATTACCCATTGCTGAGTGTACCAATTTGTTTTATACATAGATATCTGTAATGATAACAAATTCGTGCGGTTGTTTACTAGGCCCCACCTCACGGGCACTCATGGCTGACGTGGAGTGCACCACAGGGGTCATTTTTAATTTTGGCGTCGATTAGAATTGAACCCAGGACCCCAGATTCGTAACCAGACGTTCAAGCATATGGTCACGAGAAGAAGAATTAAACGATTTAAATTAGTTAATTTAGGGCTAACTTAACCAGTTACGATTGTGAAGACACAAGTTCGAATTTGGCTATTCAAAAATCATTATATTATTCATTATTATAATATTTTTAATTTGGCTAAATTTCAATTCAAACATATTTTCTGTCAGGTGACGTCTGGTAAATGTCCTTTACTGTAAAAATAAAGATAAAAACTCGTGAAAATATATATATATTTATTTAAAATACATAGTTATATAGCCAGCATCGTGTCTAAAATTTAATTCTTGTAATTATGATATCTTAATTGGAAAATGATAGTGTCGTTTGCTGTTTCTGAAAAACTGATACATTTCATTTACCGATATTATTAATTGGCCGCTCAGCTCAGAGCACCTTCATTAAAATATGTAATAAATTATAAAAAAACTAGTTTGGATCCAATATCAAGTTTTTTTTTCGATTTCTCTTGAATTCCAGAGAATACACCGCGACTTTCTTATTTGTAAACATTTACATAGTCAATTGTTTTATGTTTTATGAAAGTAGTGATTGTAAATATGTTTAATAACAATGAATTACAAAAGTACTATCTAAATTAAAAGGAATTTAAGTGCCATATTTATATATTAATATTATTCAACAAGCAGTTTTACAACATCGTACAAAAATTCATAGAACGAATGTATGTTGTGTACATGAGATGTAATATTTTGTAAGATCTTATTTACCCAGCAGAAAGTGCAAGAGTGCACCGAAATGTCGGTTTTGTAAGAAAATAAATGAGTGGTCCAATGCAATAATTTGTCAAGTCCATAAATAAATATATCATCACGGCAAATTACCCATTGCTAGGTGTGCCAATCTGCTTTGTACACAGATATCGGTAAATGATGAAATATTTGTACCGTGTGGGTGCTTACCAGACGTCACCTCACCAGCACTCATTGCTGGCGTGGAGAGTGCACCACAGGGGTCAATTTTGTGCCATTAATATTCGAAGTAATTTTTTGCATCGGTCGGAATCGACCCGGGTCCCCAGATTCGCGACCAAACATTCAGGCACATGGCCACGAGACCCCAATTTTCCAGGAGAGTCAAAAATTGATTCATGAAAAAACTAAGCGTAAACCTGTGACCTATAGATATAATGTGTTTAGGTCAGTGATAATATATTTCAAGCCGCAAGTGAAAAGAATCCAAAGAAAACTGTGGGACTTGACCCGTTATTGTTATTTCTTTTAAGCTCAAACTCAAAATATTTATTCCTAATGAAAACAACAATATTTATTAATACATGTTTCAAATTATAGTACTAATACTTTTATAACGACAGCGTTTAAATTTAAAAAATGTTTATTTAAATTTATTCAGAATCTGAATAATCAGATAGAGAAGAATTTTTATCATGAGGTTGGAAAGTTTTATGGTACTCTTCAATATTGTTGTAAAACCACTGATCGCACCTAATACATAACTTTTCGCTTTAAAATAAATTCACACTACAGACTCACTTACCGTACATACAACACACGAATTTATAATTCAAACTGTACAAAAACCGGCCAAGTTCAGGACATGTATTGTTATTGCACAGTTCAGGCAACAACCAAATCATTTCTACAATGCTTTTAGTTTATCATATCAAGCCGGTTCTTGCACAGAATGAGAGAAAATTTCAAGCTGGATATAACAGCATCGATAACTCCATATGCCCCAAACAGGGACACCCAATCTAGACCATTATGTTATTTACCATAGTCGAGAAATTTCTCACATTGGAAATAATTTTCAAGTGCGACAATGATTGGATTTAAATCCGGACCGTTAAAATCATAACCGGTCACATAACGCACTCAGCCACACGATCATAATTCAATTATCTAAAATTGTATAATTTTATCACAACGATTATTTAATATTACAACACGGAAAATTATTAAAATATTTTATCTACGTTCAAATAAAATAATGTTCTTATCGGAAACAAATCCTTCTTTTCCAAGAATTGTTTTTAAATACGTGCGTCTATATTTAAAGTGTTTATAGTCAAATATAAAAAGTATGTAAACTGTTCTAGATATAAGCCGGAAAATATTATGATAAGTTATATTCGAGGTTATATTACATTCAACACTCAAGAATTTTTACCGCTTGTTATATTTATATTTTGTAATATTATCTATAAACATATGTTGCATCAATACTCGAATTTTTCAACAGCACACGATCCATATACCTTTCTAATTCTAAGGAAGCACGTGCCCTACGAAACTAACGTCACTAATTATGTAGACGAGTCAAAAATATCGGATTTCAGTGAGTGATACTTTTCAGAATTGAAACGTGCCAGAATCCACTACACTACTCTGAAATAGAGTTGAAGAAAACAGTCTGTTGTAAAAAAATATCCTGTTACCTACAGGGTGTCACATTACGCTGAATTAGTTTGAAATTAACTTGATAAAAAAATAAATGACAGGTTGACAATATGACAATAACAAGAAGGGGCATCTTTGTTATCTTATTTAACTGTAACCATGGTAACTATAGATTGTTACCTGTTTTTTATTCAGAAAATTATTGAGAATATTTAATGGACATACAAACATGAATGACAAAAACGTTGGAATTTTTTGTTGATATTTCGTTTTAACATAACAGTTATACTGATTTATTTTACGATTCGTAGTATGAGAGCAGTTTGTTTTCTGTTGAATTTATGAGGTGAATTTTATTTGTGTATCGACCAAACTAATCTAAACTAATATATTCGTATTAAGTTTCTTGTTCTAACTGAATTTTTTTGAGGAGATAAAAAATGTAAATAACTGCTTCACGAAACCACCAAGAAAATTGAATTTTGACAGTTTTGAAACGGTAGCATAATATTTGAAACAGTTTTAAACAATCCTCATTTCAAAAATTTAAAAAATGACCAATATTTTTTGTTTCAATATTACTCAAGTGTATAATTAATACAAAATATTTGTACCATGATTTTCATTATTCATAGTTTAATTTTTAATACAGTTTTTTGAAATCAGAAAAAAAATCTCTATCTAATGGACTAAAAAATTATGTAGGATACCATTTAAAAAAATATAATATTTTTTTTGTTTCAATATTACTCAAGTAATATAATTAATACAAATTATTTGTACCATGATTTTCATTATTCATAGTTTAATATTTTATGTATGAACGTACAAAAATATTTTGTAAACATTGAGACTCATAAAAAAAGAGATAAAAATATTTTGACGGAGTATAAAGCTGAAAAAATACCGTGGTTTACAATAAATATTTAAATAGAAACTATAAATATAAATCTAAATGTTTGGTTTGGTTTAGTTGTTTTGTAAACTACAAATACACTATATTTAAACTTCATTCTAACCATAAACTATCACTATAATGATTTCCTTGTACTACAATTTCTAAACATAGCTTAATTAACCTAAAATCTCGTCTAGAATTTTCATTCTTATATTCAAATAATAATGATAACATACACTAGCAATCGTTGAAATCAGAACACGAAAAAATAATAGGAATTAACGAACAAAATTCAGCATTATGATTAAAATTTCACATAAATCAAAAATACAGGAAATGAAAAATTCAATAAGAACTGTGTCCTCCACGTGCTCTTGTCATCGCTTCTTATACTCATCGAGGCATGGATTGAATATAGTTGCAAATAACATGTTGCGGTATTTCGTTTCATGCCCTTTCGACTATAGTTCATAGTTCTTTTACATTTTGTATTTGCGCCTGGAAAGGTTGCAATGCCCTTTGTGAGACATCCTACAGATTTCAATAGTCGATAAATCTGGAGAACAGGCCGACCATGGAAGCACTGGTATTCTGTGCTGATTAACGAAGGTTAATACTCTTCTCGCGACATAGGGTCTTGCGTTATTGTACCAAACGGTAACGAATACATCGTACAGATAGTGGATATCTTGTCCACCAATCAGTTGGTGCACTCTCTCTGATGTCCTCCGGCGGGTTCTAGTTCATGTCTACCGTCTCTCTATACCTGTATATACCCACTGTCGCCATATGCGCGAAATCGTGCTTATTCTGCGAGTTACACGAGCCGCTACATCACACAGTCACAACCCACTTTCGCGTATATCCACGATGCGGCCCCTTTCAAAATCACCCACTTGCTCAAATGGACGCTGTTGCCTTCAACGAAGCATGTTAACTTCATAACCTTCCAATTTTAACTGAATTTTAATCATATTGAAGAAATATTGAATAAATGAATCTACTTGATAATAAAGTTTAAACCTGCATATTTTCTGAACGAATGTTCTTAGCGATTCCAAAGTGTGCCTGAGTGTCTGGTCGCGAATCTGCGAACCAGGTTTGATTTCGACCGACACCAAATATTTCGAATTTTAAATGGCACAAAATTGACCTCTGCATGGTGTACTCTCCATTCCAGCAATGAGTGCCCGTGAGGTGAAGCCTGGTGAACGCCCCGCACGGTACAAATATGTCATCATCATTACCGAAATCTGTGTACAAAGCAGATTGGCACATCCAGCAATGGGTAATACGCCGTGATGATGTATTTATTTATTTATTCTTCTAATAATAAACAACCTCTGTGCTGAATTTTTTTTCTTTTATTACAAATTTTATAAATAACGAAATGACGATATATCTGTACTGTCCATGGCATTTATTAAACGTCGTCTCACAGGCTCTCTAAGCTGACATGGAAAGAGCGCCATAGGAGACACTTTTTATGCTATTTCAAATTTGAAAATAATTTCTTAAGCTTGTTTTACATTTGTCTATTTTTTCGTCAATTTTAAAAACTTGGCCAAGTTCTAGAAATTGAGCGTAAAACAGTTTGTATTACACTTGTCAATTTCTACGACAATTTTAAGTTCTTAGTATGCTGCTGAATAAACTGGAAATAGAGAATGTTCTATTTTTCCTTAAATTTTTAGCGCTTTCTAATAATATGTCAATGATTTTTAATATTGCAATCTGAAAAAAAATGATAAATATAAACGGTCTAGAAATTGGTAAACTGATTGCACAATTTATTGAACTTGGCCCAGTTCTTAAAATTGCCAAAAAAATGCCAATGTAAAACAGGCTTTCGTTTCAATTATGACGTCGATGGGAATTGAACTCGAGCTGCCCCAAGCTCAATCAGTCATTTAAAGCAAGCAAAGGACCCTACAAAATTACTTATTTAAATGTTCAAAAAAAAAATCTCTTTCACCTTGCTTAGCTCACGTATTTCTTTATTATTCTTTCAGACAATACAGCATCAGCTATGACGTCAGCACAGGTGAACTACCATCCCAATGCCTTCTCGGTGGGCGAAGGGACCTTAGCCCCTATGGCCCCATCTCGGGACAGTCTGGGCTTCACGTCCACGAAGGGATTACTGAACGCACCCGGCCAGAATAATTGCTTCCTCAATAGTGCCGTACAGGTAAGGATTTAATTGTGTTTTTGGGAATTTTAAAAGCTGGGAAAAGGTAAATTCACAGGTGGTAGTTGTAAAAATAGTTTCAAGAAGAGATGAAAAGAGAACAGGTATATGAAATACTAGGAAAAATTGTTATGGAAAGTTCTGGAAGTATAATTTGAATATTATTTTATTTTATTTTAGTGTTTTACAGAATTTGAAACGGAACTAATTTTGAATGGAAAACATAAATAATATTAGACATTTTACAACTTCTCATTTTTAAACTACAAAATATGAGAAAAAATACTTAGAACAAATTTAAATTATGAAACAATACGATACAGTACAAAAGCGTATTTTACTAGTTTTTGACCGTTTTATGTTGTTGCTTATAAAAATAATAAACATGTATATTTTTGTTTTTTGAAAACAATGACCCATGATGATCTACAGCGTCATAATGTCATAGGCATATGTGGTAGTACCATAGACTAATCTCACAAAATTGCAATTGAGTACCAATTTGGAGGTTGATGTACTACTGCTTTGCCATATAGCAGGTCACCATAGTAATGTCAAATGGTGACTTAATTACACTGTACCATAACATAACAGGCCTTTTCAAGACGATGTAAACTTTGATTGTACTTGTATTTAATTTAAAACTTATCACTAACATAAATTCCATTACAGAATTAGTAAATAAATAATTTTACTAATGTCTGCTTTATTTTTGAATACATACAGCAGGATAAAAAGTTGAATATACTTTTGGCGCCATAACATTAATTTTAGCATTCACACAAAAGACTCACTGAAAAGTTCCTCAAATTAAAATTTACATAGTTTATAATAATTATATAAAATTTTATTGTAAACGTGGGTAAAAGAATCCCCCTACGCGAAAATGTAAAATAGTAAAATGAATCATACGAGTATTTGATAAATTTTAATAAACTACTTACAATAATTAAAAAATAATTTTTACCAAACAAATATTTCTATACGGAACTGTACAATAGTTGCTTATCATTATGTTTACAATTATAAATTGAATATCAGAAGTTCAACATGTTTCTGTACACAGAAATTAGATTACGTTTTGCATTACATTTTTTCTGAATAACAAATCTACAAAGAATTACGCGGTAGTTTCAATATCTGAATACGTGCAAAAAATAAATTATGCGCATATACAGAATGTGTAAAAATCAAATTCAAGATAAAAGTATATACACTTATAAAAATAAGTGTTCATTTTACGTGTACAATAGGTGCTTATATTTTTACCACCTAATAAAAAATACTACAACAAACGGGATTGCGCATATACATTAAGTGACCGTTCGGTTTTTATACTTATAACTTAGGTTTAAAATTTAAACCCGACCTGTTAGTTTCATTCATGGCTATTAAATATTTATTACTTTAGAAAAATAAACGCGTTCCTACCATTAGTACTACTGGATTCTTATGATACATTTATAATTGAAAAGCTTATGGCAAAAACAACCGTACTCCATTTTTTTTTAATTTGATATACTCAAAGAAATAAAACTTTCTAGCTTCCGTACTGTTAAAGATTTCTGTAACTTAATGTGACGTGCGCCCCTGACTTAAGTATACGAGTGCCGCTACTGGTAGAATATTCCGGGCGATGACGAAATCCCCTCGGTGGAATAACCCATACGCGTTTAAACAGGCTTAATTACATCCGGTGGTGTGATCCTTTGTAGTCTATGGAAAGATGAAGAAGATTCGAGAGACATGACGCCGCGTATATAAGCACGACAGAGAAGCCAACAGAAATAGTCTGATATATAGAAGCAACGAACAATGAAGTTGGTGATATAAATAAACAGTCTAGAAGATGTTAACATACATAAATGTAGTTATATATGTTGGTTATTATTATAAATAAAACTGCCTTTCGTAATGAGAACTTTAAATTAATTATTTTATTTGGTCATACATTAAATTGACATGTTTCTGTTTTGACACACTTACTCAACTGTTTTTTTTTTTTTATAAAACATAGATGGCGTCTCTAATAACGTCAAAATAATAATTATTAAATATTCAACACTCTCCCTATTTTGACGTTATAAATGAGGGAACAATTATTACAATAAACATTTTAAATAAATTTATTTACAAATTTAATCTTGTTTCTTTTCTTCTCCTTTGATTCCGGTGTTTTCAAGACAATGCTGTAGAATCTTCTTCGTTACTGGTTTTGTAAGGAAATCGGCTAACATTCGTTTTGATTCAACATATTGCAAATTTATGTCGTTCCTTTCGATTTCATCCCTTAGAAAGAAGTATTTTCATTGGATATGTTTAGTTCTCGCATGAAATACGTTATTGTTACTAAGTTGGATTGCTGCTTGATTATCTACGTTTAGACAAACATGTGGATTTAAATATTTTTCAAAATTTATTTCTTCTAAAAGTTTCTTAAACCAAATGATTTCTTTGACAGCTTCTGTGATGACTAGAAATTCGCTCTCTCAAGTGCTGAGGGCAACAGTTTCCTGTTTCTTACAAAGCCAACTTACGGCTCCATTTGCTAATACAAATATGTACCCGGAATATCCTTTTCCATCTATAATATTATTCCAACTTGCATCGCTGTACGCTGTTAACTTTTTCTGGCTTGCTTCATATATGATTCCTATGTTTTTAGTTCCTTGTAAATATCTTAACACATGTTTAGCTTGTTGCCAATGTACTTAAGTCAAAAGTACGTAACGACATAACTAATATCTGGTCTAGTACTCTGAGACAGATATAAAAGGCTTCCAATTAGTTCTTGATATGGTAAATTTTTTATATTTTCTCTATTATTAACATCTGATATGTTCCATTTTGGTTCCATTGGTAGTGATACGCTTCTACATTCACTCATACCAAACTTATTTAAGATTTTATTGATGTAATTTGTTTGTGTTATGTACATTTTATGATTTCTTCGATCTCTCTCAATTTTCATTCCTAAAAGATGATTCACTTCACCCATATGTTTTAGGTCAAACTTGGATTTCAATTTATTCATGATTTCATTGTTTAAATCTCTTGAAGTTGAAGCTGTTAATATGTCATCTACGTATAGACAAAGTATTAAATAGTCATTGTTAGTTTTATAAATAAAGACGCAGGATTCTGAATATAGTTCATTAAATCCTAAATCCACTAAACTTTCTTTCAGTGTTGCAAACCAAGTTGCAGCACTTTGTTTCAAACCATAAATACCCTTTTTAAGTTTACAAACTTTATTAGTCTTATTTTCTTTTACGCCTTCAGGAATTTCCATGAATATGTCTTCTTTCAATTTTCCATTTAAGTACGCTGTTGTAAAATCATATTGATTTAATTCTAGATCTTCTTCTACTCCTAAAGCTAAAATTGTCCGAAGTGTATTTAGACGAATAACCGGTGAAAAGGTTTCATTATAGTCTATCCCTTGTTTTTGATTGAAACCTCGGGCTACCAGTCTTGCTTTCAGTTTTTCTATTTTCCCATCTCCGTCTTCTTTTATCTTGAAGATCCATTTTGAATCTATTATAGTTTTATTAGTTGGTCTATCTACTATTTCCCATGTTTCATTTTTTCTGTGCGATTCTAATTCATTGTTTATAGCTTGAATCCATTCTGTTTTCATCAATGATTGTAATGCTTCTTGATACGTTGTAGGACTGTTTAGTGTTTTTGTAGAATTTGCTTGATTTTCATATTTTGCTTTTAACCTTTCTGATCTTCTAACTTGATTGTTGTTTGTATTTACTTTAATGTGTGAAGGAAAATTTGGATCTTTTCCGGTTGTATCTTTTTCCCCATCATCAGTTACTAAAATTCCTTCTGAATAGCTTGGATTCTCACTCGTGTTATCAGAAAAATCTTCATTGGAATTTGTATTTTCCGTATTTACAAATACATATTTGTTATCATCATTATTTTCCTCATTATTAATTATTGGAATTTCTTCTTCATTTGTATATCTTGTTACTGATGTGTAATTTGGTATTTCCATATAAATTTCTTCTTTATTTGAGGTTTTCAATAATGTTGAACCTAGTTCATTCTCAATAATTTTGGCATCTCGTGCTATAATCACTTGTTCTCTTCTAATACAGTAAATTCTCATGTGGTTAGATAAATGTTCGTATCCTAAAAATATACCTGGATTTGTTGTTGACGACAGCTTGTCCTTACGTTGCGATTTTGCTACCCAATAGTAAGCTAGTGAACCAAAGATTTTCAAATGACTCACACTCTGCTTCTCAGTTGAAAATTTTTCATTGGGTGTTGATGCAATTAATTTTAATAAGGTACGATTTTTTATATATACCGCATAATTTGCTGCCTCTGCCCAAAATCTATTTGGTAATTTTGAGTCAGATAACATTGCTCTTGTCATTTCTATTACTGTTCTATTATTTCGCTCTGCAATGCCGTTCTCTTGGGGTGTGTAAGGTGCAGAAGTCTCATGGATTATACCATTATCTTCAAAAAACTTTTCGAATTCTTTATTCTTGAACTCCTTACCGTTGTCACTGCGAACTCGTTTAATTGTTTCATTTGTTTGCTTTTCCATTTCCATTTTAAATCTTTTAAAGTACGATAACGCTTCGTTTTTGGTTTTCAAGAAGTAAACAGTTAGTTTTCTCGTGTAGTCATCAACAATTAAATACATGTATTTAGATCCGGCTATAGATGCGTTTGGAAATGGACCACATAGATCCATATGTACTAGTTCCAAAATCTTTTTGCTACTAATTTCTTTTTTCTTATTGAATGGTTTTCTTGCTGTCTTTCCTATGATACAATGAATACAATTTATATCTTGATTACATGTGAATTGTAGACCATTAACAATATTTTTGTTTTTCATTTCAATAAGTGTATGTAGATTTTGATGACCGAATCGCCTGTGCCATGTTTCTGCTTCAGTATTTTGTACGAACTGTGCGCTCTCAATATTCATTTCTTTTTCTATATCCATTTCATATAGATCATTTATTCTTCTACCTGTAATTAGGAGTGTTCCATTCTTGTCTAATATTTCACATTTTCCGTTTTTAAATATGATGTTACAACCCTTTTTCTCTAATGTACTTATAGAAACGAGGTTTTCTGTAATTTCAGGTACCCATAAAACATCCGAAAGATCAATAAACTTGTATTTGCACTCTGTATTTGTTAATTGAATTCGTACTGTACCTTTGCCACATATTTTTATATAATTTCCGTTTGGTAATTTTACAAAATTTGGTTCAGTTTGCTCGATATATGTAAAAAAGTTTTTGTTTTGCGTCATGTGACTTGTGGCTCCTGAGTCAATAAACCAGCTAGTTGTATTATTTTCTATGTTTGATGTATATATTTGTGCTCGTAAAGCAAATTCTTGCTCAGAATTTTTACTTTTTTCTTTAGATACTGGACTCTTCATTTTGACTTCTTCTTTCAGTTTTGGTCTATATGGATTGTCGTAATTACGCTTTTGTGGATCGTTTCTTTTGCTATATTCTTCTTGTTTGTTTTTATTAAAAGGTACATCTTTTCGATAGTAGCATTCACGGGCAAAATGGTTTAATCTTCCGCACACGTAACATGCTTTATTTTTCTTACTTTCATATTTCTTTGGTTGTTTTGGTTGTCTCATCGTCATCACACATGCTGTTTCCATTTTGGTTTCTATTTCTTCTAATGCAAGTTCATCTTCCTGTGCTTTTAAGCCTGAAATAAATTCTTCTGGGCAGATTTTTTCTAAACCTGTTGCCTTCATCTGCAGTCTTATTGTGTTGTAAGTTCGAGGTAAACCATTTAGTATTAATCCGAAATATTCTTCATCTTCTATTTCTGCTCCACACCTTGACAGTTGGTCCCTAATAAACTGTCCTCTACCTAGATATTTATCAATTTTTTCGTCTTCTTGTTTTTTAATTGTGCTCAATTCAAGTCTTAAGTCAACTCTTCGCGAGGATGTTTTTCCTTCGTGGATCTGTTTTAATTTGTACCAAATATCTTGGCCTTCGTCAAAGTTTAGTACTTGCTGTGCTTGTTCTGGTTCTAGTGCTGAGAGCAAAATTGATGCTGCAATTGCACTTTTTTCTTCATATTCTTCTATTTCCTTCAATCTTGCAGTTTTCGCTTCATTACTTGCATCATTTCCCGGCTTTTTGGGTTTATTGTTTTCTATTGCACACCATACCTTTTTTACTTTTAATAATATTCGCATTTGGTGACTCCAGAGTTGGTAGTTTGTATTATTTAATTTCAGAATGCTTTGAATATTATCCATATTTAATATTTAGCGGTTTCTTCGTATAATCTACAAATTTGCCTGCTCACAAAATTGTTATCTTCCTGTCTTTTCACTTTATATCGCCGCTCTTTACAATAGGAGGCCTGGGCCCCATAACCTGTTGGTTATTATTATAAATAAAACTGCCTTTCGTAATGAGAACTTTAAATTAATTATTTTATTTGGTCATACATTAAATTGACATGTTTCTGTTTTGACACACTTACTCAACTGTTTTTTTTTTTTATAAAACATAGATGGCGTCTCTAATAACGTCAAAATAATAATTATTAAATATTCAACAATATAAATAAATGTAGTGATATAAATATTGTTTAAATAAATAATCTCATTGTTTAAGCATTTAATAATATTCTTAGTCTTCAATTAGTGTTTATAATTATTTAATCATAGTGTTAGTTATTTTTATTATCTGTTTAATATTCATCTTAATTATTTATCGTTTAATAAACGTATTATTTTAATTAATAATATTTCTCTGATTTTTACACTTCACCCATATAAATAAACGTTACATTAATTTACCTCCGAATCATGTTTAAGTATGAAATTAATACATATTTGCCAAACAGCAATGTGGTACTACAAGTATATCTATAGTTGTTAATAATTTAAACAAACAAATTATTCTCTAATCGTAGAGCAATAGCAAATAGCTCCACGTGCGCAATTATAAAAAATTCTTTGATCTGCACACAATGACAGAATGTAAAATAAGAATGGCGACATTGGCTTTCTTGTCTCCAGCCACGTGTTCAAGTATTCACTGCGAGGAACAACTACGACCACTCCTTCGCGCATTAATATTCATTGTTGAGCCCAGGTGTGCTGATGTCATGTAAATACGCGAATTTCATGTTAGATTCGCTGATGAGGACGATATATTGCTTCACTTTGAGTTGTAAATTGCTGCACTAGTCCATGTTCAGCACATTTTAAAATTATTGCTATCGTTGGCGGTGTCATGATTTTGCTGAGGACGGAATAACTTTGTAAGACCGGGAGGTGATATCCATTTAAGACTACGATAGAATGATTTAAAGCCAGGGTTTCCAACATTCCAACTAGCGGCCTGCGGTCCACAAGCCAAATGAAATAGAACAAAATAAAAAAAATTAAGAAGTTCGGGAGATTCGAACCGACCACCGTTTACATAAGAAGCAAAAGCGTTATAATCGTGTTACGAGCATTTTATTATTAAACTTTCTTTTACAGAGGATAATAATTATTACTTTAAATTAGCTATATTTTTTTAATTTCCTTAATTATTCCTTATTAATTTTAAACAATTCATTATTAAAATGATGCAATATGTGTTCACGAACACGAAGCAAATATTTAATATATTATAATTTTTCCATGTTAAAAAAATGTCCATGTAAAGAATTTCGAGCGGCAGCCGGTATAAATATCGTTAGACTTGAAATTGTCTATTTCATGGAATAATTATGGCACTTCCATAAAAATAATAACAAACAAACCATTTCAAAACTTTTTAATTGGCTTTCAAAAAACTTTTATTCATCTCCAAATCTACATATCCATAAAAAGCCCTCCTCAATGCAATCCAATCACAACATCCAAATCGTTCATTACCAAAACAATCCTCAACGTCACAGTCGATCAGCTTACCAACAAGTACCGCTTCATTCTACGGGATACCCACACACCTCAGGCGCTCACATCTACGGCCTGCGGTAGCTGTATGCGTGTCTGAGTTGAACGACCACGTCGTGGCACGAGGCTAGCGCGAAGGAGTCCTCAACTTCTCCAGCAACTGCTGAAGAGAGGTACACACAGAGGTCGCGCGGCAAGAAGTTGATGATGGATTCTGGGTTGCAAGAAGTTACGAAGTAAACAAACGCATAAATAAGGAGAAGAAGAAGGTGAAATAATGACGTGGAAGGTATTTTAAGAGTGGATATGAACACATAAAACATATGGCGAAATATTTCTACAAAATTATTTCGACTCTTAAATATACACTTATAACTTACAAAAACTGTGGGCCCAAATGATCACTGTTAATAGTTCGGCCGGTGTTTGAAGGATCATCTTCTAGTCCAGATTTATCTTCTACCTGGACCCTTTACTTTTAGAACTATCTACCTACCTTCCAAGCAGGGCATCAAACCTGAACCTAAACCGAACCAAACCGTAATATTTTAGCTGAACCCGGAACAAAACCGCAAATTGTATTAATATTTGAACCAGAACCGCACCCAAACCCATCTCTCAAAAAACAAATTAACCTGAACCTGAACCGAACCCTGTTTTGGCGGGTTCGATGCCCTGCTTGCAAGACATATGGGACAATACTCTAACAGAAGAATGTGCAGGGCTTGTGGATACAATGCCTAATATAATTAAAGCTGTTATTACTAGTAAGGTGATGTAACCCAATATTAAATCGCGAAATATATAATAACTAAATTTGAATATCGTATTCAGTTTTTTAAGTATAAGTATTTTAAACTAGTCAAAAGAAATTTGAAATTTCTCACCATTTGCGTAGGTTTTATAATTTGTTTGTTGAAAATGAAGAGCCAGAGGGAAAAAGGATGCATTTTCTAGCAAAATGAGAGAATCGATCCTACTAATTAAGTCATCTGGGCGCCCTAGACTGATAAAAATATGACGCCTATGCAATAATTTTTAGATATTTAAATTAAACATGTCTTACTAATTTGTATGTATGACAACACTAAACATAATATTAATTAGATGATTTTTCTACATTTATCGTTTGGAACTGCTGATTCTATAGATAATAAAAAGAGTTCCGTATTTTTTTCTTGTTTTGTTGTGGATACAAACCTTTTTCGCGTGTAGTTTGTAACAGGAAGACATATTCTAAAAATAATATCCAACATATTAGAATTTTTCGTACAAATGCGAGAGAAATGCGAAAAATTTAATTATTATATTTGTGAAGTTATAAGAGCGCTCAGTGGCTGTGCTAGGCGATATAATTTCAAATTTGGCCCATTGTGATTGTGATATTGTTTTGTTTTCTTTATTTTACTTACCCTACAGCCCTACATAAAACGATTAAGGAAAAAAATATTTACTTTATTTGAATAAAGTTGACATGAGCATAAGCGTAAAATGAATTAAGTTACAATGAAAAAATAACTACATTGGTTTCGGCACCTATTTCCTTCACACCCACCTATGCTTTAGCCTAGTCAGCCTATTGGATAATATGGCCCTGAATGTGGGGCTTTCAAATGGTATATTTAAGAGGAAAGGCTACCCCTGTATGAAGCGAAAATTCAAATAAATTGTTTCTGTACTAGAACTATTAACATTTTTAAAAAATCAACACTACTCCCAATATTATCCTGAATTTTAAAAAATAATTATTGGGAACACCAAAATTCAATAACATTTCTCGTTTCTCATTTCTAGGTTTCCCATTAAAATCAAAATCAAATACTACTAGATTCCAGCAATACTTTTTGTAAATGCAGGTTCGTATTAGAAATATGTACGTCTATGTTGATATTTTTAAGTTCTAAAGGAACAATTGATTTGAATTTTCGTTTCATATTTTAGTACAGGGGTAAGCCTTTCCTCTTAAAGAAGGCAAAAACGGTAACAATCCTAAGATACGGGTCTTAGAAATTGAAATACAAGAGCTAAAAAGATGACGGTCCAAGCATTTTTGCCTGGTAGATTCGGTATTCAAACATAAAATTCTACTAGGACTCACCTAAATTGAAACTCTACCCATCTGTGGGTATAATAATGTTAATAACTAATAAATCCGAGGTTTGGATAAGTTTGCATTATCTCACTTCAAAAACGTTCCATTGGGTTTCAAACTTTAAAATTCGAATATTGAAAAAAAATATTTTGTGACATTTATCTTTTTTTCCCTGGCTCTTCAAATGTAAACTAACCGAACTATTATGAGCCTGATCTCATAAAGTGTAATTTTAAAAGTAGATATATCTTTTCAGAATACAAAAAATTATACTTCAAATTTTTAATTTACTGCTAGCTTAAGGTTATTTTTTTTTCTTCGAAGAATTAAATGTATAAAATCTTAATTGCAAATTTCTAATGAAATGTGTGTTTATACTTAACTGTAAAATATTCATAAATTCTAAATACGTATAGGAAGAAATTAGTATTTAATGATAATTCTAATGAAAAGATATATTATATTCCCATCTACACTGATGAAAAGAAATAAAACTCAATTTATTTTTACTAGTATCAATTTCGTTTTAAAATACCAAAGTATGCATTTTTTATTACTCTTCAGTGTTACTGTAAAATTTCAATTTAATTTTTTCATTACGTACGGTTTAAACTTTAATTCGTCTTAACGATGCATGCAGCCATTAAGTTCTTTTATGATGGGAACAATACACTCGTAGAATGCGAATCTTTTTGGTTATGGTTGTGAAATTGACACCGAGACCCAATTACATATACGAATTTGGGTTGCAAACTATCAGACCAATGCTTCCCGCAATTATAAATTAACCAGTTATAAATTAATTTATAGGTACATTAGACACTCTACCATTAAATAAACTATATTTAAGTTAAAAAATCTAAGTGCCATTTTTATATTTTGAATCTATAAATCGTAGCTCGATTGTAAAATCCGTCGTTATGGTTATTTTACAGAACTCGGTCAGATTGTCAAGTTCACTTAGTATGCTACTCGTATTTGACAATATGGCTAGTCAATTTATAAAACGTCTGGCATTCAAAAACTTGGTTTATAATTTTCATAGTTTGTTTTTATTATTTAATTTTTTTATTAAAATCCATACTATCTATGCATATTTCCAATTAATTGTTAATGAATAGTATATTACGTAATGAGAGATGTAAGAAGCAGATTACGTACGAGTAAAATGATTGACACACGAGACGCGTAGCGTCGAGTTTGTAATTTTACGAGTGAGTAATTGCTTTACATCTCGAATTATGTACTATACTTTTTCTACGACCACTCATTAATATTTCTAAATTGAAGCAAAATTCAGATATAGTTATAAATTAATTATTTTTTTATTGCATTACTTACAAATTACAAATAATATTATCAACTAATTTTGATTATAATAATAATTATTACTTCAGTATATATATATTTGTAATCACACAAAAAAGCAGCAGTTCGATACGCCAAAAAGTTTGGTGGGTTTTATTTACAAACATAAAACTGCGCAACGATGTTACCAAGGTTACTGCTAAGCGTAGGGATATACGATGAAAAATAGTTCCCTACTGCAAATTTGATTCAAATAAAATATGTATTGTTGACATAATATAATATTAATATAATAACCCAAAAAAATATGTATTTATATGTATGTGTCAGATAAATTTCATTCTATTATATCTAAATCTTAAATTTTATTTATCAAATTTTAATCACTTCTTACAGTTTGACAATCAGTTCTGCCAACTTAAATTTGCTGTTCATTACGTAACACTATTCGTAAGCACGAACATACATTGTTAGTAGTCTGTTCAGTAATGACCCTCTTACAGTAGTGGTAGTAGAAAAAGTTATTTTAAACATACTTTATACCGGTTGGTGGCGGTTAGGGTTGAACATAGGGATGGAGTTTTAGTTTTATGCAATTTCCTGCTTCCCTGTTCATTTTACGGCAAATGCTATAGTGCAAATTTGTTCAGAATTAAAAAGTGCATACAAAACTGTTTTTGCATTTTAAATTGTTTGTAGTTTCTCCACAATTTTAAATAAAAATAAAGTTAAATATTTCTGACTTATGATATTATAGAAATCAATATTATTTCATTCAGATTCATTCATTTTTTTGTAACAAGCAAATTAAATAATGACTGTTTATTCGAACGAGGAAAGTGTCTATCATAAAAATGTTTGACGTTTATAAATTATTTAGGAAAACCAGAACAAGAAATCAAATGTGCATTACTATTGCTATACGACGTATAAGAAATTTTGGAATTTGTTTTTAAAATTGTGAAGACACTAGAAATATAATAAAACATCTGATGTGACCAACACATTACCTCCCGCCATTGAATTTTTATTAATTTAAATACATATACCTATGGGGTCTCGTGGTCGCGTGTCTGAGCGTCCTGTCGCGAATCTGGGGAACCAGATTCAATCCCCACGAATGCCAAATATTTCAAATTTTAAATGGCACAAAATTAACCCCTGTGGTGCACTCTCTACGCCAGGAATGAGTACCCGTGAGGCGACGCTTGCTAAACGCCCGTCATCATCATTACCGAAATCTGTGTACAAAGGTGATTAGCACACCCAGCAATGGGTAATATGTCGTGATGATATATTATATATACCTGTATATTTACTAATGATGGAAACTATGTATATTAAGTTCCTTTCCATATAACTATGGTTCTATCTACAATTTTCTTTTTAAAACGTTACTATTATTAATTTGAAATGCTTATTTTTTGAAATATGAACTGTGTAAAGAAATTGTGTTTATCTTTAAAACATATATTTATAAAATTGATTGTTTTAGTAATTTATCTATAAAATATATAAAAAAATTATTAATGCATGCCTGTAGAAAATTCAATAATCTTTAATTTTTATAATAACATAATCGCGAAAAAATGATATTTAAAGGTATTTTTTGAAGAAAAATTATTTTGAACTTCTAGTAAAGTGCGATTTCCAGTTATTCGATTTACACCAAAATCTAATGGCTTCTTTCCATATTAGAGTAAAGTCGAAATACAAGATTTCAAAATTCTGCGATTGATAGTATTTGAGCTGAAGAGACCAGAAGATCCACACTCATATACATACACACACATACACACCCACAGACATCTTTGTAAAAATGTTAAAATCGGATTCTATGGACTTTGAAACGTGGTCATTTATCAAAATCTCTATATGCGATTTTTAGCATGATCCCTATACCTCCCTTACCAAGGGTAGCGGGAGGTAAAAATGCAATAAAAAACAGTTTTGTATTTAATTCTGCACAACTTTGCACTCACTCTATAGTTGTTGCTGTAATATAAACAGGAGAGCAAGTAATTATATAAGACTAAAATCCCCATGTTAAATCCCTATGGTCACCCTTAACCGCCACCACACGGGAAATTTTTATAAATGTTGAAAAAGATCAATTTCTATAACTCCAATTATTAATGAACTCCGTTGTTTGAATACAAAATGAGTTTAACATCTACGTCATAGAATATTAAAAAAATCTGCTTAACGAAAAACAATTAGAACTCTTTAGAACTACAGATCACTTTCAATTTAGATGAGGTTTCGTAAAAAGTAAAAGACAAAAAATAGTGGAAGACCTATTGTTGTGCTTAAGGTCGAGCACAAAATTTGTGGTACATGGCATATCATTATTTCGAGATTATTGTGCAAGAAGTAATTACCCTCTAATTAGTTCACATTTCGAGCATGATTCACTGGCCTTGACTATCTTAGTCGGTATTAATTTGAAAAACATTATCAGATTGCATTCAAATACACAAATAGCATGATATTTATTTATATTGGTTCCTAATAGACTTTTAAACTGCATTATGGATGCTTATCAATTCAATTAACTTTTATTTCCATACAATAAATAATTAGAGAGAAAGTAAAACGGTTTTGTACTGTGTGAAAAATGAATTAATGGATTCGCTATGATATAAAGAAAAATTGTGTTTAGTAAACGCATACACAAGTATGTGTGCAAGATAAATTGTAGATAGTAAATACACAAAATGTATACAGAGTCGTCGACTCTATAAATCGAATTCACAAGGGGTATTTGAAATTGTTTGAAAAGAGAAAATTCGAACTAGAGAAAGTAAAAGAAAATTAAATGAACATTTGTATAAATTACAAAGAGTATACAGGGTGGTGACCGTGACCCCGGAACATAGGACTTGAACATCATGTAAAATCATACTTTTTTAATTTCCTCGGTTAGATAATTCACATACAGCTAAAGATGCCTGTCACAGTTTTCAAATGAAAATCAATGGGTAGATTCTGTTCACATCTGTAAGTCTTACAGATCTATAAATATGTAAATAATGAACAAAAGCGTAACCAAAGGAGCCACTTTTATGTATAATTTTATATTAATTAACAAGAATAGATGTGTTTCGTCACATTTTTACAAATTTTCAGAACTATAAGACTTACTGTATTGAACAGAATCGACACATAAATTCATAAACGGTATCGGGGAGGACCAATGCGTCTAACAATTGTATCTAAATTCGATTTATAGAGAGCTGAATTTCATTGAAATTGATAACAAATGCCCATTAATTTAATTCGTTTAAAGGAGAGTTCGAAGAATCATTTTTATATGTATATAAACTCCTATACAGTTGTACATGTTAAAACAAATAACTCGATTTAGACAGAGTCGACTGTATTTTTATATAAGTAACACATAATGTCAATTTTTACCTCTCGCTAAGAGAGATACTGGATTCATGCTAAAAATCGCATATCTAGATTTTATTGAATAAGCACGTTTTAAGGTCCCTACAATCCGATTTTAACATTTTTTAGGTATGCAAGAAATGTTAAATACAATAGGGCGCGAGCAGTCATGTGATTTTGTTGGCCTTGACAAGCAGATATTGGGGCCCATGTCAGAATGATAGTTAGTAATTATGAATATAGATGTCAAGTATCATAATTTCTCATACTAAATTTAGTAATTTTCCAATTCCATGTGGTTTATTTTCCTCAACAAGTAAATTCCACACTCCTGGTGACAAATTAACTACGTGTATTTAGAAAATCTTGAAATTCTGAATGAAAAACTGACAATTGACATCCATGTACATAATTACTAATTATCATTCTAAAACGGGCCCCTACATCTGCTTGTCAAGGCCAACAATGTAACATGACTGTTCGCGGCCTATACTTATGTAACCAAAAAAGGAAGTGGCGAGAGGTATTGTGCTGGCCACATCAGATTTTTTTTCATGATATCCTTATACGGATCCTATGTACGTATATTAAATATTTCTTCTAGGAATTTTACTTACCGTTTAGTTTTTTTGTTGTTCGATGTAAAAAACTTGATATTTAAAAAGTAAACCTAACATACAATCCCAAAAGGAACTTCATAAATTGAAAAATCGGCACACATTAACAATTAAAAAAATGAAAGCGACAAACGATTGAAATTAAATTTACTACCGTAGAAATAACTATAAATATATTTCCGCAAAAGCACGGGAAACATTAACTTACAAATAATTAAACCTCTAATAAACTTAAGTGTTTCAAAACTTCATTAAACTAAGTCAAATCAATTTGTTCATTATTATAATTATTCGGCAATGGATGTTTCTAACTTCCTCGAAATAACAAAATAATGCAAAAATATTCATGCCTAGGTGTATCAACAAGGGTTCAATTTAAACAAATGAAAATTTTCTACTTTCAATTTTTGATTAGTTTTAGCCATCTGAATCAAAAATCACAGCACGAGCGTCACTTTTGACATAGCCTGTATAGAGACGAACAAGTTTGATAAATAAAAAAAAAATCACTAGTTTTCGCATAACAAAAATCTGAATTCTGTTTCATTAAACAAACATATTTTCTAACGTTTATAATTTGTCGTCTAATAACTGCCGTACTGCCATACATTTCTGTGTATAGTGAGGGAGTAGACATAAAAACAAAGCAACTTCATTACACAAATATACTCTTCTCTTCCTAGATCCACAGATCTCGGATTTCGCTGAATTTCATGTAAAACAATTCTCTGTAACGATGTAAGCTTGTAAGATACATAGATACTCACGTGGCTCACAACACGACAAGAGAATTCTACTTACAATGTTATAGACTTGCATGTCCAGTAAATTATCATAATTTACTCGTAACTATTATCCTTTTTATAAGGGCATTCGTTTAATTATGGAAGACATGATTTGCAATTATCTTGTGCGTAGTTTTGTGAAATAAAGGCAGACTTTGGAGATTTTATACATAAAATAAAACACCATATTTTTACATGTTCTACTCGTATGAGCCAATATTTTAGAAATATTTATAGTTAAGTTCTCATTAGATGACAGCACCAGTCCAGTTTAATAATTCTTATAAATAAAATTCAATAAATATAAATTTCAGTAAAATTGTGCATTCGTGCTTGTCAAAAGGCTTCAATAATTCAGATTTAGCAGACTTGTGTAAACTATAGTTCTATTTTTAGAAAGTTGTTTATTGTTTCAAAGCGAAATACTTAAATTTGTTTTATTTCGCCTGGAAAATATTAGATATTATAGAATTTGTAAGCGAGGAAACGAGATTCAGCGACTTTATTTAGACAATGTTTGAATACAAATTAAACAAAAGATGCAAAATAGTCACTAGATGGTTTCGATTTTATTAAAAAATATAAAACTACTGCAGTGAAGAATAAAAAAAATAATTTAAAGATAATGCCCAAATATCTAAAAATTAAAAAAAAGTTTGTATGTTTTAAAAATAAAGCATTGTTACCACCAAAATTTTAAGTTCAAACTTTTAATCACGATTTTATTTCCTAATTTATATGAAGGTTTGTTTTGTATTGAATAGTGTCAAAAAGATATGACATAAATATCAATGAATTATCATCCGACTGCATAAAGTTGTCCACCACATTTGCAACAAAAAAAATATTTTTTGTGCCTCCGAATGAAAAATCTCTAGTATTTCATATTTGGAGAAAAAAACAAACTCATTTAATAAATTTAGGGAGAACTCTGCACAAAATATCTTGTGTATTACACGTTCAGAAACTTTTTTGCGGGTGCTCGTATTTAAAGGCCTCGCCTCTCCAAAATATACTCGAAGAAGTGCAGTTTCTAGACTAGTGATACAAATAACTATTATTGTTGGAAAAAGAAACAATGGCAAAAAAAATGTTCAGTTTTATTTGGTTTTGTAACTTTCATAAGAAATACCTTCGAAAATACCATAGTCAAAATTTTACTATCTTAGATAAAAAAAAATATAGGTATGAACATAAATTATTAGTGCAAAATAGTTTAATATTAATTCGTTTGCAAACTACATGCGATTGGAACTTTAGAAGTTTCATCTTCAGTTTGATTAGTTGTCTGACTGAGCACTTGACAATCGGAGGACATGAAACATCACACAAATTTTGAATTTCAAAAATTCACATTTCTATGGTAGTATGTGACCATATTCGAATTTAAATATATATAAATGTCATAAAATATAAAAACTAACCATTATAGCTTCTCATTATAATAATAAACTAAACATAAGTTTGTAATAATATTGTTATTAGCAATTTAATGTTTTGGAGAAGCCATATATGACGTGAGCACGGTATGTTTGTGGAAGAAGACAGATTGGGAACTGAGAGGGAAAGAGATTATAGATCAGCGTCGCGATTATGATGTGATAAAACTATTTCTTTCCCTCCCAATATATCCGTCTTCTTCCACGATCCTACCATGCACACGTCACATATCCTTTACCTAAATTTTTAATAATTATTTTCTCGTAATGTACGAATAATTAATCGCTTTTAAAAATACGGGTATTTTATTTTTTGTCTATATCATCATATAATGTAAAAATAAAAATTTGGTTATATACCCCATTATGTAAAAATTGTAAGTCACGTTTAGACTATAATTTCTTGTTTATCTTGTTCTTGCAGAAAAAAATTGGTATAAAACCCTATTAGGTATAGGGGGGGAAATTTTTTTAAGTAAATTAATTATTACAAATTAGTAGATGTACCCATATTTTAGGCCGATACTGTATATTAATATGAGTACTGTACTATATGGGAAATAGCAAGGAAATAGTTATGAGTCAATGTAATAAATGTGTAACGAAACCTTGGTTCACATCTTGCTTTGATATTTTACAAAATATCTGCTTCTACAATCTTTATCATACTTTCGAAATATCACCATTGAAAAGCAATGTCATAATTTATCAAACAACAAAAAAAGTCTTTATTTGTCTGCCTCGTAAATGAATCAAATTATTTTTATTATTGTATATATTATTATAAGACTGTAGTATAAACAGCAATCAAATTAATAAAATTACCTGTAAACTCTTTGTAACCATATTTCCCACTGTAATATTGTACAATTTTCAAGTCACTCCATTAGTTTTTTTTTTTTAACTACCAAACTACTGAGTTCAATTATAATTATGTTTATATTTATTGTCTATAATCATAATTGTGCTTAATAGCATTTAAATATTTTTATATTTATATGTTTGCGAAAGTCATATTAGTCATTAATTTTTTCAACTTTTAAAACTGCAAGTTTCTTTGTTATAGATTAAAGTTTATAGTGTCCCATTTTTCATTTTTAATTCGCTGTAATAACAATAATTGTGAAAGTAAACTAGCTCATGTACGAAAGTATTTTGTGTTGTGTCCATACTAATTTATTAAGAGAAATTTAATAACAAACTAAAAAATAACAATACACAAACGCAGACATTGTTAACATTCTCAGAATTTTAATTTTTATTTATCAACTGATTTCCAAGGTGATAATAAACGACAAAGAGTAACTGAATGTTGTTATTCAAGGATATTAAAACCTAGCATATATCATTTTATAATCCTTAGAAAATTATGAAAAGAAAAAGTTTTAATGTAAAAACATACCAGTACTGCATTATTTAAGATATATGGAATATATAATTATGAATTTCTAATTAATAATTCAAATATCACGTAGGCGTTGACTAAACAAAGGAATATAAACTAAGAATACATATTAGTTATTTAAATTTGCTTTGAATTATTGGAACTATAAATTACTGCAACAGTAAATAGTAGTAGTTAGGTTATTGTTGTTTTTAGAGAAATATACAAATTAAGTAATAATTCAATTAAAATTTTCAGAAGTGGGATTCGAAAAATTGTTCTTATTATGTATTTAATGGATGATTATGTGTTTCGTTTTGTTCGTGATTTGCAAATGTTTCTCGTCATCAGTTAGGCTGCCGGGACTTTTAGGTGTATTGAGAAATCCCGGCTGCCGGGATCGGATCCACTGCCATTTCTAAAACATTGGGTTTGGCTCATAGAACGTTTCAATGAGATTTGGATAAATTAGATATTCAAAAATACATCAAAATGATCTTAATAGATGTAGTATATTTCTTTGTAAATGTATAATCATAATATCGAAAACACATTATTGTTAACAATCACGTACCTACTATGTCTTTGTAATGTATCTAGATTCGAATCAGGGTCATATTGCATGAACTTATCGACCGCAGAATCACACCTTACCATACAATTAATGAACCATGACCATAAAATTTCCACATATAGTAAAAAACACACATGGAGAATTGGTAGGTGCTTTCTTATCCAGCGTTCAAGTCTCCACTTCTTTTTACAATTTCCGCGCTTATGCGTGGTTCCTCTTTGTCGCCCCATGCTTCACCCTCGATTTGTCCAGTTGTTGAACTCCTTTTAAGAATAAAACAGGAGTTCTCAACTCTTGTAATTCATTTTCTTTTCGTTAATAACAAGTTTAGAACACAACTAAAGAGGTGGCATCAACAATTTTTTGGGGTTCTTCCGAGGGTTCTCCACTGTATTGATTTTTGAAACAAAAATAGCATTCATGTTAAAAGAACAGTAAGATTATATTATTATACAGGGTAGGGTAAGGGCAGTTAAGAGTACGCGCGTTCTAAAAATATGCAATGGTCATACCTCAGTTAGTATGTGTGATTCGTGCAAGTTGTTAACTACAAAAGATAGGTCTTTTTACAGTAGTCGTTTATAGGAAAAAAAAATTTGTGTTGATATTTTTTGTTTGCCTATTTCAAATTGAATTTGCAGTATTCGTATTAATAAATATCTACGTGCAAAGTAGATATTTAAGGTTATTCTAAATATCATTTGTAAAGAGTACGCAGTACTGCGTGGAACGCCATTTTCTATTTGTTTTCTAAAGTAAAATAAAATATGAAATGGTAAAAACTCCAAGAGTACGCAATACCTTGTAAACAAATAGTACGTGTGCGTACCCTTATATACTTACATTTAGTTCTTATTTTGCAGAAGGTTTATTATAAAAGAAAAAGTAAACGAGAACTAAAATTCACTTCATATTTATTAACACAAATCTGAACTCGATTACTTAATGGCAAATCAAAACGTAATATAGCTTCATCCCATGTAATTCACGAGGCTACATTGCGAAAGAGATTAAAACTTGGTACTGTACCCACTTCACCGGGAAGGTACAAACCTATTTTTGATAATAAAAAAAAATATGGAAAATGCTTTAGTGGAGCATATAAAAAATTGGATAGTTTATTTTTCGATCTTACTGTTAAAGACATCTTTTAATACAGAAATTAAACTTGTGGCAAATGGTGGATGCAAACGTTCTGTAAAAGACATAATTTAGTTATTAGACAACCAGAAAAAGTCAGTAAAGCTTTAGCCCCAAGTTTTAACAAAGTATAAATATCAAGATTTTTTACAAACTTGCAAGTATTTACGAAAATTATGAGTTTAATATGTGCGTACTTTTACAATATACATCTGCGTATTTTTTTTACATCCAAGAGTACGCATTTTCCGAATGTTGTTATTTATTTTTTTGTAAAAATATTGTACCTTCTCAAGCAATATTTTTGTTATTTTTGTAAAGTATATAGTTCAAAAAATTTATGATATTATTTTTGAAGTACATGTGTAATAAATATAAAAGTTACAAGAAAAAAAACGAAGAAGTGTATCCTCTTACCCGCTCATATCCTAAGTAGGGAATACATTCATTTCAATAGAGCGGAAAAATAATGGCATGTTAGCATTCAATGTAAAAACAAGCAGTGACAGTTATATGCCGCTTTGTCATAATAACGATATTTTTATTTTTATTGTTAGACCCGACAGAGTAAATTTTTCTGACTTATAGAAAGAATACAATAATAGAGGACTATCAAATACAAATAGGTAAAATATCCCTTTTTGGAAACAGTTTTGGGATCACTTTTGTAGTCTTTCAAAGGTAAAGGGTCACCTGTTCTAATCACCCGTGCTGTCACGTGAATCATGGAACAATTGCGTCTGTCACGGTGTCTGCCCAAGAAAGAAACGTCTGCAGATAGATGTTTCCTCTATGACTCTAAGACTGTGATAAATGCTCTTTTTGCACTAAATTGTGCACTAATTGTTTGATGGAACATGTTTACTTTCAGGATATGTTTTCATTAAAGAGGTAAAGTGGCGTTAAATTGCGAGAAGCATAAGAATGGAACTTTGAAGTTTAAAGAGAAGATGAGAACAAAGATTAACATAAATGAAACATTTTTTATTTTTAATGAAATAAAATAATGATAAACATTGATGTGCATTTACATAATAATTAGATATTATTATAGGACGTTTTTGCAAAAAAACTCAAACTTTAAAATACGAGGGGATCCCAAAAATAATGGAAATTATTTTCTGGTGGGTGATAGGATTCTAGTTTCGACCTCACCCGCTAGATATCTTTACTAAACACTCTTATGGATATGTTTCCCAAGCGTCAAACATCTGTGCGGTGAGTGTGATTTTTTTCCATAAGCGCCTGTTTGACGTGTTTGGCGATTTTGCAATGGCAGACATTAAAATTTTGTTTCCTATTAGGGAAATCTGCAAAGAAAACTGTCGCAATGCTTTGGAGGGCTTACGGGGATGAAGCTTTGAGCCAAACGAGGTTTAACGAGTGGTTTTCTCGTTTTAAAAGTGATAGAATATCAACTGAAAATGACCTTCAACCGGGACGTTCTTCGACTTCTAGAACGTCTGAAATCACTGAAAAATCCGTGATGCAATCTTATCTGATCGTAGTAGAACAATCGATGAATTGGAGGAACTCACTGGCATATCCTTGAGTGTATGCCAACGAATTTTGCCTGAAATTTTGAAGTTGACACGTGGCTCTCCCATGCATTGCTGCTGAGTTCCTTAACAGAAAACAAAACTTGATGTCAACACGTAAAATCGTCAGTCAAACAGCGCTTTTAACAAAAATCATATTGACCGCTAAGATGTTTTCCCAAAGATGACACTTTGGCAACGAATCCAAAAGGATGTCTAGTAAAGATACCTAGCGGGTGAATTCGAAACTAGAGCCCTACCGACCACCAGAAAATAATTCCCGTTATTTTGCAGGGTTAGGTATAAAGCGTTATAATGTTTATACATCGCCCTATTCATTGCTTGTTGCCTTCAGTTTCATGACGTTCAAATCTTGATCATGAAGGTAGCACAGATGAAATTCGCGCGGTTACAATTTAAAATGTACACTCCGCAGTACAAATTTTAAAAAAATACTAACAATAACTCTACCTATGTACTCCGATTCAATATATAATTTTCATGTACATTTTGTACTCCGGAATGTACTTTTTAAATTGTGAGCGCGTCAAGTACATCTGCGCCAACTTCATGGACAAGATTTGAACGTTAGGAAACTGAACGGAACAAGAAATGAACGGGGCGATGTATGAACATTAGGACGATGTGTGTGTTTCCTTTTTGAGCACCCACTCGTATAATAATTTGTGAGTAAGATACATTTTGCGAGAAATAGTTTTACCAAACTGTTCGTATCCTTGAAAGTGCAAATCGTTGTAGGTAACTCATATTTACAATATTTGGACTATGGTTGTTTTTGCCATAAACTCCTCAATTTGAGTATTATATTGATTTATACAAAACCGCAGATGTATCATATTTGTGTACAGTATTGTACATGTTCACACCTTTACTTTTTTTAAAAAAGTTTTATTCTCCGTGAGATTCCAGGGAGTTTGATAATTTCACTTTTGGAATAAATAAAAAATTAATAACAAGCTTGTTATGTTAGCTTGCACATCAATTGTTGATTCCAGTAATGAGCACAATCCAACAGAAGAAGACCTCTTGAGAAATGAAAAATTTCCCACAATGGTACACCTACTTATAAACATATTTATAAGTTGCTGTAAGTAATGTTCTTGGCTTAAGGTGTTCTAACACGTAATTAGTTAAATGAGCTTACTTATTCCACGTAATTACATTAAAAAGATGGTCATACGAAATTTTCCTCAAAATTTTATTTAATTAGGAATGGGGTCTTTCACTATTTTTGGTTTTTTTTCTATACCGAACTTACTGTTTGATCTTATTGTAGACTTTTGGAAAACACGTAATTATTACGAAACGAAAACTACCTCACTATACAGAATAGTGATTTTTTCTTAATAATTACAGAGTTGATATCAACATCGTGGTCAGGTATAGAAGCTACTTCACGGCATTTAATTTCGATCTGCGCTTGTTTCTATTTTTTTCAGCGGTCAGAAAATGAACCTCAGCACGCATAGGGTTCGACCACTAATCATTAGCTGTTCGCTGTTCGTGTGCCTCAAATTACAAGAGTTCAAAAGATGAGTTATGGTTGAGTGTTTTACAAAATTGGGTTGAATTATTAACTAAATTGTAGTGAATTTCGAGTAGTTTCAGTTTGTTTCTGGGGATAAAATTGAGGTGAAATACGTTTACTAATTATAATGAAATTATCATTATTATAAATGAAATAAAATAAAATTTAAAAATATTGAATATTATTATATTTTTGCTTTCATGCAAAACATATCTATGGCTATATGCCAAAATTAGGTATATTATACCTATGTAACTCTTCAGCGATATCCATAAATACTCGTATATTATATTACTTTTCTTTTGTTGTTGTAAATACTATTCTCAAAAAATATGTTGTATTCAAAATGTTAATTAGAGCATATTTAGTTCATATTAGTAATATTATTTATATTGGTTAAATTACGGAAAATATTTGAAAAACATTATTATCTATGTATGTAATACTCTACATACATACAAATTAAGTATGTGTAATAGAGGATGTTTAATCATTTAATTGGACATTTTTAAGTTGGAAGGAAATATTAAATATTGTTTATAGATAATAATATATGTACCACAAATGGACAACAGGAAATAGAAGTTTACTTGAAGCAATAATTTTTTTAAAGATATATAATTTTTTTTACTAATATTAAGGAAAATTAAATTCTGTACCTATCTGTTAAACCGGGTCCACATTGAAACGAACATTGTTATGGTTGTTCCACGATAACTATATCATCCGATTTACGTTATCAATTTGCCAAAAATATGAAAAACTTAAAATCCCCAAACATTTGGAATGTTTTCAGATAATATGATTTTTTTAAAAAACTTAGAAAACTACGTTCAGTATGTACGTTATGATATAAAACAGTAAATAACACTTTATTCGATATGAATCTTTTAAATATAGTTTTCTTTTTCATACTCCTGTTCGTAAGACTTACGATTGACAATTTGATATATATTTACAAAGATTTTTGATTGAAATCGGTGTCTTTGAAAAAGAAGAGACGATTTTATAATATTTTCATGTTAATTTGAATAATTTGAGTACTGAAACCACACCGAAGTCAGGAATTAGTGTCTAACATGGTAACGTATTTTGAAGCAAAATGTAATTAAGCATATTATTTTACTTTGACTCGCACTATAGCCAACAGTCACATCATAAAACAATCCAGTCTCATATAAATTAGTTAAAATGTTTAGTAACTTTCTACTGATGACGTATATCGGTTAATTCGTGGAACGACCATAGCGAATATTTTTTATTAGCGAACAAATGTTCAGCAACATAGATCGTGAACAATTGGAGAAAAAACTCAAAGTAGCTGACATCTAGTGAGAGAATTTTGAATGTAGCAAATGGAGAAAACATTACTTTTTATCATTTGTTGCTGTAGTGAAATAAATGTTTATTTTGAACATAAATCATAAATGATAATTTTCACCAAATCGTTTCCATGTTTTTACTTTGAAGTAAAAATAACAAATGATTTCCCAATTTTACTAGACAAAATGGCGGCCAAATGGAGGTTTTGTTGTTGTCCGATCTGCCATCTACAATTCGTTTTTTTTCTGTCCTATAGGGTTTTCGTAGGTAAAGGCTTTTAAAGAAATAAGTATTGCATATAAATTTTAATATAGTATATTAATATACAATAAAAATAATAATAAATTGCACAGTATTTACAAATGAATTTTTAAATTGAAAAATACAAGTTCAAAATGGTCGCAAAGTGATTTCAAAACCCTAGCAAGTTCACAAAACGAAGTTCATTTGATAGTGGCTAAACTTTTGTTTTATCAAGTATTTAAAAAGAAAACAAGGTAATAAGTTAAAAAGGGACGTAATTGTCGAAACTATAATAATTAATAAATATTACGCCAGTTTGGCACGGCTACAAACTGTTATAAAATTTATCAACAAATTTGGAAGCGAATGTTACGAAAAATAGGAAATTCAATTCCATGAAAAATTTCATTATAAATTATTATCGTGTCAAACGGGCTTTTTATAAGGTACTTTTATTTAAGAGCCCACTGGTGTTGGTGTGATTGGTTACAAAGTTAGTACTCTAACAATACTAAAGGGCTTAGAATAATTCGTAAAAATAATTTCTAAAAATTTGCTAATCTGATACGTAAATTACAAGGTACAAATGATTTCCGAGTTTACAAGTTGACCGTAACACGTAATCCAATATCTCTGCATCTCTTCTATAAAACAAAACAGGTGTAAAATCTGATAGATCTTCCCGGTCTTGGTCTAATCATTACTAGATATCTCCTCGTTTAGATTCACATTCACGTGAGAGTTGGTGGGAATGTGCGTCAGTGCGCGTCCATGTGAACGTAGACGTAGCGCCTCCTGAGAACCTAGCCTAGCCCCCCCGCCAAATGTTATTGTTTCTTCTTTTCTGTTGATGTTGATGCGATGTTGTTGCCTGGCAACGGAAGGGACGGTGTTACACTGTCTGCTGGCCAGGAAACGGATGTGGAAATAGAATTGTCACTTTTTGGTTGGTTATAATGTTAATTGTTTTTGTAAGAAAGTAAAAGGGCTTGTTATAAATGCGATTAACTCAGGAGTTAAGACAATAGTTTTTAGAACATTTGTCGTTTAAAATGTACAAAAAGCGATAAATGTAAAAGAAACAGTTTATTGAAATAATTTAAATTGCAATGATACAATGGTCATTAAATTTTAAAAAATATTGTTCTTTAAATCTGAAATTATCACGAAATATCCATTAGATATTTTACAATTAATTATTGAAATTTGTGTAATATTTTGAAAAAGTCACTTGATCTGAAACAGAATGGGGCGTCAAAGTTCGTACCGCTCAACATGTGACAAACTATCGCATACGTTTATTTATATAAATAACGTAGGTGTAGGTGGACAAACTGTTTTTCTATTGGCTATGAATGATGTACTCTATGTAATTTGACGTCACATAAGTGGGAGGCTGTTTTTCAAGACAATTTCTGGTGCCAATCTGTTTATTTATTTGTTTAGAAAATAACAAATTATTATTTTTATTATTATTAAAAGATAGTTTTAATTTTTTTAAATTAGTATTTAACTTGAATAGAGATACGATAGTCTTTTCTTTCAATAGAACTATTTATTGTCAAGAACAAGAATATATAGATGATGGTAAGACATACATTAATCTAATATACATTTCACACTCCTTTTGACCTGTTATCGGCGTCCTCTTCCTCCACACACGTCAGCCTTGGACTGGTCCTCTAGGACGCGTTCCTCTATGATGTGATATAAAGTACACATTGTCATTCCAATCACAACAATTATCACAGGCGGGCATTATCATCTAGTGAGATAGATAGGGGAGGGACAGGTATAAGGTCAGTCCCATTATATGAGCTTAGCTTACGAGGCAGATTTCAGACCTTTCGTGGATCCCAGCCTCTCATTTGGTGTTTCACCATTAGCAGTACCATAGCCACCAGCACATGCCCCAGACATGTTGAGCTCCCAGAGGCCCATGGGACCCAGGTCCATGTGAGAGTTTAGCTTACGGTCACACGTAGGTCCCAGACCTCTCGCGGATCTCAGTCTCCTACTTGGTGTTTCTCCACTAGATACTCTAACCATCTTCAGAGCACACGGCTCTATGAAGCCAAGATTGTCAATCCTTCGGATAATTAGGAAAACACTACATGTTTGTGGGCACAAACAAATAATACAAATGTATATATCATATATGTTATGTATATCATATATACACAAGCATCTGGTAATCCACACCTGTACAATAATTAGAATGACTGTGAGTTTTACCACTCGCCTATAATTTAGCAAACTGCTTGTCTTTTCTTATAGACACTATCACACACAGATAGTTTAAACCAGTGGAGCCACAGCGAAAAGTGAATCTTACATTATTATAAAAAATTTGCAAAAACTTTCATGTAACATACTTTTTGAAAAATGTGAAACTGGCTCATTCAAATGTTAATCTCGTACATACTTTCGTGTAAGGTACAACACGAAATGGAATAGATGATTTATTTATGAGAATTTTATTGCATTAGCATGTGCAGTAATAAAGTTATTATTGACAAACAAAAATGAAAAAAGAAAGTGATCAATTTTGTTGAAAAAAAAATATCCATAATATAATTCATATTAGTAATGCTATAAAAGGCAGATAAATCATTAATTACATGCATATAAGTAATAAAAACTTTATTAAACAAGAAAACTATATGAATATATTAATCTTTTGTTATTATAGATATAAATTATCTGATAATAACTGCCAATTTTATATCGACTGCCATTATAAGGTTGAAAAATGCATTTAATTACAACAAAAACATATATTAACATAAAAACATTATAATCTCCTTTTTAATAAATACGCATTATTACGACCCTTCCTTAGTAAAGACAATTAAAAGTGTCATTAAAAATGTCCTTACATTTTTACTACCACTAAAATTTAATTATTTACTAAAAAACATTCACAGACATCAACATTCTTCAACAATACCTTATTTCAAAATAACTCAAAAACAAAATTCTTGTCTTTACATAATGTCTTAGGCCAGGATAATCTATTTTTTCTTACTAGTGAGAAGATTAGTGTAACTATGCTGTGATTATGTATAATTACCGCGGCCGTGATGTTCTAGTTACGTGGTCAGGTGGACGAGATGGACTGGATTGGAATGCGGACTGGTCGTGGATCATGTCACGTGACGACATAAGTGTAAAGAATTTAAAGGCCGCAGTTTTAGATCCAGGAAGATAAGAACTGATCGATGGGCCATTGTATAATCAACTCGTAGTTGACTTATAGAGATTGATCGGGATTTTGGATAGAAATGGATTATCGTTGGTGGTGTAAATCGATAATTATTAGGTAGGTGTATAATATATATTTTGTTGTGCTAACAGCGGAAAAACGGTTGTATGATTTTTAAAGAAAGTACATACAAGAAAAGGCAGTTATTTGTTTAAATAAAGCTGATTTGCATTTCTTAATTACATTTTCACAAACTTTCTGGGTGCATAAAGTAATGGGTTGATGCATAAGTTCGTAGCATTTTTTGTTTCTACGGCAAAAGTGCTTTGGGAAACAACTGAAGAACTTTTGGTAAAAACAACCATAGTCCAAATATTGTAAATATCAGTTACAAACAGCGACATATACTTTCATAAGGAAGCCAAACATTTTAGTGACACTTTCTCACAAAATATATCTTAGTTACAAGGTATTACATACTTTGAGCGTTTCTACAAAAACATCCTATAAAATGACTACAATTTTTTTTTTCTATTACTTAACATCCAGTAAATAATCTTCTAATATGTAAACATGATCCTGAAGTAAATTAAGTAACAGAAATTTATAAAAGTAAAGAAGTTAGAAAGTGTATACGAGGTGTGTTCAAAAACTATCGCGAATTTTGAATTTTCGCGGGTTACGTATATTCGAATTTCGATCTTTTTGTGGCTTTATGTTGGTACTCATGTCTCTCACTTATGTCGACAAGCTCGGCCATTTTGAATGTTCACTTACTTGTTGACAGCTGCTTTGCTTGCACGTGTTTTGGATCGTCTTCGATTTTTACCTATTGTGCTTATTCGTTAAAAACTGACTATGAATTTTTTGACCAAGACAATATCTTTCTTATCTAAAGGCGACGGAACGTAGAAAAAAATAATTCATTTAAAATTTGTCATTGTCATAAAATGTTTTTATCAAAGAAGTTATTTCATTTCTACTGAGTAGAAATGAAATAAAAACATCTGATGATTAGCTTCCATAGGTTTTTTTTAGCTGAGCTTTAATAAGCTATTACTTAGAGAAGTATATTTCTATTTATTCAAAGGATTGATTTTTTTGTTTCAACTTCTGTACCTTTATTATTAAAATAAAAATACATAATGATAAACTGTTTAATTTATCATTTCCCATGCATATGATTAAAAAGATTAACTACTAAAATAAATATCCAAATTTTGATATATTATTGGATACATATAAATAAATATCGGAAAATTTGTTATTTATATAAATACCATGATAATTTCGAATCCTGTGGTCTACCATTATTATTTGCTGCATTACCATATGAGGTGTAAAAAAAACCAGTCAGTCTCACAACTTTTTTGTTGGACATTGTATGTGTATAGTAAAGTCTAAATAAATAAAAATAAATTAGAGAAAAGTGTGACAATAATATAGTTATAGAAGATAACAATACCTTATTATGTGCCAACATAAAAAAGTATTAAAGTTCACCATATAAGATATTACGAGTACATAAATTTATTCTAAATATGTAAAATTAAATATGAAAAAAGTGTCATATCAAATCATTTTGCCACAGATGTTAATGTATCCTTTTACAGATTCGTTACAGTTACTCTTTTCCGCGCAAAAAGAAGATTATCATATTCCTTAGTACAAAGTAGAAATTCAATGCCGCAACCATATTTACTTTTACGTCTTCCTGTGTTCTATAAGCAGGCGACTGGCATTAAAATTCTCTAACCGTCTTTTCGCAATACCTCATTTCTGACATAAATCAATACAGCAACAGAGACAATAAAAAATATAATTATCATTACATCCTGTAGATTATTTATCACTCATTAACAACATGTAGTTACGATGATTCTGCATTGCAAAGTGTTGGATTCATTTTTAAGTGTTCTATTCCTCTTAAGAACAATTAAGTGTTAATTGTGAAATTAATCCGTTCTTCAGAAATGAAGGTGTTAGGAATGTATCCTGTACAATCAAAACAGCATTGTTTTTGGCATATATGTTGCAAAATTTAGAATACTTCGAGCAAGAAAAGAACTATCCTCTTGCCTAACCTAAAAATTAAGGCGTTGTTAACCCATGACCTAAGGTCACGCGTACTATATGCTAATATTCATAGACCGGTCTTTCGAGTTGCTAAATAGAAAATAGAAACTGTTATTTGTTGGAGGAGGTATTTGTCACCATTCTTTATTTCTTTGAATTGCCTTCGCAATGGTCATTTGAATATGAATTTAAATATCTGTTTATCATGGTGATAGGTTTAAATGTCTACTTATAGTTGTAGCTAACGAAATTAACGATAAGACTTATCATATTTCACGGTATTATCGTTGCTTCGTTGTTTATTAGAAGTTAGAAATAAACAAATAAATTTAATATGATAAGTAGGTAATTTGATAAAAAATGTACAGTATTACATGAAATGTACATTTAACGGTAATTATAATATGAATCTCAGTAAATCATAATCGTGATTAACGATTGACTTAATCTGTACATAAAGTAACACTTTTCCCATTAAAATATCGATGAAAGATTTTTAATTACTACGAATAGTTACCAGTCTCGGCAGCGTCAACGACTTGCCCGAAATATACATGTGCGTGCAAACATGTTGAGCCAAACTTATTATATCTCTTCTAAAAGAATGTTTTTTTACCTTTTCTTAATGAATAAGCACGTTTTAAGGTCTCTACAATGTCTCTGTGTGTGTATGGATGTGTGTATGTGTGTGTGTGTGTGTGTGTGTGTGTGTGTGTGTGTGTGTATGTGGATGCATGTATGTGTGTGTCTGTGTGTGTGTGTTGGAAGGACTATTTCTCAAAAACTGTAAGCCTTAATATCTGTTTAACTACGTATTTCTCAATCAGACATTAACGGGACGAGTTGGTAGCAATTGGACAACTGGAAGTAGTAGATTCTTAAAAAAAAACAAGTAAATTCCGCACTCCTGGTGACAAATTAACCACGTCAACTTAGAAAATCTTGAATGAAAAATTCTAGCATTTGACATCTATGTACATAATTATTAGTTATATAGTTATATACAGTCATTCTGAAACAGGCCCCCATATCTGCTTGGGAAGGGTAACAAAGTCACATGATTGCTCGCACCCTATAGGCGATGGGAAATAAGATCATAGCGCCAAAGTGTCTTTTAAAGGAACTAATGTTAACGGGATAATTTGACATTTACTAATTGTATTTATGCATTAAGTGTATAATATTACAATTACATATGTAAACGTAAATATTATAAACATAATAGATAACACTTGTGTTTATACAATCAAGAAAATGTCACGTGCATAACTTATCCCATTAACTATAGTTCCGTAAAATATCAACAGATGTCATATTACTTATTTCCCATCGCCTATACTTATGTAATCAAAAACGGAAGCGGCGAGAGGTATTGTACTGGTCACAACAGATTTTTTTTTGTAATACATACATAAATGATTTTCGGAGGAACCTCCATACAAATGGTTGACAATAATTTAAACTTTACATATTAATTAATAGCTAATTACATAAGTAAATATATCAAAGTAATAACCACTACACTTTTAAAAAACTTTAGTCTTGAAATCAGAACTAAAACTAATACAATTACCCCTTAACCTTAAGATAATAAAATAAGCTATAAGCTAAATACGTATTTCGAGAACTAAGTTCTCATCATCAGTAGAACAAATTTAAGTAGAGTAGTTAAGATTACTCAACATGTAAACCATGTCAGAGGTCTAACAACTCTCATAGCTTATTTTATTATTTTAAGGTTACGGGGTAATTGAATTAGTTTTAGTTTTAATTTAACCTTAGACTCCTCCTATTATTATAATTGAAATCAGAAAATAGAAAATACAATTAATCTTATAAGGATCTAAGTTTTGAAATATATTTAATAAATTTTCTGGTGAATTTATATCAAATTTACATAAATAATTATTTCTTATTGAATTATAAACTGGGCATTCAGTAAATATATAATAGATTGTTTCTAGCTTCTGAGCGTTGCAAGTAGTAACAGATTTCAATGGCGACAAATTTGTTTTTTCTTAAATGGCAGAAAATACTTGTTTCATAAATAACAATCTTCATGTTCTACTGTTGTATTTAGTTTTAAAATTCTCATTTGACATTTTATTTTGATTATGCATTTAATGAATACTTAAAACTTTTAATATCATCAGCGAATCAGCGGTATAACTAGGCTTGAAATAGTTTATTTTAATTCCAGTTACTAAGATCATTAGAATATTTATAGAAGCCCAGGATAATTTGAATAGAAATTTTCTAATTTGAAAAGATGATGCGTATAATTTTATGCAAATTTCCATAATAGTATGAAAATAAACCTTCAAGGCAATCTACTAATAGTGTAGCAACTTTTCTGAATCTATTTCCAGAAAGAGGTATTCATATATTATTATAATTATATAGATCATTTAATATTACTTAAATAACAGTTTATTTCCCAACTGGTTCTAAAACTATAATTTTTGTTTCATTCTGGTCTATTTCTTTCACGCAAATCCACAACTATTAATATGTTCAAACTTCCTGGTATATCTGCAACAATAACAACATCTTGTCAAAATTAAAATCTGTGCTGACGTCATGATCATGACTTTTTCTCCTTTCTCTTTACTCTTTGTCTGGGACACAAAGACTGCTATAGTCTGCACACCCACAAATCACAGTCACTTTTACAATCGCGACAGATCAAGTTGACTTCTTATGGAGAAACTGGTTCGCGGTGTTAGACGGTGAGCCTACAGCCAGGCGATGTCTATAGGTACACAAAGGATAATGCTCGTGAACTCTATGGCGCCTTACTAGTCGTTAAGAAACTGACGCTATTACTCACAAACTGGAGCTATATTGGCTGAATTAATGTTATAGAAATGTCATAGATTTAGAGTAATAGATTTAGAGATAACTAACACGCGAAGTTCAGACGTAAAAGGTCTGTTGATTGCGTTTACTTTACTTCCACAACATAACTTTTATCTTTACTATGGTTGCAAAACGAGGGGGTATTGATAAGTTGTTTGCGTCAACATGTAGATGTCGTTAAACATCAAAATTCTGGTACCACAATTGTTTATACTTTGGAATATACCTCTGAAAAATTCAGCCATTTGAACGCTTAGTTATTGTTTGAGAGTCATTTATGTCAGTCGAATTCAGTGTTTTTATAAAAATGGAAAAAATCAAAAATCGTGCCGTGATTAAATTCTTGCATTTAAATGGCACTACGTCTACGCGTAAAGCCGAGTTGGACGTTGTTTACGAGGACTGCTCCATCATTTGCCACCATGGAAAGATGGGCACCTGAATATTTAAATTTGATTAGATGCACTCCTAGATATTATTCTAATCTCAAAATAGCATAATGGTGGTTCGAAACACGATAATAATTATTAAAAATTGTAATCACCGGTCTGTTAGACCGGCGCGACTGCTCATATTATAAATATTCACGCGACTACTGTAGGGTCAAAAGGAGCCATGTTGAAAAACAAAACCGACCGAAAAATACTTGTTTTTATGTTAGGCTAAAACTCATCATTTCCCGTTTGTATATAATATTTTATATGTTTTTTTTCTTGTTTTCTATTAAACATCTTTTTCCCAAGGAAGTGAAATTTATCTCAAATTTTGTAGTATTAACCTATTTTTTTTTTAAATTTTACCTGCAGTTTTTGATAAACTAGAATCGATTCAATATCATAGCGCTTTAATTTATGAGGGGAAAAGAGTGACAAAATTTATATGAAATTTATAATGACATTTTACTTTTTGGGTATTTAATTTTCATGATATTATTAGCCCTATGTAATTCGGATGAACTATATATATCGATCCATCAAAGAACATCATCTTTTGAACAAATTTTTCAAATAAATTGTCACAATCTAACAGATTGTGTATCTTTCACTTTATACTAAAGATAGGTTTCCTTTCCATTGCAAAAGAGTCTCCTGTGGTGTACAATATTCGCTAACATATGTGAGTGTTGATAAGAGGTCTCGGGTATCCGCTTTTACAGCCGAAATATATCATCTTTCAAGATTTTTGTCAAGCTCAGGCGCCATGGCGTATCCTTGATAACTCGTGGGTGAAAAATGTGGTATTTAATGCCAGATTTCACCAACGGACATGGCCTAAATTTTAAACATTACGCACGTACTTTTTCGTTTATCGATAATATCAATTGAACATGAAATGTCATACATGACATAAACAATTTTTAAAAAGTTGCACACAAGATAATTGAAAATCTAATTGTTTCTTTTTTATATACACAAAAACGTGTATAATAAACATGTTTAATACCTACTATAAAATGAGCTTACTGAACAGAATAATAGCGCAAATAAGCTAATTACATGTATGTGTGCATATAACAACAGGACTTCTCGTAGGATATTTTTCTGTTTCGTGCGAGTGGATATTGTTTTTTTTCCCAACTACTTGTTGGTCTGTTGCTCGTCAGGTGCAACAGGTGAGGGTTTATTTCTTCTGCACCTTCTATAACAACACTAGGGTAAAAAGACAGGTCTGGAGAGATTTAAGTCAGATAGGGCCAAACGCAGGGACGGACTAAGGTACAAAAGCTTTCTTCCTATATCTGTGATCCCGAGATGAACTCATTTTTCATTTATTTACTTAGTAGTAGTAGTCGTTTTTGTGTCATAAAAATTAACACTATAGTCTCTTATTACAGGTAATTAAAATTAAACATTAAGTGTCCTTTTGTCTACTCATAATCGTAACAGTGAAACAAGGAGCTCTTAACCGCAATACTTATATTTGAAACTCACTTGTAAACTCATTTATTGATATCGCCTACTACTTTTGAAAATTTATCTTTACTAGTTATTAACTTGTAACATTGACACCTAACTTGTATTTTGATTCTGTCATACATATTAAAAATAAGTGTCAATTGCAATTGACAAATTATGGTTATAATTTTTAATTTGATTTACCAGTGAAGAACAAATAAAATATTGTACAATACGCGCCAGGTAACTGTTTTATTGTCTCCAGGAGGTGATAGGCTCGGCTACTCGGCTCGCCAGTCATTTCCTTCTTTCAGCAGTAAAAACCGCTTTACCTGGCTTGTAATGTAAAATACTATAACAAGGATAAAAGTACTTTCATTTTTATTTAAATTAAAAATACATTATAAAATTTGACAGTTTGCGTTAAAAACAACTTCAGTTGTGCAATTAACGTTCTTGGAATAAAACCACTACTTATATTAAATTTGTGTTTAAGTAATAATTTAATTTATCGACTCGCGATGTATAAAAATAACTGTTAAATATCATTTTCATAAATGCAAAATTCCTAGAAAAACTAAACAAGCCCAGAGGTTTGTTTTTTTAAATAAACAATGGACCTGTAAAATAAAATTTCAAAATGGACACCTTGTTTTCCTGCTTATTATATGGAGAAAAATTGCCATAGTCATTTTAGAAATGAGATTTTTTTTATATACTGAAAATTTTTTTTTTTTACAGACGTCAATTTGCTCTGATAATATAGTTCGTTTCAAAATAATCTTTTAAATTATAATATAGTTTACAAAAATATTCTTTATTACAGTACAATCACAATTAATTAAAATTCTTCTATCATGTCTTTGTAACTTTTTTCGCTCGCAAATTAAAGAGATCATAAATGATTACATATTTTTTTGTATATTCACCTGCCGACATTTCTAATTGACAGCAAAATACCAATGATGTCTTTCTGTTGCACTTAGACATGCTCATTTACAGAAATTGATAATTACCTTGGCGCACTTTTATAAATACTTGAAATACTTGTTAGTTTCTTTCTTGATGATGTTTACTTTCTGCAATATAATTTCTACAATCCGCAGAGAAGCTTTTCTTGACTTGTTCATGCTCATATTGTAATAAAAACCAAAAAATAAGAACATCTCCTTCAGCCGGTTCTGTGTAAATGAGCCTAAGTGTAAGCAAGCATCAAGCCACTTCTTTTGCTGCAGCTGTACCTGGTGACCGTGAACTCTTACTCTCTCCCTCTCTTTCTGTTTTTCAGCAAGTCATATATCGTCGTCTTTGTCTGTTGTTCTAACGTTTCTTTTGCTCTTAAGTCATCTAGTAAGTGGTGTTGTCTTTGTCTAACGCCTAGAACTGGTTTGGCCTGAGGGCTTATTGGTTTCACTCTGACCTCTGGATGACGCCATCTTGTTTTACTATTACTACGATGTTTCCCGCGTTTTGACAAGAAGTAAACAGACGGGTTTATAAACATAAGCTTATTCAACCATAAGCACTTTCAGTTTGTTTTTATGGGCTTTAAAACTGATTTATGTAAATGATGAGGATTATGAAAAAAAAATGGCCTATAATAATTTCTTATTAAACAAAAATATCTTAAGAGGATAAAATTATTTTAAACATGTTATGTTTTGGTATAAATTTGAGGATGAAGGATTTTCTAATCGTATACATTAGTGGAAAGTGCATCACATATGGGGTTCCAAAAACCTGAAAGCAGATGTTGAATTACCAAAATTGATGGTTCGGTTGATAAAATGAAACAGATTAGAAATAGAAGGGCACTTCAAACTTAAAAAGTTTCTATAGAATCTTGAAAATTATATAAGAGCTAATTTTGTAAAGTTTTCGGTTGATCTATTAACTAAAATAGTTAAATAAAACTATATAAATTTGAGGTATGTATTATATATAATGTTACTAAATGTACGGAGTATAGTGCTTTCGGACCCACCAAATAATTTACATGTCCCTCCTAAAAATGAGGTTTATAATTTAAATAAACTACTAATACTATAATTCGTTTAAAAATGAGCTGGAGTAATAAATCATTACGTCAAACATATTTCACTGACCAGTGGCGCGTCTATAATTGTTTGCTAAGGGATAGTCAGTGGCGTAGCTAACTTTTTTTGCACCCAGGTAGGCCCCCTCCCTAAATAAAGTGTGTTCAAATTATTGTCATCTTTCAAGTCTGATTTTTCCGCCCCATTCGCCTCCTCCCCCTTTCCCAACTTCACTACTGGTGATAGTCGAAAATAGTGAGTTGATACAAATCTACCATTTGAGTTCTCATTGGTATAGTATACCATGGTTAAATTATAACTATCTTACATTTTTTAGTTTTAAGTTACTTTAGTTCAGAAGATGCTATTGTATAGCGAAACTATAGTCAACGAAATAAAAGTATAAGTGAAACTAAAAACCGTCTAATTTTTGACCCTTCTTTTAAATAATCTTACATAAGAATGCGAAAACATACGCAAATTAATGAATATTAGTGAAAGAATTATGTTTAAATATTAATTAGTTCACAAAGTACAAGCGATTTAAATCAATTAATAATTTGGATGATGTATCATCTCCTAAGCAATTTAATTGTATGTCTGATTTTAAAAGTGAGACTCGTTCACCCGCCCGCCGTGAAACCATCAAGACAAACATTAGCGCCACCCACCGTCATAGTTTGTGTCACAATATTGTCAAAAAATGGTCAAACTGTTTTAATGTTCTATAATTTATTACTTTGTGTTTTTACCATAAATATTGAAAAATATTGTAAAGTTGGATACTACTTATACTAATTCTTAATTTAGTTCATTTCTTGTGATGAATATTATTTCAATTTATTTTTTTGTGTTTCTTATACATGTACGTTTACTTATAGTCATACGACTATTTAATAATTATAGTATATAATCGTCCTGTAATTGGGATATAATATCCTGTTGGAATGATTAATAAATAAATAAATAAATAAATAATTTATTAGGAAAAAATCTGATGTGACCAACACAATACCTCCCGCCATTTATTTTTTATTAATTTAAATACATACCTATAGGGTCTCGTTTCCGCGTTCCTCATGTCTGGTCGCGAATCTGGGAACCCGATTCGATTCCGATTAACGCCAAATATTTCGAATGTTAAGTGGCACAAAATTGACCCCTGTAGTGCGCTCTCCACGCCGGTAATGAGTGACCGTGAGGTTACGCTTGGTAAACGCCCGCACGATACATGACATCATCATTACCAAAATCTGTGTACAAAGCAGATTAGCACACCCAGCAATGGGTAATATGCCATGATAATACATTTTTTTATTTGAATACATACCTGTATATTTACTAATGCGAGAAATTATGTATATTAATTTCCTTTTCATATAACTACTATTGTTCTAATTACAATTTTTGTATTAAAACGTTACTGTTGTTAATAATTTGAAATGATTATTTGTTTGACACTAACATTTATCTATCAGTTACATATATTTGAGTTGAACTGTGTAACCATGGAGTTGTGTTTAAAGCATAGGCTCCGAGATATAATTTTTATATTACTTTATAAATTTATCCATAAAATATATAGAAAAAGTATTAATGCAAACTTGTAGAAAATGGAATACTCTTTAAATTTTATAATAACAAATTGCGAAAAAAAATAACATTTAAAGGTATTTTTTGAAGAAGAACTATTTCGATCTTCAAGTAAACTGCCATTTCCGGTTATCCGATTGACACCAAAATCTAATGGTTGTTTTCATATTAGCATAAGGAAGAAATACATGGTTTCAAATTTTTTTGAATGATAGTATTTGAATTAGAGCACCCAGAAGATCCACACACATACACGCATACATATATACACATGCAAATCCCCAGACATCATCATGAAAATGTTAGAATCGGATTTTAGGGACCTTAAAACGTGGTCATTTACCAAAATCTCGATATGCGATTTTAGCACGATCCCTACGGGAGGTAAAAACGCATTTTATTTATATATTTGTGCTTGTTAATAAAGATAAAAAAATGTACCCTCTAGAACTAATAGTTTGTCGACGATTGGTGACGACATGCTACGTCACTCGCCAAATTCTGAACTTAAAAAATTCATCTCGCTTATTACGTCAAATTTTTAAGTCGCGTTTGCACTAGAATTATTATTAGTTCCAAATTTAAAAAAAAAATGATATAGTAGATACCCCATTATTTTTTCGAGATCAAGTGGTCACCGTACATTGAAAATAAATATAAATTTTATTAAAGAACTTTTATTTGTTGATTACATCATTAAGGTGCTGTCTGCTGTGAAAGTCAGCAATAGCCAGTTCATTATAATATAATACGGGGTGGTGACACATTTACTATATTTGTTCGTCCAAGATTTACTCGAACGTTTAGTGACGAAGAACAATTTGACTAATAAAACAATTAACCTGTCCCGTAGAAATTTACAAACCATCCAAATTCGTAAGACAATAGGAAATTCTCAATTATCTATTATGTCTGGTAGTTCCCCCGTGATAGTGCTGAATAAATAATTCATGCCCGACGAAAGAGAAATGTTAGAGGAAGTGAAGAGTGTAATATACGTCCGTGTGCCTTCCCCCCTAAAAAGGGCAGGTGATTGTAATTATTTACAACAGGTGTATGGTGTGTGAGTGACTCACCACCGCGTGTTTAACTGTACCATGTGTATATTTGTTTATTTTTGAGTTAGTACGTGTAAACTAGGGATATTATTTTTCTTTTTGCAACTTGCTATTTGTACTTGCTATATTACGGAAGTTATAGAAAGCGCTCTTATCATTGTTTTTATTGATCATAAACAATATTTAATATCCTAGACTGAATTACCTACGTGTGACCTTATTTAATTTGTTAATTCTTCATCTATATCATTTCAATTGACCTTTTCAATTTAATAGCTATCTCTGCACATAAGAAGTAAAATGGCGCCAGGAATTTGCAGTTGGGCTGTCAAACGAAACGTCAAAAATATTGCAGTCACTAAAATACTTGTATTCTCTGTAAAAATTTGTATAAGCTTTCGTAACGTCCTTTTTACCTTTTTACCTCCCGTCACCTTTAGTTAACAAGCACGTTTTAGGGTCCTATAACACGATTTTACCATTTTTACGATGATGTCTGTATATGTATGTGTGTGTGTCTGTGTGTGTGTGTGTGTGTGTGTGTGTGTGTGTGTCCGTATGACCGCGTGTGTGTGACGAAAGTTTCGGATCGCATAACTTCAATGCCACGATTCCAAAAAATATATTTTTTTCGTATTCCTCAAGTTTACATCCAAGAATAAGAGGTAATAAGATTTTGGTTATAATTGGTCAACTAGAAGTACCCTCATTTGAAAATTTTAACAGTTAAATTTCATTTATTGATATTTAATTTCTATACGATTTGATTGCATTTTCTACTTCATATTCAATAGATATAGAGTTAAAGAATTATAAAGATATTAAATTTCAAAAATCAGTCAGCTAGGCTAACCATGGAAACTGCTAATATATTCAGATAATTCAAATTGACAGATATCAGTATCAATGAGAAGAAAATGAATGTGGCAGAGATGAGGATGTTGAGATATATGTTGAGGAAGACACGGAAATATACGGTAAGGAATGAAAGAATAAGGGAAATAACTCTAGTGTTAGAAGTTTGTAGAAAATACAAGAGAGACAATTACATTGGTTTGATCATGTCATGAGGAGAGATGAAGAATATATTTGAAGAATAATGAATAGCTTAGTAATAAAATGTTGAAGAAACAGAGGAAGACCAAAGATAAGATGGATGCACTGTATTGCGGAAGACTTGAGAGAAAAGGAATTGAATGAGAACGACACGCAAAACAAAAATGAGTGGTAGAAGAAAATAAAAAATAGCGATCCCTAACAAATGGGAAAATCTAAAGTAGAAGTGTAATTTTCATAGTTTGTTTATGAAATAATTTTACTGGAAATTAAGAATCTTTTGCAAGAAAATTTATGTATGGAATTTATACATAATACATAGGATTGACGGAAGGTCTGTGCTGGCCACATCAGATTTTTTAAAGTTATCAAAAACTCCTCACATTTTACTTCTAAATTTTTGAGAAAACAAAAGCCATGGATTTCATATGACAAGTACGTAACCATAACCCCCGCCATTTGTTGGCTTACTATGTTCATATTTTCTATCTATTTTGATAATTGAAAAAGTCTATTCCTCTTCTCACTTTTTTTGTTTTCGTTTTTTAATCTCATAGACTTGTGTGTGGCCCTAGTTGTAATGTTTTAAAAGTACTTGTGTGACGATGGATACAACCGTTACAAAAATAAACGTATCAACAAGAATATATCGTCACCATATAAAATATATAAGATGATACGTCTGTTGATGAGTTACTAATGGGGTAGCTTTTTTGGTATCAAATTATAAATTTCATTATCTTAAGTACTGGTGTTAATAATTAAGAAAAACCTAATCATAGTATTTGTAAATAAAATTCATTTTTCATATAGATAAATGAATTTTTAAATCAATCTTTAATTTCATGATTAGTTAATACTTATAAACTTTTGCATGATCGGTTTCTTTTAATGTTTACCGATTGGGTTTTCAAGGCATTATGTTATCTTTACATATTAATGATCGGTAATTGATTGTGATTACTTACCTATCAGGAGGCGAGGTGGTAAATAAATAAAAAATAAACAATGACAACGACCAAAGCTTACTTTAAAAATGACAACTACAGATTTTTTAAATGTCAAAATAATTTTCAAATCTTTTTTTTTCCTCTCGATAAGAGAGGTATTGGATTCATGCGAATTATCGCATATACAGATTTTAATGAATAAGCACGTTTTAAGGTTCCTACAATCCGATTTTAACATTTTTACGACGATGTCTATGTGTGTATGTATGTAAGTAGATGTTGGAAGGACGATTTTTCAAAAACTATAAGACTTAATATCTGTTTAACTACGTATTTATCAATCGAACAAAAATATTGGGAAGAGTTGAAAAGATTTTGGTATACCAATTGAACAACCGAAAGTAAAAGATTCTTAAAAAAAATCTTCTAAATACTATTTTTTAAAATTTTTTGTTCTTGCAAATATTAAAGGAGATTAAATTCTCTATTTGACACATTTAAATATTTTATTATATCTTTTATAGATTTAGTAATAAAGATATATAATAAATATATATAATCTGTTGTAATAAATCTCATAGCCCAAATAATGTCATGGAAACCAATTGAAAAATTAAAATGTTTGTAACTGACAGATAAATGTCAATTTCAAAAATCCAGAAACATTACTGAAGACTTTTTCTGGGAAGTACACGTTTTTTAAAATTTTTTGAAAGTTAATAATTATTAAAAAAGTTGTTAAGTTTTTCCACGTTCCAGTTAAAATAATTAATTTACTTGATATACATATATACAAATATATTTAATTACACCTTGTTATCTCCAATGGGACGTATGGGGGGTCCCCATGTTACCTTCAATAATTGACACATTTCTAGCCCTGAAGAAGACTAGTTACAGTCGAAACGTAGGCCAGGAAATAATTTTCACTAGAATGCGTGTCCGATTATTTTCTAATTTTCCATAAATATATTATTTCTTATTTTATTAGTATAACATATTTAAAATTATAGGTATATTACATATATCCTTCAGATATACTGTAATAGGATAAAATTTCTTCATAGAATGAATTTAATATTAAAAAAATTTAATATAAAGAATAGGTATTAGTAGAATTTGTTGTATATTGTGTAGGTAGGTATACAAGAAATGTTAAACACAATATTTATGTAATCTAAAATGGAAGTGACGAGAGGTATTGTGCTGGCCACAACAGATTTTTAATTTTGTTATTGCGTCGAACGTACAAAAAACGTAATAAGCATTGTGGTCATTAAGGTGCTTTTTACCGGTTGGGGATGATTTTGGAGATCGAGACTTCGTCTCCAAAATCATCCTCAACCGGTTGGAAGGAAGAACTTGCTGGCCTTAATATTTAAATAATTATTTGTGTATTTGTTTGAATTTTTTTGTTCTATTTTTCAAAAGCCGCAGATATTGTGACATAATTACGTCATTTCCGTATTACCGGACTTTATTATATTCAATTCGTTGATCCCGTTTTGGTTGAATAAAATTCAACTGAACATATTTTTCATATTTAAATTGTCATTTATATTTTATGGAATCGTACCTTTTGAATTAATTTTTTAGGTATATTTTTATACATATTATTCATTTTATTTTTTGAAATATATTCATAATTATAAAAAAAATTTAATTCATTTGGAATTACAGTTTGTAGATTATCGAATTAACTAGAGACAACTGTTACCGTTGAATAAGCTTTATATTTTAGATTGGTCTAATGGTTTCAATTTGCATCGCCTAATTTCTTTTTTTTTTGTGAAACCGTGCAGAAATAATTTACCGTAAAAATAATTAAATGTTAACCAAGGCAAGGTAATGCGATACCTTTTCAGTACAATCCATGCTTCAAATACTGCTACTATTTCAGCTTTACCTATAATAACAACCATGGCTGTTGCACTATCATAAAAATAATTTAAAAAATCTGATGTGGCCAGCACATTATCTTTCGTCAATCTACGTATATTTTGTACAAATTCCACATAGATTTTTTGTTTTGAAAACTGCTATGGGCGTTTTCTTTTTAGGGGAGAAATGAACTGATCTTACTTCGTACTGAACTGAACTGAACTACTCGTAAAAAGAACAGTATGTTTTTTAAAATAAGAAGTAGAAAATAATAACATAGGTATATGTATAGCATTTTATGTACAACATAATAATCTGCTGAATTGGCTTGCGGCTTTAATCTGTTGTATTACCTTATGTGATTTGTTTTTGCCACATTAAATTATTTTATATTTCCAATAAAATTATCTCACAAAGATATTACGTAAATTTTATTTGACAATGACATCTGTCATTTAGTAATATTTGAATATACTGTTTCCATGGTGCTGCTTTTAGCAGCATAGATTGCAAGATATTTCTTTATTAAATTTATTGAATATGAAGAAAAAAATATTATTAAATCAAATAGAGAATAATCCATTCTTTAATAAACAAAATCAATACCTTCCTTACCTATAGGTAACGGAAGGTAAAAACATGTAAATAATTAGGTATGCATTATCAGTACCCTCGAGGTACTATCATCATTGCTAGGTGTACCAATTTGATTTGGATATCGGAAAAAAATACCTTAAAATTATGACAAGTATCTTTATTAGTCATTGTCCTCTGAAATATCATCTATATAAGACTGGTATAGCTAAAACAGTTTCTGTCGAATCTGCGAAGAGGATGAAGAAACTTCGGAAAGCATTATATGTGAATGTCCAACTGCGGACGCAAGTAGATTTAACAAGCTAGGTAAAAGGTACCTCACGGCAAATGACTCCATACGAACTCTGGGACTGCTTCCAGAAAACTAAGGTAAGGCCATGTTGTTACAATAGATTTTATAGGTCGCAGTGACAAAAGTGACCAGCGCGTAAAGCCCTCAACTAATTAATTAGAATAATAATAATAATGAAAGCAATAGTAATAATAATAATAATAAAAATACTAATAATAATAATCGGTAATGATGATAATATATTCGTACCGTGTAGGCGGTTACCAGACGTCATCAAACGGGCTCTTAAAGCTGATGTGCAGAGAACACCGCAGGAGTCATTTTTGTGCTTTTTTTTAGTAAAATTATATAAATTCTCGAAAACACGAAACCCCATTTCATAGTGATGCAGATTCATCGTTCGCATTTATTACAAAGCAGCTCTGGCCACATGGGGGAATTAATTTTCAACTTTGATGCCGGGCGGAGTCGTATATGGATAGTAGGAATTACAACTGGCTTCATAACGAACTCATCATTGCATATAAACACTCCATATTCTACGCCTTCATTTACCCTTAAAGGTATCCTTTCCATTCTTGCCAGTTCTATCCAGCGTTCCCACCAAATTCATTCCTCCATTTCGGTCTATACCTAATTACCAACTTCCTATTTTGGTTTTCTGTTTCCCTTTCTGTCTTCTCCCAGACGTTCAGTTCCGCCAGGCTGACTTCGGCTCTCAGGTCCATTGTTCTTCAACATGGCGGCCGGCTGATGGCGTGGCTATCGCCTGCTTGCTCACCTGCACAGGTAGACGTAAATCGACTCGACCACGCATCGCACTCACGTAGTACGTAGTTTCCGCGATTTTCACAACATGTTAGCAGGAAGAAACACAAGATAAATTCTGGGGGTTGTGTTAAGTGATGTGTTGGAAGTGATTGAGAAGAAAATTTGAAGAAAATGACGAAAGGAAAGCAACATAGACCGAAGGCGCTCTTTCAAATATCAAAGGTAAGACAGGTTGTGCGGGCAGATTGGTTTAAATGGCGGCGTAAACAACAACAACAACGTAGAAGGCTCTGCCTTTAAATATCGTTTGTTTTTCGATACTTTTTAACAAATTGTTACCAGCATTTAATTTAATTAATTGAAATACATATATTTGAATTATTAAACCGTACCATAAAATTAGTTAATTATAAGTTACGGTTCTTTAGCAGACTGGAAATAATTATTCACGCAATATATTAAAGAAGTTATATTAAAAGTGTTACAATTTAAGTTGAATTAAATAGTATTACGTAAAACTAAATAAGAGCTTAAAGACTTGGTAAATATTTATTCAAATAAACCAGCCCTGAACTACGAAACTACATAGAAGTCTCTTATAACACCCTTTGTATACGTTGCTAAGTCTGAAAAATTTATGGAAAGATTCAGGGATGGAGTCTATTAAATTAATCTCTTTTGAACCACATATTCCATCTTTTGATCATTAGCAGCATCTAAACTTCAATATATACACCGCCTATAACAGTGAATGGGAACGTACAACCCTGTGGGAACCTTGTGATATCTGTGATCATATTTATATTTTTATTTAATGCGAGTAATATTTTAAAAACATAAGTGACAGGCATTTCTTCGTTTGATGACGATCCTGTAAGTTTAAGGCAAGTATATTGAACCTGCTTATTACTACAATAAATAAAATAGCTTATTACTATATAATTAACATAGCTTAAGATTTAACATTCATGTTTAATATAGAGCTAGTGGTTCATTTTCTTCTATACAACGAAGTTTAGTTCTGACTTGCCCAATAAATCTTTGCGGCAAGATTCGATTTATTTAACATACCTTTTGAAAAATACTTCTCAATTTTGGAAGCAGGCGTCTCCTGGCAGTTTGCTGGGTGTGTTAGAGGTTCACACAAAATTGTCAGCCGAAGATACTTAATTTCATCAATTTACATCACGTAAATGGTCTGACCCAGCTTCATGCCACTATGCCCGCACAACAACGCAATACTTGGAGACAAAAACAAAACATTTATACCTCGTGAAAACCTATCGAAACGTTTTAGGAGTTACTTACAAGAAAGATGTATGATAATGTGTAGGAACCCCAAAATAAAAACAATTAAAGTGCAGGAGGTTTTAATGGGCTCGCGAAATAAACTTTGAAACTTACCAACGACTCATTAGGCTAGTCACTACTAAACTTCGTCGTATGGAAGAAAACAGGCCACTAGCTCTATATTAAATATGAATGCAGCTAATGCAGCTTAAACTATGTTAATTGTAGTAGTAATAAATAGATTCATTCTATTTTGCTTACCACAATTTCCTCCATTCAATTTTTCCCGAAAACTTATGTGACACATGTTATACGGGAGTGCCGGTTACCACCCTCCTGTATATGTTGTCATTATCAAATAAATAAAAGCAAATTGGCACGCCCTGAAATGGATAAAAAACCGTGATATTTATTTGCAATTCAACAATTTTCTGTTGGAAAGTATTACAAAATATTTATGACTGAATAGCGTGGCAGTCGTTACGAAAATATATTTATCTGGTAAATATGCTAACAATGAAATAATTGCTGTAAATATTGTGATCATTTGTGTAAATATCACCTATTGTTTAAAGTACATGTCCCTGAAAATTACATTTATTTGAAGAATAACCAAAACAATAGTATACGCCTTGCTTCATTCAAATGAAACCGAGTGAAGAATGATAATATTTTATTTTAGTAATCCGGTTATAACAATAAATTGTACAACAAAAAACTTTACGCAGTTAATATTTCTAATTGGTTATATAGTCTATTCTTTATTCTCATGGCGGTTAATCATATTCCAGTTGTATCTTCACAGAGACTTCAATGATGGTGGAGCACAGTTACCATAGTGATTCTGTTTCATTGTTCTTGACTTTAAGACTTAATATATTCCGTGAGAACGCTTTTTCCAAACTTGAGAGTATTATTCATTATTAAATTAGCGTATTCATGTTCAAATTAGCGGATGTTAAATGTCAATGTGTTTAATCGCAGATGTACATCTGATTCAGAATCATGGAAACACTTTCTTATATGTGTACATAGTAGTAATTATTGTAATGTATTGAGAAGTCATATTTAATCATATATATTTTCTAAGCTGTTTAATGACATAATTTGATACATTTAAATTCGATGAGATCCAATTAAGTGACAGAAAAACATTATACAGTAAGGCTTCCTATATGAAAAAAAATCATCAGTTTGTTGTTTTATAATGATTCGTTTTACCTTGTAGAACCCTTATTTCAGTTGTTGTTTCCTTCATACATCTCGGTAGTTGATACTTTAAGAAATCAAAATGTATATATTCGTAATATTGTTGTTTAAAAACATGGTTTAATGTTTAGCATAAATACAAGCAATTATTCGCATTCAGTGACGTCTTGGAAAGTAATATAACTATGAAAATAACAATTAAAATTAATTATCTTATAAAAAAAAATCATAATAAAATGAAATGCATTAGTAGTTGACATAATATGTCAACTTATGTCGGTTATCAAATTTTTAGTACCTAGTTGACCCACAAATAATGTACCAGTAGTAGACACCTTGTAAAATATGTCATATATCTATTGTTTTCCGAAATTAATTAACTCCATACAATACAGGCCACAGAATTTTGGAATTCACATTTCATTTCGTTTTTTTTTTGCATTTTCGTGTTTTTTATGTTCCTTTTCTTTCTCTTCTAACTTGTATCTGCATTTATGGAAAAATCAAATAATGGAAATACTGATATTTTTTGTCCTGGATTAACTATTACGAGTGAGTGTCAATTAATAATAAATATGCCAGAAATGTATATCAGTATTTGTCACCCTTCATAAGATTGCAACATACCTAATATCACTAATATTTTATATAATTTTATAAGGTCATTTACTATTAAATCCATTATCAACAGTAAAATTTGAAAAAAAGTACTATTATCGATTTATTACAACATATTTATAAACTTATCTTCCTAAGGATTTACACAAAAATCCAGCAAGTCGGATAAAATAACTCTCACTGTTTAATGAAACTCTAATTTTGTACAATATGATGGTTTTGGCATTAACCAATGTCACACATTTTCAACACAGATGGTTATACTAGTATATTAATAACAAAAGTTATATTAAAAACAATTAAATTTGAATATTTTATTGTAATTTAAACTCAAAGTGCCAACTACCAGTGCTATGTCAACTACCTATGCTTTTATCTTATTTGAAAAAAAATCTGAAAATTAATTTTCTGGATTATTTATTTTGCACCAATTCTTGAGCGACAGAGCTTGTACAGAAAAAAAGTCCATACGATGTAACTTGGCGAGTTGGGGCAATTCACATTATCACTGCGGTAATGGGAAAGTTATAAAATCCATAGGCGTACCAAAGAAGAATGAAGTTCAATAAAATTACGAATATTACAAAAAAAAAGAAATTATTTATACAAAAAAAAATATTATAAATATTGGAATGAATTATTTATTATATAAATCATATTATAATGAATTATTTTTTAAATTAATAAAGTTAGGAAAATAAAATTTCTATTGCTCTTGAGAAAAAAATGCACCAACGCTTATGTATGAATATAACTTCTTGGGTTGAAAAGTACCTGACACCCCGAGTTTGAGTGTATTAGCGTGAAATTTGCTTTGTGTAAGGCAATAAAACATTGTAAAATCACTATTTCACTTCTGAAGCTGTGCGGCATCGAAGTAAAAGTAAATATTTGACAAAACGCAACTTAGGAATAATGAACTGAATTACATTCTTTTGGCTCGCCAAGTTACATCGTATGGACTGTATGTATTATAGTACCAAATTTTATCGAATTATGTACCGTTTCATTACATTTATCGGAGATCCTAATGAGAAATATGGACAAAACTATAAACCGGCCAGCAGGAATAATAAAACTAAATGATATTTCAAATAGTACAGGTACATAATAACATAATATACCTATTTCTAAAAATGATGCCAATTTTCAAACCTTGGCGTTCAGTACACAGCTTTATCTGATCAGTTTATTTAACTATTTTTAAATACAAATGGAAAACGCCTTGAAGTATATTGCTTATCTTTATTGCAAACAACGCTTTTCCGTGTAAATTCACCTTTCCTGTTTACCTGGGCAGGTAGACTCATAAAAATTTTGCGAAAAACTTCCTAATTTTTACAGGTAATGTTCGAAACTCACTTGGTACAGTTTTCCAAAGATTTTTATATATTTCATACCTGAACTACCTGGGAAAGACGTTAAAAGTTTCGAAGAAATTTTACATTGAAACCAAATACTGTGACGAACAGGAAAGGCGCCTACTTACATTTATTTTACGGAGAAATGATTCATTTTTAGAGAGAAATTATCCATTTAATTAATAACTTTGTTGTACACTGATTATTTTATGATATTTACTTTTAAAATTTGTGTTATTCACTTTCATGTTTCTTGACCATAAACAAATGGTCGGTGGGTAGAATTTAAATCATGAAGCCATAAAAAGGAAATATCATATTTCTGCAAAGCTTTACACTAGTCGTAACTACTTCCTTGAAATTGAAGTTTGCATTTTTTTTTTAATTTAATAATATTTTATATAGTACAGTCCAAAAAGATGAATATACCTACTCCAAGTCTTTTAAAAAAATACTTATTGAATATCAATATTCATCATGTACATGTAATATTAAGGTAAATATAATCGGTAATTTTCTAATTTTAATTACCCTAATACCAAAATGAAACTTTAATACATTTAAATCGAGCGCATAAAATTCAGTATCAGCCATGTTTGTGACATGAAGAGCACTGGCTAATGTGTGAACGCGCAAGCCACGCCTCCGCCATGTTCGCGTTGGTTTTGATGTGACACGAAACGACGTACTCAAAGCGTTTGTCATATATCAGTCTCGGTCAGGCGCTAGAAACGTATGTCCCGGTGTGGATGACATTTCACGGGCCGCCGATTTCCTCGGTCCTCATATATTGAAACTTTAATATTTTTTTCTGACGTTATAGAAACTTTTCGGCGAAAATACAAAATACGGGTCTAATATTTTTATGCACCGATTAACATATTAAAAAATCTGATGTGGACACCACACGACTTCCTTGTACGATTATTAAACTATACATATTTTTTTAATAAATTACAAAATATTAATTTTAACTTCAAAACAGTAAGATATATAGCGACCATAATCTAACCCGGTTCTTTTTAAAGAGAGTTTTGATTACAACAAAGAAATATTTGATTACAACAATGAATATGACTAATTTCACAATAAAAATAAAAAAATTGTTATTGTACGAATCATAAAATTGCACGTATTTAACGTAATTTGACATGAACATTTTTTTTTATTTTTTTGTCCTAATCCATAGCAAGCTTTATTACAAAAACAAAAAAGTATATAATTTTTAAATTTACATATCTCGCTTATACAAAGGGCAAATTTAATAATACTTGATGTGCTAGACGCAGAAATTAATTCTCTAAAACTTTTATTTGAAGCATTTATTTCTAAAATCAAAATAAAATCATTTTATTCAAGAAAAACTGTTAACAACTTCAAGTAATGTACCACTTCCGGTTAGCCTATTTTAATTAAAATCTATTATGTTATTTCAAGTGACATAAAAGTCTTGTATACCAAATTTGAAAAGTTTTGGATTATATTTTAAAACAATTTTTTATTAAAATCTATTATAGGCTTCATGTAAAGTGCCACTTCTGGAAATTGTGGAATACCCAGAAAGGGAGGTGCACAACTAGATATTATAGGAGTCCTAAATACAAAATTTCAACTTTCTACATCTTACCGTTTTTGAGTTATGCGAAATACGTACGTACGTACGTACGTACGTACAGACGTCACGACGAAATTAGTCAAAATGGATTCAGGGATGATCAAAATGGATATTTCCGCTGAAATCTGAAAACCGAAATTTTTCGCGATTACAATACTTCCTTTACTTACGTACAAGGAAGTAAATATGAAAAAAAATTGGAAACCCAATATTGGAAATATGAGTTACATACAGGATGCCAAACAGTTTGGTAAAACTTTTTCTCAAAAGTATCAGTTATTGTTATTACATTTTAAAGTTTGAGCTCTTTCTTGAAAAACGTCCTATAAAAATGTGTAATTTTTATGTAATTGCTCATCTATGTTCATTATTTTATTTCTTAACATCCAGTAAATAATTTTCTTATATTTAAACATGATTAAATTAAATTGCAAAAAATTATAAAAATAAGGAAGCTAAGAGCTCTTCACTTGCTATATCAAATTAATAATTTACTCCTGAAATATCTAAATAAATTTGTGGATATTCCGAAAATTCTTGGCCGAAATTGCAAGTCGTTTTCATTTTTACTTAACAACAAAAATTTCTAGAGCAAAAAATCTGATAAGTGTAAAAATGTCACAAAAAGTAAAAAGCTAAGTTGTTTTTATCAAAGGTCTTGATCTTGAATTTGAAATAAATGACCGTGTCCCACAGTCTCAAACCCACGAGTTGCTGAAAATGTACAAATGATATTTGAATTTTTCTTGTGACATTTGGTTTGAAAACAAATAGTAACGATCGCGTTGTGGCAGTATGATTAAAGATACCTTGCAAATATAAATATATAAATAACATTTATGACTTTCAAGTTTGCTAGTTTCTTCTTACCATTTAAATATTATGAAAATTGAAAATATTTTTAATATTTTTAAAAAATTCACATTCCATAACGTTAAAAAATCCGTAGTTAATATAAAAACGTATGAAAAATTTAAAATATTAATTTGTTAAATAAAATAGCTCTGCAAAAGTAATAAAAATTTAGTACTTAATATTGTTTTTGTTTGTTATTCAAAATAAGTAATACCTATAATTTAAAGATTCCTTCTAAATTAGTATATTGGTGTTTCAACAACCCGCATCATAAATATTAAAGTGAAAATTATTCCTAAGAACAAGTGGAATTCCTTCCTTTTGCAATTAACAAGAAAGGAGGAACTAATTATTAATATTTTTTAGTTACAGTTAATTAGTGTCGGCTAAATTAAATAAATGAAAACAAACATTCAAATGAGATGTAGAAAACAATGGAAGACAGTGTATTTAAAAAAATGCGAAATTAGTAACATAAAGTAAAATATTTCACTTTTAACACATTTATCTAAAATGACCTCTTAAAGGTAAACAAACAGTCTTGAGATAGCAGATATAAACCCCGTAAAAACTCATTTTTCACTGCCTTATCGCAAACTATTGAAAATCGGACGTATATATTAATTAAGCTTATTTACTAGTTTTGGTCAGTACTATGCCTTTAAATTTTGTAGCCAAAGTTGTGAAACACCCTGTATATCCGTTGCATATAACAAGCTGTGTTTTAAAAATCTCTGCCCAATTATATCTGTCATAAAAATGCAAATCTCCACTGCCAAAATGCCCAAATCGAGCCATCCCTAATTACTAAACCATCCTAATTATAAAATCTTGGCAATCTCATCATCGACAGGTGTTCTTATTACACAACATGTCTGGCACGTGTTCTGGAAAACAGCTGCCTGAGTCTGTCACATTGCAGCACATGTCTAACACTTGCTGAATCCTTTGCAGGTGCTGTGGCATCTGGACATCTTCAGGAGGAGCTTCCGAGACCTGTCCGGGCATGCGTGCATGGCGGAGGGCTGCATTTTCTGCGCCTTAAAGGTAGGGATAGAGCACATGTTGCATATGGGGTGTTGGGTTACATTAAGGTGTTGAAGTATTTCTATTCTTGATATCTTGATGGAAAATTGATCTACTATCCTAGTAGGTTGACTTATAGGTCAAATATATTATTTAGTTGTTGAAATGATAAATTTGGATCAAATTTAATAATTAATGAAGGCTTAGAGTCTAAAAGAACAAAAAAAGTTAGTAGCGAAAAAAAAACAATGGTATACTTTAATCTGCTGTGCTACTAGGCTACTAGATTATTATAAAAACTTTTTTACACTTGGAAGCAGACAGTTTAAAATGAATATACCTACCAAGTAATAATATTTTCCTCGATATTATGTAAATATTATTTTTGGAAAATTTACGTTATTACAAATATTAAAAAACAAAATTTTCTATTCGATTCATTTAATTTTTTTATTATACCTTCTATATATTCAAAGATATAGATATATAATCTATAAAATAATCTGTTGTAGTAAATATCACAGCCCAAACATCTCCATGGTAACTACTTGAGAAATTAAAATGTCCGTAATTGACAGGTAAATGTCACTAATGTCATTGTCAAAAATTTAGAGATAGTACTGATGGCTGGGAACGATATTTAATATTTTTTATTGTATTATTAATTATATATTTAAAATTATAGGTATATTACATGAACCCTTCAGAAATACCGCCAATCCCGTTAATGAATTGTAAAACATCGAATATTTAGAAGAAATGGAGAAAACTTGCTCATGGTATGAATTTAAAATTATAGAAAATACGTAAATATAAAGATTAGGTGTAATTTGAATTTTTTGTGTGTACAAGAAATGTTAAATACAATACTTTTATATACCACAACGGAAAGGGTGCGAGAGGTATTGTAATGGCCACAACAATTTTTTTTAATAGTATACTATACTAGTGTATACCATTGCATTTAAAAAATCAATGATTATTTCGCTTTCGGCGAAACCGGAAGTAAAATTCCGGATTTTTTCACACCAAAAGATGGCGTTTAACTTCGCGCGCAACTTTGTAATTTAATATAAGTCTAAAATTAATAATAAAATAGCTATTTGTCCCTATTTCTTCAATCACCGTGTATAAGTTGACATGGTTAAATACGAGAATCCATACCATGGGCGTTTAATCTGTTCAATGTTGCAATATTTCTTAAACTACAACTCACATGCAATTTGTCGTAAAACTATATTATAATGTCAAATATGATTGAATAAGTTTACTTTTACTTTAAGTACTCGATTACGTATTACACTACTTTATACTAATTTGTATCAGTAAACGATAACATTAAACAGCTATAAATTTGTATATGTAAACAAGTCTTAATTGAAATAAATATTCATAAAAATGTATTACAGCTCAGCTAGTAGTAATAGAAACTAATAGCATATATTTATAATATATTCGAATAATTTAATGTCAAAGAACATTTAATAGATAAACCTTAAATGTTAAATTGTTTATCATAGAAAAACAATTATAAATTTCAATTTATCATTGATAATAAACGGCAACAGTGTAGTAAATTTAGCATAATTGTAGGCGTTATAATAATTCTTCATTTATAATTCGCTTAATCTAAATGTTAAATTCTTCTATTAATGATATATCACTGTTTCACCCACATTTATTTTTCATATTGACATTTGACTCAGTGATATTTCTTTCTCATAAAACAATATATTTAAATGTCAATGTTGTATATACATACAGTAAACAGAGTAGTAATTATAAACACATACATATGCAATGATCAATTTGCTTTCTATTATTACATTCTATTAATAGCAAACATAAAATATGAACCATTAAATATTAGTGTAACAAATTTAATAATGTTTAATATTTTTCTATTTATCTTCTGACTAAAAATACTAAAGAAGAAGCTACAGTGTGGTTTACTTCAAACAAATTTGTTTTAAATGAGGCTAAAACTCAACATATACTATTTAGCAAAAACTATTATGATCTAAATAAATATACCAACGATAGAAATAACACTATTAATTTTCTGGGGTTTTCTCTTGAATCGTTGCTACATTGGAAAAAAAATTGTAACCTTATTGCTGCAAAAATAAATAAAACCAAGTTCATGTTGAGGAAAATAGTAAACTTTGTTACAAAAAATGCAGAATAAGATCTTTATTTCGATGCTATACACAGTACTCTCGCGTATGGTGTTATATTATGTGGTAATTCATCTCAGGCTGAAAGAATATTTAAACGCCAGAAGAGTCTCTAAGAATATTGAACAAAGTATACAGTAGACATTCTTGCAGAAATTTCTTTCTTTCTGAGAAAATATTAACTCTACCTTGTACCTTTATCTATTACACCTTGTTCATATCAAGGAAAATTTTAATGAACTAAATAAAAACAGTGATTTTCACAATTATAATACCAGAAACACAAACAATATACGCTCAAAGAATATAAAACTAAAAATATCAAGAAACTTGCCATCAAATATTGGGTGTACTTTGTTAAATAATCTTACAGAACCTGTACGTATGTTACCCATAAATAAATTTAAAAAGAATATGAAATATTATCTTTTAAGAAATGTGTTGTATAGTATACAAGAATTCATGGAAAAACAATTTTGATTTTTTCTTTTTTCTCTTTTTTTCTTGCGTAAATTATAAACTATATTATATGTTCATATATATATATATATATATATATATATATATATATATATATATATATATATATATATATATATATGTTGACTTGGTTTATACATATTTATGTATGTTTTCTTTTTGGGGCCTAAATAAATTATTATTATTATTATTAATATTATTTACCGATTAGGAGAAAATCTGCATGCCTGATGTCTTCGTTTAAGTCTAAAACAACACATTTTCTTAAATTTTCGTATTTCACTTTAAATATTAGGTCGAACATTACTTAATACACAGAATCACTAAAATATATATATATATATATATATATATATATATATATATATATATATATATATATATATATATATATATATATATATATATACCTCCATCCACTATTATGTACAATGGCTTACAAAATTATTCGTACACTTTACTTTTAGCATTAAAAGTTTCCAAAAAAGAAAGTAATTAAAAAAATTAATCACATAGTCTTCTTTCGACATTTTAGAACCATGTGGTAGTCATGAAATTTAAAAAATGTTTAGTTTTCTTTGTGTAATTGTACTGAAAACAAATTATATACAAAAATTGAGACATAGATATTTGTACACCTACATTTAAGAAATTATTTAACATATACATAATACCAAATTTTTATATTTAGTGATGTAATCATTGGCTTTAATTACAGCTTCCAGTAGCCTAGGCATTGATTTTATTCAATTAGATGATATGAAAAGTGGATTTTTGCTCATTCTTCAGTTAGATTCGTCCGAAGTTGCTAAATAGTGGAAAATGTTTTTTGCGGGATCGCCTATTGTGTTCATGCCATAAATTCTCAATAGGGTTAAAATCAGGCGACGGGGGAAGTGTTTTAAGTTGTTTTGGTATGTTGTAGAACAGTCATTCCTTAATAATAAGACCTGTATGTTTGGGATCATTATCTTGCTGGAATATATAATCCCCTCCCAGTTTAAGTTAAGAATATTACAAATTTTCTTTTAAAATTGATAAATAATATATTTATTCATAGTTTCATTATTTAAAGATAAATTCCCCAACCCGTCAACAGACGTACAGCCCCAAACAATAACGTTTACACCGCGTGTTCTATCGTGCCACATAAATTATTTGTATCTAGCTCGGTATTTGATTCTCTTCAAACTATAGGCTTACTATCTGATAAAAATAAATTAAATTTAGAGAAAATAACTCTATTTCAAAATTCAAGGCCTTTATTAACATATTTTTTCGCGAAGTGTTGCTAGATAAAAATAATTTGGGTTGCATGATTCAGCTATAAAAGGAGTTTTCTTTAAAATAACCAGTGCTTTTTTTTGGGCGAACTAGTGACTATATAGAAAAATGTTATTTTCAAAAAATGAACAGGAATAAGGGGCTAATTTATCATGAATAACAATACCGTACCGAAAATTCAACCTATGGTTCTTAAAAAAAATTCGAAAATAATAATATTTGTTTGCAATAAATACGACATATCTATAAAATCTGTGGCATGTCTACTGTAAACATGCAATAAAATATATAAACAAATAATAATTTTACATAGGAATTTTATTGACATCCAATAAATAATGAATGATTGTTTGTCCCATTACATTCTTGAAAATATTTTTACTGTATATGGGACAAACATTACCTACTTTTAAGATAAATCAAGGTATTTAAATGGTCATAAAGGAATGTAGTATTACGTAACCTTCTATAAATTAATATTAACATACATACTGTTGTAACCTTGACGGAAAATACATAATAATTTATTCAGTTTTTCTGCAAAGGCGAAATAAAGACAAAAATACCTCCAGGCTCTATGCAACAACATTATGAATGAAATATAAGATACATAGATTGCTGATAATAATTATTGTTATCCTTGTACAATTATTGCGTACCTAGTATTATTTAAATCGAAAGCAGAATTTATTAATATGGAAAAGCTATAAATTTTATACACGAAGTCACTTTATATACTACAAAGTGTCCGGATTTCGAAGGCCACCATTAGGATCTCGGAAACTATAAGAGATGCGACTTCCGTTAAAAGGGACATGTGGTGTGCCCCTTGGGGCTGGGGAGGGGGGGTTATCTTAGATGTGTTTGTTTTGCCAAAAATACTCATAGGTTACTAGATAATGATGTAAAACTGAATATGCTCGATTTTTACCTTCCGTCACCTTTAGGCAAAGAAGATATTGTCTGGTCAAAAAATTCGATCGTGAGTTTTTCATGAATAAGCATGTTTTGGGGTCCCTAAAATACGAATTTACTATTTTTACGATGATGTCTGTTATGTGTGTGTGTGTGGGTCTGTGTGTGTATGTATGTGTGTGTGGGTGTGTGTGTATGTGACGATTGTTTCGGATCGCATAACATAATTTTATCGTATTCCTCGAGCTTAGATGCATATTTTATGCAGACGTGATTAGATTTTGGTTATAATTGGTCCACCGGAAGTACCCTCATTTGCAACTTTTAACAGTTTTTCTTGAAAAACGCAGTTAAATATCATTTATTGACAGGAAAATAACTCGAGTGTTAGAAGTTTCTACAAAGATACAAGAGAGACGATTACATTGGTTTGAACATGTCATGAGGAGAGATGAGTAATATATTGGAAAAATAATGAATAGCTTAGTAATAGTAGGTAGAAGAAGTAGAGGAAGACCAAAGATAATATGAGAGGACTGTATTGTGAAAGACTTGAGAGAAAAGGAACTGAATGAGGACGACACGCAAAATAGAAATTAGTGGAAGAAAATGAAAAAGAAGCGACCCCTAACAAATGGGAAAAACTAAAGAAAAAGAAGAATATGTCAGTGTTAAGTGCAATTTGCGTAGTTTGTTTATGAAATAATTTTACTGGAAATTTAGAATCTTTTGCAAGAAAATTTATTTATGGATTTGTATAGAATACACAGGATTGACTGAAGGTAATGTGCTGGCCACATCAAAATTTTTCATTTTGAAATTACTTCTAAACAATCAGTAATCGAGAAAAATGTTTCAAATAAAAAAGTTAGAAACCACATTTGATTTTTACTTTAAAAATACTTATTTTTTGTCTGTTTTGTTTGGTATAAAGGCTACTGTATTTTAAATTTGTTTTACTCTTTAAATCTTAGATTTTTCTATATTTTTCATGAAATTTCTATTTTTTTTTAGACTCATTAGTTTTTGAAAATACTATTTAATTTACTTAAGCAACTTATTCCATACCTACCTTGCTTCATAATTTCTATATATTAAGTTAATGTCTCACCGGGTGTCTTGACATAAAAAAATAAACAAATGAATTTTATTTACTTAAAGATGTCACAATAAAATACACAGTCGTGTCATAAATACTGTCCTAATACAAGGGAGGAATATTCTACATAAAAAAATAAATCTGATAAAAAACGAATATTATTTAATACTAATATTCTTTAAAAAAATAAAATTATTCAAAATGACCGCCTTCTTTTATATACTTCTCGTTTTGGCCACTCATCCAGTGCAGTACGTACCACTTCTCTAATACATTGAAATACATTCCACAAGCGGTAGGCCAAAGAATTGAGACCCGGTTTTGCAGGGGCCAATCTTCAGCGGTAATGAATTCCGGTGAATTCAGCTCTAACCAGCGTTGTGATGACAACCACCCACCAAATCATCACTGACGTTGTGGTGGCCCCTTCAGGATTTACTCTGCAGTTTTCCGAGAGCTGTCAGCACAAACTCTTATCATTTTGGCAATTAATTTTTTCTTCTACAGTGGTGAAGAAAGCAGCTCCATACCCCTGGAAGTGATGCGTGCTGCAATAGATGAGTGGCCGAAACATTTGAAGAAGTGTGTGAATGAGGAAACCGGTCATTTTTAAGAATTTTTTGTTTATGTAGAAGAAGCCTCTCTTGTATTAGGGACAGTATTTATGACACGACTACGTAATATGTATATTTAAATAAAATAACTAAATTATGACATTTACATATTACAGATTCTTCCAAATAAATAAAGAAATTTGGTGAAAAATATCGACAAGTCTAAGGTAAAAAGAATTAAAATACAATAACCTCTATACCAGTCGAAAGAGAAAAATATAAGTATGTTTTTAAAGTAAAAATCAAATATCCATTTAAAAAAATGTAATTTTGTGGTATATCTCGAGAATTTACCGATAGACAATAAAAATAAGTATCTAATTTATTTATTTAAAGAATTAATTTCAAATTGAAAATATCGACCAAATTCAGTTTTCCTCCATTATCTATTAACCCCCCCCCCCCCCCCAGGACGCTCTACATGTCCCATTTAACCGAAGACGAAACTCTCATAGTTTCCGAGGTTCCAATGATGGCCTTTGAAATCCGGACATTGTAATAAGTTATAAAATGGATATATACGTATGTTAACATACGCATAGGTATCAGCCTGCAGAATAATTATCAATAATATATTTATAAGGATAAGCTTTTTATTGAAAAATATAATTGGATAGGTGGTAATGAGCCGACTACATCAGATTTTTCACTTAAAAGGTATACAGGTTTATTAATTTAATAATCTATTTTAATATTCTGGTATTATATTTTAATTTTGCTATTTACATTTTAAATGAAATATTATCCATTTGCCATATGTTTTCCAGTAATTAGCAGTAAAAATTAATATACAAATATAGAGTAATAAATTAATAATAAAATATTAATAACTAATAAATATCATTACTCCATTTTATAGCTCAGAACGTGATAATCCAAACGTCCTTTGTTAAGTGTTATTACTGATTATTCAACCGATAGTAACCATATGTTCATACTATTCCATTTTTCATTTTACAACTGAAACAAAAATAACAAAACTGCAATAGTTTTATACATGAAACGAAAGTCGAAATAAAAAATCACTCCACCAATCACGTGCCTTCCCGCTTACATAAAGAACAAGTTCTCCTGCTCTCTGATTCGTGGATGCTGAGATCTAAGCCTTCTAGATTACAGAGTCGTTTACAGTGGACCAGCTAATACATCAGGTAGAATAAATAGCGAAAGAAAGGAGATGATAGTGAATGTTTATACGGGCGTTTCATTTAAAGAACTACGTTATTAGTAGTCTATTCTCTTGACTACGATGTTGATGGCATAATACTTAGCTATAAAATAAAATGCTTGATGAATATTTTGTTGGAAATTTTCTTTAGAATATTAATAAGTTTTGGTTTTCATTTTGTCTTTTATTTTTTGTAATGTACTGTTATGAAGAAGTCAATGTTCGTATACTTGTACATTGGAAAGTTTATAAAAACTAAATATAAATTATTTTTTATCTTTTTAGATAAGTTAAAAACGGTTATATATTAATATAATTCATACAGCTTTTGCTTTTTATTAAATTCATAAATAATTAAAAGAAAATATTTCTTTCTTGACATAAATAAAAGTATTGCATTCTAAAATTGAAAATATTTTGTGGCCGGCACAATAGTAATGTAGAATCTGATTAGATGTTTTATAGAACAACGAAGAGATTACCGTCACAGTAACCTAACACACAAAACTCGCGTTTGAAAAGCTCCGAAAGAGTTTTGTGCCTTAGGTTAGGTTATTATTAGTGCTGAGAGGATCAGACAAAACTTGGATCCGAGTACCCGGATTTCAAAATATCCGGTTCCTCGGATATCCGATGTTCGGATATTGAAACGGATATCCGGAAATCTAATTCGGATTTGGATCCAGATCCTAATTTGAATCCGGATTCGATGTTTTGTTTATGGCTCCGGATCCAAATTTTAATTCTGGATCCGATTCTTCATTTTGAATGTGACGGCAAACCCCTCTAAAATAGCCAGATAGTTTGTGCAAATGTAAAGAAAAAAAAAATACTTTCACAGAGTTCTATTTAGTAAATGATGAATAAAACAAAAAAAAATGTATTATTACACATATAAAGTAACATATTAATATGAATCTAAGATCCGATACTAAAATCTGTTTCCATAAGATTCGATATTCGAATCCGGATTCAAGATCCGTCGGGTCAAAAATCTAATACTCAGATTCGGATCCAAAATCCGATATTCAGATCCGAATCCAAAATCCGATACTGAGATTTATTTTAACATTCAATTATCCGGATATCCGGATATTTTTGAATCCGAAACCGGACCCGGATCTTATCATTATTTATTATACCTTATCCACAGAGAGGAGTCATAGTCAGAAAAATGGACACTGTCGGGTCCAGAAATAAAACTATAAGCGGCATGTCGCTCACTGCTTGCATTATAACATTGGATGCCAGTGGGCCATTATTTGCGCCGCACTATTAGAACGAAGACAGGCATTGCCTGATCTGAGTGCTCTGTATAGTAAAATAATCTTACTGTTCCTTTAACAGAAATCCTATTTTTGTTTGAAATGATTTTTGGAACTACAGTTTTCATGCTCATAATAAGTTATTTCAAACAAAAATAGCATTTATGTTAACGGAAGTAAGATTATTTTACTATACAGAGCATGTCTTCATTTTAACAGGGCGGCGAAAATAATGGCCACTTGCTTCCAATGCAAGCAGTGATCGATATGTCTCTTTGTCATAATTACTATATTTATAGTTTTATTACTAGACCCGGCAGAGTCAATTTTTATAAAAGTAGAATCTTTATTTTAAACCTTTTTTTAGGAATTATGAGATAAATATGAAAATGGCATACCTGCTTCTTGGAAACAATATACCTCTCGGGCTATCAAAGCTGTCGCGTAGAGAACACCACACTCACCACAGGAGTCACTCTTTGTGCTATATGAAGTATATTCAACGTAAAATTTCTTAATCTGTGTTTTCCCGTTGAAATGTAACTTTCTTTTCTCGGTAACATCTTCGAGATCCATTATTGATTACTCAAATGACTCATCTTTTCATAATCTTCTCTTCATCCTATCTTGGTGGTCTTCACAGTATTTTCTTCTTCGTCCCGCCATTTTGAAGTCCTTGACCGTGGCTCGTGCTCAAAAGACGCGTAGTAAGGTATTATTTACTGCAACAAAAAGCCAATACATCGCTCTTCAAAGATGATTAACTTTAAAATTGCTCCCGATGTGTAATTATAGAAGCTACAGACATTTTCTGTGTTAATTAGAAGTATTGTTGCAATTACAACAATAATTGCCTACGTCAAAATAGATAAGCAATTTTATAAATTCTTCGCGATTATTAACATTGCTAATGAATTGTACTTAAACGAAAGAAATGTAAGGAATTGTAGTAAGTTATAAGAAGTATTTTATTTAATACTTTTAACATTCGTAAATTATTGCTAAATAGCATACTTGTAATCTTAAAGCTCCTTTTACATTATATTTTTTTGGCTAAATTCTATACTAATACTAGTTTATGAAGTCAAAGTATTTTGAACATTGTAACAATGAATTAACGGATGCAACGAGCGTACTTAAGAACCAGTTAAATGTTTCTTTTTTATTATTATTTTCTTTCGTCAAGGTTATAACGAATATTGTTCATAATAAGCAAATATAATCAGTTTCTTGATGCTTATCATAAACGAGTTAAATGTATTTTAAGCAATATGCAATTTTCTTAAATACGTTTCAAATATAAAACTAGAACTCAGATACTGTTGAACTTTAAGTTCCATATACATTTTACAAGTAAAGGTTTTACTAGAAACAAATATCTGAAACTTATTTTTTTGTTAATATTTTTACTAATTTTGTTTATTTAAATAAATGCTAAACACTTGTATTTTATGGTTCTTATATGTTTGAACTAAAACGTTTCCATTTATAATTATAATTTTTTTAAAATCATTAAAATGTTTTATATATTGTGCAGAAAATTTAGTGTTTTAAACAAAATCAAAAACTAGAATCATAGATAGAATTATTGAACTAATATTTACCGTTTTCATTAATTTTATAGTCAAAAATAGTTTGAAATTCCCGCTGCGCCTTGTTTCCGCGCTTATAAATTAAATGACAATATATTCCAAGCGAAATAATGCAAATTTGCTTCGATTTGAAACAACTAACAACATTCTAAAAATAGAACTTTGGTTTACACAAGTCTGTTGCATCCTAATATTAGCTTGTTGGCAGTGCGGACTTAAGACATTTTGCCGCCCGAGGCTAACTTTCAAAAACTTTTTTAATTATAAAGGGTATACAAGGTGTTGACCGCGACACCGGAACAGAACTTTAACATATAAAATCATACTTTCGTAATTTCCTGCTTCCCTAATTAATTTAGTTAAAACTGCTTCAAATAAATATTGAAATCCTCTATAACGGCAGAAATTATGTATGAAATTATCGAAAATCACCCTAAAAATAGCGATAGCCATGAAATTGAAACTAAAAAGTAACAAGCTAGATTAATTTATTTTTATTACTTATTATCTCTAATTTATATTGTGAAAAATTATTTATTTAAATTAGTAGATAATTTGTCGCTTGAACTGGTATTACAAATAATATCTAATAAAAATATATTAATATAAGTTGAAAAGTAAAACACTGCATAAAGTCATCTTACCGCCGAGGACCATAGACCTCAAAAGCATAATCCCTCCCGTTAAGTTGGCACTGCTTGTTGGGAAGCACAAATGCATGATTTTACTGATATTTCATTTTATTATGAAATGAGATTAGTGCTATGACGTAGCGACGAGAAATCTATACATTTTATATAATTTCATTTTCAATATTTCAATGATTCAATTATTCTTTTTCCGTTTACCATCAATTATAAATTTGTTTACTTTACAATTGAAATAATTTCAAAACGTTTTCTTAGGTGTATTTACAATACACAATAAGTACCTAACATTTACATAACGGGTCGTTGTAATACTTGTACCAACAATTGCAGGAACAACACACAACTACTACAGAACTTGTAAGAAGATCGTGTATTGAATATTGATTCATTTATCGGATCGTAACTGATACATCTCTTATCATTTACTAATATTAAATATTAAAAATAGAATACATACCCTTCAGCACACGCACCCCAACGATAGTTAAATAACTATTATTTCTGATTAGTTAGTCGTAGTCTGAGAATTACAGTGTTAGGAGCATGTAGCATTTTATTAAAATGGATTTTCCCAAACATTTTTATTTCGGTCCAGGGAATAGGGAATGAATTAAACCGAGGTAAACCCATGAACAGAGATGATGAAATCGCAGAGATTACTTTAATTCTAGAAGTTTTCATGATATTATTGTAGCTGATAAAAAATCAAAAAATAAGTTTCATGAGGATTGGTATAAAACAAAAAACTAACACAGTTTAGTGGAATCTGTCAAAATACATTTAATAGATTTTAAAATAATGTATTAATAATTTATAATAACTCAAACAAAGTTTAAAATCATTAGTAAAATTACTGGGGCATATTTTGTTGATAAGGTCCTATACCTGGTTTTTTAGTCAAATGGTCTCTCATACCAGTGCGTGCACTTGTGTGTCAAAATTTAGAGCGTGCCCTGGCGGGCTAAAATGAAATACAGTTGACTCTTACTAAATTGACCTGTCTGTAATTTGAATATTATTCTAAATCGATGTACAACCGTATAGGATTTTATATGCAAAAATTATTCTTTAAATTGACTTTTTACCTCTCGCTAAGAGAGGTATTGAACTCATGCTAAAAATCGCATATCCAGATTTTAGTGAATAAGCATGTTTTAAGAATCCGATAATAACATTTTTATGATGATGTCTGTGTAAGGTTGTTAGAGGTACTATTTCTCAAATTCTATAAGATTAAAGACCTGTGTAACTACGGATTCCCAATCTAACAGTAATTGGAAGAGTTGAATAGATTCTGGTAACACTTGGACGACCGGAAGTAGTAGTATTTTAACAAAAATCTTTTAAATATTATTTTTTTGAATATTTATGTTATTACAAATATTAAAAAACAAAATTCTCTATCCCACACATTTAATTTTTTTATTATACCTTCTATAGATTTAAAATAAAATGAATTTAAAATTATAAAAAATACGTAAATATAAAGATTAGGTGTAATTATTTTTTTTTTTGCGTGTACAAGAAATGTTAAATACAATACAGGTATATATATGGTGACCATATGTACTTATTTAAGTAGGACAGTACTTTCTTTAGAAATGATGTCCTACTATCCTTACGACGGTGTAAAGTACATTAAAATGTACTACTTTTAAAAGTCATGGGACGACGTTAGTCGTGTTGTGCCAAAGTTGCTTTAGATCGCCGCCACACAGCACATATCGCGACATCTCTCGTTAGAAAGAAGAACCAAATACGTGGGCACAGCCTCTCTCATTAGACCATTTACCATGGCCAACATTGCGCTGCGCAATTGAATGAAGTTGGCCATGCATTTACATTGAGAATGAGACATCTATTGCAAATTTTTGAAACTTTAAATTGTATTCTCTACAATACGACCTCAACAAACCTATGCTGACATAAACATCTATGAAGTTAGCTGACCATATCATGGACTTGTAAATAATAAGTAATAATTATATTGTTGAGTTATCGTGAAGAAATTATCTAATGAGGAAAGAAACTTGCCCTTTTCTTCACAAAAAGTTTTATTAACACACATTTTGTGAAGAAAAGGATGTTTCATTCCTCATCTGACATGTAAATAATTTCACAGGCCAAATCGGACCTCTCACTCTAATAATGCTTACAACACCAGTGTAAATTTAACTGTCCTTTTTTTTCCTCAGAAAATTATGGTCACCATAGGTATATACCACAATGGAAAGGGCACGAGAGGTATTGTGATGGCCACAACAGAAAAAGAATGTCACTAATTAACAATATTTACTTTTATTTGATAATTACTTCATTGGCTTTGTTCAAGGAATTGAGATAAAAAAATCTGATGTGGCCAGCACATAACCTCTCGCCGTATATTTTACCTGGCTGTATGCATAAAGCAAAGAATATTTTTATAAATACAAATAATATATTCATATAAATCTATGACGTATAAACTTCTTTATTATTCAATAATAGCATGTCTCAACATAAAGATATTTACCATAAATTATGTTACAATAAATTACAAAGTAGAGTTTACCATATATAAATATTAGGCTGGTAACAGCAATTTTCAATTCGAACAACTTTGTTTACTTTCTCTTCATATTCTTCTAGTAAAAACATTAATTTTGGGCGGTCTAAAATGTATATATCTGGATTGTGCATCTATTCTTACATATCTTCTTTTACATTTTATTTTTTCATACTTGTTATATCTAAATAACACTAATTCCTTTTAATAAAGTGACGGATAGATTGCACTCCGATTATTCTTATATCGATGTGTAATTTTGTCAATATTTACAACTTACTTGAGAAGAATTTGATAGCTTTTTCGCAATTCAAAGTTACTCTAGTCTACAGTACTGGTGTACATTGTCCCATAATGTTTGAAACAAATTTAAGTCCTTCAACCTAGACTTGTCATCTCCATAATAGTCACAGATCAAGAACTAAGGGATTCTCCAAGTACATTTTTAATTCATTACTCATTATTTCTGACACTGACATTTATCTGTCAGTTACAAATAATTTAAATTATCAACTATTTTTCATGGCATCCTTTCGGTTGTAAAATTAATTACAACATTATTTTATATATTATATTCCTTTTATCTCTAAATCTATAAAATATGTATAAAAATATTTAAATGTATCAGAAAGAGAATTTATTTTTCTTTAATATTATCAAGAAAAAATTTCAAAAAATAATATTTAGAAGATTTTTTTTCAAGAATCTTCTACTTCCGGTTGTCCAATTGTTACCAAAACCTTATGTATCAGAAAGAGAATTTATTTTTCTTTAATATTATCAAGAAAAATTTTCAAAAAATAATATTTAGAAGATTTTTTTTCAAGAATCTTCTACTTCCGGTTGTCCAATTGTTACCAAAACCTTTTCAGATCTTCCCGGGAATGTCCGATTGGGAAATACGTTGTTAAACAAATTTTAAGTCTTATAGTTTTTGAGTAACCGTCCTTCCAACATCCCACACACACACACACACACACACACACATCCACACACACACACACACACACACACAGACATCATCGTAAAAATGTTAAAATCGGATTGTAAGGACCTTAAAACGTGCTTATTCAATAAAATCTGGATATGCGATTTTTAGCATGAATGCAATACCTCTCTTAGCGAGAGGTAAAAATGAATTTTACTTTTTGACTATAATTTAACAAGTCACCAAAGAGCATCAATTCCCATCAAGCCAACTATAAATTCCAACTTTCATAATTTCACTCCACCTCCACCCTAATATACTTCTCATTTTTCTAACAAATTGTTATGTTTCCGTTATACAGGGTATAGAACGAAATGCGAAACATACGAGTTAAACATAGGATCTTAAAAATAGGCGGAAATTGGCTCTCCTGTCATTGTAAAGCAAAATTACAGGAATAAAAAGTTGTTTGAAATAAATTTTTACTTTTAAAAAGTCTTCATTTAATGTAATAGAATATCTGTTTAGCACTAGATATTTATAAAATAAAATATGACATTTTCGTCAAAAATCAGATAGCAATGAAAATAAAAAACAAATAAAACAAAATCTCATTCTGACAGTTCAGCGTTATTGATGTTAATTGTTGTATTCATTGTGTCTACATTGTTATAATTTAGCAAAATTTCAATTAAGATTATAATATTTGAATATTATTGCTGAATTATAATAATGTAGACACAATAATTACAACAATTAATATCAATAACACTGAACTGTCAGAATGAGATTTTGTTTTATTTCTTTTTATTTCCATTCCTATCTAATTTTTAATGAAAATGTCATATTTTATTTCCTAAATACTCTATTGCATTAAATGAAGACTTTATAAAAATCAAAATTTTAAACAACTTTTTATTCTTGTATTTATGCTCTAAAATATTCTGAAGAGCCAATTTCCGCACATTTTTAAAATACTGTTAAACTTCTTTGTTGAGCGTTTCGTTGCACACCTGTACAACTGAATAAACTTTTATTCAGACAAGAAATAATGAATAATTTATAGTGAAATTGATTAGGCAGAAGACTCACGTCATCAACCTGAAAAAACCTTATAAAATGAAATATAACTAATAAATGATCATGTTGTGTCAAATAATTTTATATTATGTAAAAGAAATAAGGATTGACTTAGAAATAATTGTAAATTAACTAATATATACGTTTCTGTAATACTAGTATATTTTTTTCTTCTTTTTTTAAAAAAATAAATAACAACTAATAATTACTATTTATATTTATGTTTATAAGGTTTTTTCAGGTTGATGACATGAGTCTTCTGCCTAATCATTTTCACCATAACTACAAAACGTTTAAAACTTCGTATACCTCATTTTTACCTTCCGTCACCTCTAGGTAAGGAAGGTATTGTCTTTGGTCAAAAAATTCGGTGGTTAGTTTTCATTGAATAAGCACGTTTTAGGGTCTTTACAATACGATTTTACTATTTTTACGATGATGTCTGTATGTGTGTGTGTGTGTGTGTGTGTTCGTGTGTGCGTGTGTGTGTATGTGTGTGTGTGTGTATGTGTGTGTGTGTGTATGTGTGTGTGTATCCCCGCCGTTTCGGACACGATATCTCCAATACTAGAATTCCAAAAATTACAATTCTTGCGTATTCCTCTTCCTTACAACCATATGCAGACCTGTTTAGAATTTGATTATAATTAGTCAACCGGAAGTACCCTCATTTGAAGATTTTAACAGTTTTTCTTGGCAAACTTAGTTAAATGTTATTATAACTTAAAGAATATATTATTATCTATACGATTTGATTGCATTTTATATTTGTTATTCAACAGATATGAGTTAAAGAAGAATAAAGATAATAAATTTGATATAAATTTCATTATTCAGCCAGCTATGCTAACTTAACCATGGAAACTGCTAATATATTCAGGTAATTCAAATTGACAGATGTCAGTATCAATAAAATGTAAATCAATGAAAGAAAAAGGGAAGTAACTCTAGTGTTAGAAGTTTCTAGATATAAGAGAGACGATTACATTGGTTTGAACATGTTATGAGGAGAGATGAATATATTAATAGAAGGTGGAAGAAACATAGGAAGACCAAATATAAGATGAAAAGACTGTATTGCAGAAGACTTGAGAGAAAAGGAACTGAATGAGGACGACACGGAAAACAAAAATGAGTGGAAGAAGAAAATAAAAAATAGCGACCCCCTAACGAATGGGAAAAACTAAAGAAGATGTCAGTGTCTAGTGCAATTTGCATAGTTTGTTTATGAAATAACTTTACTGGGAATATAGGATCTTTTGCAAGAAAATTTATGTATAGAGCGCGTGTAGTGACATCACTTTGCTGACTTTGGTAAGCAGATATGGGACCCGTGTCAAAATGACAGCAATTAATTATGTCCATAACTGACAAGTGTTATAATTTTTCATTCAAAATATCATAATTTCTTATTATTATTTTTTTGTTATCAGGAGTATGGAATTCAGTTGCCGAGAAAGGGAATCACATAATACCAAAAATTTAGAATCTTTAGTAAGAAAATTTATATATGAATTTTGTACATAATACACAGGATTGACGGAAGGTATTGTGCTGGCCACATCAGATTTTTTAACATTGATGGGAAGAGCTGATTAGTTTTTGGTATCAATGAAGCAGTTATTTACTTTTAAACTATCAGCATTGCAACAATCATTATTATAAAATTGTTTAACTGGTACAAGGTGCACAATAATATTATCATCCTACATGAAAACTTATATTAAATGAACTATATTTCTCCTACACAACGTATTTACCTACACCTCCAGAGTCCCATTCGCATACAAATGACCATTCACAGGTTGGTTTACCTGCGTTTACGTCACTGCCGCGTTACCTACCTGGTCTCTGATCTTTTCGCAAACCTACTCAGGAGTCGCAGTCGTTGTCGTATCGAAAGTAGCATTTCAGTTTGGTATCTGACCAGACACGGTGCAATACAGTGAAAGGAAGACATCACCATCTGTGATTTAGTTTAGTTGTTGATGTAGTTAGTACCGTGTTGTGATCCAGTGTAAAATGTGTGTAGTGTAGTTCGTGTTTTGTGAATAGGAAATATGATCAACAAGTTTAGGTACAGGAGGCCTGAAGGAAAGGATATTAAGAGTAATACTTTACCCAGAAAGGAGAAGAAAACTGTGGTAGATAAAAATGTAGGTCTTATTGAAAATTGATGAGAATTTTAATTTTTTTAGTTGAAGCGTGTCAAAGAAAACTAAATGCCATTTTTATGTTTTAAAGTTATTTGACAGCAGGCCTGTATTAAGATTAAGAAACGTGTTATTATAGTAATAACGCTATTATTAAGCGCGCTTTTACTTATATTCTTATAAAGTTAAACGATACTTTTATTAAAAGCGCTCTATAAAAGTAGATTCGTAATACGAGCAACGTCTTCTTTTATTACTTTTTTTTTATGAATTTTGATTTTAAATATATGCTAAACATTTGCTACTCCTAACGGCCGAAATCACCGTTCCTTAATCACGAGTTGATCCACAGATCAACGCTAATTCCTGAATCAATCCAATTCACCATTAAAAATCAAGCTAATCTACTAATCAAAATCAATAATCAACTATCATACAAATATTTCATGAATTACATCTTTTAACCCTAATTTTAATAGTTATAGTTATGCCAGGATTCTGACTATTGTAATCGTTTGTACCTTTGCCTCATGCTTCTTCTGTATCTTCATTTAAAACCACATTAGTTTTATTATTTTCAAATATACTTTCATATCTTTCATTATCGCTGTATTTAAAAACACGCCTTTATTAGAATCAGTGTAATTTCTCCCGATATCAAAATAAAAATATTTATTTACCAACTATGAATCTGTTGATCATGATCCCTTGATTCAGAAAGTAAGTTGTGAATTAGAACAAACGTTGATCTACGGATCAGCTTGATTCCTTAATCAGCTTATTAATTAATGGAGAATTGGGCTGTAAATATATTTATAAAATTAGTTGTATATACCATGCAACAAATATAAAGATAATAGATATAATTCTTATTAAAGAAAAAATTAAAATAAACAGTACTTTATTTTAAGTGTAGTATAGTTTTTAAAACTCAAAGGATCGGCATGAAACGATTAAACGCCCTTTGTACTATGAAACTGTATACTTATACAAAGGAATCTCTTGGCACTCTGACAACAAATTGCTTTAAATTGTATACTTATTTATTTACATACAAATATTATGTTTTGTCAATAAACTTCTCCTATGAATGTTTTTTATTTAATATATAATCATTACCATCTGGTGAGACTAAAATCTAATCCACTACCTAACAATGGGGACGTATAAAGAAAAAAAAGCTATACTCGATATAACTTTCTCGTTTAAATATCGTATACATTTTGTGAGCTAAGTTTTTCTACTTAATTTAATAAACTTTGAATTACTTTCAAAGTATATTAACTGTCTTTGTGTGGTTTTTTAAACTATAGATCTCGAATACGATGTTATTGTCCTGTTTTAAGTTCAATTACGCCTCTCTATATTCTGTAGGTATATCTATAAAGATTATATTCATTATAATTAAGAATAATTAACAAAGAAATGTAATCGTTTTTTATATTTTTCTTCAATCATAATTACATTGTTATTGTTCTATGTATAAACAAATTTCATTGTCTTACAAAAACAACATATCAAAGAAACAATTTTGGGAATATTGCGTTTAAGAAAAACAGGAAATAAAATTTCAAATATTTGACAGACATTTTATAATATGTTTTTAAACAATAGATGTTTTCATTCAACAAATATTTTGTTTTTGAATTAACGATAAACTAACAAATTATATTTCCTGTTTCAAACTATGTCAAAATTAGTCGAATTTTAAGTATTTTCTTCACAGCTAACAGACCAGATTCATATATCTTCGAGGTAGAAAGCTTTGTTACATAAGAATTAATGATCAGTTTCTTAGGTATTTATGTAGTTCAAACTATATCGTTCACATACATATGTACGACATGTATAACCGGTAAGAAAATTATGCATATATGTTTAACTACAGTAATTATACATTTTATGGCGATATGAAACCGTTTATGACAGAAAATTACAACAATATTTTTGATTAATAATAAACATATCATCAAGGCATATATACGATTATATTTTACTATTTATGTATTTTATTATTATAGAAGTATTAATTTTTATTTACATCTGTTTAGAAAATAAAATATTTTCTTGACGATGAAAAATGAACATTAAAGGAATTTTACTAAACCTACAAAACACTGTTTTAAAATAACAACCGTATTACACGTAACGATTAATCGACTGATTTATTAGCCAACTTGTGGCACTCAATTAATCGAACGTGTAAAACAGAACAATAAATTGATTTTTCTACGAAAATAAATTGATAAAATAATGCTAGTTTTATTTTCTGTCGACTGCCAACTCTATAATATTTCACATTACAAACTATATTTGAAATTTCTAAACTGTGGATATTAAAAATGTAAAAATTAAAAAATTTAGAAGGTGATGAATGAAAATTTAACCTATAAAAATAAATATTTCTTTTATTTTCACAAATTTTCGATTTCAAATAAAATTTAATATCACCTTGGTATTGAAGTTCTTTTTATCACTCATATGGCTTATTTGTAATAATATAATTGCAATACCTACCTTCATACATAATATCTATTATATATTCTATAACGTTAAAACTTATTTTAATACAAGTACTTGGTGACTTCAATGGTACGTCAGACAATATAAATAGATGCACATTGTCTTTATAAGATTAATTACGTATTCTTCGTATATTTCCATTGGATAGGATAATTTTATTTTCCTATGCATATAAATTTTATTCGCTACATTTTTTTACTTAATTTTTATTATTAGGTAATGTAAAACAATACAACTGATAAAAGTTGTCACGTTTATTTATATTTTTGTTCTTTTTTATAGCATATAATTAATTGTATATTATCTAAAATATAATCCTTTGCGTTGTTAACTCCTGCCATGGGTAAGGGAGGTAATGTTTTCGGTCCAAAAATTTGATAGTGAATTTTCAGTGAGTAAAGACGAATTAGGGTCCCCACAATAGGTTTTTACTATTTTTACCATGGTACACGTATGACAATTTTTTTCTTTAATATAAAAAAATATAAAAAGATATCGTATTCATATGTTCACACCCTTAACGGCTAGCTTTCACTGATTTTTTTTATATTTTTTACATCACTTGTAAAAGTGTATTTTTTTTTTTAATTTTTGACTGTTAAAATCATTTAACAGTTAATATTGTTCGTTTTGACAATTTTTGTTTTTTAAAAATAACATAATTTCCATGTTTCTATATTTTTTATACTTTTTGTTAATTCTCACACATTTCTCGCTATGTTTTAACACTTGAGAAAACTCATCCCCTGAAGAAGACTCATGTGGAGCTGAAACTAGTAGGGTTTGAATAAAGTTTGACTGAAATCCAGTAATATCGTCACCCTTCATCATCCATCCCAGTCAAGTAATTTACCAGATCATCAATATCATTTATGTTCTTGAAATTCTTCTAATAAATAAATAGCCATATTTACTTGCTCATATTTTCAAAGAAAATGTGAAGGTAATCTTCTGACTTCCAAGTAATAATTAAGCCTATGTAATTAATACATAATTAACAATAACTATAAAAAGATTTACAGCCACTCAATTTAAAACATATTAGCAAATAATCATTAATATATTTCCAAACAAAAAACGCCGTTACAGTAACAAGAAAAATATAAATGAATTATAGAGGCATGTATCTACATATGCAATATTTAAATAAAATAATGTAGGTTACCAAGTAACGGACGTTTTAAATTCAAGGTAACGCCCAACCCAGAAAGAATAACTCTTTAATTTAATAAAACTCGTTTCAATTGTATCACAACCATTAAATTAGTTTACATTGTTTCAGTTTTGGTACGTAGTTTGTTAAATAAGTGTGCGGTAATATAAAAAAATAGAACGTAATTTTTATATACTTATTCGTAATAGTATTTTACTTGTCAAGTCTGGAAAATGGCACTTTACTGAATGAGGTAGGCCATTGCGGGCGTTCACCAGGCGTCACCTTACGGGCACTAATTGCTGGCATGGAGAGTACACCATAGGGTTCACTTCTGTGCCATTTACATTTCGAAATAATTTTGGCGTAGGTCGGGGTCGAATCCACGTCTACATGTTCGCGACCAGACACTCAGGCACATCTATCATCTTAGGTTAAACTTTTTCGTAACTTAACTGTGAGTTAAAAGAAAATTATAGCATCGATATTATAGCATAAGTCGTAAAAATTAAACATGTGTCAATTTTTCGATGCGATATTGTTCGTTTTAACGGACAGTTTGACGACCTAAGATGAAAATACCGGGGCTTCGATGATATTTTTTTTTAGTACACTACTACTACTTCAGGTTATTAGAATGCAATTTCTTTTTAATTTCATAATGTATGGGGTTTAATTAATTCTTTCACACCGACTTGAGTTTTGATGAAATGAGCTACACTGACTCATACTCTAAAAATGTTCTACTGACCATTCTCCGAATTCCGTCTTAACCTCTCTATGAGAGATGCGAAAATGGCGCAAGAATTTCCGGTGTAGACAACAACCTTAGCAGCCGAAGATTTGAGCTGGCAGAGAACTCTCTTGAGTACCGTAATGCTGAAGACCGATAGCCTACTTAAACTAAACACGTGGTTCTCTCTTGAGTTCATGGAGGAGTAAATGATGGTTTGTAAGTTCGTGCTATGGGAAATGTAACAAGGAACAAATTAGTTTAATTGGAGAATTGTGCGAAATACTGCAGAACGATGTGACAGGTTTTAATAACTATAATATTAGATGTTTTTAATTTATAATTATAGTTTTTTCGTTATTATTTATAATTTTTATGATTGGCACACCCAGCAATGGGTAATATGCCGTGATGATATATTTCTTTTTTTATTTTATTTATAAAATATTAATAAGCTTAAAAAAATTGTTAGCAAAAATAACCGTACTCCATTTTTTTATACTTAATCAAAGAAAAAACGTTCTAGTTTCCTTACTTTTGTAGATTTCTGTAACTTAATTTAATTCAGGATCATGTTTAAATAGTAGAAAATTATTTACTGAATGATAAGAAATAGAAAAATATACATTGATGAGCAATTACTTAATTATTATACATGTTTATAGGACGATTTTTGTAAACGCTCAAACTTTAAAATGTAATAACTTGTAATTAAGATTTTCTTGAGAGAAACAGTTTTAACAAACTGTTTGGCATCCTTGAAAGTACATGTAGCTGTATGTAACTCATATTTACAATATTTGGAGTATGGTTGTTTTTGCCATAATCTTCTCACTAGTAATTGAACGGCGTTTTATCATTTTATATTAACTCTTCTAGTTTAGGTGAAGTGAACTATATGTATATATATATATATATATATATATATATATATATATATATATATATATATATATATATATATATATTTAAAACTGTATTTTGAAACTTTGATGTCCTCTACTTTCGAGAAAAAATTCGGAGAATGGTCTGTGAAACATTATTGGAATATGAGTCATTGTACACTACAGCATTGAAAAATGTATTATGAAATGTCCGGTTAAGTGGTTCCCAGAATGAATTAGATTGAATTATGAATTTTAAAAGGGTTTTAATGATCCGTGAACTTGAGATTAATGGTACGTACTTTAAAACGCTTCAGGATTCTCAATTTTTAAATGAGGGTTTTATTGTTAGTTTTATATTATCTTAAACACAATAACAAGGATAGCATTGGATAATAATTGCAGAAAAACTTTGCATATTTAAGAAAGTGACGTGACATATTACTTAACTTTTATTAACATGATAAATTAGTATAATAAGCTGTATATTAGATTAGTTTTTCTAGCGTTTTCCATGTTTTTTCATGTTAAAAGCAAAATCTATATTACATCATTAGACTTAGTAGTCTATTTGTTGTTTGTACACCAAGAAAAACGTGCTGTTTATAAAATATAAAATTAATTTATATATTTTTTGTCTATATTTATAATAATGTGTGGGCGAATCGAATATATAATAGTTCCAAGAATGTTTTAGTATATAAGAATAGGAGTGTACACATCTATATTTTTATGTAAAAATTCCGTTCTTCTTAAGGAAATGTCAAATAGTGATTATTTAAATATATTTTACTTTAAAATGTTCATACATATTCAATTACATTTCTCAGTAATTTTTATTTCTTAGTTAAATACTTGGAATTACAGATAAAAGAATACATTATCCATATAATTTATGTATTAATATTTCGCAACATAATAAAAAAAATGTCTTTTTCTTTTAACCGTTTTTGTGCTAAAGCGTGCTGAGACGAACTGAGATTTTGATCAAAAGAATATAGCTATTGCCGAGTACTAACTACAGTTGGACCGCTTTAATTCGGCACTTGATGATTCGGCACACTAGATAGTCCGACACTCACCCGAGTCAGCTGCACTAGGCAGATTTTAAAAAGAGGGATCAGTCATACAATCTGCTCCATCGTCGTCAGAAGCTTGTACTTCATGTTCAACTAAATCAACATCACCAGGTGTTATTCGTATATTTTGGACTAGAGACACTAATTCAGACTACAAAATTTTTAAAATTATGTACTTTTTAAAATCTATGTAATTGTGTACTTTTAAATACAGTTTGTAGTTTCTCTTTCCCATTTTCACTAAGTTATAAAATAATACCTTGATAATCTGGCATTGTCGATTTCCCAATGATGTTGAATTATCACGGTCATACTGTGTTTGTAAACATAATTTGTGAAAAATCTTATGGTCTTTTTCTTTTCAGGAACTCTTCAGCCAGCTCCAGTTCTCTCAATCCCCTGCCTTGCCCCCCGACACCCTTCGTCGGGCCCTGGCAGAATCTTTCTTCGACCAACAACGCTTCCAGTTGGGTTTCATGGACGACGCAGCAGAATGCTTCGAAAATATGCTGCTACGAATTCACACACACATCGCTCATGCCGAGGCTGAAGATATGTGCAATGCAAGACATTGTATCCCTCATCAGAAGTTTGCCATGACGCTAGTGGAGCAGAGTGTTTGTGGGGCGTGTGGAGCGACATCGGAGCCGTTGCCGTTCACACAGGTGATGATTTTTTAACGTCCATCAACGATAGCTGCAACTTTTTTATATTCTTATATCTTCTTTAGCTTGTCCTATTAGTTAAGGCATCGCTATTCTTAATTTTCATCTTCCACTTATTTCTGTTTTACGTGTCGTCCTCATTCATTTCCTTTTCTGTCAAGTCTTCTGCAATACAGTCCTTCCATCTTCTCTTTAGTCTACCTATGTTTCTTCTACCCCTAATCCAATATATTTTTCACCTCTCCTCATCACAGTCTAAACCAAACCAATGTCGTATCTGTTTAGAAACTTGAATCACTCCTGTCCTCTTAATTCCTGAATTCCATTAGTATTGCTGTTGAAATAAGTAGTAACTGCCAATAAAATCAGACAAATTTGTTTTTACTATGCCAATGCAAAATGACAACGACAGAAATACGAGCCTGAACCTACAATATTTCGTCTGGTCTATATTTTCAACAAACAATTTATAAATCTACGAAAATTGTAAGAAATTTCTACAAATTTCTGTCGTATCATTAATTTTAAACTTACAAAAGCTGAATATATTATTCAAGTATTCCGCCATTTTATATTGTGTTACATCACCTTTATTAGTAATACTAGCTTTAATTTTATTAGGGATTGTATCCGTAAGCCCTACAATTTTTTCTGTGAGTATTGTCTTGCAAGTTAGGTTTTAATATACGCACTGGATTTTTACGAAGTTGTTTTTCATTGTTACAACAGTAAAGGGTCACGGTAGAAGATCAGCACCCTTAAAATGCCGGTCGAAATATTATCACCCGTCATTTGGCCCACAGCTATAAATCTATTTATATTTAAAGTAGCCGAAAGAATTTTGTAGAAATTTCTGGCCGAACTATTATTATGAATTTAGGCTCTTAACACTGTCTTAGCCAAATTTAAAGGCACCGGGGCAGTGAATCTGTTACTTTTTTGCCTTGTTAAACAAATATCTATTTTCTACGCCTGTTAAGTTTTAGTTACTTAGTTACAATTTAAAAAAAATGAAGAGTAAAAAAAGTGTATATTCCTCTTCTTTTTACAAACGGTGTACCCATAAAAATTGGTTTTTATATGTTTCGGTTGATACGAGGGCCGTCCAAAAACTAAAGATACAAAGGCGCTGGCGGCCTGGGGAAATTTTGTTTAGGAAAGCTAACACCACTGTCGTGTAGAAGGACACCTCTTTCAAACGAGTGATACGGCAGTTCTAGGGCAAACAATTTGGCAGTAACTGCCGTTTGTGATGATGTAATGAAGCACTTCCTACAATCTTCCGCCAGATACGAGATCCGCTCGATCATACGTTTTCTGCATGGATCTACTATGAATGCGGATCATTACTGTAAAATTCTAAAGAAACTTTGAAGGGCGATTCAGAACTAAAGGCAGAGAATGGTGATTCTCGGCGTGTGTCTGCTTCAAGATATCGCATTTCCTCACAGCCTCACACAGCGGGAATCACTAAAGCTTTACTGGACGATTTTGGATAGGATGCTGTGGGCCATCCGCCACACAGTCCCGACCTGACACCATCACATTTTCATCTCTTTATTCATATAAGAATCTGACAGGAAAAAGTTTAAAGATGAAGATAAGATAAAAGGAAGTGGAACGTTGGGGCAACTAGCATCAAAAATGCCGTGCGTCCCCCAAGGAAAGTGATTGAAAGTAACAGGGACTATGTGAAAAAATAATTGAGATGTATATCTAAGCTACACCCTTCTATATGATTTTTGAAAATAATTTTTTTTTTGATGTTTGGTAGCCTATGTATCTTTAATTTTTGAATAGCCCTCGTAGTTACCGTTTCTTTATTAAATAGGAATATTGATTTCGGCTATTTACGTTTTTTTTTTAATATACCGGTTCTTGCCGTAGATTATATAAAATACATGCTAGATTTCTCACATATAAAATGTTAATGCGATTATGTACTTAATTTCCGCCTAACTTAGGTGTACATATTTTTTATATCACTCATAGTAAATCGTTATAAATTTTAAGGCAATCTCAACTAGCTCACATAAATTTAAGCAGCACTGGAGCAATATTCTTGTGAATACCCCCATTATGTTACCAGTTACCAACTCAGCTACTAACAAACAAAAATTGTAATTGTACTGGCTGTTCTATTACTAACATTCCATCATAGAGTTTATATAAATTTACATACCTAACCTAACAATACTTACAAAAGCAGTATTTTACATTCCGCCCTGATTTCATTTTATATTTTTCTTACCCTTATTAGTAATTTTTATTAGCATGAATCCATTTTTCTACCATCGTAGCAGATAAAGTTAACCTCGAACTATTTAGTAACAGATGTTTCGTAATAAGAAATTAGATGTAAAAGTTTAATACAATACATTATATAAAAAGTTATCACACGTATCTGTTGATTAAACCTTGACAATTACAAATGCACTAGAAATTAATGCTTTTTCATACTCTTTATCCACGGTTATTATTACATCATTACCACAAAGTTTGTTGCTCTTTTACTGTTTGAAAGAGAACAATTACATAAATTATGATAACATTCTTGAAACTTTAGTAATTTAATCAACATGGCTGCATAGCAAAAATAATTTCATTGTTACCGTATGATTAAATCTAGATGGTGCACTACGTTTCCGCATCCGCCCTGACAGCGCAAGCCCGGGAAACAGCTGAGAAGCGCCAAGGACCTCCAGATGTTTTCGGTCAACTTCTTCGAAAAGCCGGTGGAATGGGAGACATTCGCGATTGCCCTGTATGTTATCTTTTTACTTATTAGCATTTAAAGTTGCTAACTCATTTGTCTATTTTATTTCAGAGTGCCTGTGGTGCGAAGATACAAATCTGCCGGACTTTGATGAATAGGCCGGAAATAGTTTCCGTTGGAGTGGTTTGGGATAGTGAACGCCCATCTCTCGACCATATTATGGATGTATTTGCAACAGTCGGAACCACTCTGAATCTTCGAGATGTTTTTCACAGTGTTGTCGACAACAGATGGGCAGCAATTACTACTCACAACCTAGTTGGAGTTGTTACTTATTATGGAAAACATTATTCCACATTTTTCTTCCATACAAAATTGAGAGTATGGATTTATTTCGATGATGCTACAGTTCGAGAAGTTGGACCTCGCTGGGACCAAGTCGTCGAAAAATGCCGAAGAGGACGATACCAACCATTGTTACTCCTATATGCTGTACCTGGTGGTACTCCTGTCAATACCGAAAATGCTCCTAAGGTTATAACACCTTTCCAAGCAGAAAAATCTGTAAACAAAAAGCCTCCACCAGGTCAAAATCTTATGAGGAGGTCAGTGACTCCTAGTCCAGAAAAACCCAATGTTGGTAACACAAGAAGAGCCATCACTCCAAATCCAGATGTCACTCTGTACACCCAACAAAGACAAACACCTATCCCAAGACCGTATAATGAATATCAAAATTTATCCGTCATTCAAGACAACCTATACAACTCCAATTCACAAGATGTCGATACAGTGGATGGGGATATCGGCCCAGAACCCAATTACATCAGTAGAAGAACTGTTGAAAATGTTTTAAACGCACAACATATGAAATTACACCCTGTGCAAAGAACATTTAGTAATGGTTCTACTATTTCTAATCCAAGCGATGGATTGTCAATACCGGATCATCAAAATGTTCCGCGAAGAAGAGATTCTGGGAATTGGAGTGGCGACAGAAACAGCGCATCGTCTTCATCCAGTACCACTATGGATAATCCATATTTATATTTGGTTGGAAAGATCCATCATCGCCCTGGTAGTGTTCCAGGAAGTCCAACCAGAACTAAGGCTGGAGATGCTTCCAGCGGAAGTAGTGGAATGTACGACGCTGGATACGACTCTTATTCTTTATCATCAAATGATTCTATTCCAATTCAACAAGGATTAAAACATAACCTACAACTGGCTAAAATACCAGAAGGAGGACCTACATTAACACACCCAGCCGCTGCAAACGGAGATGACTGCGAAAAACTTTGCCGAGAAGCAGATCAACTTCTGGATAAATCTAGACAAGCAGAAGATCTAGAATCGGCTCTAGTTTTGTGCAACGCAGCAGCAAGTAAAGCCAGAGCAGCTATGGACGCCCCTTACAACAATCCAAACGCTATGGTATTTGCAAGAATGAAACACAATACTTGTATAATGAGAGCTCGAGGCCTACATCGGAGAATTCTGCAAGAGAAAGAAGAAAAAGAAGGAGTTTTAGACATTCGTCATACGCGAGAAGGAAGTAGTGGCAGTGGAGGCAGACATTCCCGGCAAAATTCTAGAGACAAAACATCTCATTCAAGACAAAACAGTAAAGAATTGTTAAATATCCAACCAGCTGCTCCAGAAAAAGTTTCTCCTAAAAATATTGAAATCTACGCCACACTTCCAAAGAAGAAAGGCGTATTAAAGAGTAAATCAAATTCCATCAACATAGAAGGAGATGAAGAATATATATTACATGATAAACCTGGTCGCGAATCCAGAAGCCTGTTTTCAAGATCCAAAAACAAGGATGAAGATAAACTCCTAAGAGAAAAGCGATCCAGAAGTGAAGATCGCAATAAAATCAGTCGAGATTTTTCTATAGCTCCAGCTGAAATTCTCGCTAATGCTAAAGATACATTAAAACGTGAAAAATACAAAGAAGAAAAAGACGAGAAGAAAGATAACAAAGATACTAAACCAGGAAAGAAGCAACATAAAGTACGACGAAAACTTCTAATGGGAGGATTGATACGAAGAAAGAATAGAAGTATGCCAGATTTGACGGAAGGAAAAGGAGAAGAAACCAATACTCCTTTACCCGATAAGACTCAACAATCTGTTGATGATAGCAGTGTAGGGTTAAAGGGCACAGAAAAAATTGCAACAATGTGTGGATATCTATCAGAAGGCCATTTGGAGTTTACTGGAAACATTACCACTCCTCCAAACTTAGAACGAAGTAAACTCATGAGGAAAAGCTTCCATGGAAGCGCGGGAAAAGTTCTCACCGTTGCTAAAGTTCCTCCGCCTCCCCCTTTACGTACGACTTCCCAGCTTAGTTCCTCTAAGCTTCCCGAAGTGCAAGAGAGACCGCCATATCCATTACCAGTAGAAGCCACTAACCCTAGCTACTATCATCCTAACCAGCAGATTTATTCGAACACTAACCAACAAAATAATCACCACGATTATACAGTGGAACCTCAATCGCTTCCTTTCCTTCCTTATGAACCTCCTAATATTAAAAATGTTAACTATATGTACAACAATACTGTTGTTACACAAGCTGATGTCCATCAGGAACAAAGTCCTTTGAGAGGAAATCATTATAATGATCAATATTATCAAGTAAATACCGATAGTGGAGTAGATGAAGTAGATTGTATGCCACATATGCCAGAATCGATTCAAGATTCAGAATTACCGCCATATCCGAGTCCTTTAACATCTGCAATTCATTCTCGGCAAGCAAGTGAAGATTTTCCACCGCCTCCTTCGCCATTAGATTTATCTGCGTTAGATGAACAATTAAAAGAAATGCGTCAAACGCCTTCACCGAAACCTTCAATAACAATGCATTCCAGTTCATTATTGAGTGAATTGCAGAAAAAGAGACAACAGATTCTTTCGCAAGAAAGAGAAAAAGAACAACGAAATGAACCTGTCAAAAGTGGTGATACTTGGTTACGTGAACTGCAAGCCAAGCAAGCTGCTTTGAAAATGAAAAAGAATCAGGTTGATGGTAAAAATGGACAAGAAAATGTTAATAAAATTATGAATCACTTTACAAATTTAGTGCAAGACAATTTAAATCCAAATCGAAATCAGGAAGTTAAAGATAATAAAAGTTCTGTCAAAGATTTAGCATCTAGATTTGAAAAAGTTAATATTCCTTTGAAACCTGAAATGCCAACAAAACCTATACCCATATCAATGCCTGAAAATTATTCTGAAGGCCCAACAACACCAGAAATTCAACAATCGATAAACGAAAAATTAGGAATTTCTGGTGCCAGGGAAAACAGTATAGAAACTGGTGTTCTTTCTTTACCCAGAAGAAATTCTGTCGAAATTGATCAAAGTCAAATCGATGAAGAAATCCGCGAAGTTGAAATGTTAAGTCGAGCTGTCAAACAAAGTCTTCATCCAGAACACAATATAAAACGCCCTAAGAGTGGTAAAAAGAAAAGCGTTTCATTTTGTGATCAAGTTATTCTGGTAGCTACTGCTGAAGATCAAGAAGATGACAGCTATATTCCCAATCCAATTTTGGAACGAGTTTTACGGTCTGCTTTAAACAAACCAGAAACTGCTGCAATTCAGCAAGAAATCAGAAGTTTGCGGGAAGCAGAAATGAAGAAAGAAGCCGCAGCTCTGAAGAGAAATTCTCCTGTTATTGAAGAACAAATTAAATATCAACAAAATTATTCACAAAATGTTTCTGCTACAGTTTTACCACAGCAGTATGCACCAGAATATAATCAAAATGAAAACAGTATACCACCTTCAAATAATCAACCTTACCATGGTAATCAAAATGAAGCGTCTAGAACTTATGGTAATCAAATTGTGCAACATGTTGAACCTTCCAAAACTTATGGTAATCAAATTATGCAACAAAGTGAACCCCTTAAACCATACGGTAACCAAGTTGTTCAACAAAATGAACCACCGAAATCTTATGGTAGTCAGATGGTACAACAAAATGAACATCCTAAACCGTATGGTAACCAAATTATGCAACATAATGAACTACCAAAACCTTATGGTAACCCGGTTCTGCAACACAATAATGAACCTATTAAGAATTACGGAAATCATATGCAACAAAATGATAGTGCAAAACTTTACGGAACCCAAATTGTACAAAATGGCGAGCATCCTAAACCAGCAAATAATTATCCCATTAATCCCGCTTATAATCAAACCCAACCTCAATTATTACCGCATCAAAATAGACCTCAATATCAACCTAATTATAATGTTCAAAATACATACTCGCAAAATTCTTGTCCCCCGAATTCATATCCACAAAATTCTCACTCGGTTGATCATTATCAACCACAACCATATCCAACAAACAATTACAATAGTCAACAATCAAATTATAACCAGCATGTAGTACCCGCAGTTAATGGCTACAGTCAAACTTCTCAACAAAATTACAATTCAAATACACTTCCTACACATAATCAAAATTCGCAACAAAATTATAACCATCCTCCAAACGGTTATAACCCTAATTATCATCATTTGGCGCAACCTTTGCGACAATCTCCAGTTCAGCATCACGTTTCACAACCTTACTATCATCAGCAACAATCAGAGCAACCAATAACTTCACATCAACCGTTGCAAAATAGTAATCATTATCCTTATATGAATCAGCACACTCCGTCACCGTTAACAATACAACAGCAACAATATATTACCAAAGGACAACATCTTCAAAGCATGAATCAAAATATGAGATCTCCTTTATTACCAACCGGTACAAATCATCAACAAATTTATTACCCCCAACAAAATACAGTTCCACAACCGCCGTATCAACGAGTACCAGTTTCATCAGAATTTCAAAATACACAGCCAAGATTTCCGCAAGAAGAAATTAATCATGGGCCTTATCAACGAATACCAACAAATGAAAACAATTTACCATATCAAAGAGTTCCACCGTTGCACAGCACGCAACCACAAAATAATACCCACCAAGAAATGTCACCTTACCAACCAGTACCAACGAAAAATTCCCCATACCAATACGCCTTACCGCCAAAACAAATTCTACAACAAAAGAAGAGCGTTAGTTTCGAACCGGGAACTAAAGGCGGGAACGAATCCCCAACTCCTAAGGCGATAGTTTCGCCTATAATTGTAAACCAGCCACAAAATGACAATAAAGCAAAGTGTAATTTGTGTCGAAAGAAATTAGTGGCTTCCCCTGAACTCTACTGCAGTGATTGTGAGTTTTATATGTCAAGATTTAAGCCAAGGACTTGATAGTAAAGTAGTTAAAGGTTAGAAAGTATTAAGTATTCAAATGTGATACTACTTAATGTTCAAATTAGATAAGAAAATAAGTATTCTTGTCCGTTTAGATCTCTTTTAATATAAAGTTTTATTAATATTGACATTTTGTTATAAAAATGTGATAATTTGTATATGTATTTTTCTACGAATGATATTAAGAATAGATTTTATATAATAATAATAAATGAAATATAATAATGTTTACAGATTAAATTAGTTCATAATATCATAATGCTTCCTAATTCCTTAAAAAAAAAAATTGCAACCTGAATTTGTCCACATAAAGATATAAATATTAGTTTTGATAAAAAATAACGATAATTTTCATTTTAATAATTTATTTATAAATATTAATATTGATTAAATTATTAAAATATCTTTTAGAACTCATTCAATTAAAATGATACAACCTTTTTAATTTTAGTTCTGTTTATTGTTATAAAAATCGACGTTTCGGCAGCATGAACTGCTGCCTTCTTCAGGGAATAAACAACAAATAAATAAATAAATAAAAACATTAGCAACAGATAACCATGGTGACAAATTACAACATATTTAATATAGGAAGCCATGCCAGGCTAAGATCTAAACCGTCACAATGATTATTATTCTAGGTTTTGAAAATCTCAATGGCTTCAATTAACCTATTGAGGTGTGTTGGTCTCGCTAGTATTTTTCTTTCTTCGAATTTTATACGGTGGAATTCTTCCAAGGCGTGCTCTGCAAATGAAGATTTTTCTGGTTGCTTCAATCTGATTGAATGCTGGTGTTCATATTCAATCACATGGAATCTGGTAAATCCCTGATGACTGAAGATGGATGACGTCTTTTACTTGTCTCAACATATGTCGAATTTTAACATATGGACACAGAGCACAAATTAATGATAATAAAGGAACTGATCTGTGATATGGAGAAGACGAATACTTCATGGTCTTTTCACAAAGAATTCTACCAATCTTGCCCGTGACATTTTTGACATAAGGAAGCGAAGCAAACAATATGTCCCTTTCATTAACATTGTTAATAGGTCTTTTCGATTTCAGACATTTTTCGATAGAAGATTTAGAAAATCCATTCTTCATAAAAATATTCTTAATTTCTTTCATCTCTTCTTCTAATTTCTCTGAATGACAAATTTCTGAAGCTCTTCTCATTAGGCATTTAATTGTATCATATTTCTGAGAAGGATAATGTGAATTGGCATTAATATATTGATTAGTGTGCGTAGGTTTCCTTTAGACTGAATGTAGTAAAGAACCATCTTCTTTTCTTTCCACTAATACATCCAGGAAGGGAATAATGCCATTTTCTTCGACTTCTACGGTGAACTTAATATTTTCATGGATGCAATAAACTCTAGCATTGTGACGGTTTAGATCTTACTCGGACAGGGCTTCCTATATTAAATATGTTGTAATTCGTCACCATGGTTGCTAATGTTTTTGTTATTATTTATTTATATATTTGTTGCTTATTCTCTGAAGAAGGCAGCAGTTCATGCTGCCGAAACGTCGGTTTTTATAACAACAAACAGAACTAAAATTAATAATCATTTTAATATTGTTTCCTTCAAAAATATTCCAATAAAATTGCGCTTACACCAACTTTGTTTCCAGTCTGGAAAATGCTTGTGGTATGTTCTACCAATATTTCACAAAAATCATTCTTTTTACCTTCCGTCACCTCTAGGTAAGGAAGGTATTGTCTTTGGTCAAAAAATTCGGTGGTTAGTTTTCATTGAATAAGCACGTTTTAGGGTCTTTACAATACGATTTTACTATTTTTACGATGATGTCTGTATGTGTGTGTGTGTGTTCGTGTGTGCGTGTGTGTGTGTGTGTGTGTGTGTGTATGTATGTGTGTGTGTGTGTATGTGTGTGTGTATCCCCGTCGTTTCGGACACGATATCTCCAATACTAAAATTCCAAAAATTACAATTCTTGCGGATTCCTCTTCCTAACAACCATATGTAGATCTGTTTAGATTTTGGTTATAATTGGTCAACCGGAAGTACCCTCATTTGAAGATTTTAATAGTTTTTCTTGGCAAACTCAGTTAAATGTTATTATAACTTAAAGAATATATTATTATCTATACGATTTGATTGCATTTTATATTTGTTATTCAACAGATATGAGTTAAAGAAGAATAAAGATAATAAATTTGATATAAATTTCATTATTCAGCCAGCTATGCTAACTTAACCATGGAAACTGCTAATACATTCAGGTAATTCAAATTGACAGATGTCAGTATCAATAAAATGTAAATCAATAAAAGAAAAAGGGAAGTAACTCTAGTGTTAGAAGTTTCTAGATATAGGTAAGAGAGACGATTACATTGGTTTGAACATGTTATGAGGAGAGATGAATATATTAATAGAAGGTGAAAGAAACATAGGAAGACCAAATATAAGATGAAAAGACTGTATTGCAGAAGACTTGAGAGAAAAGGAACTGAATGAGGACGACACGGAAAACAAAAATGAGTGGAAGAAGAAAATAAAAAATAGCGACCCCCTAACGAATGGGAAAAACTAAAGAAGAAGATGTCAGTGTCTAGTGCAATTTGCATAGTTTGTTTATGAAATAACTTTACTGGGAATATAGGATCTTTTGCAAGAAAATTTATGTATAGGGCGCGTGTAGTGACATCACTTTGCTGACTTTGGTAAGCAGATATGGGACCCGTGTCAAAATGACAGCAATTAATTATGTCCATAACTGACAAGTGTTATAATTTTTCATTCAAAATATCATAATTTCTTATTATTATTTTTTGGTTATCAGGAGTATGGAATTCAGTTGCCGAGAAAGGGAATCACATAATACCAAAAATTTAGAATCTTTAGTAAGAAAATTTATGTATGGATTTTGTACATAATACACAGGATTGACGGAAGGTATTGTGCTGGCCACATCAGATTTTTTTAAAAAAAGTTTATAATAGTGAAAATGTTTGTAAAAAAAAATGTTGATTAAAAAAGTTTTTGGGCGTCATTTTGTTAGAGATTAATAATTGTAGACCGTTATAATTAGCAACGGTCTACAATTAAAGGTTTTGCAGACCAGACATTTAAAAGTTTTAGGGTTTCAGTTTATTAAAGGTGAAGCAAAAAAATACATTTTGTCTGGATTTCAAATTCTACTAGATATAATCATCTCAAATTTTCAAACTAGACATAAATAAACTCAAACATAAACTATAGAAATTAATTCTACTACTCCGGACCAGTAGAAACACATCTCAATTCCGATTGAATTTGAAATCCAGTAGAATTTAAAGTTACAAAATCAAGGCCCTCTACAAAGAGCTACTTTCAACCCGTGGTATAAAAACAGGTACTTTAAGAAATAAATAAATTTTACTGTTACTATCTATCAAATGAGGTACTATACCAGTGGTCGGCAAACTTATTAGTCAACAGAACCAAATATCAACATTACAACTATTGAAATTTCTTTCGAGAGCCAATTTTTTTAAACTTAAACTATATAAGTAGGTACATTGCTATTAACTTAATTAGGGTACTCCTAAGCTGGCCTTTGCTAAAAACATCCTCAATCTGATTGAGATAGCTACGTTCGCTGAGGTTGACCCCTACCAACTCTCTCAACCACACTCGTCTTGTTTACTTGTATCATTGATTATAAATACTGACGTAAACGTTTACGTTAGGATATATAATCAATGCTTGTATCGTCTATTTACTTTCGTTCATCCTCTCTTATGTCCAAACCTTCTCTACATACCTTTCTCTCCATAAAATTAACTTAATAAACTTTATTTAAAGTTTTAAGTCTTAAAACTATAGGTACGTTGAATAAAACTTGAGTTTTCCTGTCCATAATAATCTTGTTATTAACAAAATTAATATATGTATGTATGTATAACACATATCAGGTTAAAGTATTTTATTACTAAGTTTAATAAAAAAAAATTCACCTAAACCCCCATCTAACGGCACAAAGTTTCAATCGCACTGTACGTGCGCGCCCGCACGAGGTATTTTGTGGAAGAGTGGAAGAGCCACACTCAAGGAGCCAAATAGTCGCAGCTAGCAAGCCGCGGTTTGCCGACCACTATACTATACCATAGTCAGATTTTAACTAACTTAGATAACAACGCGAAAATATACGTAAATTACTGAGCATTAGTGAAAAAAAATGTTTAAATGTTAATTAGTTCGCAAACTACAAGTTTGAAGTCAGTGGCGGCTCGTGCACTAAAATTTTGGTGAGGCAAGGTCAAATGCCTTATAATTGAAAGTTACATTTTTTAAGGGATGTGCAAATGCGTATTTATCCCCTTTCATGTACAAAAATAAATTGCCTGATCACAGAACATTTTAGGAAAGAGCATCCGGCGCTTACGTCAAAAAATCCTATGAATCTTTCTACCACATTCACATTACCGGAATTTACATTTACATAACGTAAAATTACTGATAAAAGTGATTTACAATTAATATCGGTAGTTTCGTCTACTTGCCAAGAAATAAAAATCTGTTGTGGCCAGCACAATACCTCTCGCCATTTTCATTTTATGTTGCATAGGGCGCGAGCAGTTATGTGACTTTGTTGGCCTTGGCAAGCAGATGTGGGGGCCCATGTCAGAATGAGAGCTAGTAATATACATAGGTGTCAAATATTATAAGTTTTCATTCGAAACATTATGATTATTTTCCTCGACAAGTATATTCCATACTAATGGATGACAAATAAATATCAGAATATTTTGAAATTTTGAATGAAAAATTATGACATATGACAATTTGTGACATCTATGTGAATAACTACTAGCCGTCATTTTGACACGAATCCTCATATCTGCTTGCCAAGGCCAACAAAGTCACATGACTGCTCGCGCCCTATAAGTACACACCAATAATTGAAATTGTTTCTTTCGTTCTATGAGAAATTTTATCCTACTATTCTAATATGTTCAATATTCTTCAAATTCATTGACGGTATTAGCGGTATTTCTTAAGGATATATGTAATATTAACATACCTGTAATTTAAATACATAATTAATTAATAATACAAAATATATATTAAATGTACTCATACCTCCCAGAAAAATCTGACACTGACATTTTGTATTTATTTTTCAATTACAAAAATTTAAATATCGCAACTGTTTTTCGGTCAACGAGATTTAATACAACAGATTATTTTATATTATTATATACTATATCTCCAAACCTATACGAGATAGAATAAAAAATTTAAATGTGTCAGATTGAGAATTTAATTATCTTTAATGTTTGTAGTAACAAATTTTCAAAAAATAATATTTAGAAATTTTTTTTTAGAAACTACCACTTCCGGTTGTGCAATTGTTACCAGAACCTATCCAACTCTTCCCATTACTGTTAGATTGAGGAATCCGTAGTCAAACAGGTCTTTAGGGTTATAGAATTTGAGAAATCGTGCCTCCAACAACCTCACACACACACACACACACACACACACATCCTCACACACACACACACACACACACCCACACAAAGACATCATTGTAAAAATGTTAAAATCGGATTCTATGGACCTTAAATTGTGCTTATTCAATAAAATCTGGATATGCGATTTTTAGCATGAATCCAATACCTCTCTTAGCGAGAGGTAAAAAGGGATTTAATAATTTCGTAGTCTATTTTTTTATTTATAACAAAATGAATGCAATCTATTAAATCATTTTGAATAGTTTTGGAAGTACCACAAAATACCGATTTATTATTGATATCTTTCTTCAAAAATATTTTTAATTTATCGTCTCGTTTACTCATTAGTAAAACTAATTCTTTAAAATGACCTTTATTACAAGATTCTTCGGTTTCATTATGACCTCTAAATGGTAATTCTTGTGTACATAAAAAAATTGAAATATCAATTAATCTTTACAGAATTTTCCTATTTTCTTCCACTTTCAAATTTAAATTTTGAATTTCAATTTTTCTTGCACTATCAATAGCGATAGAAATATTTTGCTTCATATAGTTTATCTTCGTACGATAATTTACTAAATGGATTTTTGTGAATTAAGAAGTTAATAATGTCATCGGAATGCCTTATATTATCAGTATCAGAAGTTCCAGTCAAAGTTGAAGCCATTTTGTTTGTTTTAACTAAAATTTAAAATACAAAAACAGTACGTACGTAAAACATAAAAACAACGAAAAAAATAAAAGAATTAAATACTTACTGCAATGCAAGTTGTTTGTTTATTGTTGAATTTGAATTCACAATGCAGTAAATAATATTAGTATTAATTATTATTCAATCTTCAATCTTATTTGCAAGAATATTATAGAATATACAACTAATGCAAAATGAAGTAGATGATAGATGTCTTGAACGTATAGTAACGGCCTCTGTAGGATCGCTTGGAAATTAAAGTGGCTATCTTTTATCCTTTACGCACTCATTGCATTTCTCATTTAGGCATGCCGCAAAACCAGCTCTTTCTCTAGCACACGTATTTCTTATCGGAATTCCTAACTGGATCAAAAACATTAGGCAGTATACTATCATTTCGAGAAGCACTTTATAGGGTGTAAATTAGGTGAACTGCATTACATATTAGTTATGGTGGTGGTTTAAATTCTTTTGATATTTATAAAGACAAGCATTAGCGGAATAAGTTAAATTTTAATTTACATACTACTTTACATTATTTACAGCTTTATTTCTTTTCCGGTGAGGCACTGCCTCACCTGCCTACCCTGACAAGCCGCCACTGATACTGAATGTCTTATTCACTGCGCATGCGCGAAGAACAAAGTGGCAGCTATTTTAACATTTTAAGTAAACGGCGAACTGATAAAATTAAAGAATTTAGTTATAATAAAGAATATAAACTGCACAAAAACAAAATAGCTAAAGATAATGTGTGGAGAACCATTTCAGTTGTACACTAAATTATTTAGTAAATTTGTATGAAAATGAAATTAAAATGGAATGTAAATTAAGGGTGCGTTGAAAAAACAGCGCCGTGAGGTGATGCTGAGTTAATTAAGAACTAATTGTAAATGATAAAAGTATTCCACAGATGGCTCTGTGTTTGCAGGTTCAAATCTTAGCTAATATGAAATTAATACCTCCCTGAGGCGGGACGGGGGACACATGTCTAGCGCAAAATAGAGGGTTGGATGGTTGGCAGAGTATTCTATTATCGAAGCTGTCTCGATATTAGTATGCTGCTCGAATTTTCAATTTCATTGATTTTGACAATTTTTTATTATCATTATTAGTAGTTTTGTTATTGGTATTGTCTCTAATATTTACAAAGGTACTTGTTAGTTTTTGTCGTTTTTGTTGTTATTCTTTTTGTTTTCATATAAATCTTTTTTATTTAATAAAAAAATTGATAAACCAAGAGAAATAATGCAAAAAGTCTGTGAAGCTGACTTCTTCGCTAGAGTGGAGATAGACTTGGTACAGTAAAAACTCCAAAACTTATATTTTTCTTTATAAATATTCTTAAAATAAATAATATATATTTTAAAATTTATATTTTGTAATTTTATTTTGGTCCTAGATATTGATTTATGTTAAATGAAATAGTTCAGTTTATTTTCTATCGTGAACCTTTTATTTTTAATAAGTATTTGTTTTCATTTGAAACGATTATTATTTATAGAAATTTGACTTGAATCATTAAATCATTTACAACCTGCTAAGGTTGGTAAACTGTATTTGATTTATTTCTAAATAATAATTAATCGATTATATTACTCAGTCCTATTATGAATGTCATTAAAGTACTCAAAATGAGGTTTAAAAAATGGATAAACCAAGTGAAATACTGTAAAAAGTGTGTGAAGTTGACTTTTTTAAGTAGAGTGGAGATAGACTTGGAACAAAAAAGCTGAAACATTAGTATTTCTTTATAATTATTCTTATAACTAATAATATATTGAAATTCTATTTTCTAAATATTGATTTATGTTAAATATTTCAGTTTATTTTCCATGGTGATCCCTTTATTTTTAATAAATAATTGTTTTCATTTGAAACGATGATTATTTAAAAAAATCATTTGATTTGAATCATGATTTAAATCAAATTGTTTAAATCATCTACCAGCTGCTAATCAGATGGGTATACTGTTTTTTATTTATTTCTAAATAATATAATTAATCCATTATATTACTCAACCCTATTATGAATGTCATTAAAGTACTCAAAATGAAGTAAATGTCATTATGTATGATATGGCAATATACAGTGAAGATTGCCGAACGTACGGAATGAGTTTGTGGGTGAAGCAAATAGTAATAATAGTATGGTGAGAAATTTCTACAAATTTCTTTTGACTAGTTTAAAATATTGATTTTAAGCTTACCAAAACTGAATATGTTATTCAAGTATTCCGCGGTTTAATATTGGGTTACATCGTGTTTATTAGCAATACCTGCTTTAATTCTATTAGGCATTGTATCCCTAAGCCCTGCACATTTTCCTGTGATCATTGTCATATATGTCTTGCAAGGTAGGTTTTACTGTACCCACTAGATTTATACGAAGTTGTTTTTCATTGTGCCAAAAGTAAAGGGTTGCGGTACAAGCTAAATCTGGACTAGAAGATGACCATTAAAATACCGGTCAAACTATTATCACCAGCAATTTGGTCCACAGTTTTTAAAGTTATAAGTCTATATTTAAAGAAGCCGAAAGAATTTTGTAGAAATTTCTAACTATTTGTGTAGAGTTTATAATTTCTTAAAAATGTAAACTAGCCGAAATATTATGAGTTTGGGCTCGTATATCAATTGCACTTGACACTGATATCTGTCAATCAGAAATCAGAATTTTTTTTAATGTAGTACATAGCTATTTTTTTATTTAACTCTAAATCCATTGAATATGATGCATAAAATCCAATCAAACCGTATAGAGAATAACATATTCTTAAATATTTTTAATCACATTAAAAGTGAAAAATGATATTTAACAGCGTTTTTTCAAGAAAAACTGTTAAAATCTTCAAGTGAAGGTACTTCCGGTTGACATTTTCCATCCTAAATTTAAGAGGAATGCGAAAAAAATGTAATTTCTTTGAATTGTAGTATTGGAGTTATCGGAACCGAAAGAATAGTCACACACACCACACACACACAAACACAAATACATACAGACATCGTAAAAATGGTAAAACCGTATTCTAGGGACTTTAAGACGTGCTTATTCATTGAAAACTCATCACCGATTTTTTTAACCAAAGACAATACTTTCCTTACCTAAAGGTGACGGAAGGTAAAAAATGACACACTTTATCAAAATACAAACTATCTGATTAGAAATTAAAAAATTCGTGACTAACGTAAAAATATAATAATAATCTGAAATTAAAATGAATTTTGCATGAATCCACCTAGGGGCTCACAAATCAGGGTATGATGGTAGTGCTTCCGGTTTAACCGGAAATGACATTAACTTTCATATTGTAAATAGGACACCCTATATATTTTCATATATTTGGAATCTAAGAAAAATTACGAATTCAACGATATGTTTGAAGTGAATTTTTATTGAAGAAATAAATTACAAAATCGCAAGATAAAATTATGAATAATTATCCTGGTAGGCTGTGATAAGGAATTGATTATTTTTTTGTACCAAAATATGGAATCTTACAAAAATAACCTACTTTTTAAACAGTTAACTTAAATATTACTTAATATTATCTCAATTGTTTTCACATCTTGCTTGTTATCATGGCTTAGCAGGTTAATTATGCATCAGTTTCTCCTACGTTTTTATAATTTATTTCTTCAATAAAAATGCTCTTCAAGCATATCATTATTCGTAATTTAAAATAAATTCCAAATATATGAAAATATATATGTGTCCCATTTGAAATATAAAAGTTAATGTCATTTCCGATCAAACCGGAAGCGCCTGTCATATCACATACCATGATCTGTGAGCCCCTAAGCCTACTCCATTTCACGTAAGAAAATATCATTGGTTTAGATAGTTCACAAAAGCGAAAAAAATATGACCTGTCAGTTGTCAGTTATCAAATAAAATATACAGAATTAAGTAATGTTTCACCATGTTTTGTTGTAATTTTTAATATTCATGTTTCGGACATTTTTACAGACAAAAATATTTATAAATATATTTCTTTTTATTTTTGACAAAGTTTGGTTTCACGAATTTAAATTATTTATTTACTTCATGTAAAAACGGTCGGCTCCCAAGTGCCATCTATTATTTTCTTACGTGAAACGAAGTATAGTTATCTACTATTTTCTTACGTGAAACGAAGTATAGTTTACAAATATTTAAAGAGATTTAGAAAATAATTATAAATAAAAAAGTTGTATTGAGTGACCCATTTCTTTGAATTTTATTCCAGTACATAATATGTACTATTATGTTATAAAAGTGATGTATTTCAAGGCCATGAGTATCCAAAGGGAAAGGGTGACATCTAATACACTCCTTCTTATTACAAAAAATATTCATAATACGTACACGCACTGAAATCCACGTATTGGCTTTGACGGCATGTTCTAAATTTATCTTCCCGCTCTGTTTTCTAGGTCACGGTAAGTACTTTTCGCCGCGTTCATGAGATGGCAGCAGCCTTTCTGTGAGTTGAACAACTGCATTGAACGTAGTCCAAACTTGTTGGCGCTTACATCGGTTGAAAAGATGTCGGTGTGTACGGCAGTTACCTGTATTGTCAGTGTAAATGTCAATGGCGAGTGTGTGTGACTTGTAGTAAGGTAACTTGTATATTTTACGGTAAATAATGAGTACCACAGGAGGAATATTACCTACGTATCAACGGTTTGTCAATGGGGTTCCAGTTCCATCATTTTCTCGACGGTCATTCCGTCCAAGAGAGAAATATTTAATATTCTTAGTGTTTTTGACATTTGGACTTGTGTGTTTCGGTACTTTCTTTTTCCTCCCAGAGTTTCGAGGGTCCAACAGCACAGTAGACAGTGTTTATAAAGTTTACCAACACATGCAAAAAGCTGGACCTGAATTATTAATTCCAGCTCCTCCACATTTAAGTGAAAACAGTGACTCGTTAAAGTTGATCAGACACGATGATGAGCAACTGGACCCTCATGTTATCGACGACCGGGCGAAGTTACTCGCAAAAATCGAACAGGACAATGAATTAAAAGTGTTAGAACGCCCAAATATGGACTTAAACTTAAAACCTAAACTATCGTCAACATCTACAGTGTCTCGCCTCGCTGAAGACGGCATCCCAGATGCCACCTCGCGCGATGAGGGTGTTTTGCCCCAAGTAGTGCCCGTAGTGACTGTTCCTCCAGCTCATAGTGACCATTATCCGGACACGAACCGAGGAGAGGACCGTGATCCAGTTGCCAGAGAACGAAGAGCTAAAGTCAAAGAGGTAAGACTAACCTACTTAGACAGTCAATGCCCTTCACTTCTAAACTACATCTGAATTATCTTTTAAATTATCTCGAGATTTCTTGGTTTGAAATCCGTAACTGATTTCGTCACAGAAAAAGGGATTATGTATAAGAGTAAATAAACGGAAAACGTGATTCTGAGCTACTGAGATCGCTTATCGGTTCAATGGGATTTTGTAGTGTATCAGAAATGAATTTTTATGTTGTTAATGTGGGTTAATTTCTCGACTTTTGTGTAGTTTAGATGTTAACCGTACTAGAAATCTGTCATGCATGTATTCTTTCTAAATCAACAATTTATTTTGAGAGCGAACACATGTGTATGTGCTTTTTGCAAATTATTGCATGATGTTTGTAAAATTGAATGTTTAAATGAATATATTTATGTGTACATTATTTTATGTTTAAGGATCTGTAAGATCTTACTTACCCTGAACAAGGTATAAGTGTATACTTATGCCGAAACATCTGTTTTTAAATGTTGTATGAATCAAATTTCGAGTGTTAGTACTTAATTTAATACGAAGAAATATTTTGTAAAAAAATTCATGGACTTCACAAAATATTTCTTCGTATTTAATTAATTAAATCGTTCACGGTTCTTAATGTTACAATAAAAACTGTATAAAAACAGTTGAATATACAGGGTGTTGTCCGCGCCACCGGAACATAGAACTTTCATGTAAAATCATATTTTCGTAATTTCCTGCTTCCCTAATTATTTTAGGTAAAAATGTTTCAAAAACATGTTGTAGAGCATAAAATTCTACATCAGAATCAATGTACAAAATTAATTTTGCCTGCGCTATAACGGTAGGAATTAGGTATGAATATGTTGAAAATCACCCCAAATTTTGTACTTTCCTGGTTCTTTAATTATTTTAGGTAAAAATGCTTCAAATAAAAGTTGTAGAACTTAAAATTCTGCATCTGAATCAATCAAATTAGTTAACCTAGCTTGCCAAATAAATCTCGAACATTTGTTAATTTTTAGTTTCAATTCCATAGCTATCGCTATTTTTGGGGCGATTTTCGACATTTTCATACTTAATTTCTGCCGTTACAAGGCACGTAAAATTAATTTTGTTTATTGATTTAGATGCAGGATTTCAATCATTACAACTTTGTTTTTACCCAAAATAATTAGGGATCCAAGAAATTAGAAAAATATGATTACATGTTAAAGTCGTATATTCCGGTATCGTGGTCAACACCTGTATACCCAGTTTAATATTGTTAGTTTCAACAACACCTATAATATGCAAATTGATAAATTTTAAATGTCAATAATTTTCCTTGAAAACAACGTGCATTAAATTTTACAATTTGCGGATATCAGCTACTTAATACATTTTTAATATTTTTATTCATACTCACTTATAAACTTCAATTATTGATACCGTCTACTACCTTGAAAATTAATCTTTACTAGTTACTATACTTCATTTCACGTAAGATAATAAGCGAGCAGGAAAATAGCGTAAAAGGTATAAATTCTGCCGTCTGATTGGGCAGAATGCAAACCTAGTGCATAAAAACGAAAAAATATCATGTCAGTTGTCAGTTATCAAATAAAATCTACAGAATTAAGTGATGTTTAACCATGTTTTTTTTTACGTAATTTTTAATATTCAGGTCTTATACATTTTTATATATAAAACATTTATTATTGACAAAGTTTCGTTTCACGAATTTAAATCATTTATTTAATGCATGTAAAAATGGTCGGCTCTCAAACGCCATATAGTATTTTCTTATGTGAAATATAGTATAGGTGGTAAAATTGACAGCTAACTTGTTAAAATTGTGTTTTGATATTGTTATACATATTAAAAATAAGTGTCAACTGCAACTAACAAGTTTTGGATATAATTTTAGATTTGATTTACAAGTGAATAACAAATAAAATGTTATACAATACACGCCAGGTAACTGTTTTACTGCCTCAAGGAGGTGACAGGCTCGCCTACCCGGCTTGCCAGTTATTTACTCCTTTCAGGAGTAAAAACCATTTTACTTGGTTTGTAATGTAAAATTAATACTAAATTTTGTGCAATAAAAACAGCATATAAGTACAAATAATTTAGAACGAAATATTAATTTTACGTTTAATTGTTTGATATCGATTTTCATATTTTTAAAATATACAAACTGATACGAACAATATAAAGTGAAGCAATGTCAACATGCATGGCCAGTAACATTTGTGTCATGCTTAATTCACCGTTACGTTGAGAAACAACAGTTTTGTGAAAAATTTAACATTCTTTCCACGTGTTTTTATATCTCTCATTCTCATTATTATCTTTATTTCTCGGTATCTTTCATTGCCATAGATACTTAATAATCTAGTAAAAACTGCTCGTTAGACAAAAATAAGACAAATGACATTGAATATGATCAGTTGCAGTTTAATTGCTATAAAAACTGCCGACAGAATTATGAGAAATTGCTACGTTAAATATAGCCATGCAATTCAATTATGAATTGGTTTAATCAATTGTAAAATTTGTTTATTATGCATGGTATTCAACATTATCGAAAACATTACAAACGATAATGAGAACAATGTTTTACTATGTTATAATACAGCTAATATTTGTTTTATCTTTTCGTGTTTATTTTTCCTTGTTTGGTAGTTTACTGTGCATATTTACATTATACAATTACATATAAATATTTCTATACAACAATGATAACCTCGCGGACATTCCTTGTTCAAATGGGGTATGTAATCATATGTCATAAAATATAAAAACTAACCACTAGCTTCTCAAAACTAATAAACATTAGTTTGTAATATTATTGTTATTAGCAATTTAATTGATTGGAGAAGGGATATGTGACGTCATCATAGTAGGATCGTGGAAGAAAACAACTAGATTGAGAGGGAAAGACAACCTACCACAACATAATCACGACACTGATCTACGAGCCCGAACTCATAATAGTTCGGCCGGTTTATATTTTCAACAAATTATAAAACCCACGCAAATGGTGGGAAATTTCTATAAATTTCTTTCGACTAGTTTAAAAGTCATATTTTATCATATCATATTACAAATAGTGAATATGGTATTCAAGTATTCCAACATTTAATATTGGATTACATCGCCTAAATTTTTATAATTATTTTCTCATATACTACGAATAATTATAAATAAATATATCATTACGGCATATTACCCATTGCTGGGTGTGTCAATCTGCATTATACACAGATATCGGTAATGATGAAATATTTGTACCGTGAGGGCGCTTGCCAGGTGTCACCTCACGGGCACTGATTTCTGGCGTGGAGAGTGCACCATGTAAGTGGAAATGAATCTATTACGGATGCCAGCCGTTAAGTATTATCACAGCCGCACGAGCGAAAAACAAGTGAAAAGGTGTCTATAACGGCCGGCGTCCGTTATTATAACAGCCGCCTGCCGTTAAGGTTCATGACAGGCGCCAGCAATTACAGATAAAGTATTTCTAAAAACAATCACAGTATCATGAAGAGCGTTATTGTATTATGAAAAATTTTGAACGCCACACGGCCGATATGCAAATAACGGACTCGGTTTACTAACTTCAGCCGCGTCCGTTATGTAATTCTTATCGGCCTAATGACGTTAGTAACTATAACAACAACAAATAACAAATGTCGTCGTCGGTTTTTTTTTTCTAAAATTAAAATAAAATTACTTATGTTATAAGAAAAATATAATATTAAATATTATTGTTAAAACGCCTGTTAATATATTTTGAGTTGGCTACGAGAACGTTACTAAGTTACGGACAGTTTTTTGATTGATATGTGAAAATAATTTGGATTAATGTTTAAAATGTCATTTGATATGTAAAAGGCTTCAAATTTAATTATATCCTTTTGAATACAACCGAAAGAGTTTATTTGTGTACTCAACAAATATAATAACATGAAATATGTTTTATTATCTAATAATCTAATTCTAATAAGTATAAATTTCATCTTCCATTGACAGATGGAAATTATGAAAACTAACTCTGAATTTGCAATAATTACGGAGGCTTTGACTCTAAGTCAGCAGAAAAAGTTCTGACTGTTTTGGCTTCCAGAAACTAGCTTGTTATAGTTGAACAGTACGCACTCGAACACCTAACCGTATTTGCAAACTTATCAGTGGTACGGTTGGAACAGTACTTAACGGTATTTTGTTACTGCGCATGCGTCTGAGAGTCACAAACTATCAGCAATGACAGGCTGGAATAAACCTAATAAGTGAAGTGCATAGTCGATTCTTTTGATTGTTTCAATATTTACCTGTTACCCGCATATCTATAAGTTGAAACATGCTATAGTAACAATTTTCTTTGAAAATTATGTTATCATTTACAGTTAAACTGTATAACTCTTCATGCTTTTTACCTACATTATTCTTACTTAATAATTTGTAAATATGTTGCTCACAATTGATTTGTTGGCTAAAGAATAAACAATTTTTGTTTACATTTGTTGAAGGTGAGTGTAACCGCTTTTTACGGTATAAGTAGCGAAGGCTGTAACACGGTAAACGGTGGTATTTGCGGTTCGCGAAGTCTGCTATTTACCCAGCGCACGGCTAAGCTTCGGTCACAGGTATCAGTGGCCTTGACCCCAGAACCTAACATTCTACTTTGGATACAACTTTTCAACATACTCTGTTTCCTGTAGCTGTACTAGCTGTCTAGTCAGTGTGAGTACTTTTATGGTGGGAATAAATATTTTACAAGAAAATTAATTCAATGACTTTTCAGTAATTTGTTGTTGATGATGAATATTTATTTGTGTGAAGTCAAGATGATGCAAATTATTCATAAATGAGTGATAAATTTTCAAGACTAAAATGATTGAAAATTTTCACATTTTTGCACGAGATATTTGTGTTCAAAATGATACATAAACTCATCTGAAACTAATGATAAATTTAAAAGTTTTTTTTTAGTAAATTACAATTAAAATAAACATATAAATTCATATATTTCTAAGTGCATTTTATATTAATAATTAATAAACACCATAATTATCTATTATTGGCGAACTTCACTCTTTGAGAACAAAATTAGCTCTATTAGTTCAGTCGTGGGGTAGGAAAATAAAGGTTTATTCTGCAAAAGGTCTGGTATTATTAATTTTTGGATATTATACACTCGTGGCCAAAAAAATAACTGGATACTTAAATAGTAATTAATAGTTTTTATCGTCTTGAAACAAACAAAATATGGGTTTATTTGTTTTTTTTTTGTTAAATTATGAATAGCTGATCTGTAAAGTAAAATTAGAAAATAAAAAAATAATTTAGCAAACACTTTATTTATTAAGAAAAGTTACTGAATCAGAATAATTAACAAAAGTAGCAAAATTATTTTTCTTTATTAATTAGGAGTTATAGCTGAGGTACGATTTATTTTGAATAAGTAATAGTGTGTATTGCCTCCCCGAACTGTAAAGACTTCTACCACATGCTTTGGTAAACTTTCAATACAATTGGTAACTCTTCGTGGTAATTAATTTTCCATTTTTCAGAAAGAGGCACTGTTAGATATTGAATAGTTTTTGGTACGGATTATCGATGCTGAACAATTTTGCCTTAACGTAATCCCATATTTTTCGCAGGAATTTAAGTTAGGGCTGCGCTGTGACCATTGTAATAATCGAATATTGACTTATTTTAAATGCTGCTTTATTATGTATGCAAAGTTAGGACGCATGTTGTCACCTTTTAAGATGAAATTCTCGAGAACAAATGGAGCAAAATATACTACGGTGTCAGCTTTGCATTTTCTAATTTACAGAACTTCCACCAAAACACCATATTTAACCAAAACTAGCTTAATATTTCAATACGTCGAAATACCAGGCCATGCCATTTTACTATCACTATCAAATAGTGTTCTTCAGAGTATGTAATATCCTGAAAACGGTTCTCCTGACATTCACCTCTCGCATTCTTGTTCATTTAATGAATACGGACAGAAATGGGATTCATATATGAACAATAAGGATCTCCAGTGCTCTATTGCCTAGTTTCTATGTTCTCGCCCAAAACGTAGCCGCTATACTCGACGTGCTACGAGCAAAGTTAGGCGAACAACGGACAGTAAGCAATATTTGCATAATCTACAGCGAACGGATCCTGCAGAAATTTCAATTTCACGAACATCTGCCATTTGGCAAAAGACAATAGTTGGTAGTACGACCCATTCTTGTAGTACAAATATTGCTGTAAAGCGATGTTTAAATGGGTTTGCATTTGCAATGCACAGTGTTCCTGATATTCGTCATCTGATGTATTCTCCTATTTGATAATAACGCCCAGTTACATTTCATGCAGTACTTCTGAGAAAAATCAAGGCTACAGTGATGTTTTGAATACTGTAATCATCTTCACCTGAAGTTTCTGTTCGGGTTGTATTTTCCGATTGAATTTTAACAAATTTATTCACATTCAGTATTATAAGTACTAAGAGTGCAATATACTACACGCCAAGAGTCATTAACCAACAATTATTGAAGAATTTCTAGTTACGATAGAATTTTTAAAAACAGATAATTTTGCACAGATTTAGTTTTCTTTCTATTTCTTAATAAATAAAGTGTTTGCTACATTTGTTTTATTTTCTAATCTTACTTTACAGACCAGTTGTTTATATTTTAACACAAAAATAACAAATAAACCCATATTTTATTTATTATAAGTCGTTAAAAAAACTTTTTGGTGTCCGGGTTTTTTTTGACCAGGAGTGTATATTCAGGTATCCTAATGAAAAAAAAAAAATTCCCTACAACTTTCATAATATTTGCATCATATTTTATTATATTTTTTTTACTTTGTTTTACAAATTATTTATTATTCATTATTTATTATTATTTTACTACTATATATACACATAAAAAACTTCTAATTTAATGGCTTATTAAAATATTTACAAAAGTATAATGCTATTTTTTAAAAATAGTAACCATGAAACGTTTTCAATAGCCGAGTTGGTTAGATCGTGACACCATAATTTCATGTGAGTTTAAGTAGTTAGCGGTAGTTAGTAATTAGCAAATTGTTCATCGGCAAAGAATTCAAATTTTCAAACCACGTTATTGTATCATTAATAGGATCAGAGTGGTGGATGAAAAAATTGCAGGAAAACGTTGACAATTTTTTTTTAATCATGTGAACTGTTATAAATGGTAAAACCTATTAGACTAAGTATTAAGTACGCAATATTATTTGTCTTTTAAGTAATTTAAATTTCTTTCATAATTGTTATGAACAATTGGCCAAAAACCTAAATATGCCACCATTTTTTCCCAATTGGCGGGAAGTTTTCATGCTCTGATTTCCGGAAACTTCTAAAACGTTGTTCAGCGCATTTTTCTGGACAGGTAAAATCGTAAATTTCCAGGACTATATAACCTTTTTAGAATGAAAAAAAGTTAAACAATAATATATGGTGGTTAATAATAATAATTAGTGAATAATTGTACATAATTTGTAAAAAAGAAAATATGATCCAAATGAAGCATTAAAGAAATTTTGTAAAAATTGCTGTTTGAAGCGCTGTAGCTCGCTATCTATTGGTTATAGAAAAAAAGTTTTAGATTATAGTTGTAGGGAATTTTATTCACAACACATTTAGAAATAACTATTTTTGCCCTAATGCTTATTAATGAAAAGATATTTTGAAAACACCGATTTTTCGTCATTTTCCAAGATGGCGGCGCTTTCCGAAATGCACCAAGGTCGAAAATTTGTATTTTTATTAGGACCCCTAATTATTCAATATATCCGAAAATCACAAATACCCGACCTTTTGCAGGGTAAATCTACCCCACAACTGGACTATAATGGATCCATTGTTCTTTTAATATTTACTCCTCCTTTGAACATATTTAATATTTATTGTATTTGTGTTGAGTATTTGTGTTTTGATAGATTATACTCTTGCGCTGTATATACACTCTTATTAAATATAAGAATCCACATTTCGGCACAAAATAGATTCGTCGCAGTTATATGGGTCCACATGAACAAACATTTTAAATTTTTATTTATATCGTACTTTCACGTCACCTGCTAAATTATTGACATAAAGACACGACTTGAAGAGTACTAATCAAAATTACACTATGGATATTACACTAATGCAATGGCAAGCACAAAACAATAAGTAGTTAAATCCTAATCGGTCAACAAACAACTGAAAGTTACTTTATATACTTTATATAAAATAATACTATATATCGCAAAATATAATGTCAGGAAATAAATTCACATTTCGCTAAAAAATAGATTCGTCGCAGTTATATGGGTCCACATTATCAATCATTCTATTTTTTCTTCATACCGGACTTTCACACCTGCTAACGTATTGATGTAAAGAGACATGATGAGTGCAAACAAAACTACACTGACACTGATGCAATGGCAAATACAAAAACAATGACACTTTGTTAAAGCCTAAGAGGTCAACAAACAACTGAAAGCTATTTTCAAATTGCCGCCAACTCATTGAAGTGACAGTCACACCCCAAACATGGATTGGCCACAGACAAAGGATCACGTGTGAGTCCACGATGGATATCTACGGCATAGAAAGTTAAAAACATATTACCAGCCCTATTTTGTAAGGAAAAATTAACCTATAAAAACAAACGTAAAGCCTGTCAATTTCATGTTTTATTCAGTGTTCGCAATTATTATTGGTTATTTGCTAACGTTGCTAAGAAATAACAACTTTCTTACAAAATCGGGCTGTATGGCTTAACGAAACAAAAAAAACTACAGATCGCTTTCAGTTTAGATGAAGTTTGATAAAAAAATTATAAAAATAGTGTTGATCCCATTCAACTTAATATTGCTTTATTTATCTGAAATTAAAATTTTTAACTGCACTAAACTCGGCTCTAAATAAATAACCACATCAGAGATTTTAATTCTTAATATAGAGTATGCAATAAAATGACCAGTTATTTACCAAGCAATCCGGATTCAAATCTAGTGTAAAGTAGTTTTTCAACTATCTGACAAAAATTGACCTTGTGTTGACCTTTCAAAAAAAACTTTGTTATTTTGTAATGTCTGGTATATGTCTGCATTATAAAGTTGTTATCAACAAAATTGTGTAAGCAATAATTAAAATGCAACATGCAGATATGAATAATGAATAAAACACATAATGATGGCCGGCACTTTAATTTGGAGTATTCATCGAAGAAGATATAAGTAATAAACGGCTCTATTCGGATTCTGTAATTTTAAACAGATGGTTAAAATTATTATCCAATAGATATAGATTTGACAATTAAAAATCCATACTGAAAAACGGGTCACTCAAAATAACTTTTTTATTAATAATTATTTTTTAATTTTCTTGATATATTTGTAAACTAGGTGTACGGGCATGGCATTTGGCATGCTGGTAGTGCTTCCTGTTTAATCGGAAGTGACAACTATACAGGGTGTAACACCAAAACCGACCACCGCCATTATTCACTTTATTATTATACTTACAAAAAAATATTATAGAACAAAGTTGTAGGAGACCAAGGGGGACATCCTATTAGCGAAGAAAATATTTTTTTAAACCAGTGGTTCTCAAGTTACAACATAAAGTTATATTTTTTCAAATGGGATTATACATATTTTGTATTCCTATTCGATAGCGTATTTTTTTTCTGAATTCAATCCTGAGATTATTTTATATCCTTACATAACAAAAATATTGAGAAAAAGTCAATTTTTATAGTTATTTTTCATTAGGCTATGAATGAAAAACAATTGAGCTTAAATTAAAATGAAACAAATATTTGTTAAAAACGTTATAAACAGTGTTCTATTAGATTTCTATCCTAAATAATTCAAATTGACAAATAGCATATATATATATATATATATATATATATATATATATATATATATATATATATATATATATATATATTATAGGGTGTCCCATTTAAGGTATTTAAGCCTTTTTCTTTATAATAATTACAATTGGGACGATATTTACACATTTATAAGGTACTTATAATCATAACAGTAATATTGCCACACTCTATACTTCACTTCCGATTTACTTTGCGTTATTTGACATTTTATTTGAGGTTAGAATTGTTCGAACATATATAAAACAATGAATACGTGGTTAATAATATACAATAAAACTTAGTGTAGAGACAACGTGAATGTGATTATCACAAAAATGGATTGCCGTGACAGCGATTTGTCTCTCTATGAAATGTATAGCGCCGGGTGTCGTGCAGGTTACAAGTAATTTGAGGTTAAAAATATATAAAATTGTACCGTTTTTTGTGATCGTGAAAAAAATAGTGTACAAAACTACTAGAAAGAGGTTTTCATACACTCGTGTATAATATTTTTATTAATATTAATATACAATCGTTTAATAATGTTAAATTCAATAAAAGTGAAATACTTAATATTATCCACTAAAATCTAAAAAGCCAAAAAACCCACTGTAATAATGATTCACTGATTTTTTTGCTATTTCATGTTGCATCATACATATATGAACTATTACTGCGATAATGTGAATCATATAAAATCTAATCGACAAAATTCAATAAATGATCTATGACGATATAGCATTTATTTTCCACATTTCGTTAATCGAATTAACTTTCTTACAGAGAATAGGAATTTTTCGATGATAAAACTTTCCTTGACATTAGTTTGCTGTTAGAAATAATATAAAAAAATCTGATGTGGCCAGCACATAACCTCTCGCCGTATATTTTACCTGGCTGTATGCATAAAGCAAAGAATATTTTTATAAATACAAATAATATATTCATATAAATCTATGACGTATAAACTTCTTTATTATTCAATAATAGCATGTCTCAACATAAAGATATTTACCATAAATTATGTTACAATAAATTACAAAGTAGAGTTTACCATATATAAATATTAGGCTGGTAACAGCAATTTTCAATTCGAACAACTTTGTTTACTTTCTCTTCATATTCTTCTAGTAAAAACATTAATTTTGGGCGGTCTAAAATGTATATATCTGGATTGTGCATCTATTCTTACATATCTTCTTTTACATTTTATTTTTTCATACTTGTTATATCTAAATAACACTAATTCCTTTTAATAAAGTGACGGATAGATTGCACTCCGATTATTCTTATATCGATGTGTAATTTTGTCAATATTTACAACTTACTTGAGAAGAATTTGATAGCTTTTTCGCAATTCAAAGTTACTCTAGTCTACAGTACTGGTGTACATTGTCCCATAATGTTTGAAACAAATTTAAGTCCTTCAACCTAGACTTGTCATCTCCATAATAGTCACAGATCAAGAACTAAGGGATTCTCCAAATACATTTTTAATTCATTACTCATTATTTCTGACACTGACATTTATCTGTCAGTTACAAATAATTTAAATTATCAACTATTTTTCATGGCATCCTTTCGGTTGTAAAATTAATTACAACATTATTTTATATATTATATTCCTTTTATCTCTAAATCTATAAAATATGTATAAAAATATTTAAATGTATCAGAAAGAGAATTTATTTTTCTTTAATATTATCAAGAAAAATTTTCAAAAAATAATATTTAGAAGATTTTTTTTCAAGAATCTTCTACTTCCGGTTGTCCAATTGTTACCAAAACCTTATGTATCAGAAAGAGAATTTATTTTTCTTTAATATTATCAAGAAAAATTTTCAAAAAATAATATTTAGAAGATTTTTTTTCAAGAATCTTCTACTTCCGGTTGTCCAATTGTTACCAAAACCTTTTCAGATCTTCCCGGGAATGTCCGATTGGGAAATACGTTGTTAAACAAATTTTAAGTCTTATAGTTTTTGAGTAACCGTCCTTCCAACATCCCACACACACACACACACACACACACACATCCACACACACACACACACACACACACAGACATCATCGTAAAAATGTTAAAATCGGATTGTAAGGACCTTAAAACGTGCTTATTCAATAAAATCTGGATATGCGATTTTTAGCATGAATGCAATACCTCTCTTAGCGAGAGGTAAAAATGTCTATAAAAAAGAATTTAATAAAATATTTCAGATTAGTACATGGAATAAGAAATTATATTTGTTTTTATTACTTACATTCGCTATATGTAAATGTCTATAAAACTTTTTTATAGTCAGTAGGTGGAATTATAATTGCGTAATACTCTCATTATTTTCTTATTTTTGATGTGACTCATACATATATAGAGTTTTATTTTTAACTTTTCCTTCTTTCTTTCATCGCGTATGTGAATAGTTTCAGTTCATTAGCAAACAATGTAGTTATCTTCTCGTCTTTGCGATCAAAAATATTTGAGAGAATGATGAAATAACATATTTCATGTCCGAGTGATTCGAAGTGTAAAGAATATAAGTTGACAACTTCGAAGTAAAGTGTAAAAAATATATCAAAGAAACACGTGGAATTTCCCACACTTTTTTAAAAGAAAAGAAAACTAATTTCAGAAGACCTTCGATTTCACAAACTTCAAGACGATACGGAAGAGTTGCTTTGAAATTGAATTTGGAATTTCAAAGAAAAAGGGATAGAAAAAGCTAAATGGTTTACTAATAATCAGACAATCAATAATTACAATAACAACAAAAACTTTGGAAAGGCATTGTGTAGTAAACGCATCGAACAATATGAGCCTGGCAGTTAGTAGGGGACTCCTTATCCTTATTAAATACGTAATCGGCCATTTAAACGAATTAATTAAACAAATTAAAAGGAAAAAGTATAATGTGAACATAGGTTCAACTGTCATATTTGTCCGCTTAGGCTAGGGCGCGCACGTGGGATTTTCATGTCACTTAGTCCCTGCGACAAATAAATCGTTACTCGCTAGAAAATTACAAGGGTCGCGCACTTGCGACTTTTTAACAAATATATTTGAACCAACATAGATTTTATAGAAACTGTTTGTGTGATTACTTCGTTTTGTCGAAAATTCAGAAAACAACCTAAAAGCAGCATCGGGTACATCCAACATTAATTTAAAGATTGTTAATACGACAATTCTACAATTAGACACTAATCTGTAGTTGGAAAATTTACTTCAAACATTTTAAAAGCAAAATTTTAATAATATACAGCTAATGAACTACGACTACAACAGAATAGTCGCAAGTCCACACAATTTCATGTCTGTTCGTGTGATTAATTTCAAGTTGCGACAATCGCGTCGCTTCGAAAATGGAACGTGTTGTATCTATTTAATCACTGCGATTTTTTAGTCGTATCATGTGCGCGCACTTATATTTAAGGATGTGTGTCTTATTTTTGCGCTTCAGAAAGTCGCATGTGCTCGCTTGTTCGTATTCTTCCAATATGCTTATTCATCGTCATCTTCATCCTATTACCCTGTGCATCAAGTTCACACTTCCTGGTGTCATGTCGTGTCGGCGACTTCTCCAGCTGTTCCCCTGCAGGTATCGTTAGCGCTGATCACGATCCCCGAGTCTATGCCCGTGCCGAGCGATTATGCAGATCGCATTCCTGCAGGTTCTCATGACCCCGTACAGGATGTGAGTGGTAAGGGCACCAAGATACCCCCAGGGTGGAGTATCACTATGCTCATGCGATCTAGAGTAGAATAGAAATAGATGGTGAGGATGTGAGCTATGATCATTTTACTCTATACTTCATTCTGATTTTATAGGGATGAAATATTTGAAAATTATATACAGAGTGCAATCTCTAACTAATACCATTGATTTTATAGAAGATCGACGCTAATATACCTTGTTCTTGTTCCATTTTAAGATTAAGTAAATGTTGCTGCCATCTATGGCCGGTTGACACTGCTAAAAATAAAGAAGTAGAATACCAAATTCACTGGTAATAAAGCTTTGTGCACGATAAATTTTGGACAGTTACGAGGGTCATTCAATAAGTAAAGAGACAAATGGCTATAGCTCAAAAACGGTTTATTTCAATCTTTCAAAATTAAGGCTATTTTTCAACATACTCACCCCCCACAGTTATGCACTTGTCCCATCTTTCTTGCAGCTTCCTAATTCCCTTGGCGAAGAATTCTTTCGATTTACCCCGAAGCCACTTTTGCACCGCTTCCTTAACTTCCTCATTGTTAGCAAATCTTTTTCCACGTAGGGCGTCTTTGAATGGTCCAAATAGGTAAAAATCAGATGGGGCGAGGTCGGGACTGTAGGCAGAATGAGGTAAGACCTCCCAACCCAATTCTTGAAGCTTATCACGGGTCAGCTGGGCTGTATGAGGGCGGGCGTTATCGTGCTGAAGAATGACTCCTTTTGACAAGAGTCTACGGCGTTTGCTCCTGATAGCTGGTCTAACTTTGTGTTCTAGCATCTCAAAGTAGTATTGGCTATTGATAGTTCACTGATCTTCAAGGAAATCGCAATAGACTGGACCCTGTGATTCCCAAAAGATGGACGTCCACATCGGGGTTCATCACCTACACTTGTTCGGCCACTTTTAAACCGATCAACCCACTTGTAAAAATTCGCACGGTTCATACAACTTTTACCGTACTGTATTAACATTCTAGAAAAAATTTCACTTGGTTTTACACTTTCTGCGACTAAAAATCTTAACGACTGAGCGCTGCTCTTCTAAGGTGCAATCTACTAGTGGACTTGCCATGGTGAACTGAAAATTTTGAGGTTATGTTGACATAAAATGATGAAACAGCTGATCAGAGCATATCCCAAGGTTGCCAACTAACACCCCTGAAAAGATTGTACACATTCATTGAATAGTTTTAAAATTATAGAATTTGTCTCTTTAATTATTGTATCTTTTACAAAGTTGTATCTAGATCTGTCCGTTTGTGCTTAAAACATACAGTCCAAGTATCCCTCTTTATATTTTTGTACTGTAACTTATATCAATTGTTAAATAAATAAAAATATCAGCTAAAGAAGTAGATGTTCGCAAACGAATTTTTTACAATCGATAATATATTCCAAATTTGGTTTTTTAAGAACTTCCAAACTGTTGTATTTACCGAAGCTTATAGTTCATAATGTTGTGAAGTCTTTTGATATTATGTTTAGCAACAGCAATCTGAAACTGGCAAAAAACGCGGGCCATTAAGTTCTAAGACATCGAAAAATTGGAAGACATTTGAAAAAATCCAAATCTTTCTGTGCGAGTAGTGGCCCAAAAGGTTGGTATATCCTCTTCGAGGTCCTCTTCCATATGTGCGGAAACAAAGAAAAGAATAGTTAAATACTTACAAAGTGCAATTACTTCGAAACCGCAGCGATAAACATAATTTGGCAGCTAAAACCCGAGATCGCAAACTAAGCACTGAAATTTTGACGAATTTTTTTTGTGATGGATGAACGATAAAACACACGATGTGGGTAATTATTTAGACCAACTCCTAGGACAGTATTTCGTTACTTTAAAGGACAATTTGAATGTTTAGGAGAAATTAAAAAAAAGAAATGTAAATATTTCTATAACAATATCTTCTGATGCAAGTAATTTGTACATTTGGAAATAAGTCAGACTTTTATTGTGCCGGGATCATAACTCAAAATTATTACTTGTGTCTTCAAAACGTTTTGTACCATTACCAATAACTAGATTTCTATTGTATTTTGGCCTGATTAGGTTTCATATCATTATGCAAAATCTATTAAGCATTGGTAGAAAACCAAAATCATTTTAATGGTCCCAAAAAGTATATTCCATCTAATTGCCCAAAATTAAGCCGGTGGAGACTTACTAGGCAATTGTGAAGCGGAAATTAAAAAAGGCTATTAGTGTGGCCAGAGATCTTCTAGACATCAAGAAGATGGAATTCTGCGACAAAACAAGATTTAGAAGTCACTGTACAAAATTTTATGGCTAAAGTTAAATTTAGGGTCCGATTATTTTATGAAAATAGCAATTAAGCTTGATTTGGAAGTTATTAGGTGTTAACCTGCTCTTTATTTAAATTAATAAATATCTACATTTTGCTACAATAGATGTACTGAAGATTTTTTTATCGATGTATAGTATTTTTTTTTAATATGAGTTTTTGGTGTCCCAAATTTAACGTGCACAATCTTTAATACAAACACAATTACTATAGTAAAAATTAATAATATTCTTAAGAACAATATAGGTAATAATGTGAAACACAGTAGTTAACGTAGTAGTAGGTACTGTAAGATTGTGCTATAAAGATAAAATTCTGTAAACAAAATAATCAAAATAAACTTTTATCTAGATACCAATGCACTGTTATTATGATAAAAGTTGCATATTATTCAAATAACTCTTCCTGTACCGTTTCTTATCTTGTATACGTATACAATCTGCAGTATTTAAACGTGCAAATAATATCAGTTTATAAACAAAGATAATTTTTATAGATTTGCATAACTGTATGCACAGATGTTTAAACTTTTTTTTTTACAATAACTGCAAAAAGTATACAAGAAACTTCAGTGTGCTATAACCGATACATTTCAGTATACATGCTTTCAAGAAAGAATCTTTAGTTTATTGGACGATAAAACTTTAAAAACTTTCCTTTGCATATGATAGGAAAAGCAATTTCTTTGGCAATTTTCTCCGGCGATATTATCTATGTTTGTAGTGATAATTGCGCACCTCCCGCGTACTTTATATAGCGCGACGTGGCTTGCAGAACAAGAAAGACTGCGGAAACGCAGACCACACAACAACTAGCTTGCCCACATCTTTAGAAGTTTCCAACGCGTAAACTATGCATCTTTATAGTATTTCGCGTGAAATGTATAAAATCTTTATGGAAGTAATAAAACCTGATAAGCTTGGAAATAACAAGTATTTCCGCACTAAGGAAATGGAGATTTTAATTGATTTTCACTTTTATTACGACTCACCAGAGAGAAGATATTATTTTTTGAGCATTTTACATAAGCATAAATATTTTGTTTTATTAATAATGGATGTTTGGTATAAATATAAATATCAGTATATATGAGGGTCATGCTAGAATTATCGAGAATAAGATAAGATCAGGTAGGCAATGGAAAACAAAATTTGCACTTTCATTTAAAATATTTAAGTTTTCTGTCATTTGAAATTAACCTGGCGTCGGTAAGCTGGGGTAAATATTACCCCAAGGTTATTCAAACTGCTGTATTTTTTCTATGTATAAAAGTTTCTGCTTCTAGCCTCCTGTACCTTTCAATTACTGTTTATCAGCGTTGCCAGATTATTATTTTACCAAATTGGGATTTTTACCATGTGAAATATAAAAAAAATCGGGATTTGAGACCAAAAAGCGGAACAACCTAAATATATATATATAGGGTGTTTCAGGACTAGTGTAACAAACTTTAACAGCTTATCCTGAGGTCATTTTGAGCCAAAAATGTCATATGAACATAGGTCCTATCCTATTCCTTCTAGTTACCAAAATACAAGAGGTTGAAGTTCTATAAATAACACGAAATTTTCTAATTTTTGTAATCAAGGTACTTTCGGAAAACAAGAGTTATTATTGAAAAGTCTTAACCTTATTTGTATTAATTATTTTTATTTATTAATATTAACGAATACGATTTGGACAACAAAACATACGATGACACAATTATTAAATAGACAAATAAATAAATTCTAAACACAGAACAACATGAAATAAGATAACAAATTTAAAAAAAATTACAGCAAGTGCTCAAAATGCGCGCCTTGAACTCGTATATGCATGCTTGACATCGGCGAATCATAATATCGTATACACGATAAATTACATTTTGATCGTTACGAATGGCAGCAGATGCATTCATAATTCGTTCAAGTAACTGTTCACGCGTGTTTATTTGTACCCTATAAACTTCTTGTTTCAAGTGTCCCCATAGATAGAAATCAAGAGGATTTAAGTCTGGAGATCTTGCAGGCCAAAAGTTTGGACCTCCACGTCCAATCCACCTATTGGGAAAGTTTTGGTTTAACCACTCAGTTACTCATGCTGGTACCACATCTGTTGTCGTACAAGAAGTGGAACATCTTCTATTAGTTCATGTAGTCTGTTTTCCAGAAAGTTTCTGTAGCCATCAGCTGTTATCGGTCAATTAAAACTTCAATTTCTAGTAATCTAGTATTGAAAATTCCTGCCCAGACATTTATGCTAAATCTTTGCTGAAAACGGGACTGAACAATCGCATGTGGATTTTCAATGCTCCATAAATGGTACAAATACGGTATGACTTTTCAATAATAACTCAATAAATTTCGTGTTATTTATAGAACTTCAACCTCTTGTATTTTGGTAACTAGAAGGAATAAGACCTATGTTCATATGACATTTTTGGCTCAAAATTACCTCAGGAATAAGCTGTTAAAGTTTGTTACACTAGTCGGAATTGTTCGGAATTTTATTTAAGTTCCATGGCTATCGCAAATCAGCAATCTTCAAAAAAAAATTAAATTGATTTTCTCGGTTATGAAACGTCAAAAATAAAATCTTATTACTAATTTGCAGAATTTAATGCTCTACAACATTTATTTGAAGTATTTTTGTCTAAAATAATTTGCGAACTTCTGCGCAAGGAGAAACTGATTTCCCATGTTAAACGCCACAAATTTCAACAAAATTCGTTTGGGAAAAAAATAATTTACTTAGTTTCATAAGCAACGAAATTATGAAATTAAATAAAGAGGACCGCGTGTTCTTCTAAAACGCGCAACTTTCTGCGGACACCTAGCATTAGTTTTGGACGAAATTAATTATAAAGTTTATAAAACAAATGGTTGAAATGTGTGCCAAAACTTATGGGACATACGTAACGTTATGTGTATTTCTATGAAATCAATCATAATGACACAACACATATTGAAAGCTACTAACAAAACAATATATTAAAAAATATTTTTTCCAGAAAATCACCTATTTGTACTTGGTACATGGCTGAATATTTTACTTGTGATTTTACTAATCATGAATTTAGCTGTCTCGCTCGGGAAAATTTATTTTAAAAACCGGGACGTCCCACAAAAATCGGAACGTCTGGCAACGCTAATGTTTATATCACATTCAGTGAGTCCAGCATTTGTTTAAAGTGTCCTGGGGCAACATATACCTCACCTTTCCGTTAATGTTACACTTTTTAATATTTCTCGGGTCTGTTACTAATTAGACATTATTTCTAGATATATATTACGAGCAAAAACGAGAAAGACATCTTTCTGGAAATATGTTGATAATATTGAAAAATATGTACATGGTACACAAATAACTATACGACGTCGATGTACTAGAATTAAAAGTTATTCTTAGTTTATTCTATTTTGCGTAAAGTATATTTCTTTACATCTATCACTCATAGTATGTAAAATTTGTAAAAAAATAATATGTCTTCTACATTTTTGTAAATTTAGTGCTTTGAAATATTTGATAAGTTCAAAATCATGTAAAATATGTACAGGCATAGATAATAAATTATTTTTTGTTGTCTTAAGGTCAAAGAGTTCATATTGTATTGTTTTAACACAAAACATATTATATTGCGTAAAGTATATTTCTTTACGTCTATCACTCATAGTATGTAAAAACTGTAAAAAAATTAATATGTCTTCTACATTTTTGTAAATTTAGTGCTTTGAAATATTCGATAAGTTCAAAATCATGTAAAATATGTACAGGCATAGATAATAAATTAATTTTTGTTGTATTTTGTTGTCTTCAGGTCAAAGAGTTCATATTGTATTGTTTTAACATATTAGTGTATCACATTAATGTGATTTTTGTTTTCGGATAATGTTAAAGAATGACTAATTTTGTCATAATTATTTAATAGTATTGCTTGTTTTAGTGCCAAACATATTAGATTTATAAGAAATGTACACTGTGTTGATTTTCATCCACAAATTATTATCCTTTATCCCAAAACACGATGGGGTTATATGAGCTCAACCCCAAATGTATTCGTGCCATCTTAAATTTTATTATTACTTTAATAAAAAATATTTGCGAATTATTAAAGAAGAAAACATTTGTCACATGCAGACAATGGTTTTTTTGCAAATAAATTATTATTAAACCTAACAAATTTTATTACAAGCAATGTATTCAAGCTCTATACACTATATCAAAATTTGTTGAATTGGAGTAATAATCATAGCATCCAGAAGTTTATTTATTCTTGTTTTTAATATAATTGTAGGTGGTACTTTAATAAATAAATATCACTTTGCAAATAATTTTACTAAAAAAATAAAATTAAATATAGTAATTAATTGGATATATTGTTAGTTTCCTTTACCTTCAGTTTTATAAATAATACTAACATAAATATTGCATTATTTATTGTTGGAAATAAAAAAATTAGCACGTGTCTGTTGTCATATATTTGCTCGTAGATTAGTGTTAAAATGATAAATTTAAGTAACAACATTATATTTAAATCCAGTACACTTTATTAATACATAAAATAAAAAATTGCCCAAATATAGTCTTAACTATTGTAATCTAAAAATTTATTTCTTCTTACTGTTAATATATTTTTTTCAGAGGGTACGAATACATTTGGGGTTGGGCTCGGGTTAAGTTGCAAAAGTTAATGAGGTCGTTAGAACTTAGTAAATTTTTTAAAAGAACCAGAGAATATTTTTAACAAAAAATAAAATTAAAGTAATAGAACATTGGATTAAAAAAAATATACGGGGTAGAAGGTTTTCATCTGAAGAAGAAATGATTATTTAGAAAGCATTCAGCATTCCAAAAGATGATTGACTGGGAGCTTTTAAGAAGAGGAAGGAAAGAATGGTGAAGTGGAAAGAAAAATGTTAACATTGGTTGTTGGATCACAAATTTAACTAGGCGTACTGTAGACATACATGTGGTACATGATTTTAAAGTTGAGAACGGTATTTCTATTCTGTTGCTACTCGAGAAGATCAATGATTGTGAAGTCAAATTCACGTGAGAAGTGCATTCCAGACATTCCATTAAAAACAACACTGCTTGTTACCTTAGCCTCTCCAAAGTACTAGATTTAAGAGCGTATTATCACTCGATGTTTGATTACACTGTCTACCATTTTACTGTCTGCGACTTCTTTTACTTTTTATCTAGATCATATAATTTAACTGAGTTTTATTTGCTTTAAAGCTGCTACAATCTATATGTTGATGAACTCAGGTGTATACTTTTTATTTATTCGAATAGAAAATCTATACCTAATTATTTATCGATTAATAATTTCTTTTATTAAAAGGACAATCATAACATAATAAATAGTTCATTAATAGCTCATTCTAGTTCTGTAGTACATTAGTACAATTTATTTTTTTAAGATTGGTGGCTACGAATGTCAAAAAATATCAAATGTTAAATCTCGCTACATACGAGGTGTGTTCAAAAACTATCGCGAATTTTGAATTTTCGCGGGTTACGTATATTCGAATTTCGATCTTTTTGTGGCTTTATGTTGGTACTCATGTCTCTCACTTATGTCGACAAGCTCGGCCATTTTGAATGTTCACTTAATTGTTGACAGCTGCTTTGCTTGCACGTGTTTTGGATCGTCTTCGATTTTTACCTATTCAAAAAAATGGAACAAAGAACCTGTATCAAATTTTGTGTGAAAAACGAAATTAAGTGCGCGGATGCATTCCGAATGTTGACTGTGGCATACGGAGAAGCTACCTTGGACCAAAGCAACGTTTATCGGTGGTACAAAATGTTCTCAGAAGGCCGAGAAGATGTGAACGACGAAAAGCGTGCCGGACGCCCGAGCACTTCAACAACAGACGAAAAAAATAATGAAGTGGAGAAAATGATATTGGCCAATCGTCGAATCACCGTTAGAGAAGTTGCTGGGGACCTAAACATATCGATTGGCTCGTGCCATTCGATTTTTATCAATGATTTGGGCATGAGACGGGTCGCCGCGAAATTTGTACCAAAATTGCTCAATTGCGACCAAAAACAGCATCGCATGAACATTGCTAATGAGATGTTGGACTCTGTCCGCGACGACCCAAATTTGCTCCAGAGGGTCATAACTGGTGACGAATCGTGGGTTTATGGTTATGACGTGGAAACCAAAGTTCAATCATCTCAATGGAAGCTGCCGCACGAACCAAGACCGAAAAAAGCGCGCCAAGTTCGGTCGAATGTGAAAGTTTTGCTGACAGTTTTCTTCGATTGCAGGGGCGTGGTGCATCATGAGTTCTTGCCACAGGGTAGAACGGTCAATAAGGAATATTACCTGCAAGTTATGCGCAATTTGCGCGAAGCAATCCGCCAGAAACGCCCGGATTTGTGGAAGAACAAAAATTGGCTTTTGCACCACGATAACGCCCCTGCTCACACATCGTTGCTTGTGCGCGACTTTTTAGCCAAAAACAACACACTAATGATGCCGCAGCCACCGTATTCCCCAGATCTGGCCCCCTGTGACTTTTTCTTGTTCCCTAAACTGAAGAGGCCCATGAAAGGACGACGTTACGCTACGCTTGACGAGATAAAGACGGCATCGAAGGAGGAGCTGAACAAGATAAAAAAAAATGATTTTTTGAAGTGCTTTGAAGATTGGAAAAACCGTTGGCACAAGTGTATAATATCTCATGGGGATTACTTTGAAGGGGACAAAATAGATATTCATGAATAAATAAATAATTTTTGAAAAAACACAAAATTCGCGATATTTTTTGAACACACCTCGTAAATGCACACAAACGATTGTTAAGAATTCTATTTTTTATATCATTTTAATTTAAAAGTAGGAAGAAGAAGAAGAGAAGAAAATAATAAAGTTAGAAAGAAATAGAAAATATCATAGAATTGGTGTTACAAAAATAAGTTTAGAGTTTGAATTTACGTCACCAACTAACACCAAATTCCCTAAATTTTGAAACTACGATTTTGTATTTAAAAATTGCATAAAAGGCGCAAAATGAAAAAAAAATAGTGTAAAGAACTCATTTCATAATTGTTGATTATTTTATATTATTATATTATATTATTTTTATATTAAACTTCCTTCTCACAAAATAAAATGACATTCGTTCTTTAATATACTATGCTGTAACAAGTTTTTATAGGAAAATGCTGTAATGAGAATTTTAGAATCGTTTATGCTTGCAGCTCAAAAAAAAAATTATCATAAATGCAGACCACAATATTAACAACCATTATAACAACGATTATAATAATATCAACATAAATTTTCCGTGGCAGGTTTTTTTTAAATTTTAGGTAACTCTTAATTACTAATATATTTTAGGAAAAATTTCCAATTTTATTAAAATTATAATTTGGAAAATAACCCAAAACAAAATTATAAATATATGTACCTACGTCATATAAAAATATTATACCAGGTGTCCAAAGCAATCCTTGACAAAGCCGTTTAATGCGAAAAAAAATTAATTCATATATTATCTCTTATTGAGGGATGTCAAAACTAAATAAAATAATATTTTACATTCAATTGCTTTTCTTCATGACTAGGTAGATAAAATTCTAAATATGTATTTTGCCGTAGAAAGAGCTAATATTATTGATTAGATATTAAAGGATAATATAATCGGATATAACTATCCCCTTTTTTGTTAATTAGAACATTATATACCAATCAACCACGTTTCCAATAAATTGGACGAATAGGTAAACTACACATACGAGTATAATGAAAAGTCTTCTTTGCTATCCTTCTATTAGTAGAATTAATTGTATCCCCCAGCAAAATTTGATTATCCTGAAGGTAAAAAGCTTTGAAAGCTCAATTATCGAGTATTTCGTGAGGAGAGTAAGCTTTGAGGCTACGGTAGACACTGACAACACAGCGGCAGCAGGTGAGCACGAGTCGACATACGATGCACGAAAGTTGCAAAGTACACCTGCTTCGAAAGAATGCACTTTGTGTGCATTTCAACAAGCTACAACTATATGGAGCAGACTAGCTTTAAACAACGAAAAGAATAGATTATCTTGGAAATTATCTGTTCAAAGTAGAATATATAAGTAGTGTAGATGGTATTTCTTCATAAAACTTTTTGCTTTTTTAGAATAAGTTACGCTACATGTTGAAATTTTATGCTAAAATGTTGGTATCTTTTGAAGTATAAGTCAATAAGTCAGTGCATAGTATTCATGAATTTAAATTCAAAGATATCTAATAAAACAAGTGTTTTTTACCTCTCGCTACGAGAGGTATTGGAAACATGCAAAAAATCGCATATCCAGATTTTAGTGAATAAGCACGTTTTAAGGTCCCTAGTATCCGATAATAACATTTTTACGATGATGTGTGTGTGTTAGGTTGTTGTAGGTACGATTTCTCAAATTCTATAAGATTAAAGACCTGTGTAACTACGGATTCTTCAATCTAACAATAATGGGAACAGTTGAATAGGTTCTGGTTCAATTGGACAACCAGAAGTAGTAGTATTTTAACAAAAATCTTCTAAATATTATTTTTTGAATATTTATGTTATTACAAATATTAAAAAACTAAATTCTCTATCCGACACATTTAATTTTTTTATTGTACCTTCTATAGATTTAAAGATATAGATATAAGTACCTATAATCTATAAAATAATCTGTTTTAGTAAATCCCACAGCCTATTCACAGCCCAAACATCTCCATGTTAACTACTTGAGAAATTAAAATGTCTGTAATTGACAGATAAATGTCACTAATGTCAGTGTCAAAAATTCAGAGATAGTACTGAAGGCTTTTTCTGGGAACGATATTTAATATTTCTTATTGTATTATTAATTATATATTTAAAAATATAGGTATATTACATGAGCCCTTCAGAAATAACGCCAATTCCGTTAATAAATTGGAAAAACCTCGAACATTAGAAGAAATGGAGAAAACTTGCTCATAGAATGAATTTAAAATTATAGAAAATACGTAAATATAAAGATTAGGTGTAATTAGAATTTTTTGTATGTACAAGAAATGTTAAATACAATATATAAATATACCACAATGGAAAGGGTGTGAGAGATATTGTGATGGCCACAAGATTTTTTGGTTTATTTTCGTCGTTTTGGTATTTTCTATATTCATTTACTTGAAAATGGATTTGGGATTTCAAAAAGTCGGTAGCAAAAGGCTTGATAGTACTAAGAAATTGGAATACAGTAGATTTGTGACATATGTATAGTATTTTTCACGTAAAAATCGCATTACGCAATAACGAGTGTATGATTAATAAAGACATTGCCTTTAATTTTAGTTGACTGCAAGTTTTAATATGTTACATTTAACAAGACAACCAACTAACTAGACACGTCGGATCCATCATTGAAACGTGTAAAAAAGGTCTTCTATTCAAATTATATTTTACATTGGACGAACAAATTGCATTATATGGTTTTCTGTAATACCTATCAAAAACGTTAGTTATGAACGTAACATCAAGCAAGGTGCAAGAAAAATTCATAAAAAGCAAAAATATTTCTAGATCATGAGGGTAATAAAACAAAAGGCAATAAAATTAATTATAATGAAGCAAATGACTTTTTTACTTCACTGAACTGTATTTAATTGTATTATATTATTTAATTTATTCTATAGAATTATTTAATATTTAATTTACTTTCAGATTCCAAAGAATATTTTAGTAAATTTTGTGAAAATTTAAATATAACCACTAAGTTTCGTTGTGCAAATTAATTAATAATTTTTTTGTGCAACCGGCCGCGAAATAGGCATTTCACAGCCGCAATATAGGCCACGAAATTGAGTAAACAATCACTATGACAAGTGTTTTGTTTATCAAATGTCAATTCCATAGCTACCTTGAAAGCCAACTTTTAATTTACAGTGAAACTGTTTAAAATTAATAAAATTTGTAATTATATATTTTTTACGGTTGCACAAAAAATATTGTGTACACCTTGTTCGCGAAATCCTTTAGCGTCCTCGAGATTGTCTTGCCTCGGCCGCAAGCGGCCTCGGCGACAATTTTTCTCTCGGTACGCTAAAGAGTGATTTCGCGGCCTTGATATACAAATAACTATTATTACAAAATACTCGTTTTCCAATGAGTACTTGATATGAGCACTTTTTAATGCTCGTGCGCACGAGTACTTTATTTTTGAAGTACTCGAACAAACAGTACTCGTGTGCGAGTACTCATGAGTACTTTTCTTAGTACTCTGCGCAGATCTGGTGACGACGACACCCAATTAATTTCTTCTTGACACACAGCTTACAGAATCTGATCATAAGGCAATGTATGTCGTAACTCTATTCAGGATATAATTTCGAACTGTCGACATAGTTTGAATACATTGGCGTGTATTTTAGCATTTTTGTGTCTCGTATTGATTTACGTGATTTATAATGTTAAAGAAAACTATTGAAAATAGATAAAAAATGGTTTTGTCTGCATATGCGAATTTTGTTACTTGAAAAGATAGTGTCCTAGTCGGAAACTTTTAAGCTTTTATAGTTCTTATAATACAAATTTAAAGTCTAGTTTTAAAATAAATGTTGTTTCTATGGAGTAGAAACTCATTCTTAACCTTTGGTCATTGCATTTAAAGTATTATCACTGTTATCAGTTATTATATTTATGCTACCAGGATTACATTTAAGATGAACAAGTGGTCAATTCGTAGTAGAAAATATCGTAATTGAACAAACAGGACTGTAAAGAGACTAAAGACTTTTTAAATAGTGTGTTATGTAGTAGTGATCCAACGGAAATTCGTAGGTAAAGGTGTGTGGCAAATAGGATCAGAGTTAATAAAAAAAAAAAATTTTTTTTATTAGGACGTTTTGGTGCTGGTCCAGCACCCATCTTCAGGTTCTACAATGTGTTGTTTTTTAATAATAAAAATAATAACAAATAATATAAATCTTACTATAAAATAAATATAAATTTAAAAAAAATTGAAAAAACAATAATTTTAACAAAGTTAAACATTAAAACAATTTTTTTCCACGATGGAATCGTCAAGGACAGGTAGTGACTGAGTAAAAATAGTGATATTACTTAAATATTGTAAAAAAAATCAAATTGTTATATAGGACTGATAAAAGTGTCATCTGTCGGAAAGTAATTAAAGGATGAAAGTTGAAGTTTGTGCAAAGTTGTTGAAATCTGTTTTATTATTAACGTGTTTATGTTTATAGTTGTGGGCAAAATCTATTTAAACATTTTTGTCTATTTCGTTGTCTTTATGAGTCCATAAACGAACTGAAAACACGTCGTTAAAAAGATCTATAAACACACTGACCGCTAGTATGAATTGTAATTAAGGGTGGTTAGCAAGTATTTGACTAGCAGTGTTTTATCTGTCAATTATGAATTATTTTTGAGAACAATAATTCAAATAATAGATACAGAAAAATTAACTGCATGCTTCTTTTATTGGAAGTATTTTTCTCTAAAATAATATATAAACGATTGACAGAAATAAAACAATGCTTGTCAAATGCTCGCTAATCACACTTAATCACTTGTTCATACTAGCGGCCATTGTTTTTGATGCATTTCGTTTTCTAGAGGTGGTATGACTGCTTTCAAAACTGACGAATGACATAACCTCAAATTGCTGTCAGTGAACAATGAATTTTCATCTGTGAAGTGCTGAAGAAGTGGTAAGTGCTACCAACATAACTGATAAAAAACATCTGTCATATTTTTGACAAGTAGCATTTTTCAAAAATTAATAATATAAAATTACCTCAATAGAAAAAAATGTACAAAAAACATATTTAATAAGGCCTGTTATCGCACTAATCCTTTGTAAAACTTGGACTCGCACGTTAACAGACTGCCTTATGAAACTTATTTAGTAATATACTATTAATTGGTACATTTGTTCGTATTTTGAACCGAATAGCTTTTCATAGTGACGATTTTTTTTTCAATTCTATCAAAAATTAGAAAATCTGATGTAACCAACACAATACCTCCCACTCTTTAATTTTTATTAATTTAAATACATATACCTATGGGGTCTCGTGGCAGCGTGCCTGAGTGTCTGGTCGCGTATCCGGGGAAGCGGATTCAATCCCTACCAACACCAAATATTTCGAATTTTAAATTACCCAAAATTGACCCCTGTTGTGCACTCTCTTAGAAATGAGTGAGGCGCCCCTTGGTAAACGTCCGCACGATACAAATATGTCATTATCATTACCGAAATCTATGTATAAAGCAGATTGGAACACCCAGCAATGGGTAATATGCCGTGCTGATATATAAATACATACCTGTATAATTTACTAATGCTAGAAACTATGTATATTAAGTTCTTTTCCATATAACTATTGTTCTATTTACAATTTTCTATTTAAAATGTTACTATTATTAATTTGGAAAGATTATTTTTTTGACTGTGACGTTTATCTGTCAGTTACATACATTTGAAATATCTGTTGTGTAACTAAGAAATTGTGTTTATCTTTAAAACATAGACTCCGGGATTTATAAAATTGATTATTTTATTAATTTATCTATAAAATATATAGAAAAAATATTAATGCATGCCTGTAGAAAATTCAATAATCTTTAATTTTAATAATAACATAAGCGCGAAAAATAACTAAAGATATTTTTGGAAGAAAAACTATTTTGAGTTTGTAGTAAAGTGCGATTTCCATTTATTCGATTTACACCAAAATGCTTCTTTCCATATTAGAGTAAGGTCGAAATACAAGGTTGATAGTATTTGAGCTAGAGTGATCAGAAGATACATACATACACACACATGTTAAAATCGAATTCTATGGACTTTGAAACGTGGTCATTTATTAAAATCTCGATATGCGATTTTTATCATGATCCCTATACCTCCCTTATCAAGGGTAGCGGGAGGTAAAAATTCGATTTACAAAACCAACTTCGATTTTGAGATAAATTTATAAGTAGACCAAGTGCGTCATATATACTAGATGTCGACAGTATGTATATTTATTTATCTATAAAAAATATTATTTTTATCTAATCAGGTTTCACGAAGTTGTCATCATAATAGTATATCATATATCAAAACTTTATAATGTATCATTTTCCAACGTTCGTGAGAGTGGCAGTTGGCAGTACAGTTTGAAGTACATTTTAATGTAAGCATCAGTCCATATCTCATTTAACGTGGAGTACAGCAGAGAGGAATGTTTTAACTTCAATTAATGGAAATTCGATATTGTTTCATTGATGACTGATGGATGGGGTACTAAGATGAATTTTGAAATACAATACTGCAGAAAATACGGAAACATATTTTCCTTTTACCAATTTTTTTTATGTAATATGAGTCTTGTAAAGTTTAAAATAATGTATTTCACGTAGTAAATATATCGATGGTGCTGAAAATATAAATATTATCAATATAGAATTATGGAATAATTAGAAATGATTAGAAATTATTTAGGAAATAAAGTTCAACGACACTGTTATTTGTGATACGCATTGTGTATTATCATTTTTTCGTCCCAGTAACTTGTGTCATGACCATTGCAACGCGGATGTCTCACGCATCGTTTCATCGGCATTTACACGGCGCAATTTGATGACTTCACGGTTTTTCACCCAACCTGAAATTTCGTTTTGCATATCAGAATATTACACACAACATTTATCTGCTTTATTGGATATATGTAAGGTTCCTCTCACTTAATACATGCAGAGCAGAGTTTGCCAACTTTTTTTTAATCCAGGCTATTTATTCTATAAATTCATCAACAATATATTGAACATTTGAAACAAAAGTTTGGTTTTTTGTTTATTATTTTTTATAAATTACTATTTGTTTTGAACGCCGTCAACGAAAAAATGAATGGAATAGGAAATTGTGTTGTTTGCTATTCATAGTGTGGCATTGTTAAAAATAGATTCAATATGACGAATACAGATCTTTTTTTTTTATTTTTAGAGGACATATGTTTTTTTTTTTCGTTTATAATTATATTTGTCTGTATTAATTATACACAGGTTATTACTTTTTGATGTTCGGATTTAATTTTATTTAATTTATTTTTATCATATATTAAATGGTTGGAGTAGGAGACCTACAAAAATATATTCTTTAGATAAAGTATAAATAAATTTATATGCCGATCATAAATTCTATATATAAATACACGTTATTATTTGAGTGCGTCATATTTTCTTGTTTACAGAAAAGTTTGTTTTCCAATTATAGTAAAATAATAATAAAAAATTATATGTTTTCAAATAAATTAATATGATTTTCTTTCATTTTGTAATTATATTAAATAATTTTATAATAGAGGAGCTCTTAGTAAAAACAACCTTAGTCCATTTCTTTGAATTTGAGATAATCAAAGAAAAAACTTTCTAGCTTCCTTACTTTTATAAATTTCTATAACTTAATTTAACTCGTGTTTAAATATTAGAAAAATATTTACTGGATGTTAAGTAATAGAAAAATAAACAATGATATAATAATAATTTTTTAGGGCGTTTCTGACTAAAACACTTTTTGCGAGAAACAGTTATACTCTAGGTTTTACCAAACTGTTTAGCATCCTTGAAAGTAGATGCGGCTGTATCTAACTCCTAATAAAAGTTTTGAAAAATATTTTACGCTCAAATTTTATTAATAAATAAGGTTTAATCTAGTTGTCACTGGACATGACAAATACACAATAGTTAACGTTTTTGAGGATCAAAATACTGGACAGACGACTAATTACCGAACTATTCATATTATTATCGGAGATAGGTTTGTATGGTAAAAAGAACTCTGAAGTTTTTATAAAATTTTATATTTCATAAAATGGTTGCTTTGTGGCTATCGATTTCGTAAATTATTGACCTACAGCTGAAACAATTTTATTTACATATTTGTATAACAGTTATAACGAATTGTAAATGTATATAATACAAAAATATATGAAATTATATTGGATTTAAATGTATATTAAATTACTCAGTGGGTGTTTTTTTTTATATAAAATTAGCTATTATTAAGTTACAAATTTACCGCCATTTGAAACGGCAACGTATAAAATCCTCAGGAGTCCCATCTCTCTGGCTTAATGAACACGTATAAAATTTTAAATTTAAATTCAACAAGTTTAACAAGATCTAAATAATACTTCAAGCCGGTTGGTAATCTTTATATATGTTTTTTCTACAATTAATTTAAATTATTTATAAATTTATGATTGTCACATTCACTTAACCTAGAAAATTATCCAAAAGTTTCAAAAATCTTTACAATGCTTCATTATTAACATAATTTAATATTACTATTTAGTTCTATATTTACTAAGCGCCCCTTTTTACCTTCCGTCACCTTTAGGTAAGGATAGTATTGTCTTTGGTCAAAAAATGATGAGTTTTTAGCGAATAAGCACGTTTTAGGACAATACGATTTTACCATTTTTATGATGATGTCTGCATGTATGTATGTATGTATGTATGTATGTGTGTGTGTATATACTTCATATTCAATAGATATAGAGTTAAAGAATTATAAAGATATTAAATTTCATAAATCAGTCAGCTATGCAAACTATAGAAACTGCTAAGCTAACCATGGAAATTGCTAATATATTTAGATAATTCAAATTTACAGATGTCAGTATCGATGAAAAGTAAATAAATGTGGCAGAAATGAGGATGTTGAGATAAATGTTGGGGAAGATACGGTGAGAAATGAAAGAAAAAGGAAAATAACTCCAGTGTTAGAAGTTTCTAGATACAAGAGAGACGATTACATTGGTTTGAACATGTTGTGACAAGGCGAGCAATAACAAATAAATAACTTTATAATCTTTTCTAAATTATAGTTTCAGGAATAATATTTCAACTTGTTATCTTTGTTAGTCGAAATTCTGTCTAGAAATAGTTATCATCTTTTATTAACTGACTGTTTAGTCTAGCTGTCAGAGACATTGGACAGCTATTTGTTGACAATTAAGTCTAGAAGTTATTGCAAGCCTACGTGCAGGACTGATATTTTGATATGGATGCCATATGATACTCTCTTCAACCCCTCAGAGATAATTCTCTCACGAAGTTAACGCTTTGTTTTTAGGTAGTCGGTCTTAGATACTCATGTCGATGAGACATGTAGTCTGTGTTTCAGTTTCTGGCGCGGGCTAAACGCCTGCCTGCTGTGTTACAATATAACTATTTAGTTCATTTGATTTAGTTATGTTTAGTAATCGATAATAATAAGTTTAATAGTTAATAATTGATTAGTGTTAGTGTAAATATGTGTAAATAAAGAAGTTAGTTAGTAATATTAATAATGTCTGTGTCCATAATGTAAAGTGTGTTCATCGGCCATCTAAGCTAAGTGCAAGTGTGTGTTTGATCCGCATTAATCAAGTGGTGGTCGACCATACAAGCGACCACCAGTTAGTGAAAGTAGTCATCGTTGGTAAAAGAAGTGTAAGACCACCTACGTGCAGTTCTGTAACACCCCCCCCCCCCCTCGTGTTACAATGTCATGAGGATAGATGAAGAATATATTGAAAGAAGAATGAATATTTTAGTATTACAAAGTTGAAGAAACAGAGGAAAACCGAAGTTAAGATGGAAGGACTGTATTACGGAAGACTTGAGAGAAAATAAACTGAATGAGGACGACACGCAAAACAGAAATAAGTGGATAAAGAAAATAAAAAATAGCAACCGCTAACGAATGGGAAAAGCTAATGAAGAAGAAGAAGACGATGTCAGTGTCAAGTGCAATTTGGATAGTTTGTTTATGAAATTATTTTACTGAAAATTTAGAATATTTTGCAAGAAAATTTATCTATGGAATTTATAATAATACATAGGATTGACGGAAGGTATTGTGCTGGCCACATCAGATTTTTATTATTAATTTTTAACTTTATACACTTTTCATTTTCGCTTTAAATATTACATTCATTTAAAATATTTTTTGATTTAATAGTAGCCAATTTTATATAAAAAAAATCTGTTGTGGCCAGCACAATACCTTCCGTCAATCCTGTGTATTATGTATAAATTCCATACATAAATTTTCTTACAAAAGATTCTAAATTTCCAGTAAAATTATTTCATAAACAAACTATGCAAATTGCATTTGACACTAACATCTTCTTCTTCTTTAGCTTTTCCCATTCGTTAGGGGTCGCTATTTTTTATTTTCTTCTTCCCTTCATATCTGTTTTACGTGCCGTTCTCATTCAGTTCCTTTTCTCTCAAGTTTGCCGCAATACAGTCCTCCCATCTTATCTTTGGTCTTCCTCTGTTTCTTAAACCTTCTATTACTAAGCTATTCATTCTTCATCCAATATGTATATTCTTCATTTCTCCTCATGACATTTTCAAACCAATGTAACCATCTCGCTTGTATCCTTCTAGAAACTTATAACACTTGAGTTATTTCCTTACCGTATCTTTCCGTGTCTTCCCCAACATCTACTTCAACATCAAAATCTCTGCCACATTAATTTACTTTTTATTTATACTGACATCAGTCAATTTGAATTATATGAACATATTAGTTTCCATGTTTAGCATAGCTGGCTGATTTATAAAATTTAATTTCTTTAAAATTCTTTAACTCTATATCTATTGAATATGAAGTATAAAATACAATAAAATCGTATAGAGAATAATATATTCTTCAAGTTATAATAACGTTAAACGTCAATAAATCAAATTTAACTGTTAAATCTTCAAATGAAGTTACTTCCGGTTCACCAATACGAACCAAAATCTAATCAGTTGTTCTTCTGGATGTAAATATGAGGAATACGAAAAAAATATAATTTTTGGAACCGTGGTATTGAAGTTATGCGGTCCGAAACTTTCGTCACACAGAAACACACACACACACACACATACTACATACAGACATCATCGTAAACATGGTAAAATCGTATTATATGGACCCTAAAACGTGCTTATTCAGTAAAAACTCGTTATTGAATTTTTTGACCAAAGACAATACCTTCCTTACCTAAAGGTGACGGGAGGTAAAAACACCCACTATTAACTTAATATACATTTAAAGCCAATATAATTTCATATATTTTTGTATTATATACATTTATAAATTTTCTTTATATACATTTATAATTCGTTATAACTGTTATACATAATGTAAATAAAATTGTTTCAGCTGTAGGTCTGAGGATGTCAATAATTGACGAAATCGATAACCACAAAGCAACCATTTTATAAAATATAAAATTTTATAAAAACTTCAGAGTTCTTTTTACCACAAACCTATCTACTATAATTTAATTTTTTTAAAATGATTGTGAGCAGAACTTTGGTCAGAAATGATTTAAAATTTCAAAAAAGAAATAATGGAACCAAATAGACTGCGGCCCAGTCTGAGCGATTCTGCAGATGCTGCATAACATTAAACGGCCATCATTTTATAGAAAACAGAGAGAGAGTATAATTCCCCAAATGTTTCTCAGGGGCGACTTTTCACTTTTGTGCATTTTTTTTAGTAGAAAAGTATACAATAATTGCTGGGTATACCAAAACAAACAACATTTACAGACAAGAATATTTCTGACGCTCCGGGAAGAAGATTTAATATCTTCTAGAGACAAATGAGCCAAGGTAAATATTAAGAAACTGTGCCGGATTGAAGATAATGGTCCCGTATCAGTGTTGTAAAATTAGATTTCTTATCTCCGTAGTTTAAAGGAACAACCCCTTATGTTAACGTTTCAATAAAAAAATCTTTCTCTTTGATGAAACAGGTCTAATTTTTTTAAGATGTCCTCACTTTCAATTGTCTTTCAGGGTTTTTAAACTGAAAAAAAAAACGATTGTCTATGAATTAGAAGAGCAGACAATATTATACAAATATAGGAGATTCGTGTGCATTCTGACAAATTTTCTACTCTTAAGTACATAATATTATATGTATTTCTCGACGTTGCTTAGTTATAAATGTTTACAAATCAAATAAAGGAAGAGGCCGAAAGACTTGAAGCACAGCAATAATTTTTAAAGTAAATATTGAACAATTTCTCTAATATTTGCTTTCTAACGCGACGGAAAAATGAAAGCACGAATATGAAATATTATTTTTATCGTGCCAACTTTTCCATGTTATGTAAAAATATATTAATACTCGTAGATGTAACATATGTGACTAATTAAAAACTAACTAGGAAGTCATTGAGAATTTGCTAAAAATATCTGCGAAACTTGTGATGAAAAATATCAGCCTTGATGATGAATAACAACTTTTTTAATTTTGCTCATCTGCTCTACAATAATTATACTTATGCGAAAGTGCTGCAATATAAAGACTGGACTTTAGTAACTGTTGAAAGAGACGATGCATAGTCTGTTCAGAATTTCAAGGTTGTGGCCATTTTCATTAGACCCTCGTATAGTCAGAAATGATTCCCTGTCTACTCTGTATAGTAAAATAATCTTACTGTTCCTTTAACATAAATGCTATTTTTTTAAATAATTTTTGGAACTAGTATTCATTCCCATAAAAAATATTTAAAAAAAAGCATTTATGTTACAGGAACAGAGCGACACAAGTACTAGCACGTTGGCATTCAATATCATAACAGGGGTTTCCAAGTTTTTAATTTTTTTTTATGTTAATCTGTACATAAAAATCGACGGCGCGTGAGACGTCAGCTACACCGGGAACATACGTTTCTAGAGCTGAGTGAGACGGATATATAACAAACGCGTTGGGTACATTGTTTCGTAGTCGATATATATTGCAAATAGCATTTGCCACCGCCCAGCATGTTACAAATATAGCTGATACTGAAATTTATGTGCTTGATTAAAATGCATTAAAGTTTCATTTTGATATTAGGGTAATAAAAAGAAAATTAACGATTATATGTACCTTAATATTACTTATACATACATGATGAGTTAATTTTTCTGACTATATCCAATAAATATGAATTTGACAAATGATTTTTTATTTTTATTTAAAGATACTTAAAAAAATTATAATGTTACTTATAGTTATAAAGTAAAATTGTTATTGTTTTTGATACCATGCAAGTTCTGAATCTAAATCATTATCGAATATTAATAATCAGTAAATTTTGTATTATTTTGTATAAAACAACTCCGTAGACCGCAATATAAAAAATCTGTTGTGGCCAGCACAATACCTCTCGCCACTTCCTTTTTTTGGTTACATAAGTATAGGGCGCGAACGGTAATGTTACATTTTTGGACTTGACAAGCAAATGTGTGGGCCCGTTTCAGAATGATAATTAGTAATTATGTACAAAGATGTCAAATGTTAGAATTTTTCATTAAAAATTTCAAGATTTTCTAAATTTACGTAGTTAATTTATCACCAGGAGTTTAAAGTTTACTTGTATGCCTTAGATATTTAACATTTAATTCTGCTCCACATGGAATTGGAAAATCACTAAATTTAGAATGAGAAATTATGATATTTGACATCTATATACATAATTACTAGCTATCATTCTGACATGGGCCCCATATCTGCTTGTCAAGGCCAACAAAATCAAATGACTGCTCGCTCCCTATTTTATTTAACATTTCTTGTATACCTACACTCTACACCAAAAATTCTACTTACGCATATATCTATTCCATATATATTTAGATTGTTTAATTTTAAATTCATTTTTGATGAAGAAATTTTGTCCTCTTCTAATTTTTCGAAATGTTTCCAATTCTATTAATACATTAAGAAATAATATAATGTATGTACTTCCCAGAAAAAGTCTTCAGTAATGTCTTCGGATTTCTGACACTGACATTATCTGTCAGTTACAAACAAATTAAATTTTCAACTATTTTCCATGGCCATTCTTTCGGCTGTAAAATTTATTATAACAGATTATTTTACATACTATATTTCTTCCATCTCTAAATCTATAGAATATATTGTAAAATATTTAAATGTATCAGAAAGAGAATTTATTTTTCTTTAATATTATCAAGAAAAAATTTCAAAAAATATTATTTAAAAGATTTTTTTTCAAGAATCTTCTACTTCCGGTTGTCCAATTGTTACCAAAACCTTTTCAGATCTTCCCATGAATGTCCGATTGGGAAATACGTAGTTAAAAAAATTTAAAGTCTTATAGTTTTTGAGTAACCGTCCTTCCAACATCCCACACACACACACACACATACACACACATCCACACACACACACACAGACATCATCGTAAAAATGATAAAATCGGATTGTAGGGACCTTAAAACGTGCTTATTCAATAAAATCTGGATATGCGATTTTTAGCATGAATGCAATACCTCTCTTAGCGAGAAGTAAAAAACATCAAAGTTCATGTGACTAACCTAATTTCTAATAAAGATATAATTATCAAGAACTCAATAATATTTCATTTAATAGACGTACTTCATATATACATATGTATGTCTATATTTTAATATGATACTTGGTTACTTACACAACGGCCAAGAAATAGGGTCTTTTCATAACGAGTGTAAATGTTGATGCGCGAGACATAGTATGAAATCCTCTTTTTAACGAGTTTTGTACCACAAAAAACGGCACAATTTAATATATTTTTAACCTCAAATTAGTTGTCACCTACACCTCACCCGGTGGCGTGCATTTCATAGACGAACCGCTGTCACTGCAATCCATTTTTGTGATAATCACATTCACTTTATCTGTACAAATAATATGTTCGAACGATTCTAACGATTAACGCAAATTAAAACGGAAGTGAACTGTCGAGTGCGACAGTACGATCAACCTTATCATAAATGTGAAATTATCGTCCCAACTTAATTCTTATAAAGATAACGTGTTAAATTTGCATAGATATTATTATTATTATAATTATATTAATTATCGGCCAGTTGGCAACACTTCTGTGCGTTATAATAACACACCAATCTGTTATGATTTATTTGATACATGAACGATATTGACAATTTTCGTACCTATAGGTAATCGTGTGGAAACAAAATGTTTCGTATATGGTCGGGAGAAAAATAAATTACTTCGTAATATCTGTGAATGTCCAGTTATTGATTACATTTCATTTTCTTTCAAAGTTACGCACATACATATGGCATAAAATGAAGACATATATTGATAACTTCATGTATTTATTTCCAGAACATTCCTTGGTATAATTTGATCTAATTATTTTTATACAGTTATTCAATTTCTCGTTTTACCTTCTCGAGTATCATTCGTATAGTTCAAGCACCATATATAAAATACATTACGAGATTTATTAAGATCTGTTCCGTAGCAAAATACTTGAAATAACAATAAAGAATACAGTGTAACTTTTTTCGATATATACATTCCAGGAGAAGGGAATTTAAATGGAATGAACTGCTACAAACCTTTTGGGCAATTAAAATGTTTGTATGTGCGTAAGACGAATGCTGGCTGCTACATTTAACAGACTTTTTTATCTATTCATAAACCAGTTGCAATCTGCAGCCATTAATATGAGAAAATCGCGTAATTAACAATAATAAAAATCGTTACAAAAAGGAAAATGTTGTCGGTAGAGATTGTGGGTTGAATTTCTGGAATATGTTCGACTCTGGTTAATTGTATCGTGAGGGAAGCTGGCAGAGAATAAATGTGGAATTAATTTGATTTATACACATTGGAACAGTTGTAATTTTACACTGTGCCCTCCGTTGTTTCAACAAGTTATTTAAAATTAATGGAAATTATCCTGCCCTTCACAAAATGGCTGCAAATATAACACGTTTAAATGTGGGTTTACATGACCCGAAATTTCTTTCGACTAGTCCAAATATAAATTATAAACTTATAAAAACTGAATATGTTATTCAAGTATTCCGCCATTCAATATTGGGTTACATGGCTTTTATTAATATAGTGAAAATGATTACGCACGTCATCAACTTGAAAAAACCTTATAAAATAAAATATAAAATAAATAAATAAATATTTCATCACGGCATATTACCCATTGCTGGGTGTGCCAATCTGCTTTGTATGCAGATATCGATAATGATGGAATATTTGTACCGTGTGGGCGCTTACCAGGCGTCACCTCACGGGCACTCATAGCTGGCGTGGAATGTGCATCACAGGGGTCAATTTTGTGCCATTAAAATTCGATGTAATTTTTGGCGTCGGTCGGGATCGAACCCGGGTCCCCAGATTCGAGACCAGACACTCAGGCACACGGCCACGAGACCCCATAAAATATAACTTGTAGAAATTATTGGTTGTTATTTATTTTTCAAAAATAGAAGAGAAAATATACTAGTATCAAAGAAACATATATACAGGGTATATCATGGAATGTGAAACATAGGCGTTTAACATGGGAAATCAGTTTTTGCGTTCGCATTGCTCCCCTAATTATTTTAGACAAAAAGTTTTAAATGGATGTTGTAAAGCTAAATTTCTACATCCGAATCAATAAAAAAATCATTTTGGCTACTTCATAACTGCAGAAATAAAATTTAAAAATTCACGGAATTACAATTTAATAGTATTAGCTATGGAATTAGAAGCAAGAGACGAACAGAATCGTAAAGTTTTATTACGTCAGTGTCAGAGTAATGATTGTCATAATAAATACTAATAATTTGAGGTATAAAACGTTACGCTTTTGTTCGTCTCTTGTTTCTAATTCCATGGCTAATACTATTAAATTGTAATTCCGTGAATTTTCAAATTTTATTTCTGCAATTATGAAGTAGCCAAAATGATTTTTTTTTATTAATTCGGATGTAGAAATTTTTGCTTTACAACATCCATTTGAAACTTTTTGTCTAAAATAATTAGGGGAGCAATGCGCACGGAAAAACTGATTTCTCAAGTTAAACGCCTATGTTTCACTCTCCATGATACATCCTGTATATATATTAATGAATTTACAATTATTTCTAAGTCAATTCTTATTTCTTTTACGGAATATAAAATTATTTGAAATTCTCAGTACTGCCAATATATGGTTGTATGGTATGAAAATAAACTACAATTATTTCAAATAATTTCATATTCTGTAAAAGGAATAACAATTGACTTAGAAATAATTGTATATGTCATTAATATATACATTACTTAATACTAGTACTTTTTTCTTCTTTTTTTAAAAATAAATAACACGCAATAATTTCTACAAGTTATATTTCATTTTATAAGGTTTTTTTTTCAGATTGATGACGTGCGTCTTTTGCCGAATCATTTTCACTATAACGTATTTAATAAAAGTTAGACCCCTTCATCAAAAAGAAATAATTTTTTATTCAAACATTGACACAAGGGGTTGCTCCTATAAAATAAGAAATCTATTTTTACAACAATGATATGGGGATCATTATCTGCAATGCAAGGTAGTTTTTTTATCACCTTGTCTCATTTGTCTCTGGATGATGTTAAATTTACTTCTCGGATCGTCAGAAATAATCTTGTCTGTAACTGTTGTTCGTTTTGGTATTCCTAGTCATTATTGTATACTTCTCTGCTGAGCAATGCCTAAAACTCTTCAATCAGTCGCACTTGGGAATTAAACTCTCTCTTTCTATAAAATGTTGATTCCTTAATGCTCTGCAGCATCGGGAGATTCGTTCCAGCTGGGCCGCTGTCTATTTAATAATAATAATATAATTTATTATTCAACAGGACAATGTCCCAATTACTGAATAATACAATTAGAAATACAAAGCAAGAAAAGTGGGATTATAGTAATAGTTACAACAATAATAATAATAATATACGTATAGAAAACCTAAATTACAGTATCTAATTTGGCCTTAAAATCATTAATATTAAGACAAAAATCTAGTTCAAAACAAACAATATTATAACAGCGATACTTATAACAGTTTGAAGAATTACAGTGGTAGTTGGTATGTAACAAAGAAGGGGTGAAAGTATTATTGCATCTAAATGACACATTAACAAAAAAGTCAAGCTTAGCAAGAAAATCACAGTCATCAACAATGTTATTTACAATTTTGTACAGGAGTATTAATTTATTTTTAAAACATCTATTAGCAAGCGGTTCAAAATTAAAATTATCCATTAAAGAGGAATAGTCAAAGCCAGACTAGTAATGAAAGATTATGTAAAAAATATTGTTGCAAATTTATTTCGTAAACTGTTAATTGCATTTATTAGATATTGATGTGATGGGTACCATATAACATAGCAATTATCCAGTTTACTTATAATTAAAGCATGAAATAAAACATTTTATAGTATGAAATATTTTTAAAATCCGAAGTTGAACGTAGAATGAAGCCAAGTAAGTAATTTATAACATGAATTTGGTATATATTCTGCATGGTAAACTAAAATTTATTTTGTGTCTAGAAATAGTCTTAAATTTGAAATCATCCGCATACATCAGGAAATGGGAATGTTGAATTATATTGGAAATATCGTTAATAAATAACAAAAAGAATAATGGACATAAAACGGAGCCCTGAGGTACTCCAGAACTAGCAATACAGTTTTTTGATGTATAACCATTACAATATATATACTGAAGTCTGTTGGTCAGATAAGACACACAGGAAGATTATGTAATTTTACAGAAAACTTGATTTTTTTATTTTATAGAGCAGTATAGTGTGACCAACAGTGTCGAACGACTTTGTAAAATCGGTATAAATCACGTCGATTTGTCTCTTATTTTGAAATTCATCAAAAATAAATTGAAGTTAGTTACATTTGTAACAGTTGACCGATGATTAATAAAACCGTTCTGATGGATATATAGTTTTTTGTCTGGCATAAATCTGTTTAAACAAAATATGCTCGAAAATCTTAGCAATGGAATTTAAACAAGATATAGATCGAAAGTTAGTTACTGATTTTACTCTTATCACCATTTTTGAAAAGTGGGCAAATTTTTGAGCGTTTCCAATTATCCGGAAATGTATTTGTGAATATACTCAAATTAAATATTTGGTTGTATCATATCTTTTTCGAAATTTTAAATCATTTCTGACCAAAGTTCTGCTAACAATTCATGTAGTTAGTGTTTAAATTTGCTTGCCAAGTTCACGCACCTCTTAAAATGAAACTGTTGTTGATTCGATTTGGTAAATTAGTGCATACATCTTCGTCACATATCCGTATAGTTCGGTAAATAGTCATCCGTCTAAGGTGCGTGAAGTTGGCACCAAGGTATAGGGTACCAATTTTTAAATTGTTACTATGATTTAGTACCCAATTGGTACCAATTAGTACCCACAAAAAAACTTTTGTTTTTTACTCTGCGTAGGAGTTATTCATTGTTTAATTATTTTGGTGCCAACTTCACGCTAGCACCACAACATAATTTTTTTTAAAAAATAATTATACGAAAATTTAGTACCCAATTGGTACCTTTAGGTACCCAAAAATTTGTTTCCAAAATGTTTATGGTAAATAAGTTATTGCATATTAAATATTATTGGTGCCAACTTCACGCTAGCACCAAAGTATTTATTTAAACCAAATTTTCTTTTACTAAACTTTAGTACCCAAATAGTACTAATTAGTACCCATGATAGTATTATGCTATTGTTTATATTAAATAAGTTATTACATTTTACTTTTTTTTGGACCGTGAAGTTAGCACCAATCATATTAAAATAAAACGTTTTCGAATTTTATTTTTATATAGGGATTTAGTACTTTTTAGGTACCTCTCATAAATGTAAAATTTATTTCGTTTTTTTTTTATGTAACACAAATTATAACACTTTACTTTTTCTGTGCGTGAACCTAGCACCACCCATATTAAAATAATTCGCTTTTCAAATTAATTTTTATGTACAGATTTAGTACTATTTAGGTACCTCTCATAAATGTAAAATTTATTTTGTTATTGTTTATGTAGCACAAATTATAACACTTTACTTTTTCTGTGCGTGAAGCTAGCACCACACATATTAAAATAATTCACTTTTCAAATTAATTTTTATGTACAGATTTAGTACTATTTAGGTACCTCTCATAAATGTAAAATTAATTTTGTTATTGTTTATATAGCACAAATTATAACACTTTACTTTTTCTGTGCGTGAAGCTAGCACCAGACATATTAAAATAATTCGCTTTTCAATTTAATTTTTGTATACATATTTAGTGCTATTTAGGTACCTCTTATAAATATAAAATTAATTTTGTTATTGTTTATATAGCACAAATTATAACACTGTACTTTTTCTGTGCCAGAAGCCAGCACCACGCATATGAAAATAATGCATTTTACAATTTAATTTTTGTATACATTTTTACATATGATAAATGTAAAATCTATTTTGTTATTGTATAAATTACTACACTTTACTTTTTGTGCTATATAAACAATAGCTAAATTAATGTTACATTTACGACAGGTACCTAAAAATTACAAATTCTGTATATAAAAATTAATATGCGTTGTGTTGCGTTCACTTAGTGGCATATTTCTAATATGTTAAAAACAAATTTACAATTTACAATTACAAGTTGTCCTTTCGGATATACAAATATGCAGACAAGTGGATTACAATAAGTAAAACCTTATGAATGAACAGTACTGGTGAATCTGTCACATCCAGTTGTTCATTAGTAGGTAATGTTTTTCTTGGTATTGGCGGCTTTTCTAATTTCAAAATTTTCTAAGAAATTCATCCTTAGTCCCTTCTGACCTGTATGGATAATTTTGAATTCCCCATTGGTTATGGCCTGATATAATGAAATGGTCGGCAAAACCCGTATTGGAAATATATTTATTCATAGTATTTATATGTTCATTCATCCGAAACTTGAAAGATCTGCCGATTTGACCAATGTATATTGCATCCCAGTCTTTACACTGAATTTCGTATGTACCTGTTAAGTCGTCTTTTTGGGGTTTTCTTTATTATTGACTAGTAATTTACCCAAATCAGTTTTGTTCACTGACATGTTAAATTCAAGTTTCTTTAGATTTTTACCTATGTATCAGAAATATTGGATATGTAATTTAGTTTAAGACTGATTAAGTACTAAATCTGTATTTTGGAAAAACGTATTATTTTAATATGCGTGGTGCAGCACCACGCAGCGTTCACGCTCAGAAAAAGTAAAGTGTTATAATTTGTGCTATATAAACAAAAACAAAATTAATTTTACATTTATGAGAGGTGCCTAAATAGCACTAAATATGTATACAAAAATTAAATTATAAAATGCATTATTTTCATATGCGTGGTGCCCTTCTGGCACAAAAAAAGTTAATTGTTATAATTTGTGCTATATAAACAATAAAAAAAAAATACATTTATAAGAGGTACCTAAATAGCACTAAATATGTATACAAAAATTAAATTGAAAAGCGATTTATTTTAATGTGCGGTGCTAGGTTCAGGAACAGAAAAAGTAAAGTGTTATTATTTGTGCTATATAAATAATAACAAAATTAATTTTACATTTATGAGAGGTACCTAAATAGTACTAAGTCTGTGCATAAAAATTAATTCAAAAAGCAAATTATTTTAATATGTCTGGTGCTAGCTTCACGCACAGAAAAAGTAAAGTGTTATAATTTGTGCTATATAAACAATAACAAAATTAATTTTACATTTATGAGAGGTACCTAAATAGCACTAAATCTGTACATAAAAATTAATTTGAAAAGTGAATTATTTTAATATGTGTGGTGCTAGCTTTACGCACAGAAAAAGTAAAGTGTTATAATATGTGCTATATAAACAATAACAAAATAAATTTTACATTTATGTGAGGTACCTAAATAGTACTAAATCTGTACATAAAAATTAATTTGAAAAGCGAATTATTTTAGTATGGGTGGTGCTAGGTTCCCGCACAGAAAAAGTAAAGTGTTATAATTTGTGTTACATAAAAAAAAACGAAATAAATTTTACATTTATGAGAGGTACCTAAAAAGTACTAAATCCCTATATAAAAATAAAATTCGAAAACGTTTTATTTTAATATGATTGGTGCTAACTTCACGGTCCAAAAAAAGTAAAATGTAATAACTTATTTAATATAAACAATAGCATAATACTATCATGGGTACTAATTAGTACTATTTGGGTACTAAAGTTTAGTAAAAGAAAATTTGGTTTAAATAAATACTTTGGTGCTAGCGTGAAGTTGGCACCAATAATATTTAATATGCAATAACTTATTTACCATAAACATTTTGGAAACAATTTTTTGGGTACCTAAAGGTACCAATTGGGTACTAAATTTTCGTATAATTATTTTTTAAAAAAAATTATGTTGTGGTGCTAGCGTGAAGTTGGCACCAAAATAATTAAACAATGAATAACTCCTACGCAGAGTAAAAAACAAAAGTTTTTTTGTGGGTACTAATTGGTACCAATTGGGTACTAAATCATAGTAACAATTTAAAAATTAGTACCCTATACCTTGGTGCCAACTTCACGCACCTATCCGTCTAATATTTTGATCCCCAAAAATGTTAACAATTTCATGTTTCGGCTATCCGTCCCAGTAACCTATAGACATAGACATATTTGGATATTTCAAGTTCGTATAACATGTTTCAAAACTTTTTCTGGCCAATTTAACATGGTATAATATAAAATATGTATTACGTATTTATTATGTCTAGTGACAACTAGATTAGACCCAAGACCATATTTAGTAATAAAATTTAGAATTTAAATTTTTTATCAAAACTTTTGTTACGTACGTTACTAACAGGTTTAATTCTATTAGATATTGTATCCACAAGCCCTATACATTCTTCTGTTAGAGTACAGCAGAGACCCTTTAACCCAAACCCACGTTAATTCGAACATCCAGTAGTCCGAACATTGAATAGAAGGAAAGATAATCCGAACTTTGGAATGAAATTTTTCCAAACGCAACAATTAGCACGTGTGATTCTTGAAAAAAAAAATACGACTATCAAATTTTGCTTTAGTTTCCACCCCGCAACAGGCGGGGGGTGTGACAGTCATGTCACCCCGAGATTACAATTAGTAGATGTACTTATGTATGTACATACATTGTTTATTAAAAAATAATACATAATACTCCCCGGCGACTGACGATCAAAGCCGGAATGAACGCCAGAAAACAAACAAAAATTTATATATTTTTTTTCAGAATTAATTATTTAGTTATTATTTTAAATTTAACATAACGCTTACATCTCAATTATATAAAAATATTGCTAAGCAATATGGAGAAGTAATGTAAAAACATACATAAGAAAAAAATTAAAACTAAAAAAATAATATAATATTTATATTTTTTGTTTCTATTTCTTAATTTCAGCGTTATTTGTTCCCTTGTACTGTAATAAATATTTCAAAACATTATAAATTGACGTTATCCGTTAATTTACACATCAAATTCAGTAATTCGAACAAATCGTTAGTCCGAAAACCCCCTTACATTTAGCATTTCGGATTAAAAGGGTCTCTACTCTATTGTCCCATGTCTTGCAAGGTAGGTCTTACTGTATACAGTAGATTTTTACGAAGTTGATATTTATTGTGCCAAAAGTAAAGGATCTCGGTAGAAGATATATTTGGACTAAAAGGTAACCCTTTAAATGCCGATCACCCGTCATTTGGCCCATATTTTATTAAAGTTTTGAATCTATATTAAAAATAGTCGAAAGAATTTTGTAGAAATTTCTCATCATTTGTGTAGGTTTTATAATTTGTTGATAATATAAGCCGACCGAACTATTATGAGCCTGGGTTTGTAACCTCCACCACGGATGACAAATTTACACACATGTTTCCTACCATTTTTAATTACGTTTTGTTATAGAATCAATTTGAATATTTAGATTTGTATAAATCAGAAGGCATACCCATATTTTTGAACGATGCTGTACATAAACACGTATGCATTTAATGCCATTTTAAATATCAAAACTTAACGGAAATGATATAACAATATAGATAATGTATATTACATAAATTTTTAGAGGTCACATATGAATTTTATTTTTAAAGATTTATCTGTAAGATTAATATGGATAAGCATAATGTCAAATATTTATATGTGAAAAAAACCATGTTAAAATTTATCAAAATAAATATAGTTAACTCAAAAAAATATTTTTTAATAAAGTATATAGTACTCGTACATCTAATATTTTGTTTGCGGAAACCGAATTTGTGGCAAAGTGTCAAGTCATTTTCAATATGACAACATTTATATTTAAAATTATGAATAACTTTGCTCTTTGCGTCATCCTAAAATAGTTTATAGTTAATAATTAGTTCAACTGATATCATCGTTCTGTCTCGATTTAAAATCTAAAATCTTGATTTGTTTCCCAGCTGCCTAGTCAGTCGCTCACAAATCAAGACAGCCATGGATATTTGGTTGCCGATGCTTACTTGTCACAATGACAGATGCCTGACGACAGCCTTCATAGATATGTAGATCACTGTGAAATTAATTAATGCTTAGTGTTTTTTTACAATATCGTTTTTATTATGAATTTGTTGGACCTTTTTTTATAGATAAATTGTTTGTTTATTAGACGGATTTCCGTTTGTATGCAAATATAAAATTGCCGGATACGAATTATGTTGAATTTGTATAGATTCATAACTATAGATAATTATATTGTACATGAATTAATACCTCATAATACTTCATATAGATTCCAGGATATAATATCAAAATTTCGTTTAGAAATATAATACCTATTTATCCAACCATGAAGGAAAACAATTGAAGAGCTCTTAACAAAAACAACCTTAGTTCATTTTTTTTTTTAATTTGAAACAATCTTAGAAACAACTTTCTAGATTCCTTTCTTTTATAGATTTCTGTAACTTAATTTAGCTCAGAATCGTGTTTAAATATTAGAAAATTATTTACTGGATGTTAAGAAAATATATATATATTAATGAGCAATTAAATACTTCGACATTCTTATAGGACGTTTTGTAGAAACGTTCAAACTTTAAAATGTAATAACTCGTGACTAAGATATTTTTTTGCGAAAAACAGTTTTACTAAACTGGCGTCTTCGAAACATGGCGCTATATGTAACTCATATTTACAATATTTAGACTATGGTTATTTTTGCCATGAGCTCTTAAATTGAATGTGGATTAATATCTCTGTGGCTTAAAGCAACAACAACCAATGTCATCATTCAACCGTCAAATGTATATTCAATTTTCTTCAACAGGGAGAGAGAGACTATGTAAATTTTAACAAATTATTTTTATAAAACTAGAAACGTATGTGACATAAAATAGATATTTATGTAAATAGTTTTTATGCAAAAATAACAAAATTTTAAATAAACTGAACTAATAGCGTTTTCGGCTTACGCGGTGTCAGTGCGCACTTAGTGCACTATGTGACGTAAAGGCATGGAATCATTTTCGCCCGAACTATTCTAGTGCAAGTTAGTTTTCAGCTTATAATTTGAGTGTGCACTGACATGCACTGAGTTCTCATTTTGTTATCTTACGTTATATTTTTGCACTTTCTTCGTGGGAACGTTTTCGTCTTGTGAAATTGCACTCAGTACGCAGTGAATGGGCACTATGAGGTCGTGCAAAAAAATTAATTGTTCCTTTTTTGTTTAAATCTAACAAACATAGTCTAATTTATCGTATTGTGTGATTAAATTATTTTTTATTTTCATTCTTTGTTGAATAAAATTGTTTTAAAGTATGATATTTTTGAAAAGTTGCAAAAACCAGCCATGTTGTGACGTCACGTTTCAGCACTGCAAGTTCAGACTCATTTTATAGAGACTTATCATATGAACAGAATTTCTAAAAGAAAAAATCTGATGTGGACACCACACGACTTCCTTGTACGATTATTAAACTATACATATTTTTTTAATAAATAAATTACAAAATATTAATTTTAACTTCAAAACAGTAAGATATATACCGACCATAATCTAACCCGGTTCTTTTTAAAGAGAGTTTTGATTACAACAAAGAAATATTTGATTACAACAATGAATAAGACTAATTTCACAATAAAAATATAATATTTGTTATTGTACGAATCATAAAATTGCACGTATTTAATGTAATTTGACATGAACATTTTTTTATGTTTTTGTCCTAATCCATAGCAAGCTTTATTACAAAAACAAAAAAGTATATAATTTTTAAATTTACATATCTCGCTTATACAAAGGGCTAATTTAATAATACTTGATGTGCTAGACGCATAAATTAATTCTCTAAAACTTTTCTTGAAGCATTTATTTCTAAAATCAAAATAAAATCATTTTATTCAAGAAAAACTGTTAACAACTTCAAGTAATGTACCACTTCCGGTTAGCCTATTTTAACCAAAATCTATTATGTTATTTCGATTGACATAAAAGTCTTGTATACCAAATTTGAAAAGTTTTAGATTATATTTTAAAACAGTTTTTCATTAAAATCTATTATAGGCTTCATGTAAAGTGCCACTTCTGGAAATTGTGTAATAACCAGAAAGGGAGGTGCACAACTAGATGTTATAGGAGTCCTAAATACAAAATTTCAACTTTCTACGGCTTACCGTTTTTGAGTTATGCGAGATACGTACGTACGTACGGACGTACGTACGTACAGACGTCACGACGAAATTAGTCAAAATGGATTCAGGGATGATCAAAATGGATATTTCCGCTGAAATCTGAAAACCGAAATTTTTCGCGATTACAATACTTCCTTTACTTACGTACAAGGAAGTAAAAAATATATAGACCACAAATTGAAAATTACATATCTAAATATGCTATAATATATTAATAAAATATCATTCTTTTCATTTTTATAAATATAATTTTCATTTGTCCTGAAGTTATCCACGCGTCACATCAGCTATGCTTCTTTATCATATTTTGAGATTAGACGCTAGAAGTTTGTTTAGCTAGAGAAACGCACGCGAGGCATTGAATTGAATATACAGGGTGTTATGTAAGTGTACAACGCTTAATCCATCTGGCAATAATATTTGTTTAACATGCTTTCTACAAGAATTGGAAGAATTGGAGGCCTTTAAAACTGATCAATCACGTCATTGTTCAATTTTGTTCTCTGGAAAAAATGTTGATTGTCAAAACTGACATTAAACGTTTATGCTGACTCACAAAGTTGTATATTTCTGTTTTTTATGTATGCATGTATATTTTCTAGACATCTCAACAATAAAAATTATTTTTAATTATTTTGCACTCGTCCATTTTATTTATTTGTTAGTCTAATTATTTATAATCAGTGTTGATAAACATGTAGTTTTTCATTATGAAAATCTGAAATATGCCACGACGCCAATGATCTTATATGTCATTTGTAACAGGGGTTACATTTTTTCCAGAGAACACAATGGCCCGTACTACGATCACGGTTTTAACTAAAATGCTGTTTTAAAAAATGTCAAATTCAAATTTCAACATTTAATTTTGCACGTTGTTTAAACATTTTTTTAAAAAAAATACTTGTTTAAATACAAACTATGTTCAATGACTTGATTGGTCAGTTTTAAAGGCCTCCAGTTCTTGTAGAAAGCATGTTAAACAAAAATTATTGCCAGATTTACTATCTATGAAGTCAGTTCTACCATGGGATTAGTACACTTATATAACAGCCTGTATTTTCGCTATAGTATTATGGCACGATGGCATAAAACAATGTTTCACCGACATGTTTACTTTCGTAAATTTCAGGTTATCTTTAAATGTCACTTTGACGTTTAGAACCTAGGGTGAAAATCAAAATGGCCGTTGATATTGAAATGTGGTGACGTTACTGGGGCGAGTCTAGGAAAATCAGCCGCTTTTTGAACAAATCAAATAAATGTCATTTTTAATTGCAATTTTCTTATTATTAAAGATCGATTTCAGGAAAAATAAAAAATACTGGTCTATTATTTTTCATTACTCTATGAATTAAAGTTAAAAATGAAAAATCTTGCATGACCTCATTGTGCAACGATTACAGGAGTAAGTGCATCAGATAGAAGTGAAGAGTATTAAATCAAATAATAAAACGTGAGAGGAAGCAACGGTTAAAAATAAAAATTATGAACAAGATGTATACATACAGGGTGGTGACCGCGATCCCGAAAAATAGGACTTTAACATGTAAAATCAGATTTTCGTAATTTCCTGCTTCCCTAATTATTTTAGGTAAAAAATCCATGGCTATTGCTATTTTTGAGTTGATTTTCTGCATTTTCATACCTAATTTCTGCCGTTACAAGGCATACAAAATTAATGTTGCTTATTGATTCAGATGCAGAAAATAATTAGGGAAGCAGGAAATTAAGAAAGTATGATTTTACCTGTTAAAGTCCTATGTTCCGGGGTCGCAGTCATCAGCCTGTATACAGAAAAACAGGTAAAAATATAAACTTAAGTGAGTATTTGAAATAAATTATTTTCGTTTTTAGTTCAGAGATACTTTTCGGTTACCAAGGTGTACTTCTTTCAAATTAATAGATAATTTTGAAAAACGCGCCAATCTACCAGGATCTTGGACTTGCACTAGAATAGTACAGGTTAAAACTGATTTCATGCATTTACGTCACATAATGCACTGAGTGCGGACTAACACCGCACAAGCTGAAACTGCTATGTTGAAAACGAGACCATAAATGAGTGCAAGTCTGAGAACCCTCATAGTGCGCACTCGCATTCAAATCATACGCTGAAAACGCTATAAGGAAACAAATAATGTCACAGTAAGGGTTTATAATGGACTTAATTTATTTAGCCGCCTCAGTGGTCGAGCGTGTTGAAGCAGCGTGCCTGGCAGCGCTCAAAGCGACTTCACCGCTCGGACCCTGGGGTCGTGGGTTCGATTCCCACCAGGGGCTTGGATGTCTGTGAATGTCTTCTAATACATTATTATAATAATATGTAACAGAAATTGTAAAAATATAAATAAATGTGTTAGATAGGGCTATAACTGTAAAAAGTTGAAAAGCCGACAAAATATTATTTATAATGGACTTAATTTATAAATTTAAATTTAGAAATATAAAATGTTCATTAATGTATTTGTTGGTTCATGGTGCATTTAGATTTGCATTTTAGATTTACAAATTTTTATATTTGAAAATATATTTTATATTTTTTGAATCACACCAATTAGAATACAGGTTTCTTTCAAATTCATGGCAACGAGTAACTAAAGGCGTTTTTTAGTCAGAGCGGTTACCTCCAGTTACATGGTAACTGCACTTTATTGAGTATCCCGGTTATTTGCAGTCACGTCAAACATGTAACCACGGTATGTAGGACAGTTACATGTTAGGTTACTACAGCTATCCTTTTCTAGCTGTCAAGACGCTGACATTTTGGCAGTTTTTAGTAAAAGTAAAAATGGAATCTGACATTTTTTATCAACGTATTTTTTATTAAAAGAATACGCTTTAAATTAAATGTATCATGACCAAGATAAATATTTAACAAATAATGTCAAATAATTAATTTGACAGAAACGTCTATTGTAACCGGGCATATTTTATTCACAACGGTTATGCGCGGTTAACCATATGTAACCCGGTTACATGAATAAAAATCTGATGTGGCCAGCTCAATACCTTCCGTCAATTCTACGTATTTTGTACGAGTACAAATTTCACACAGAATTTTTTTTGCAAACTATTCTATGGGCATTTTCTTTTTAGGGGAGAAATGAAATGATCTTACCTCCCTCGTACTGAACTGAGCTACTCCTAAAAAGAACAGTATGTTTTTCAAAATAAGAAGTAGAAAATAAAAACATATATAGCATTATATTTATAACATAATAATCTGCTGAATTGGCTAATGGCTATAATCTGTTGTAATATCTTATGTGATTTTTTATATAAATTTTATTTGCATGGTGCAGCTTTTAGCAGGATTAGGTTGCAAGTAATTTCTTTATAATTCTTTATCTCTAAATTCATTGAATATGAAGAAAAAAATATATGTAATTAAATCGAAGAGAGAATAACATATACTTTTATTTATGATAACATAAAAGGTCAAAAAATGATATTTAACAGCGTTTTTCAAGAAATACTGTTCAAATCTTCAAATTAGGGTACTTCCGGTTAACCAATCATAACCAAAATCTAATTAACTCTTCATATGGACGTACGAAATAGGAATATGAAAGAATTATAACTTTTGGAATGTAGTATTGGAGTTATCGAAGGAGAAATTTTTGTCACACACACACACACACACACACACACACACACACACACACGCACACACACACACACACGCGCGCACACACACACTCACATACATACATACATACATGCGTATACACACACACACACACACACACACACAGGCATCATCGTAAACAGTAAATTCGTATTGTAGGGACTCTAAAACGTGCTTATTCATCAAAAACACACTCATCGAATTTTTTAACCAGACAATACCTTCCTTACCTAAGGTCACGGAAGGTAAAAAACGCCTTAAATAAACAAAATGATGTGACAGTTGTTGACCGTATCAAAAATACGTCAAGAAATAGGTAATAGCATTCATAATGGGTATTCCTTATAAATTAGGTGTGTAATTGATATTTGTTGTAGAATTGCACATAATTAGTTACAAGAAAACCATATCATTCAAGACTATCATTTATTTGATTGTATTAATTTATAAATTTAAATTCATCATGAACCAGTGCACTAAATCTGAATTATAAATCTAAACTCATAAATCTAAATTTATATATTAAATCCATCATAAATAAGCCTTAACTTGTAAAAAATCGCTATTGTCATATGTTATTTTTATGGCAAGCTAGTTACAGAACAAAGGATTATAATCTGTACATATTTTGTGAAATATTGTTCAAAACTTTTATGAAACATATTTGGAATTAATAAACTTAGAAAATTTTAAATCTTTTTCGACATTCTCTAACCATTTATCATTTTATTGACAAGATGAGGAACGCATTACATGATATTTTGTAGTGTAATATATATTCTTATTTTCCAAAAATGCGCAAAAAGTTTTAATAAGATATTAATAATCCACTATTCGTATCTCCCAAATCTGGATTCCCGATAGGCGCGGACTGCACTGTTTACAGCTTCCCATGATGGATCATTCCCAGTAATCTGGCCGTCGATCACTGGACTTTTTGTGTGCGAAGCGGCTGTTCTTTTTTACTGGAGCCGGAGGTTGGTCAACCTGTTTTTGGACAGGACATCGACTGTCCTCAGACATCAATCTAAATAGCTGTCGAGAATGAAATTGTCTGCGATCGATCACTGAAGATGTAAAGTGCAACTGAATTTGAGGATTTTCAGTTTTTTGCACACACCAACACTTCATATTTTTTGAGGAGTTGGTTTAGGTTTTTTGAAACACATTATAAGGTGATTTAAAAATTGTTTTGGTTTTTTACAAAAGTCGGCTATTATTTATTACACATGTACATACAATACTTATTTAACTGAAGGTTAAAATAATAGTATTTTATGTATTTTGGACGGACGAAAAAATGAATCTTTAAGGTATAAGCAAGAATTATTATTGCGCAATGCCATTCTTACGTGAAGAATACTACATATATATTGAGTTTTGTATTTGAACTCAAGACAAGTGCACCGACCCATCGGTCATTATTATGGTCCATAATTTGTGAATAAAAAAATAAATAAAAATATATTTTAAAATTAACTATATAACAATGACAATTTCATCTTCAAAATCATTTTCTCCAGCTGTCCAAAAAATAAAATATTAATTCCACATAACATTCCCATTGTCGGTGTGTTATTAGTCCATCAAGAGTACTTAGGAACAAATAAAAACAAAACAAACAACAACCATTTGAGCAAAGTACCCTTCTGTGTACGCGTGTTTCGCAAGTTTCTCTGTGAAACTTTGTGCCCTCCAGTCCAGTCTGAGGCTGGTGCGATGTTGTTTTGTCTTCATGCACGGCCACCTTGACCACGGACCGTGAAATTGACACTGCACATGCTATTACACTCGGTCATATTGATACTGAAATGTGATGTCTGCTTTTTGATGGAAATCATAGGGTAACGATGGTAATTCATATGTTTCAGATTTAATTGTACATTATTTCGAAAAATACTGTTCTTGGCGGTTAAAGAAAGCGTAGCGGAATAAATAGAATATGCAAAATGATTGTTTCATACAGATAATACGGTTTTCTAAAGAAAATACATATACACTGCCTATATAAAAAATTCTTTCAATAAATTTGAAATAATAATAATTTTAAATGCTTGGGAAAATAATTTCAAGCCTAACATTAATAGCATTAGAAGCTGGGTCGTCTGAACTACAACCGGCCTGAAGAATATACAGGGCTGTGGAGTGAGAACTCCATCATTAATATTATACGGGATGTTTCGCGACTCAATTCCCATCGCTTGAAGGTGTATTAACAAAAATAGATTAAATTGTTTAAATTGCCTCCCTGGCTGCCTGCGAGTCCCTATTCCAGGCCAGAAGTGGGCAAACTTCAAAGTAGGAAGATCTAGTTTTAACGTCTACACCCCGTCGAAATCGACTGGATTTTTTTCTTCTTAAATTAGAATTGATGGGTTTCATAATATACAGGATGTATCAGCATTAGGTGTAAAAAAAAATAATAGCATATTCCTGACATCATTTTGAGTAAAAAATGTTATATGTTATTCCTTTTGGTTACCAAAATACAAGAGTTCAAAATTATGTAAATAGCAGCAATTTTTAAATTTTTCTAATCAAGATACCTTCAATCCAGAGTAATAAAGAATGGAAAACAATGCAAAATTAATCTAAAATTGAATTATTTTACCTGAGTTATTGTTAGAGTGAAATGGATGGGTTTAGTGTTGCAGAATACGCAGATATAATATTTGTGTATGGATTCTGTGATGGTAGTGGTAGTGCCCTCCGTGCGTCCAGAGAATATCAAAATAAGTATCCCAACAGACGTCAACTTTCCCATCGCGTATTTACACGCACTTTTCAAAGGTTGAGAGAAACTGGGACAACAGCTGTACGGGGTGGAGTTCAAAATGATGGTATTGGACCGCGCAATATTTACGAAGAAAATGTTATTAATGCAGTTCTTGATGATCTGAGAACAAGCACTCGACGAATCGGAAGACAATTAAACATGTCACACATGTCTGTTTGGCGGATATTAAACCGCGAAGAACTACATCCATATCATTTTCAACGCGTGCAAGGACTCGAACCTGCAGATTATGATCCACGTTTAGAGTTTTGTCGCTGGTTATTAAACCAAAATGCCAATGACCCACATTGTATTTCAAAGGTATTGTGGTCTGATGAGGCACAGTTTACAAGAGATGGAATAAATAATTTTCATAACAGCCACATATGGTCTCTTGATAATCCACATGCCATCAGTCAGTCATGTTTTCAGCAACGTTTCAGCGTAAATATTTGGGCTGGTATATTTAATAATCAGTTTCTGGAAATCGAAGTTTTAAACAACCATTTAACTTCGAAGCTATACAGAGAATTTTTAGAAAGCAGACATTGTGAAATGATGGAAGAAGTACCTCTCCAGATACGATAACAAATGTGATATCAGCATGACGGCGCCCCTCCTCATTACGGAAGACAAGTGACTGCTTGGTTAAATCAGCATTACCCGAATAGATGGATAGGACGCGGAGGTCCTGTCCAATGGCCCGCACGATCTCCCGATTTAAATCCTGGATTACTATTTATGGGGACACATGAAGCAAATGGTGTATAGTGTTCAAATAAACACACGAACCAATTGTTAGAAAGAATAAGGAAACGCTGCAGCTGACATTCGTAACAACCAAAATACAATTAATTTAGTTTATGATTCCATGATTCGTCGATGTCAAGCTTGCATTCGAGCTCGAGGGGTACATTTTGAATACTTACTATAAGACAAAATGAATATATTTAATGTTTCCATTGTTTGTTACTATGTTTTAAATGTGTCTTGATTAATTTTTTTAATAAAATTGCTGCTACTTGTAAAAATTGATCTCTTATATTTTGGTAACCAAAAGGAATAGGACCTATCTTCATATAACATTTTTTACTCAAAATGATGTCAGGAATATGCTATTATTTTTTTACACTAGTCCTGATACACCCTGTATAAAAAAAATCCTTAAAATCTGACTACTTTCTCACGAATAAAATAAGACGATAAATTATACTAAAAGTGTTACCCTTGCTCTTTCTTAAGTCGGATTCAAGTGTTAAAATTTCTGATTCTAAATTGGAAGATTGTAAATGAAAATTATTGGCAATTTTTGATGCAATCTCCTCAATGTCATTATCTCTAAAAGGGTAAGATCTAAAACTAAAAATTGATTGAAGATTGATTGACGTATTTTCAAAACGTGTGTTATATTATTGTATAAGAGTTTCTATTTCAATCTATTAAGTACAAGTATGATCCGACACCCTATAAGGGTATTAAGATTCTGTGAGCAAGAAGAAGAAGAAGTAGGTACAAGTATGAATCTTTCTTTAATAGGGGTTTCCAAGCCTATGGCTTTTAAAAAGTACTTTATTGAATATCAATGTATAAGTAATATTAAGGTGAATATAACCGTTAATTTTCTGATTTTAATAACCCTAATATCAAAATGCATTATTAATACGTTTAAATCGAGCGCGTAAAATTCAGTATCAGCCATGTTTGTGACGTGATGAACACTGAAAATGTTATTTGCTAATGGCTGTTCGAACGTGCAAACCACGCCTTCGTCACTTACAGCTCTAGAAACTATGTTCTAGGTGTTGATGACGTCACACGCGCCCTCAATTTTTCTCAGTTTTTTTAAAACTAATAATTTTTCAGCGAAAACACAACATATGGGTCTAATCTTTTTATGTACAGATTAACATATTAAAAAAAAAAATTAAAAACTTGGAAAACCCTATTGAAGACTTGAAGAGGTAGTTCTCTGAAGAGTATCAGGGTCGACTCGCCGCCATACCTACTTTTCTGAATTAATTCATCCTTAGTTTCGGATTTTTGTTGTATAAACTAAACTTTTTATGTGTCTCCAATCATAATATAATAGTCAAGAGACGTTAGGTGTGGTGATCAGAAAACTGAACCTCCTCTTCCGCAGTCACCATGACCTGCTCTATTAAATTTAATATCGTTTATAACTACTCTAATATTGAGTTTCGGACATAAATGTATAAGATATTTTGAACTTAAAGAACACGCCCTTAAACTATAGCAATCTAGTCGCGGAATACCCTGTGATCGATAGTAGTGCATATTATAGTCCTTTTAACTGAAGCAAAGGTTTCATTTTCTAACAAACTTTCTCTATTAATAAAGCTGGATGCGTGTGAGATATGGCCTCAAATTTGTTCATAGCTGAAAATATCATCTATCAAAATCATTTTCAAATAGAGCAGGTACACTCACATTGATTAAAAGATTTGTAAGATAATTATTAATGGTGGCACGAATGAGATTCAAAATGAATTAAATATTCTGACTACAGTACCGTGTTTTTGTCCAATGGGCCCATAAACCATAATCGAAATACAAATATAAATTTTTATAAAAATCGAAAAGTATTTACTGATTAATAAGTAGTGAAGCTAAATAATTTACAGAAATATTCTTCTGTAAAAAGTTATAGAATTAAACATTTCTGATGTATAATTCCATAACGCCCCGCCCAAAACAAATAAAGATGGTAGAACTATGAACTGTCACATTTCATTTGTTTGTTGGAATTAAAGGTTATATTTGGAAAGAAAATTATGAACTATTTCTTGTCTGATCTTTCGCACTTGCATTAAGTTATTCTTAACATTGTTATTTTTCATTTAGTCTTGTAACTACATTAAGTTATTCTTAATATTGTCACATCTCATTTTGTCTTACATTGTATTATTCTTGTTTATGTAAATAATCCTCTGTAATTGGGAACTTTTGTTCCTGTTGAGTGATTAATGATAAATAAATAAATAAATAAATACGTATAATTTCTTGTATTTATTTCTATACACAGCTAAACCAACAATGCAGGCTGAAGAAACTAGAAAAATACTTCGTTTGTTCTGTTTGACAGTTCTAGTCTAGTTGTTTACATCACTAGCGCTACTGTTATCTCAAACTTTTGTACAACATTTACTTGAATATGAAGTAAATACCATAAAATTTAAAAAAAAATTTCGTTTGCATTAAGTTTAATTAATATAATTTAAGACTTAAAATATGTAAAATATAATTTTTATATTAAAAAATATATAATATCTACTCTCATGAAAAAACATTGCTACAGTACCACTGGTCGCCACACATGACGTCACAAACTCATTACAACACTTTTAAAAAAATCATATCTTGCTTAATATAAGGAATATTCATGTCGGATTTTCATTAATCGTCATATATTTGTACAAAGTTTCGTAAAAAAGAAATAGTTTATGGGCTCATTTTTTTCTTTGAATTTATAATATTTCTAACATCATTTAGTACTTAAAAACCGTTCTAATATTAAATACTTCTCTTATCTACAACTCTATAAACTAAAGTCCTACTTTCAGTGTAGTAAAAGGCTTGATTTATTTATTTTTAAAGTGACTAGAAAATATGTTTTCTACTATATAATCTTGTAGCCTGTCATGACTGTTGAAACGTACGTTTAACAATATATGAAAAATATATCAGACAACATAAGTCGGTAGTTTAGTTTGCAACAGGTGCGTATCGTATTTAATGCAGAATGCGGACGTAATGAATAATTATTTCTATATCCTCTTTATGTTACGATCACGCAACGCGTACTGGATATCGTAAATCGCATGTTGTACTGTCAACATGTGTTGTACCGATCATTTATTATTACACAATAAACGTATTCAGCTTCCAAGTAATGAAAATCATACTATAGTTCATCCAAATTTCATACGGATAGTTTAATAAGGGCTATAATCAAATTTAACCTAACTTAATCTTAATCTAACCTCAACTAACTTAATCTACCCTAACACAGTATTCATAATATTTACTGATACTGATAGTGTTATTTTACAAAATACTGATCATTAATTTAAAAAAAAATACTGATAAAATAAATATAAACGTTTAATAAAGCCGTGATGATATATTAATTTAAATTAACTTATTATTCTTATAACAGTTTATATCCCTACGTAAATACCATCCTTATTATGGGTTATTATAAAATAAAATTTCCAGAAAATTGAGAACATGACCAGAATTCTATTAATTTCTCGGATAATTTAATTCTCGATTTAATTGCATTGTAATAAAGGAAGTTGCTAGTTTAATGGTGAGATCGACAACTAATTTAATGTGAAAGCTTTTATTATATCGATAACGTTTGAAATTTAAGCGTTAATATCAAGCCTACGAAATAAGGAGAATGTCTAATGATTTTTGTTTTGCTCTATAAGTTTGTGCATAGTGTAGATTAAAAAATTGTCTCTATTGGGAAAGCCTGGATAATCTCGTGAAAATTTGGAAAATCTTGGTAAAACATAATGAGATATAGAAAAAGTTACAACATTAATAAAAAAATAAAAAAAATAATTTTAATATATGTAAATTTTATGTAAAATATTTTGGTTTTAGTGAACACAAAAATAATAGTCAAATTTATATTTATCGATGTTTATCACATAATGTATCTACATTTTATCGCATATATCATAAATACATTCATAAATACATGTTTTCAGATCAGATATGGCTTTTTTTTCATTAAATCAAATGATTGATTTTGATTTAACATACATTCATACCTCGTGTACCAAATGTGAAACTTTTAATATTCAATTTCACAAGGCAAATATTTATCTGGAAATTATTATTGAAAAAGCGGCCACAGTTTGAATTTTAAACTAAAAATTGTTCTCAGGCAAAAAAATGACACATATTAATACTTGTATTCATAACCGTCCGTAATATAGCAAAGTTTTGATTTATAAACAATCGTTATTCATTACATAAATACAAGTATGTTTTCTCTTTGTCGTTTTCTTCTCCTGGTTCATCTTTACAACCGCGAAATGTACAAAATATTGTTAAACTAGTGTAATTAAACTACTGTCATTGTCAAATTTGAAATTTTCACACATAATTTTTTGTATTTGTTTGACCTAATGTTAGTATTTAATATCAAATATCACTAAGAATTATTGCAATCTGTCGTTACAAAACGAAGCGCTATATTTTGTTTTTAATTTTAGTGAATACTCAGTTATATTTAACGATCGTTAAATTATTACGGTTCGTTTTGTTACGAAGCGTTATATTATGAATACGAGCATAAATATATTATGCTTTTGATTTAATTCTTCTTTGATGATACATTGATACAGGTTTATTAACATTATCATCCGCAGGGACACATTTGTAATAGATTTCTAACCATATACGCCACAGCGAAATATTTGTAGTTAAATTATTGTTATTATAGTCTGCGTAGTAAAATTATACATTTACATTACATAGTACTACACTTTTATTTTGTGTCAGACACACTTGACAAAAATATAACTCAGACTGTGCACTGAGTTAGAAATTTTTATGGTCTCATATTTCATCTCCAATCTAGTACATTATAAAAGCGGTGTCAGCAGCTCATAAAATCAAATGTCCAGTAGTCATACCGCTGACAGTAAAATCAGCTACTTACATGAGGTTTTATTTTATTTTATGTTAAAAGATTAGATAAAAGTGCAAGACCCGTATTACTATGTGAAATTTACACACATTGCATACAACTATGATAAAAATGTAAGCGTCAATGTTGCAATATATAAGGAGTTCATTTTAAAAATGGCCACCATTTCTATCTCGAAAACTTTAAGAGCGAAAAAGATTAAATAACATTAAATTGATTTTTGATTATTATTTATTAAGGGAACTATTTACTTATTGGCAATTGGCGTGAAGATGTAAAATTTGTACAATTGGTAAGATTAAATTCTCACTGCACTGAAGTATTTCTGGCGGACTCCAGTTCTCCTCGTCGCTCTCAGTATCCATTTTAACGTAATTTAGCACTTTTAAAAACGTTAGAAATCGGTTGAAAAACGTAATCACAAAAATACAAAATGATGAATGACAAGAGTGACAATAACAAAACTGTCAGACGGTCATAGGAATGGTGTCGCGGCAGAATTAAAATGACCGGGAATAATTTATTTCTGATTCTGTGATTGACCGAGCCGAGTGAATTACGAAACCATAATTCACGATAGTGAATTATGACTACTATAATTAATCGAAAGAATTGAAATATTGGAGATATATTTTTATAAGAGTAGAAAATAGTACATTAAAAAGCAAATAACATAAGGCAATCTGTTTTACAAAGGACGAGTGCGTTAACAGGAACAGGCATATGAGACATTTTATTATACTATTTTTTCTATTGAGGTAATTTTAGAATGGGACTTTTTTTAAAAAAAATGCGTCTTGTCAAAAATGTGACAGTTACGTTGGCAGTGCTTCCCGCTAAATAATTGAAATTTCACTTTTTGACAGTTTGTGTATTTTGTGTTGTAAAATTTGACTGATTATATAAATTAACACATTGTATCAAACAGTGCGCTTATAGATCTTCTAAACGACGTGTTTGCAGTGCTTTTATAGACTCGTAAGAACACCGAAATAAAAAAAATTGATGTGGCCAACAAATGACATCTCGCCATTTCCATATTATATTACATAAATGATTAATAAATAAATTTATCATCACGGCATACTACCCATTGCTGGGTGTGCCAATCTGCTTTACGCAGATATCGGTAAATGTCACCACACGGGCACTCATTGTCGCCGTGAAAAGTGCACCACATGGGTTAATTTTGTGCCATTAAAATTTGAAATAATTTTTGGCGTCGGTCGGGATCAATCCCAGGTCATAATTAACGAATTTAACATATCTTGTACATATAAATAATTCAAATTGTATCTATTCTTTCGTGCTATGAGGATTTTTCTCCTACTCTTCTAATATATTGAAAATTCTTTATATTCACTGACGGTATTAGCGGTATCTCTTAAGGATATATGTAAATATATTACTATTAATATACCTATAATTTTAAATGTACTTACGTCCCAGAAAAAGCTTCCTGTAATGTTAATAAAACTGTTGATTTTTGACTCTGACATTTTGCATTTGTCTGTCAATTATAAACATTTAAATATCTCAACTGGTTTCCATATAGAGTTGTTTGGGTCAGCGAGATTTATTACAACAGTTTATTCTATATTATTATTATTATATAATATATCTCTAAATCTACAGAAAATAGAATAAAAATTTTAAATGTATCAGATTGAGAATTTAAAGATCTTTATTATTGCATAAACATAAATTTTCAAAAAATAATATTTAGAAGATTTTTTTTAAGAAACTACCACTTACGATTGTCCACTTGTTATCAAAACCTATTCAACTCTTCCCATTATTGTTAAATTGAGGAATCCGTAGTTAAATACACACACAAATACAAACGCACGCACGCACACGCATACACACACACACACAATCATCGTGAAAATGTTAAAATCTTATTATAAGGATCTTAAAACGTGCTTATTCAATAAAATGTGGATATGCGATTTTTAGCATGAATCCAATACCTCTCTTAGCGAGGTAAAAAAAGTTATGTATGCAATATGAATAAAAACTATAGTCTTATTTCACGAATAGGAAAATTTGACCGAACGAGCCGTAGTTATAAAACTGCAAATACTGATTACAATAAAAAAGTATTGTTAATTTTCAGTTATTTAGTATTTTTTTTGTATACATTAGCTTATCAGTTGGTCAATAGCTTAGTTTTTTGACTGAAAATAATATATGTATATTACTTACTACTTATATTTTTTATATTTAAATATGTTCTTTTTTATACAATTTATATATAAAATGCACCAGTATCCAAAATTAATAAAAAAATCAATTATAATCATAGCTATTGTACAAATCTTATGGGCGATTGAATACAAATCAAAGACTCTGAAATCACGAAGTGGTGGGGGTGTTTTAAACGGCGGTAAACTTCTATTGTTTAGTTCTAGTATAAAAAAATTAAAAAGAAAAAATAGGGGGTAATTTTATTTTTTCTTTCAGTTAAACAAAAATTTAAAATATGTGAAATGACCTTATTGTTAATAAATTTCTTCACCGATTATTTTCTGCAATAAATTTATTAGGTATTATTGATCCTTCACTTCTGTTTTTAATTTTATTACTTTTTTTAACAGCTTTGTGTGTGTGTACAGGCAAAAGTAATGATCCAACAGCCCACATATTTAGCGGATCATAAAACTAAACGAAAAACGTTAAACGAACATCAAATACAATTCGTTTGCTTAAAGTAAACGATCGCGACTGGTACTAATTGGATTGTATTTAGTATTTACTTTTCCGCAATTTGCGAAAATACATAAATTTACGTAATAGGTATTACCACACAGTATTAGATAAGTCACGAGCCAATATCCAATAAATTGAAACAGACGGTATGATATTATTTTATTTATTACATGACTTAAATATAAGTATGTAAATTTATGTTATTCTCTTATGTAATTATGTAAATGTATACTTTGTGTTTAGAATTCATACTAATAATAATAATACAAACAGAATAAAGAGTAAAGACACACCTACAGAATTAAAGATAAACAAAAATAAATAAACTGTGTAAAGGAATATATCAGTTGAAACATAAATTTGAAAGGAAACAAAAGACACAAATGACATTAAGATAAAAACGAAAAAGTATGAACAACCTTATAGCATCTCTTTGTAGATATTTAATAATACAAATACATGTCAGCAAAATTTGAAATATTGTAAAACCGAATGCTGTGCGTATACATACATTCATGATTATTTTAAAACAAAGAATGCGGAAGTTATAATTTTAATATACTCAATAACTCAATTGCCAATTGAAATCAACTTTTCCCGCCGTTATATATATATATATATATATATATACCTGTTGTGAAGACACAACTGGGATTTACGACCTGTCAATCTGTCGCTGATATTGCATTTTGTAGAGAAATTTAAAAATATGACACTTGTATTAAAGGATATTTTAAATTATTTAAGTGGCCTACAATCTCCAGAAAATTTCTATGAAAAGAAGGAAATAATATATTCTGGGAATATTTTTAGTTTAAAATTTAGCCAGCGGATAGAGTTTGCTTAACTTGAATCGTGAATACATTAATAATATAAAGTATTACAGGGCTATCTAAAAATTAAAAATACAAAGATGTTGGTGTGTGTCTGTTTCAGGATATAACATGTCCTCTCCGCCTCACATAGCGCGAATCCCCAAAGTTTTACTGGACGATTTTGGATGGGATGTTGTGGAACATCCGCCACATAGCCCCAATCTGGCACCATCTAATTTTCATCTCTTACTTCAGTTACATAAGAATCTAACAGAAAAAAAAAACGAAGTTAGGGTGTAAGAGGCAGTGGAACGTATAAGGGAGCAGGCGGCAATCGTGATCGATATTAGCATCAAAAGTCTTGTGTCTCGTCCACATAAGGTGAATGATATCAACGGGGTCTATATAGAAATTTTTTTGATTAATTTTGGATAATTTCTCTGGCACTTTGGTAATTCATTTGTTAATTTGCCCGGTAATTTACGGTTTTACATCCCTGCTTATTACCAATTTCTGGGTGTTCCAGTCTTGTTTTTATCCGCAAATTACGGTACTGACAATTCATCTGTGTCGTAGATTTTGCTTCAGGGGTCACCTTACCGGCTTTCAAAGATGTTTTGGAGAGAGCACCATAGTTATTTTTGTGCTGTTTAAAAAATAGATATATTTCTTTATTAACTACCGGTCACAAAGTGCACTCAGCTACGCTACCCCATTATCGTTAATTTATATAATTTTGTAATCGCCCATTTTCTAATTAGAAGAAACTCCAAGCTATTTGAAATGCGAACCATTTACTAATGCTGCAGGGAACTATTCAACTTCAATAGAAATTTTCTGAAGCAGGTGGAATTTCTGCTCCATTATCCATTTAGGAGAAAAAGAGCTTGGCTTGTTACTTTTATTACTTATTATTATGATTATGATTGTTGTACAGAGTGCGGCAAAACATCGTCCCTAGTTTTTAAAATGAATTGAAAAATAAATACTTGAGATAAAAAATAGTTATTTATGTATCAAGGTTGTAAATGTGATCTTTTTTGGCCGAATCTGAAATTTGAAACCGAGGCGAAGGCCGAGACCAGCAAATCAATTGAGGCTAAAAAAGAACTTTAAAGTCTAGGTGCACACAACAATTTTTAGGCGACTGTTACAAAGTAATATTTTTTTATTTAAAATAAATATATATTTTATATCTGATTGGCCTAGTTTGCACCGTAGACCTATACCCCAAATTCGACCTAAATGTATTTGGGCCGCCTGGTGTAAACACCTAAAATATGGAGCGGCCTGGTTTAGGTCAGGCCACTTTTTCATGTGACCTGACCTTTACTAGGCGTCGGCCTAAATGTATTTATTGCGGTGTAAACAGCTAACATCTAAAATAGTTCGAAATTTGTACGGTAGAGTAAATGTCGATAATATTGAGTACAGTGATACTGATTTACACATATTGTGACAGTTTTGTTTGACAGTAAGAGTTAAGTACCTAAATAAGTAGTGAATTTTTTTATATAAACGTGAGTGATAAAAAGATGAATTGTTTTTTTTTAACTTAAAATTAAACCGCCAGATGGTACAAACTAGTACCAATATTCTGCCTATATCCCACCTATCCTAGGCTCTAAAGTATGCGGTGTAAACAACACGATATTTTTTTGACTTTGTCCTAATATAGGTCACATATAGGTCTGGCCTACCTCAGTCATACGGTGTAAACTAGGCCATTGATTCATGTCATTTGTAGGTAGAGTGCCGTGTTGTCAACTCACAAAATAATTTGTTTACTGTGAAAATATATTACAACGTAAAAATGAAAATGAAATTACTGCAATAGCAAGAAAATGAGCGATAGTGATAGCGACGATTTTTCCAAATTTATGATGTTGCATAATACAGCACTAAATTTATTTGCTATTTAAACAAACGTTTAACTGCTCAGTTCGTAAAGTAAAAGCGGCCGTAAAGTAGTCTTTGACAGATGTCAAAATAAAAGTGTTGCTTTACGGTTGCTGAAGGATACGTAAAATAATTATTTATGTAACAGTTGTCTAAAAAAATATTTTCACACCGTGAACAACATGAGAAGTTTTATCTCATGTGGTTTTGAAAATAATATCGGCCAATTGTCCCTCATTGTCCAAAACTGTTGCAAGCGACTTGGGGGATACGGCGGATTTCTGTGAGGATTGCCTCCTTTAGTTAATTTGCAGCTTGCTGGGTTTTCAGATAATTCCACAGAAAAAGTCACATGGTATTAAATCTGGCGAGCGCGCGGCCCCGGAATATCGCCTCTCATGGATATTAAGCGCCCGGAGAACATTGATGCTTGCGCTGTGTGGGCCGTGGCCCGTGGCCCCATCCTGCTGAAACCAGACATTCTCAAGAATTGAGGCTCACACACCCTCAGAATTGATGGTAACTGCCTGATTTGCCTGCGTCGATGTTTTCGGGTGTTGGAGCAGTCCATGATGGTCCACGTCCTTTCCTGACAATAGGCCTTTTTACCAACACCGTAATCGGTTTTCGGACCAGAACTGTATGGCAAGGAGGTATTTGGAAACGAGTAATGAAATCGCGCTAGACGGCGGCTACAGACCCGTTTTCGGGGATGCCACTGTAAAAGCGCGTTGCTTGTTTGTCCACATTATGTTAACTATATTGAATTTTTTTGTAACGGAAACTTCCCCTCCATAGACACCACGCCCGCCCTTTTATGACCTCTACTGCCATAGTAAAACTAGGGAGGTTGTTTTTGCCTCAACCTATACAGGACGTTTCAATATTGTAAAAAAAAAATAAGGGCATATAGTACTGACCAAAATGAGTAAAAAAAGCTTAATCAACATAGATCCGATCTTCAGCTGTTTCTGAGAAAAACGAAAAATCGAAGAATAACTGACAAAGATAGTGATTGAACAAAATTTTATCTCTGTTAGCATATAGACTATAAAAAACAATAAAATTTTATTTGAAACATTTTTCTCAATTTCTAATAGTTCCGAAGTTATTTGAAAATTAAATATTGACCAAGGTCGCCACAGCATTTAACTTGAACAATTTTTTGCTTTACAAAAAAAAAACACATCTAAAATGACCTCTGAAAGGCAAACAAAAAGTCTCATTTAATCGAAGTCGTAACTCTTATAGTTTTCGAGATAGCTGAAGTAAACCCCGTAAAAACTCATTTTTCACTGCTTTATATCTCGGAAACTATTGACAATTAGACTTATGTTGATTAATCATTTTTACTCATTTTTGTCAGTACTATATGCCCTTAATTTTTTTACAATATTTTTGAAACACCTTGTATACATTAACATCATAGGTTTGGTTTGTCTAAGGAGGCTATGTGCCTTGTAGACTCATATTTAAAATGGGATAATTTTGTTTTTACTTTGTTTAACGTTTACGACTATTTTATTGTTTATGAGCACAATAAAGCAGACACCATTATGGGCTTGCAAAATTACACTCAGTTTAATTGAGGATATAAATATAATATGGAATTTTAGTATCGCTGCATGCCAGTGGTACTCTAACAGTGGGACGTTAATGAAGTATCTTCGCTCTTAACGTTTTCCCATAATATGTAATATTATATTACACTCTTCAAGGATCATTTAAATTAGTAAGATGTTAGATTCTGTTGAATAATTAAATTAACGAGTCATGTTTTTAAATTTGTCGTTTATAACTCTGTAGGCGGTGGGATTTATGTTATTTTCAAATTTTATTTTAAAGCGTCAACTTTATGAAAGCTGTTTATTTAATTATCGCCTATAATTATTATACTATATGCTTACAAGCGAAGTTGGTTGCTGGAAAATATTATAATCGCTATTTTTAATACTACATATCAATATCTCCGTTTACAAAACAGAATGGCGCATCATTATATTCTGTATGATAAGTCAACAGTGGAGTGGGTAAATTTAAAGCATCATAACTTAGAAAAGTAAACATACACTATCATCAGCTTTCAATTGTTACTGAGTTATACCCTTGTTACTTTATAGCAAATTACTTTCAGTAAACAGGTGCCATTATGGTAAAAAACATATATGTACAACAAGTGTACGGAATACTGGCTGATTCAGTCTATAAAAGGATGACACAGCATACACAAAAAAGATACGCTGATATGGGCAGATGGGGTAACATTTTCCAATTTTTTTATTTTTTATTATTATTTACTTGTAACTATGTATTTCACCCATAGTTACTAACATGTAAGTGGTGTATATCATTTATTTTTCCCTAACGACGGAACTTAATTTTTCACGTACATTCTTAGGACAGTAATAACAGTAAGGTAATAAATAAATAATTAATAAATTCGGTGCAGTCATCCCTGCGGCTTCATCAACATCAATTTTTCTTTACACACTGCACAAGGTCAGGCACAAAATTCAAGATATATGTTAGGGAATCGTATATATTCGTATCTAAAAGAAAGTTTGACGTCTCTACAAATCGACACCGTTGTATATATCGACGTCATTTTTTTTAGAGATGTTCTTTCAGCTTTCGTTTCATAAAAGTAGTTTTTTATAATTAATTTTCAAAGATTAGAGGTAGCTTTGCTAATGATTCGGATTCGAGATTTTTCGCAAGCACTCGGCTTGCATTAACAAACCAGCCCTAAATTATTTATTTATTATTAACTGAGTGTTGTGTTAAATAATTAACCAGAGTTCTCCCTATATACAGTATGCCCATTTTATCTGTTCCCGCCTGAAAATTCATGAATAGGCAATCCGTGTTATATTTCATAAGTGACTTTGGTTTTTAAAATTTTGTTTTGCTCTTATATAGTTACTTTGATTTTTCGATTAAAAGTACTAATATTTTCCAAGTAGCTTATGTAATGTATTCTGTTTTGCCTATTCTTAAAATTTCAAACGGAAACAGATAAAATGGGCACCCTGTATTTAACAAAGCGGAAGTGGGATAATTTTAAAAAACAAGTGTAGAAGAGTACCAAACATTGAAAATATGGAAAATTAATACTTTAATAACTAAAATAAATAAAATATAAATTTATCATCACGGGCACTCATTGCTGGCATGGAGAGTGCACCACAGGAGTCACTTAATAAAGTAACATACCGCATAATATTATTTGTTGCAAATATTTGCAACAAGTACAGCTAATATTCAATAAATTATAAATGTTAAAAGTATTGTCTAGTTTTCCCTGTTTATACTTTTTCAGTAACAAAGCAGCATACATAAATAACTTAGATTGTAAGAAAATAATAATATCTGAATAATTCTTTTGACATATGTCAAACAGGTTGAATTTATAAATATTTGAACTTAATTCGTCGGTAGCGCGAAAAGTATCATGGAATGTACCCACATTTTAACATCTTCGAAAATTACTAAGCGTCGACTTCTCGCCTTGGCATCAAATGTTAAAACTTACTTACATTCCTTGTAGCAAAACTATTTTCTCATGTATTATTATTATTATTATTGGGAAAATATCAAAATATAGGTCTTATATTGTTTTTATCAAGATTAACATACAAAAAAAATCTTAGAACTGGATTGCATAGTGAAGTAATTTCTGCGTATATTGAAGCATATTGAAAGTTCCGAGTAGCCCAGAGCAACAATTTTCCGATAGAAGCAATCACGAGTTGCTCACGTTATAATAACAGGTTGGTTGAATTGCGTGCAACCAACCAGATGTCATCAGCAGATAGATAGAGCTAGGGGTATACAAGGATAAATGAGACAAAAAAGGATAACGCGTCCTGTTTAACTACTTTATGTTATCTTTGTTGTAAGACGGGGAGTTGCATTATTATTTTGTATTTGCTCATCCATAAATAGAATTGTGTTGTTAGACTAATGTTTTCTACAAGGAATTTAACTCTTACGAAAAATTGATTCGCGTTATCTGATTGCAACATAGATCTGTACAATGGGGTTATCCTATATTTTCCAATTAATTTTTCTTCTTATGGGTATCACACGTACGCACGTTCACTCATTATCTGCATGGATTTGCAATTCTTGTCGTTATAGCCCGACGATTTTTGTGCAACTAATTATAGGTACATGATAGGTATGGTATTCTTCACGTAAAAATGGCATAGCGCAATAAAATTTCGTTTATAGGTAGTTTAATTCGCTGTATAATCTGTGCTGACATCTATTACGAAACTATCTTTTTCTATCATCATTCTAGCCCTCTTCGATAGTTAGAAAAAGTTAGTCCTCTTCAACAAATAGAAAGATTTTTTTTTATTAAAACGTTGACATTAAGGCATTGTTCCTATAAACTATGGAAATAAGAAATCTAATTTAACAACACTGACAGATGACCGTTATCTTCAATATGACGCAGTATTTTAATACTTTGTCTCATTTGTCTCCGGTCGATGTTAAATCTACTTCCCGGATCGTAAGATATATTCTTGTCTGTAACTGTTGTTCGTTTTGATATTCCCTGCCATTATTGTATACTTTTCTGCTACGAAATGCCCAAAAGTCTTCAATCATTCGCGCCTGAGAAACATTTGGGGGATTATATTTTTTTCTCTGTTTGGCATAAAATGTTGGCTCCTAATACTCTGCAGCTCTAAAGATTCGAACAAGCTGGGCCGCAGTCTATTTGATTCTATTATTTTTTTCTTTTCCGAAATTTTAAATCATTTCTGACGAAAGTGCTGCTAACAATCATCTTTAAAAATCTAAATTGTCAAGTTAATTTGCGCGCTGACTTTCTAATTTTGTTTTGAGCACCTTAAATGAGTATGCTGATTCGATTTGGGGACAAAAGTTCGGGTCGCCCACTTTTTGGTAAATTAATACATACTAAGAGGGTTGTCTTTTATATTTCGGGATTAGAGAACAAAAACAAATATTTATCATCGAAAATGGCTGTATTGTTTTTCAAAATATACTCCATGAAGATCAATACACTTTGGTATACGTGTGAACCAATTTTCGATGCACATTATCCACTCCGATTGAGGTATCTCCAAAACATGCATTTTGAACGCATTAAACGCTTCTTCAGGTGTCGAAAAACGTTGACCTCGCAATTTGTTTTTGATATTCGGGAATAATAAGAAGTTATTGAGTGCCAAATCAAGACTATACGGCGGATGACTCATCAAATCGACGTTTTGAGCGCTCAAAAAGTCACTTGTTCGAGTCGATGTGTGAGAGGTCGCATTGTCGTGTAGGAGAATGATCCGTCTTCAGCGATTGGTTTTCCTTATTTCTCCGAAGACTTGTGGCAAACAAATGGTTGTGTACCATTCAGAATTGACCGTTCTACGTTTCAACATGTCCAATTTTTCCGAAAAAAATAGGCGACCATTTGCTTCGAAGTGCTTTGAGCACGAATGACTTTTGTTAGGTTTGGCTCGCCTTGGAAGACCCATACATTCTACTGTTGTTTACTTTCGAGCTCATAGATGCACGATTCGTCATCTGTCACGATATCATACACATGTTTTGAAGCACCGCGATCCATTTTTTTGAGCATTTCTTGCGACCAATTGACACGAGCTTGTTTTTGAGCGATTGTCAAATTATATGGTATCCAACCATCCAACGCGAACAAATCTTTTTTACGGCCAAATGTTCATGCAATATTGAAGTATTCTAGTCCCACTAATATCCAAGGATACCTCGATCTCACGATAAGTCACACATGACGATCTTGCAGTATCAGTTCACGCACCGAATCAATGTTTTTCGGAACAACAACCGATTTTGGACGACCTTCACGAAATTCGTCCTTGAGCGAACTACGGTCACGATTGATTTCGGTAAACCATCGATAAACACTGGTCCTTGATGGTGCTTCATCGCTAAAAATCAAATTAAGTTAATCGATGCACTGTTCAGTTAATTCACGTCGAAAGTTGTAAAAAATAATCGCACGAAAATGTTCACGATTTAATTTCATTTTTTGGCCGATATGAATTTTTCAAGTTACTGTAAACAACACAAATAGCGCGCGTACGTCAAAATGTTCTGAGTACGTATATCGTCAAAAATGTCAAATTTTACGATAGAGACGTCAGTTGCCAGAGGGCAGCATTAGGGTTGCCCAATCACGAAATATAAAACGCAATCCTCGTACACTTTCTTGACATTCCCGTACAGTTCGGAAAATAGTCTGTCTGATATTTTGATCCCCAAAAACGTTAACAATTTAACGTTTCGACTACCTATAACTAGATTTAATTATTTCAAGTTTGTATAACATCTTTCAGACCTTTTTTTGGTAATTTTAACATGATATAACATAAAACAATTACTGTGTATATGTTAATGTCTAGTTGAGATTAGATCATATTTAGTAATAAAATTTAGAGCGAATTTTTTTTCTCAAAATTTTTGTTACATACGTTATTGATAAATAACGTAAATCAACACGAGGCATAAAAATGCTAAACTACACGCTAATGTATACGAACTATGTTGACAAGTGCAAATTATATCCTGAATGGAATTAAGACATACGTCGCCTTTTGAACAGATTCTATAACCTCTGTAGCAAAAAGAAACTACTTCAATTACGTACGTCGTCAAGAATTATACACATTTTATTACGCAATGCACACTGTCGATGTACGAAAGAGATGGTAGGTAAAAGTTTAGTATTCGTGCAGTAGAAAATGATGACGTATCAACTCGAGGAAATAGAGTGTATGTATTAATTACAACAAATTAAATTTATAATGAGTTGCTTGACTTCATATGTATGTTTGGATAAAATCTAAGTTAAAATTTGTAATGAAACATGTGGAGTCTCTAAATTAAAACATACATCGCTGATGTAGTCTCCGATAACATTAAGTCATACATTTTTAATTAATACTTCGTTGAAATCAGCCCGCACTAATTAATATCAGGCCTGTACTGAATTATTTCATGTGTGGAGCGCGTATTTAGTTGGCTGTGCCCGGATGGTATGTAGACTGTCAGTCTTCTCTTTCTTGTTTTTCTCATGGCAAGCTGGATCGAAAATGTACAACACGTTTTGAGTTTGTACGTGCCAAATTTTAAAATATTTCAAGGGCATCTAGATGTATATGCTGGAGTTTTTACTTGTTTTATATTTTACGAGCGATTTAGCGTGATTTTTAGTAAACCAATTTGCCAGAAAGAAAACGAAGTTGAAGAGAAATCCCTCTGTAAACTTATTTCTACGCTGGATACTAAGTATTTAAAATTCAAGTATAGACTGACTTTAATGAAATATCCAGAATTAATAAACATTCTACTCACGACCACTTATGAAATATATTGTTTCCTCACGATTACCTAGGTACGAAAATTGATATCGTTCGCGTATCAGATAAATCATAACACACAGGAGTATTGCCAACTGACCGGTAATTTGACTTTGTCTATTTCGAGAAATCACTAAATAAATATCAAAGTATGAAAATAAATAATAATATGACTAGGAGCCATGAGTGATAATATGCAAATTTAACCCTTTTTACCTCTCGCTAAGAGAGGTATTGGATTCATGCTAAAAATCACATATCAGATTTTATTGAATAAGCACGATTTAAGGTCCATAGAATCCGGTTAACATTTTTACAATGATGTCTGTCTGTGTTTGTGTGTGTGTGTGTGTGTGTATGTGTGTTAGGTTGTTGGAGGCACGATTTCTCAAATTCTTTAAGACTAAGGACCTGTTTGACTACGGATTCCTCAATCTAACAGTAATGGGGAGAGTTGAATAGGTTTTGGTGCCAATTGAGAAACCGGAAGTGGTAGTATCATAAAAAAAACATTTTTTTGAATATTTTTATTATTAGTATTAAAGAACGTAAAATTCTCTATTCGATACATTTTAAAATTTTATTAAATCTCTTATAGGTTTGGAGATATAGTATATAATAATATAGAATAATCTGTTGTAATAAATCGCGTTTATATGTTTGTAATTGACAGATAAATTTAAAATGCCTGTATCAAAAATCAGCATTACTGGAAGATTTTTCTGGGAGGTACGGGTACATTTAATATATCTTATTGTATTATTAATTAAATATGTTTTTAAAATTATAGGTATGTTAATATTACATATATCCTTAAGAAATACCGGTAATACTGTCAATGAATTTGAAGAATTTTGAACATATTAGAAGAGTAGGACAAAATTCCTCATAGAACGAAAGAAAAGATACAATTTCAATATTTGTGTGTACAAGAAATGTTAAATTCGTTACTTATAGGGTGCAAGCAGTCATCTGTCCGTGTTGGCCTTGGCAGGTAGATATGAGGATCCGTTTCAGAATGATGGTTATTTACATCCACATGGATTTCGAAAATCATGATGTTTTGCATGAAAAATTATGATACTTGACACCTATGTACATTATTACTAGCTGTCATTCTGACACGGGCTCCCATATCTGCTTGCCAAGTCCAACAAAGTCACAGGACTGCTCGCGCCCTATGCAACATAAAATGAAAATGGCGAGAGGTACTGTGCTGGCTACAACATATTTTTCATTATAATAATTATAATTGGGACGATCACATTTATGATTAGGTACTTATAAACAGACAGTTGGTAATGCTGCCGCACTCGACGGTTCACTTTCTTTTTATTTTGCGTTATTTGACATTTCATTTGGAGTTATAGTTCTTTTTTTTTAAGATTTCAGTATGGTGGAGATAGGACTTATTTGACCTTATTCTCTGATTGGTTCAAATCACGGCCAAGTTTACACAGGCGATTTTTAGTTTTCTATTTCAGTAGGTATTCTAAATATTTGTCTCTCTCATTCACTTACATTTTTCATGCATTGGCGTGCATTGATGATATGTGGTGAAATGAATGTATGTAATGTTATGTATAAATTTGAACTACTACGAATGTTAAATTAACTACTGCAAATATAATATTCTTTAAAATATAATTTATTATGCTGTTTTACATTTAAAGTTAAAAAAAAAAATAATCAACTCGAAGTAAATTTTTGTTCGTACGCCAATGTTAATGGCTGCCGTCGATTACGTGCTCGATTGTCAGTTGGGTGCATCATTTTGATCTGTTCGCGTTTTCTGTATCTTTTGAGTTGTTTGCATTTTATTCGTATTATTGTTGCCGTTCGGTGTATTAATCTGTATTTTTCAATACAAACAATAGTAAGAGTAGTATTTCTACTTTGTGCTCCGTAGTAAATTTTATATTTTACCATGGCTGATAAAGAAGTTCCTGGTATGTCTAAAGGCCTACAGAAAAATTCGCAGGGGAAATATGTTAGAAATGGACAAAAATTAATGGTCTACAACATTTACTGGAGTCAGAAGAACAAGGGGCATCAAAAACTCAAGCTGTGAAACATACTGCAGTAGCTGTTTAGTGGCTGAGATTTTAATTATTATTTATTTGCTTTTTTATCATAAGGTAATTTTTGTATTATAAATATGTATGTAAATTTCTTTATTACATGCATTTTTACAACAAATTTTAATATGTAATAAATGTTTCGTTTTAATTCTTACTCATTTACTTATTTTGGTCGTAAGGTAATTTTTATATTATAAATATGTTGTAACTCTTTTTCTTACATACATTTTTAAAACAAATTTAAATATGTAATAAATGTTTCCGTTCATAATGTAATTTTTGTATAATATCTTTGTAAATCTCTTTCTTTGTTGCATACGTTTTTATGTGATAAATTTAAATATTTAATAAATATTTATATTTAAATCATTTGCTTTTTTGGTTATCACAATAGACTAATTTTATATTCAAATATAATTTTCCAAGTAAATAGATTTGAATTCAGCGCCAAATTTTCAAACTAAATTCACAGTTTGTTACAATGTAAATCAGGGTTCTAGTTACTGAAATCTTAAAAAAATATAAAGTATGGGATGGTTCGCACATATACAGGGTGTTCCTATAAGCTTGCTCATTATTGGTACCTTTTTTTATTTGAAGAGGTATGAGGTTGCTTAAATGAACAAAATTGTGCCATTCTGAATAAGAAAATTTGATACCAGCAAAAAAATTGTATCAGCGGTTCCCAAAATATGGGACAAAATATATATTTTTTAAATGGAACCACATTTTTTTTTCTTTTATTGAAAAGAGTTTTTTTTTTCAAGAAGGTAATTTTTTACGTACAATTTTTCAAATAAACGAGTTACTAACATTTAAAAATAAAAAAATTGTAAACCGTGTCTAGTTAATTTAGACAAGTACCTAAGCCATGGAAACATGTTTTTATAAAAGAAATATTTTATTAATTTCTTTTACAGTTAATAAAATAATCAAAGTAAATATTCAAATTAAAAGCTATCACATCTTAGACACATTTCAGTTCTTTTGGGAATAGTTCCGACCGTTGTACCGTTTACGTAACTGATACAAAGTTACATATTGACAAGCCTGTAATTTTTTTCTCGTAATTCTTCTACAGTCTTACTACAAATAAATTAATAAAATAATATATTTATAAAAAAAAAATGTTTCCATGGCTTAATTTAAATTAAATTAAACAAAAACAGTATACACAATTTTCATTTTTAAACGAAATAACTCGTTTATTTGAAAAGAGAAAAAAATAGTCTTTCCAATAAAAGAATAAAAAATACATGGTTTCATTTAAAAAATATATACTTTGTTCCGTATTTTGGGAATCGCTGATACATTTTTTTTTTGCTGAAATCTCCAATTTTCTTATACAAAATGGATCAATTATGCTTATTTCACCAACCTTGTACCTATTCAAATAAAAAAGTCACTAATACTGAGCAAGCGTATAGAAACATCCTGTATAAAACAATTAATACTTGGTTAATACAGTATTGTTATATAATAGAACATTTATAGAGACAACGTGAATGTGATTAGCACAAAAATGCATTGCAGTGATAGCGATTCGTCTATAGAATGTACACCTCTGGGTGCCGTACAGGTGACAACTAATTTGAGGTTACAAAACTCGGTAGAAAAAGGTTTTCATACACTTGTATGATTGCTCACACTGGTTATGAAATAACCTTCCTTCTTAGCTCGTTGTGTAAATAACTATTGTCATATTACCTAGTAACATTACCATAGATATTTTAAAAAATATAAACATTTATCATACTGTTTTGTTTCGAATTTAAATAAGTTAATACGGTTCAGTTTTTAGTTTTACAAACTTCCTATGAACTCCAAGTATACCGATTTGAATTTCTAAATTTTCCAATTAAACTACATTTAAATATTCAATTTGAAGTTTAACCGTACAACGAATAGAGAGTTTCGTAGAACGGTCGTTGAATACCTTTGCTTTCAAGTAATGAATAGTGCTCTAATTAAACAAATGGTTCGAACATTCTAGACAATTAAAAAACCCATTAGATCCAACAGTTTCCTCTCTTAATTCTTCACATTTGATCGCTTCCTAAACGTGGTCAATTACTTCTTAATTGCAACGTAGATAGTAGTCATAGGGATTAATTTCTTCGTCCTACAAATTTAGTTCAATTAATGAATTTTTCGCGGTTATTTTTCTATCAAGAGTGCCTTGAATATTCTCTTCAGGCCATATGCATTCTTCAAATCATTAGTCGATTTTTTTTCAGTTATTGCGTTTGAATTAAATTTGGTATCAAAAGCGTACAACTAGACAATACCCTTTCAACCGTATTTACGTAGGCCCATAAACTTCTAAGATAGACATATTAGCTTTGTTCTCAATCAAAATTATGTACGTTGGGACCCAATTTTAATACAACCGCAATAATTAAAAAAAACTTTTGACCTTTTGTCATTTTACATCAGGAATGAAAAATGTATATTTTTTTCGAAATGCAATTTGAAGAAAAATAGCATTCTGTCCTAAGGTATATATACGAAGCCTGTCTAAAAAGAATTCGACCTTTGGTTGGGAAAACAATATTGCGTATCTGACGGGGTTGGAAGCCTAATCCCCTTCAAAGCAGGCCGATTGAGCCAACCGTTCCTTCCACTGCTGGAAATACCTCTGGAAGCCTTCTTTTGGAATGGTCTGCAGCTCCGCCGTCTCGTTCCGCATTATCTCTTCTCTACTCTCAAAACGGGATTGTTTCAGTGATCTGGATCAAGTGCGATTAATGGTCTGGTCTTTTGTGTCTAACTGCATCTTGGAGATGGCGGAGAACTTGCACTCTTTCGTCACTATTTGTCCTTCCGGTGCGTATTCGTGATTCACAATTCCACGGCTATCAAAAAAGATAGTTAGCTTCACCTTGATTTTGCTTCGCACCTGTCGCGCTTTTTTCGACTTTGGAGACGAGGGATGCTTCCATTCTGTCCTGAGGAGCTTACTTAGCTTGCATATTTTACTTTTATCATTTTGCCAAAGATATCGATATCTTCTACCAGTGGTGAAAAAACATTGTTACGGAACAGAAAATGGCCAATCAGGCAAACGCGTAAAATCAAACTTTTACCGCCCGAATACGAATAATGTCCGCTGTGAATAATATTTGATAACCACAGCTTGGAAGGTTATGGTAATAAAATTTTATGCATTGTAGCTCGACCTCACGGTTTGAATGGTTCATTCTATTGAATTTAATTGCTTGTAATGTTAATTGAAAATTTGTTTCATTGTTAGAACTAATACGATAACACTAATTGCTTGTTTTTGTTCCAGGTATGAAATGAATAAAATTATTAATTCCATATGCAGTTCCAGACGCTATTTCTTTGTAAGTGAATTTAAATTATTTCATTTGCGAAGTATAATGAAACTCACAATAAAAGTTTATTGTTCTTTTGTAACGAATTCAGGAAAGTAGATTTTGGTAGTAGTAATAATTATAATTTTATTAATTTAGAATAGAACAATACAGGCATTAGTTACAATATTAATTAAAATTGTACAGTAGGGTCCAAAAAATGTAATTACACTAGAGACTGTTTATTCCGAAATGCTAACTGTAAAGGGGTATTCGGACTAACGATTTGTTCGGATTACAGAATTTGTAGGGATAACTGTAAATAACGCTTATTTAAGAAGTTTGTGAATATTTATTACACTACTTCAAAGAACAAATAACGAAATTAAGAAATAGGAACAAAAAACATAATTATTATCTTATCTTTTAAGTTTTAATTTTTTTCTTGTATATGTACCTATTCACATTATCTCTTCTTATTGCTATGTAATAATATTCTGTAATTGGTACCTAAGCATCATGTTGAATTAAAAATAATAAATAAATATTAATTCTGAAAAAAAAAAAATCGTAAGTTTTTGTACGTTTTCGAACGTTTATTCCAGCTTTGACCGCCAGTCGCCGAAGTATTATGTATTATTATTTATTAAACAATGTATGTACATACATCCACTATTAGCAATCTCTAACTGAAATAGTTATTACATCCCGCCACTTCATAGTTGGAAACTAAAGCAAAATTTGATAGTTTTTTCCAAGAATCACACGTGTTAGTTGTTGCGTTCGGAGAAATTGTATCTCACGTTTCGGATTAGAGTCCTTGTTCGAATTACCTTACTATTATTATCCGATGTTCGTATTACTGGATGTCGGATTAACTTAGGTACAGATTAAAGGGTCTCTAATGAACTGCAAAATAACAAAAATATTTGTAAACTCGAAATGAATATACAGTAGAGGCCCCATAATCCGTACTCTCGTTAATCCGAACAAGGACAGTTTAATCTGAAATGTGGAATAAAATTTCCCCGAACTCAACAACTAAGACGTATGATTTTTGGCAAAAACTATCAAATTTTGCTTTAGTTTCCACCCACTGAAGTGGCAGGATGTGATAACCATTTCACTCCGAGATTACAAATAGTGGATGTATGTATATATATTGTTTAATAAATATTAATACATAAAACTACGGCGACTGGCGATCAAAGCCGGAATGAACGCCAAAAAGCGAACAAAAATGTATGTTTCCTTTTTCAGAATTATATATTTTTTTTTAAATTCAACATGACGCCTAAATCCCAATTACAGAATAATATTACATAGCAATATGAAAAGATAATGTAAATACATATACAAGAAAAAATTAAAACTTAAAAGATAATATAATAATTATGTTTTTTGTTTCTATTTCTTAATTTTACCGTTTTTTGTTCTGTGAATATTTAAAAACTTTCTAAAATGACGTTATTTACACTTATCCATACAAATTCAGTAATCCGAATAAATCGTTAGTCCAAATATCCCCTTACATTTAGCATGTCGGATTAAAGGGTATCTACTGTATTTACTTTAACAAAATTGAGTATTGTAATAAACATTTTTGCACGATCGAGTTTTTTTTTAAATGTCTACCGATATGGTTTCCAAGGCAGTATATTTTATTCACAAAATACTGATCGGTAAGTGATTGTCATTACTTACCGACCAGGAGACGAGGCGATAAGTAAATAAAAACAATGATCAAAGCTTACGAGTGGGTACCCAAAAATAACGAGAATTATTTTCTGCCGGATCTGTTACCCAAGCGTCATCCTTGAGGAAATGTTTGAGCCTTCAGTGTGATATTTAACCTACTCGACGATTTTGTAACGGCAGACATTAAAGTTTTTTTTCCTCTTAGGGGAGGAAGCTTTGAGCCAAGCGAGGCTTTTCAAGTAGTTTTTTTCGTTTTAAAAGTGGTCGAATATAAATTGAAAATGACGATCAGGACATCCTTTGATTTACAGAATGCCTAGAAGCACTAAAAAATCCGTGATATGATCATATCTGAAATATTCTTATTCATGCCAACAAGTTTTGACTGAAAATTTGAAGATGAAACGTGCCGCAGCAAAATCCGTTCCATGTGCGCTTTCCGACGATCAGAGAGCCAATAAATTGTGTTTGTGCTAGGCCTTGAATGAACAGTCAGAAAATGATCCAGATTTTTTGTAAGCTCTTGTAAGCATTACTACTGATTTCCCTGGCAGGAAACAGAACTTGATGTTAACATGTTTCTTTTTAATGTCCGCAATTTCAAAAGCGCCGATCACGTCAAATAGCGTTTATGAAAAAAATCACCCCGACCACTCAGATGTTTCTCCACGAATGACGCTTGGGTAACAAATTCAAAAGAATGTCTAGTAAAGGTATCTAGCGGAAGAAGTCGGAACTAGAGTTCTACCATACCCCAGAAAATAATTCTCGTCCTATTTTGGGTACAATTAAAATTTGTCGAAACAATTTTCAAAGCTTATTTTTTTAATTTTGTGCGTCGATCGTGCAAAAAACGTAATAATCATTGCGGTCAGTAAGTTCTCTTCTATCGATATCGGATATATTCGTCTCCATTTCCAAAATTATCCCCAGCCGGTAGAACACTTACTACCCTTAATACTGAAATCACTATTAACAAGCTAAGTGTCATTTAGTGTTGCATTACATGCAGCTTCATGCGCCAGACGTTTTGATATATCGTGGTTATCGAGCGCGAGAAATCGCGTCAGGAGCGATTACTGCTTTTTGAGCATTATAGACGCGTACCAAAATGCGTCTGAGAGTATGGTATGTAGGTTGGTTGTGTAGAGTGTAGAGTACATTATACAATTATTATTGTACATGTATGAGCAACATGGCACAGAGAGGGAGGTTTTTTGAGGAAGATGAAGTTTTAGTTGAGTAAGTGGAAAAATTCCCCTGCATTTATGAAATGAAATAAAAAGCATTCTGTACATGGAATACTGTTTTTTTATATAGAATATTCTAACCTCTTAGCTAATAGATCTTCACTTTCATTTAGCAAATACATGACTGCTATAACAGTGCTAACTTCCATTTGTTTTGTTACTTGCCATTGATCGAAGAGCATTGGTTGAAAATTGAATGCTACACTAGTGTTTTGAAAAACAGAATATTCGTATAAACAGCGCACAGATGAAGTTTTAGTTGAGTAAGTGGAAAAATTCCCCTGCATTTATGAAATGAAATAAAAAGCATTCTGTACATGGAATACTGTTTTTTTATATAGAATATTCTAACCTCTTAGCTAATAGATCTTCACTTTCATTTAGCAAATACATGACTGCTATAACAGTGCTAACTTCCATTTGTTTTGTTACTTGCCATTGATCGAAGAGCATTGGTTGAAAATTGAATGCTACACTAGTGTTTTGAAAAACAGAATATTCGTATAAACAGCGCACAGATGAAGTTTTAGTTGAGTAAGTGGAAAAATTCCCCTGCATTTATGAAATGAAATAAAAAGCATTCTGTACATGGAATACTGTTTTTTTATAGAGAATATTCTAACCTCTTAGCTAATAGATCTTCACTTTCATTTAGCAAATACATGACTGCTATAACAGTGCTAACTTCCATTTGTTTTGTTACTTGCCATTGATCGAAGAGCATTGGTTGAAAATTGAATGCTACACTAGTGTTTTGAAAAACAGAATATTCGTATAAACAGCGCACAGATGAAGTTTTAGTTGAGTAAGTGGAAAAATTCCCCTGCATTTATGAAATGAAATAAAAAGCATTCTGTACATGGAATACTGTTTTTTTTATAGAATATTCTAACCTCTTAGCTAATAGATCTTCATTTTCATTTAGCAAATACATGACGGCTATAACAGTGCTAACTTCCATTTGTTTTGTTACTTGCCATTGATCGATGAGCATTGGTTGAAAATTGAATGTTACACTAATGTTTTGAAAAACAGAATATTCGTATAAACAGCGCACGTTCACCGCGCGCGTTTAATAGCACATATTTGACACGAACTACCAAAATTTACCTTTAAGCGGAATATTGGAAAATCGTTTCAGCTAACTGCGGAATCGGCCAAAAAAGATCAATTTTTCAACCTTGAAACATATGTAACTACAGTAATTTTTTTAAAGATGTCCGAGCAGGGTTATCTGTATCATGAACGAATTAACAAATTGGCATACATTGATCTCTTTCCTTTGCAAAGGCTAGACATATGTGCGATAAGGATGGATATAACACGCTTGTCTTTCAAAAATTCATATTGTTCCAACTAAGTTAGGACATTCCACTTTAAAACGATGCTCGTTGATGATAATATTTACGTTTTAACGTAAGTTTATATATTAATTCATATACATTACCTTAATTCATAGCCGTACGAATAACGTTATTTTCTGTCAGAGCCACTGACATTGTGTCAGTATCTTATTTTTCACATATTTGGTTTTACATTTGCTAATAAACTTACCAGTTGACTTATTTTCGAATTTTGAATGCTTTTATTGTAACATATATTTTTATAATAATAAAATATCAGTAGTATCTCTTGTACCCTCACAAAAACTACGCAAACGACACTACTGAATTTGTCATAATGGGCGGAACAAAAATCTGATTTCAAACAATACGAAGATTACCTTGATCGGACTTCTTTCAAAATTTTTACTGTACTTATGTATTGCTGTTAAAACTTAGATTTGCATTTTTTTATTTGAGTCTTTTAAAATTTAAGCATTGTTCGAGCAACTGGACTAATAAAATGGAGAAAGGATGAAATTTTTATTCGCGTTGCAGGTAAGTTTTTAATTGTTGAAGTTGTTGTACTTGTGAGTTCTCGTAAGTAGCATGGGGCAGAAGTTCCACTAGTGCTAGTGACAATTTTAAACGGTACAAGTCATTAGTGGACAACCTGTGTAAAATACACACAGCTCATAATGAGTTTCGAACCATTCAGACACAACGGTATCTTTTACTTAAGTACAGGTGTACGTTATAAAACCTACAACTTTTCCTTAGTACACCAATCATTTTAATGGGACACAAATAAGACATATTTGAACTCATGAGAACAGTGCAAAAATTCAAGAAGTTTTAAGGATGTAATAAGAAAATACATTAAAAATAAAGAAACAATGAGTATTAGTGTTTATGTGTATTTTTTCGAGAAATTCAAATATCTACGTAAAAACGACTTAGTAAAGGGACAACTTTTCTCTAATTTAACCAAATTATGATTAGGTATATTATTAATTATGAATCTTTGTTTATCGTTTATTTACTGTTATCCTTCGCATTTGTATTACCCACACTGTGTTGATTGGGATTTTAACACTTTGACGCCTATACAAACATGAGTCACCGTACCGTAGTATTTTATTTCACAAAACATTGACACAGAAACAACAAAGCAAAATAAACAGCGTTTCATTTACATTTGAGAACAGTGTAACGTTCTAAGCTTGCCCCGTCCGACGTCCGAGTCCGAGTCCGTTGTTTGTTGAACCGTATCGAAGTAACCTCTGGCTCTGAGAATTTCTTTGTCCTTACAAGTGACCAGGACAGGACGTGGACATTTGCAACATTGTGTTGAGGATGAGAGACATGCTCGGTGGTGTACGAATAGGAATCATGCTTTTTCTGTTTCTTGAAATGGGTTTTCATTTCCCGAAGTTTTTTATTTATTTACTAATAGTTATAGCTGACTAAACTATGTTGTTTAGTGCCCCATTCTTTTAGATGTAGTAATATGGTCACGCTAGACTTATTGGGAATAAGACACATGATACGTATTTTTTAGACTTTTATTTCTACTTCTTCAAGTTCCCGACCAATCTTCTTTTGGAATGCTAAATGCTTTCAATATAATCATGAATTGCAGCGTCTATCTCTTGTTCAGACGAAAACGTACAGCACATATTTGTTTTTTTATGACTTTTATTTATTTTTTGCCGAAATAGATTGTGTTGGGTAGGATTCTGTAACTCGCTGTTGTCACTGTGGTTACATAGAAAATGTCATTTTACTTGACAACTATGACGTAAATATACCATCATCTTATAAAAACTATGTTCTATAATGATAACGGTACCGTTTGATAACGGACGTGTTACATAATCATACCCGTTATGCTTTTGGAGTAAAAAAATCACCTTTTGACATTTAAATAAAAACTGAAATTTTATATCCTCCGTATGTGCAATTATGTCGGAATTTGAAGTGTTATAATTTACGCCTCCTGAAGATGTTCAATCGGATGTAAATCCGGCGGCGTGGCTGAAGGGTATGTCGAGGAATCACTGCAAAGCAATATAAACTTTACTTATCAATTTAGTTCTAAGAATTCTTACAATCATTACCGTGCTTGTAATTGTAATCTGTAACTTTGCTATTCTTTAATATGTTATTTCTATAAAAGTAAACTCTGTTTATATTTCAATTTGTAGGTTATCAATTTATATTTAACAGATGTTGATGTTTTAATAACTTTATTCTTCCGTTATCTAGTGAGTTATAGTGGCACTTCGGTGATATTACAGGCTTCTATTATACAAGTAAGTTCTTATTCGTTGATTCTATATAGTTTCTGTGGATATTTATTTATTTTATTTCTATCTTATGAATCAAGTCACAAAAGATGCCACTTTTATGACTTTTGTAGAAAAACTAACTTAACTTTTCCAACTTAATTTCAAATGACAGATACATTAATGTTTAAATTGATTTTTTTTTGTTCCATGACCTTCCTGATTTTTTTTTCAAAAATTATACTCTCGTATTTAAAGTCAAAGAAACTACATAGTCCTGTTATCACCCAGAAAAAGGGTATTTTTTTTATTTATTTGAAAAGTCCATTATATTTGTAAGTGCAAAGATAATCCGTAGGTAGCTACATATACCTACCTTTTTTAAGTATATAAACAAAAAAGTCATACTCCCGTCGATATAGCACTAAACATTTCTTAATAATTACAGTCACTCATTATTCACTATTAACAATACAAGCCAATCTCTTTGTAAGTGATCTGTCCGTTTATCTCTATTGTAGCTCTATTTCACGAAGACCTGAGATCTAGATAGGTTTGTCCAGGGTCATAGGACATCCGAGCATCACAAAACAAAACACAAACAGTCGAGTAATGGTGCAAGGTTCGTTGCACAGCACACTACACTGCTAAAGCCAAACAAAAGACCATCGCACGGGTACAGGTTAGAAGTTGAGCATCGGACACAGAGCAAATACAATGTTGCGAATATGTCTGTGTCTATGGGAAACCAGAAATAAAAAACGGAACTGGTTAAGTATAATGGCGTCATAAAGAGCTTCAATTATCCATTTCATTGTGACAGCTTGCAGATTTCTCAACTCATAACTTTTCATTTCATATTTTCAATTTCAAATATCGATGGTATATTCTCTGAAGTTTTACATTATTCTACCTTTTCGTTTTTCGGCAAAAACTGTAGAGGCGATGGATTTTTCAAAAGGTACGCGAAATAAACTTTGAAACTTGCCAAACACTCACGGGGTAAGTTAGAACTAAACGTCGTCATATAGACGAAAAGGAGACACTAGCTCTATATTAAATATGAATGTTGAAGCCTAAGCAGTTAATATTGCAGCAGTACCCAAGCAGGTTCAATACTTTCTATAAATCAAAGAATCGTCCATTTTTTTCCGAAAACTTACATGACACATGGGGGAAGAAAAATTAAAAAGAATTTGTAATTCATCCTCTTTATATGAGGTAGCGTCAAAAAGTTCCCGGAATCGGTGCATGTGATCATAAGGAGGGAAATTTATTTCACACTTATTATGCTGTTTTTACTTCGGATGGTTCCCAACAACACGCGCTGCAAATTTTGGTGTGCCTAGTAGTTGTGGCCAAACAACAAAATTTTGATTTGTGCGTTGATTTCTGTGTCTACTCGATGATGGATCTTGTGGTGGAAGTTGCAGCTTCTCTAGCAATTATTTTGCTGCCAAAAAGAAAAAGAAAACAAAAAAAAAAATCTGTTGTGGCCAGCACAATACCTCTCGCCACTTCCTTTTTTTGGTTAAGTATAGGGCGCGAACAGTCATGTTACATTGTTGGTCTTGACAAGCAGATGTGGGGGCCCGTTTCAGAATGATAATTAGTAATTATGTACATAAATGTCAGAATTTTTCATTAAAAATTTCAGGATTTTCTAAATTCACGTAGTTAATTTGTCACCAGGAGTGTGGAATTGACTTGTCGAGGAAAATAAATCACATGAAATTGGAAAATCACTAAATTTAGAATGAGAAATTATGATATATGACATCTATATACATAATTACTAGCTATAATTCTGACATTGGCGCCCATATCTGCTTGTCAAGGCCAAAAAGTCACATAACTACTCGCGCCTTAATGTATTTAACATTTCTTGTATACTTACACTCTACACCAAAAATTCTACTTATATCTATTCCCATATATTTAGATTTTTTAAATTTAAATTCATTCTATGAAGAAATTTTTCGTGATGTTTCCAATTCATTGTCGGAAGTAACAGCATATATGAAGGGTATGTGTAATATACCTATAATATTAAATATTAAACTATTAATGCAATAAGAAATAATATAATGTATATACTTCCCAGAAAAAATCTTCAGTAATGTCTCCGGATTTCTGACACTGACATTTTTTGACAATTTAAATCCATGGCATTCTTTCGGTTGTAAAATTAATTACAACATTATTTTATATATTATATTCCTTTTATCTCTAAATCTATAAAATATGTATAAAAATATTTAAATGTATCAGAAAGAGAATTTATTTTTCTTTAATATTATCAAGAAAAATTTTCAAAAAATAATATTTAGAAGATTTTTTTTCAAGAATCTTCTACTTCCGGTTGTCCAATTGTTACCAAAACCTTTTCAGATCTTCCCGGGAATGTCCGATTGGGAAATACGTTGTTAAACAAATTTTAAGTCTTATAGTTTTTGAGTAACCGTCCTTCCAACATCCCACACACACACACACACACACACACACATCCACACACACACACACACACACACACACAGACATCATCGTAAAAATGTTAAAATCGGATTGTAAGGACCTTAAAACGTGCTTATTCAATAAAATCTGGATATGCGATTTTTAGCATGAATGCAATACCTCTCTTAGCGAGAGGTAAAAAAATGGATTAGAGACTAGATTAAAAACCAAGAAAATTCAGAAGTTCTTGACGACTTGCTGTAAGAGTTACGTCTGGGACATAAATAATATAAAGTTACGTAAAATCTCCTCCCTAGAAATGAGTGCCTGTAAGGTGACGCCTAGTAAACGCCCGCACGGTACGAATATGTCATCATCATTGCGACACCTGTTTACATACATGATATATTTAGTTATAATAATTATGTATTATGTATAGAATAATTGCACATATCCCTACTTTTCACTCCTCGAAAAGCTGCATGTGCAGGTCGAAGCAAAAATTTACACCCAAATGAATATTTTTTCCTGCACCCGCTACTCTGGAAAATGTCAGTCACACTAAACTACTTTTAAACTGCACGCAGAATTCTAAATGCTGATTGCAGCTGTATTGCGGCCGCTACTGTGTGTGTGTATGTATCTGGGGAAGTTGAAAGGACGATTTCTGAAAAACTATAATACATAATATCTGTTTAACTACGTATTTCTCAATCGGACATTACTGGGAAGAGCTGAAAAGGTTTTGGTAACAACCTGAAGTAGCAGATTCTTAAAAAAAAAATCTTCTAAATATTATTTTTTTGAAAATATTTGTTCTTGTTGGTATTAAAGAAGAGTAAACTCTTTATCTAATACATATAAATATTTTATTATATCTTTTATAATTTTAGAGATAAAGAAATATAAGGTATATAATAATCTGTTATAATAAATCTCACAGCCCAAATAATGTCATGTCAGTGTCAAAAATCCAGAGACATTACTAAAGGTTTTTTTTTTGGGAAGTACATATATTATATTATTTTTTGTTGTATTAATAGTTAAATATTTAAAATTATAGATATTATATATACCCTTTAAAAATACTGTCAATCCCAACAATGAATTGGAAACATTTCGAAAAATTAGAAGAGTGGGACAAAATTTCTTGATAGAATGAATTTCAATTTAAAAAATCTAAATAAGTATAGATATAAGAAGAATTTTTGGTGCAGAGTGTAAGTATACAAGAAATGTTAAATACAATAGGGCGCGAACAGTCATGTGACTTTGTTGGCCTTGACAAGTAGATATGGGGGCCCATGTCAGAATGATATATTTTCCTCGACAAGTGACAAATTAACTACGTGAATTTAGAAAATTCTGATATTTTTAATGAAAAATTCTAACATTTGACATCTATGTACATAATTACTAATTATGATTCTGACACGGGCTCCTATGTCTGCTTGTCAAGGCCAACAATGTTACATGACTGCTCGCGCTCTATATTTATGTAACAAAAAACGGAAGTGGCGAGAGATATTGTGCTGGCCACAATAGATTTATTAATTTTCTTCGCAGCAAAAGTAGCTGTATGTGCCCTTACCTTAACAATACATGGAGATCCTTTAACTCCTACGAGACGTAATCAGATGAAAGTCCTGAAAATTGAGCAGGAAACCATTGGGTTTTGCTGCATGACAACGCTCTGGTACATCCCTTCCTGATGGTGAAAAATTCCTTGCTAAGAGCAATATCACCACTCTGAAACATCCCTCCTTTTCCCCCAACCTTGCACCAGCCGATATTTTCCCGTTCCCTCGGTTAAAAATGAAATTGAAGCGACAATATTTTGCTAAACCATCAGAGGTGATGGAAAATTCGACAAGGCAGCTGAAGACACTTTTAAAAAAGGGTTTCCAGGAGTGTTTTGAATAAATTGGGATAAGTACGTAAATACAGGAAGGATGTACTTGAAAGGAAATTATTATAAAAATATTGTACTTGTTTTCAATAAAATATTATTGACCAATTCCGGGAACATTTTAAATTCTCTCTTAAAATATATGACAAACTAATAGTGTATAATCTCGCAAAAACGAACGCCATTTTCATATCTTATTTATTTAGCAATCAACAAAGTCTTCTAGTAAAAAATGACATTTGTAATGATACTTTTCAAAATTTGCATTTCGCATGAATATAACATCAAAGGATATTTTAATAATAAATGTATTTCAAAAAACTTTTTATTTTATACGTCCATATATAAAGTAGAATTTTTAAAAATATATCTCAGTGTGAACTGAATGCTGAATAGCAAAATAAAAATGAAACCTGTGAGTAGAAAAATATTATATGTATAATAATGGAGATGACAGTAATAAATAATTAATAATAAGTAGTACGAAATTATGCTTATCATTACTTAGGTTCAAGTATTTTGATAAAATTTCATAGCCTAGAAACACGGAAAAATTCTTAATAATATTTATAGATAAACGAAATTGAAATACATTATTTACTACTCAATAATATATATATATATATATATATATATATATATATATATATATATATATATATATATATATGAGCCCAGCTTCATAATATATAGTTCGGCCGGTTTACATTTTAATCAAACAAATTATAAAAGTTACAAAAATGGTGAGAAATTTCTAAAAAAAAAAAATTCGGCTAATTTAACATATAAATTTTTAATTTACAAAAACTGAATATGTTATTCAAGTGTTTCGCCATTTAATATTGGGTTACATTGCTTTTATTAGTTATAGCAGCTTTAATTCTATTAGACATTGAATCCAGAATCCATATACATTCTTATATGTCTTGCAAGAAATGTTTTACTGTACGCACTGTATTTTTACGAAGTTGTTTTTCATATTATACCACAAGTAAAGGGTCTCAGTAGAAGATAAATCTGGACTACTAGATGACCTTTTAAATGCCGGTCGAGCTATTATCATTTAGATCACAGTTTTAAGTATATATTTAAAGAAATCGAAAGAAGTTTGTAGAATTTTCTCAACAGTTTGTTGAAAATATACTTCGGCCGAACTATAATGAACCTGGGCTCCTACAAGGGTATTCATTTAACATAGGCCACCATTGCTATCTCGAGAACTATAAGAGCTACAAAGATGGTTAAACTGGCAAACAATTTTATAAAACTAGTGTACAAAAAAAAAAATGCATTTAAATTTTATATTAATTTTATTAATTTTATGAAAGAAATAAGTAAATCTTTTAATTTTCTTTTATAAAATGTCACTTTTCTAAAATAACCGTTTATAAGAATACCAATGGTTCTAGGTGACAGTGGATGACATTGCAAAACCACTGCTAAAGTGGTTAGATGTAGTTGGTTGCAACCCTTATAATGTTAGCAAATTTACTTTGATTCGATGGTTTATAGCAACTCTTTGGACTTCATTGATTTTAATAGCTATTTTTATTCGAATGGTGATTGGATTATATGAGGGGATAACGTTTGAAACTTGTGAAAACGTGACGAATTTTTTCTTATTTTTCCAGGTATGATTTTAGAATTTTCTGTTGCCATCTGCTGAGTTCTGAAGAAGTTACTTCAGACGACAAGCTCGAAGAAAGAGATATTTAAGTATTAACATGACCTCTTAGATAGAATTTAAAATAGTATTTAAATGTGTTGGATAATTTTATGTTTCGGTATTGTTATTATTATTATTATTTTAGAATTTAACATCAGCTAACAAATCACTGTTATAATAAAATCGATCACAAGATCACGCATACATACGTCAAACACCACGGCAAAATAAAACAGAGCAAATGTCAAGTCGGTTGAGAAAAGAGGCCATGGTAATACAAAACTATCTCTGTCTTCGAAGAAACTCTGCTGCCATCTAATGATGCAACCAGTACTATGTATATATTTACGTCATTATAAGGCGCTATACTTCATTTCACATAAGAAAATAGCGTTGGTTTAGATAGGGATATAAATTCTGCGAAAAAAATATCACTTGTCAGTTGCCAGTTATTAAATAAAATCTACAGAATTAAGCGATGTTTAACTATGTTTTGTTGTAATTTTTAATACTCAGGTCTTGTACATTTCTACAGATAAAAATATTTGTTAATCACAGTGTTTGGTTTCACGAATTTAAATTATTTACACTCTTGGCAAAAAAAAACCGGTCACTTAAAAAAGTTTTTTATCGGCTTGTAACATACGGAATATTTGTTATTTTTATATTAACATATGAACAACTGACCTGTAAAGTAAGATTAGAAAATAAAAAAAGTGTAGCAAACACTTTATTTATTAAGAAAAAAGAAAAAAAAACTGCAAAATTGTCTGTTTTCAAAAATTCAATCATAACAATAAATTCTTCAATTATCGTTGGTTAACGACTCTTGGTGTGTAGTTTATTGCACTCTTAGTACTTACAGTACTGAATATGAATAAATTTGTTATAATCGGAATATATAGCCTGAACAGAAATTTCAGGTGAAAATGATAACATTATACAAAACATCGCTGTACCCTTGATTATTCTAAGAAATAATGCCCAAAAATGTAACTCGACGTTATTATCAAATTAAATCTATCACAGTTAATTTAATATTTTTTCATCTAATTAAAAAATACATGTCGCACAGCTGATCTCAATTTTTCTTAGAATAACCAACAAAGTTAAGTTCAAAATCTTTGTCAAACTGGAAGAAAATGTTAAATCATTATCTGTAAATAATAACATGGTTAAACATACAATAGTTGGCAAACGTTTAAAACTGTAGACAATAGACATACCTTTAAAAGTTTGGATCAGATTGTTTAGATTCCATTCTGGTACTATTTTAACTACAAAGTCGTCTGCCATGTTATAAAAAACAATATAAAAATCACGTACACACAATATTCGTAACTTTAAATGTTTATGAATATCTACACCCTATAAATGTTTCTTTTCCACTGACAAGTAACCTGTTGTCTAGAACGTAGTAATAGGCTTTACAAGTATGCTGTTTAGAATAACCAAAATATTCTGGTAAAAACTACCTTACTGTGTTGTATGTATATACGGATAAATAATAATTAAATATTTTTTACGAGAAACTTGTGTTCAGAACTAAATTGTTACTTTTATCACAATAATTGTGGTATATTTCACACATTACACATTTTAAATTGTAATAATATATTGAATTTTTTGCTATTATGTGTGAACTATACAGTTTTAGTAATAAATACAACATGACAAGGAAAGATTATCAGCGATTGTGATATTTTATAATAGTAATTGTCATTTATTATAATAAAGTTAGAACAAATTTGTTGTTAATTATATATAAGAATGTTTTCCGTGTAGGAACTAGGCAATGGAACACTGGAGCTCCTTAGGCTTGATTTACATCAGCGGTACAATGACGGTACGATGACGGTACATTGACGGTACAATGACGGTATGTCAATTACACGAGGCATTTACATTAGACGGTACGAGCATAATAAAATACCATGACAATATAATTTTGTCTTTTATGTATTATGACGGTAATACTACGCAGTTACTACGATGCAATATTTTCTCAATAGAAACAAAACTATACTGTACCGTGGTCGTATCGCTAATGTAAATCAGTAATATCAATGTGCCGTCATCGTACTGTCATCGGACCAAGAACGTGGATGTAAATGGCTCTATAAAATACATTGGAGCAAGAAGTATCGTACCGTCATCGTACCGCCATTGTACCGTTAATGTAAATTAGGCCTTATTATTCACAAATGAATCCCAGTTGTTTTGCTAAATTCGTTCATTTTTCTGTTTCATGAACTTTTCTTAATAAATAAAGTGTTTTCTAACCTTTTAATATTTTCTAATCTTACTTTACAGATCAGTTATTCATATTTTAACAAAAAATATCAAATAAACCCATATTTCGTTTATTCAAGTCGAATTTTTTTTTTAAGTATCCGGTTTTTTTGGCTCTAGTGTATTTAATGCATGTAAAAAGGGTTGGCTCTCAAGCGCCATCTTCTTTTTTTTACGTGAAATGAAGTATAGTTCATGAACTATACCATAGTTCACAAATCAACATATAGAAAAATTAAAAATTCATGTAATACGCGATTCTACATATCCTATTAAAATGGATGAACGAAAAATAAATTGACAAGAAATACGTTTAAATAAAGTACCTAATGAAATATATGTTCGAAACGCCGGTATACTTTTTGAAATACAATATTCCAATACATATAAATATAAATGGAAACATAAAATTTAACAACAAGTAATAAAATATATGTTATACATGTTTTTTATTACATTGACATTTAAGCATAAATATTGTTGGTATTCTGGAGATTAATGTTTTGCAATGCTTCAAAAAGCATTGCATCTAAATAACATTTCAAAATAATATTTATTAATTCTAAAACAATTTAAACGAATTGCAAAATTGTTTTTACTGCTTGTCAAAGATATTTTTACATTGGACATTTTTTATTATATCGTTTCTATTCATATATTTGTTATACTGTATTTACATACATTTTATTGATTATATGACACCATATATTTATTATCTTCATTAAAAGAACTTGAACAATATAAATGTCATATATTATTTACTGTTTCGCAATAACAATAACACAAGTTCATAATTTTATTTTCAGTTCATATTCAAATACTTTTTCTACCGTTTGAAAGTTCCTGTACTGAAAGAACTATTTGAAACTACCTATCACAAATTCTGGGCTACGGATTCCATTCTTTCAGAGCCAAAAAAATTCACTTACATGTACTACATCATGTATACGATTATGGCCCTCTACAGGAAGAGCTATATTATAATGAATTTTTTATATACCATTGAGCCTCTACTATACAGGAGGGGAGTAATGAGGATTCCAATATGGATTCCAAACTACGAAGAAATTGTCAAATACAGTCCTTACTACGAGTTAATTTATGCTTTCGAAGTCCCAGTGATGTTAAGCGCCGATTTCGTGATGTTGAATTTCGAATTAATGTGTCTTTTCTTTCTTGGTACGTCGTACGTGCAAATTGAAATGATAAAAACGAAATTTCAGAAAATTGGGAGCAATGAAAATGATGGAGATTTGTTTAGAGAATGTGTGGAGCATCATAATTTAATTTTGGAGTAAGTAACATGCACTCATTTGCATTGAAATGTCGGTTAGTAAATCTAGTGTTGATGCAAGATATTCTAATATGTGCATACATTAGTACCGGGTGTATTTATAGAAGAAACAACTCTTGTTAGATGAAACTATACCGCTAGATTAGCAGGTCAGTTTATGTAGATGATGGGAAAACGGTTCACGATGGCAGGTTGTGAATCTGACGACTTGGGTTCAAATCTAAATAAACAGAACGATTAAAAAAAAACCAAGACAAATGGCTATTTTCTGTATCATGAATTTTTATTAAAATTAATAATAATAATAAATATTTTATTTCTGCAGATACATTACACTGTATATAGAAAACGTCGCAAGTAATAATGGGGTCATTTCACATTTTCTAATTTATTTTTTTCTTGAATGAATAGGTCAAATTAAATATGTAGGTGTATGTTTTAACTTTACAAGTCTTTAGAATCAGAGATATGATTTTTTAAAAGTTGTCTTTAATTTCAAATATTTGGACGCTGACGTCAGGGCTTGTCGGATGCGGCAGCAGCTCTCTACCGGTTTTGTTTGGAACTATGATTGTTTGAGTTATCACTGTCAGTTTGATTTTGTGACAACAACATATTGTTAACGAAAAACATATTTCATACAACTTTTGGTATTTATTTTAATAATTGTTTTACTTACATACCTTTACTCTTAACTCTGCTGTCACCTGTCACAATTTTAGGTTAGCTTGTTTACAGCAGCAAACGGATATCACGTGGACCGTTGTGTGTGTGAGAGGAATGTCTTTGTGTGAGTAACAAGCCGTGACGTCACGAATTTTACAGCCGCCAAAGTTTATTAGCAAATTTATGAATGAAAAGTCGCATATTTCATGTTGTTTTATATTACTATATTTATTGAATGAACAAACAACGATTTTTTTTTAAATGACTCCATTCAAGACAAATTCATTCACATTATAAAAATTATTAGCGTATAAAAATTGTTTTAACTTAGTTTTAAATTGTTTACATGATTTCGAGTTTTTAATGCTCTCTGGTAGTTTATTAAAAACTGATAGACCAATCCTATCTGGAGAATCTTTGACGACTTTAACTCTAGATTTAGGTATACGGAAGTTATTTTTGTTTCTAGTTTGATACTCATGAATATCTGAGTTACGTTTGAATTTATTTCTATTTTGAAATATATAAAGGCAAATGACGAGTATATAGAAGTCAGTCACTGTAAGCAGTTTAAGATTTTTGAAAAGCGGTTTAAAAGAAGAGTTTTTGTATGCTCCTGGTAAACATCTAATTATTCTTCTTTAAGCGATAAAGACATATTGAGCACAAGGAGAGTTACCCCAAAACCTAATACCGTAGTTTATTCTTGACTCTACAGATGCATGCACAATGAAACACTACATGAATAACAGAATGACAATGACTTGAAAATGACATTCGTTACCGCAATTACACTACCGTTTCTATTTCACTTTTCGGTATTGGTTGGACGGAGTAAACGGAGTAAACCCCTCTGTAACTCGTAGGATAATGAGATAATAAATTGCGATTAAAATGTCATTTATGCTGTGTGTGTACGACAAAGATGCTAGTTAAAATTTTAGTAATTCTTGCAGCAGAAACTGATGATAACATATCAACTCGGACTCAACATGTGTGTAAGACAGGAAATTAATGAAAAATTATGTACCTATTTCATTAAAATAATGGCCACTTCCGGGAGCATTTTGACACTACCTCATATCTATAAATATTTAAAGTTTTATATTTCATAAAAAAGTTATGTCTTTATGAAAACTTTATTTGAAAAGTTCATTATAATATTCGAGTAGAATATTTCATATAAAACTTTGTCCTAGACAAATTTGTCTGTTCTATAATACTCGTATATCACTTTACTTATCCAACTATCGTCGTTAAATACAAGCAAATAAATGATATACCATGGAACCTTTTACCAAAGTAGGATATAACAACTTTACCAAGAAGTCTTTGTAGACAACAGTACGTCCTAAGTAACTTGCTAGGTAGGGGATAACGGAAACTACGACTTCGTCTATAACTAAAGTTCACGGTGACTGACAAAAGATTTTACTTTGTGACAAAGATGGAAAACTTTACTAAGTTACATTTTAAAAACGTGTCCTTTATTAGTTGAATTTTTACAAAACTATATTTTTAATAAATGAAAAATACCTTTCTGGATATAATTGAGGATTAATTAAAAAAAATAAAATCGAACGTCCAAATTTTCAGGTAACAACGCAAATTTCTCAGTTTAATTTACTTATTTATATCATTATGGGAACAGTAACAGGTTTCCACGGTTTAAGTAATACAAAAATAGTGCATAAATTATACCTAGGTAATTAAATGAAGTTAAATGCAAAATATAATAAATGAATGAAGAAATCAGTGTTATCACTAGGAGAAAATATTTATCACCTACTTTTTCAAGATATATAGTGACACGTGAAACAAGTCAATATGGAGAAACCTTGAATTATAAATTGACATGATTCTATTTATTGGCGAATTTTTGTAATTGTAAGAATTGTTTGCAATGAAAAAAAGATTAGTTGACCGCCTAGTTTTTATGTTTACGGCAAAACTTAATGTAAAAGTTATTGAGGGTGAATGTTTTATGAACTTGTATAAAAAAAATCATGTCAGCTTGAATTCTTCTATTTTCCAACGAGTGCATATTAAAATGTTTTAACAGTAGTAAGTAGTTATGTCTAAAATAAATTTGTAGTTTAAAAGTGAGACAATTTTTTTTAATTCTTTCTATAAGTAATATACAGGGTGTCCCAAATTTAAAGGTCCACCTGTAATAACAGATACAATACCTCAAAATAAGCATAAATTGTTAGATAAACATACGGCCGATCTTGCTTCGTTTTCGAGTTATTGTGTTTCAAACAAGAGGAATTTAATTTTATTGTTAACATCTAGTAGTTGTCACGATTGTCGTTTGTCGTTTGTTTTTGTTTTAATAAACGTCAAATTAAATTTCGTTCACCATGCCGTTTAGTTTCTCTAATGTCGAGAGAGTTTATAGTCAACCTGTAAATACCGCTGCTGAATTGCAAGACAGAATTAGGGGTTCATGTGACGAAATCGTTGCTGAGCAATGTCTAGCAGCTATTAATGATGTTAATCAACGTGCCACAGCTTGTCTTCGTGCGGGTGGTGGACACTTTGAACAATTATTGAAATAATAAAAAAAAACTATTAGTTTGGCTTTTGCCTTTATTTTGAACTAAACTGATAGGTTAGCGATGGCACTTCTTTACCTTCAAGCTGCCATAACTCGAAAACGAAGCAAGATCGGCCGTATGTTTATCTAACAATTTATGCTTATTTTGAGGTATTGTATCTGTTATTACAGGGTGGACCTTTAAATTTGCGACACCTGTATATTTGATAGTACGGATTCCAAACAACACATGCATATTCTAGCTTAGAACGAACCGAATAGATGTATTAATGAGTTGGAGTTATTAAAATGTTTACAGCTGCGGAATATGAATCCAAGTATTCTGTATGCTTGCTTAACATAAGTATATATGTGGTTATTGAAAAGTAGTTTCAGGTCAAAAACACGCCCAAATCTTTAATAACAATCTTTCCAATACATTATTATTAATATAATAACCAAAAATCATGGTTACACGGTTTCTTGTAAAATGCATTACATAACATTTTGATGTATTTAGTGTTAAGTAATTAGATACGCAACATTTTTGTAAATTGTTAAAGTCATTATCAAGTATAATGTTATCATTTCTATTTTTCATAGTGCAGAAAAATTTTAGATCATCGACGTACCTATAGAAGGAAACTAGAATTTTGGAAAGAAGTTATTATATCATTTATGAACAAAATGAAAAGTAGGAGGCCCAAGAGCAACTTTTAGGGTACTCCAGACGTAGTATAAATATACTGTGACTTGAATCCATTACAATTAACTAATTGAGATCTGTTTATTATGTAAGACTGAATCCAACGCAATAATGATCCATGAATTCCCAGCAATTCTAGTTTGTGAATAAGTGTAAGGTGATGGATTCGAACTTAAATATACAGTGAAAGGAACTAAATTTGTAGTAATGGGTTTACTGGGACAAAATCCATTTTGTTCCGGGATAATTATATTATAAAGATCATTCTTTCATTACTTTCATTACAAGGGCCTCAAAAATATTATTGAATGTCGACAGAATAGATATAGGCCGAAAAATTCCGGCAACAAGTGATTGATTAAATAGACTATATCATTCATTAAGTTGTAAACCAATAAGAGTGTGTGATTTTCCTTAGCTACCACGTATTACAGCGGTTATTATTGAGTAACCATGGTGAACGAATATACGAACCTTGGTATATTCGAATATACTTACCTTCGTATATTCACTTATAAAGTGCGTTTAGTTATTTTGTTCTATGTACTCAGAACTGGCAATGTCATTTTTAATTATATTTACGGACAAGATCTTTTTCATTAGATCATTAGATACGAGTATAAATGAATCTGTACTTAGATTTTGAGGAGGAAAATCGTGCGTTGTATGCTTTAAGTAGACATTTAAAATCACACTGACAGCTCCAAGTGCACGGAAACAAATAATTGAACGCATCTATTATTTGACAGCAAGGAATTATGGAAGTAAAAATTTGACAAGTAAACAAATAATTATTTGGATCACAAATCTGGAACTGCACTGTTGCTAGTTTATTTAAAATACAAATATTTAATTTGAAATACGAGCATTTCAATGTAATATTACATACTACTACAAATATATTTTAAAAGATAGGTTATGTAGCATATAGTTTGACGTTTCTGTCAAAATAAAATAGACCACAGGTCTACGTTAAATTTACTATTTACTTTTTAATTTATTTTTTATTCATGATATAGTCTACCTGTATACAACTCGACGATCAAAAATTCTCGAAATACTCAACGAGTTGCCTATTGGAAATACCACTCGACCTTTGGTCTCGTGGTGTTTCCAGGCAACACGTTTCGTATAATCGAGAATTTTCAATCGTCTTGTTGTATAATATATGAATATATACCAGTCATCGTATGACTATAGTCAGAAAATTTGACTCTTCCGGATCCAGCAATAAAAATATGAATACATATCGTAATTATGACAACGCGGCAACTGTCACTGCTTGCTTTTACAGTAAATGCCAATTAGACATTCACACCCAAGTCTGTGACAAAGTAACTAACTCTTAGCAACATTCGTTTCTATTGGTTACAATTGGAAAGCTTTTGACAAAAACAACCATAGTCCAAATATTATAGATATGATGAGTTAGATACAATGTCATGTACTTTCAAGGATGTCAAACAGTTTTTTCGCAAAAAGTATCTTAGTCACAAGTTATTACATTTTAAAGTTAGAGTGTTTCTACAAAAACGTCCTATAAAAATGTCTATAGTTATGTAATTATTTATCAGTGTTTATTTTTCTATTTCTTAACAGCTAGTAAATAATATTCTAATATTTAAACATGATTCTGAGGTAAATTAAGTTACATAAATGTATAAAAGTAATGAAGCTAGAAAATTGTTTCAATGATTATCTCAAATATAAGAAAATGGAGTAAGGTTGTTTTTCTAAGAGCTACTCAATTTTTAGCACTATTACTAAGACATAGAACTTTCATGCAGAATTGGGGTAAATATGTACTTTGTTTACTTTGTTCCTAACTAAATAAATTGCTACATTGACATAGGTAAATCAAAATTTGGCATAGTGAATGTAGGACATCTCGTATGCCTATTTTTTGTTGTGACAACTATGTAGCATGTTTCTTTAAAAAAAAAAATGAAGAACTAAAGGCTTTATCACACTAGAAGTAATATCTGTGACTAGTCACACATTATCCATGATTTCACTTCATATCGCTGACTTACAGTCTAATAGTTGCAAAGAAGTCAAGTCAGCGATGCTGTTGTCAGACAAAATGGAATCGGTTTCATTTCCTCTGACTATTTATCGCTGATTTCTCTATTGCGAATGCGCAACTGTCTGCTGAAGTAGGAGTGTAACTTTATGGAGTAAAATTTAACTGGAAAAGTTGGGAAATTGTTTGATGCGCATAAAATTATTATACTTGTACACAATTGCATGATTTTTTTTCATCGATTTGATTCATTTTACTAGAAATAATTTGTTATATTAAACAAATTTGAAATATATTGTCATTCTAGAAATTATATAACCAACTTCAAACTTCAAGTATGAAAATCTACTAAAAGTCAGTGAAAACGATTGTTCGAATATGTAGTGTGATAAATTGGTCATACAAAATAAGTCAGTAAAAGTCAGAGATATGATTGTAGTGTAATAATGCCTGAAGAAGGCAAAAAAAGATACATTCGGGTTACAAATAAACTTGATTTTTTTAATGTAGATATAGTAGTACTGATATCATATCTATAAATAGTCGATACTTAACCATGATGTGATTAGAAACCCACTCTGCTTACCCTCATAAATCAGCAAGTCGATAAATGCTGTTCCAATTCTTATTTTACGTGTTCTACATTTCTATTGTTAGTTCGTTCTTCCTACGTTGCCATAACAATATTTGTTTCTTTTGTTGATTGTTGTTTCAGCCATTTAAAAAGCATTGTTTCCACTCTTTCTGTAACCATGTTGCAACAAGTTGTCACATATTTCATGGCGATTTGTTTACCTGTCTACTTATTTACATCTACAGGGTGCGTATAATTGACTCTGTTTCTTGCCTTTTAAACGTCTTCATTTTATAGAGACTTCAGTGTTGGTTTCTGTATATGCTCAATAATAAATCTGATAAATTTCTATCTTTATTGCTTAATTGGACAGTATCTTTACGATCAGGTAATAAAACAAGATGTTACATGTGATCTTTGTGAAATATTTTTCTTGTTGAAGACTGTAAGTATTTCTGAGTCGTTATCGAGTTCCAATTGGTGGAATATACAGGATGTTAGTGTGAGAAAGAGTATGATTATAGTTATGGAAAGAAGTTCAAAAGGGGTTAAACTTACTGCTGGAGGATTACTGGATTTTACACTGGATACATTTATACAGGTACAGAAATACTACAAAAAGTGGGACACATAATTTATCACAATTTATTCGATATAAAAATAAGATGTACGCCATTTATACTTAATTATTTTTTAATACATAGGTACCGTTCATCCATATTTTTGTACAGTGCTTCAACATTTTAAATTGAAAATGAAAGCGATAGATTATGTCTCAGTTTTTGTTGTCCTTATTATACAAATGTGGTAAATATATTCTGAAAGCTTTTCACGTTCAAGCATTTTGATTAATGTAAAATTTGTTATCGAATTTGAATAGAAAATTAAATAAAACAATGAATTGTGCCATTATAATTCGATTACAATTACAATGAACATTGAAACAATTGCAACATAAATTGATAAAACTCGTCAGTTTTATTAAGTTTGAAATATAGCTTTAAAAAACAAAAATAAATTTTTAAAAGACAATGTGCAAGTACCTACTTGTATAGACTAGCGATCGTTGAAAATGTAACACTAAAAAATATTAGGAATAAATAAATGAAATGTAGCGTAGAAGTTGTTTATTATTAGTAGTGTAAACGAATAAAACTTCAAACAATAAAGAACAAGAGAAAATTAATAAGAACTATGTCCTCCGCGCACATTTATTATCGCTTTTATACGTCAAGGCATGGACTCAATAAGGTAGCGAATAATATTTTGCGGTATTTCATACCATCCTTTTTCAACTGCAGTCTACATTTCTTCTAGTGTTTGCATCGGTAGCTGAGAACGCCTCACTGCTCTTCCACAGATTTTCGATTGGAGACAAACCTGAAGAACGAGCAGGCCATGGAAGCACTGATATTCTGTGCTGGTTAAAGAATGTCAGTACTTTTCTCGCAACATGTGATCTTGTGTTGTCTTGCTGAAATACGGATGTCGCATTTCGGATTGAGTTGCATATGGGAAGCAACTTCCGGTACTAGTTTCACTAATGTACCGCTGACTGTCTAGAGTATCGGGAATGCGTATTAAGGCGCAGTGATGCACACGAAATCAAGCAACATTCACTCTTTCACCCCGACGTCGTCTAACAAATATCCGAGAATAATTTTGGTATAAAACAAACCGCGATTCATCAAAAAAGTTATGCCATTCATGATTCCATAGTCGTTTTTCTCTGCACCAATCGCAAAGATCTATGGGGCGCTATCAAAGGATTTATTAATAGTGCCCAGCGTGCGTGCAGCCCAAATTTCGCACAACGGTGACGAATAAGTTATGTAGACAGGGTATCTTGTTATCCTCCACCACTGCTGTGCTAAAACCGGAGCACTTTGAGTGCGATCTTGTAAAGCTAGACAAATAAAGTGTCGGTCCTCCCTCTCTGATGTTCTCCTATGGGCCCCAGATCTTGCCTGACGTTTCTCTGCACATGCATTTACGCACTGTCTCCAAATGCGTGAAATTGTAATTGCGTTACGATTTACATGAGCCGCTATATCACGCATCAGTGATAAACCGCATCACGCATACCCACGTCATGTTATCTTCTACGAGGCATAGTTACTTGATAACAGGGATGGAAAACGTAACGTAACGATACCCGATAACGTTATAATAACGTTTCATTTTTTTAAATAACGTTATAATTACAAACTAACGTTATATAACCGTAACATAACAAATAACGATTCACTATAACGTTATCCAAATTTACAAATTTTACAAGATTTTTGCCGTTTGAAAGTATAATTCCTGATAATTTATTTCATATTTTATAATGAAAAGATGTTATTAGTGCCCAAATTTAAATGTTGACACTTTATTTCACTTCTAGAATAAGATAAGTGTGTAATTTTTTTTTAATACGTCGTTTTTAATATTAATTTTTGATGAATGTTTATTACAAACTTGAGAAAAATACGGTTATTGTAACGTTATAATAACGATACAAAAATAACGTTATTTTGTTTTTTATTTCGTTATTTATAACGTTATGAAATAACATAACAATTCGTTAACGTTATCCCATCCCTGCTTGATAACAATCAAATTTGAACTTATTTTAAATCATTTTACAAGAAATATCTAATAAACAAGTTTCTGCGATAATTAGGTTTAAACATGTGTATTTCTCCGAAGCTATTCCAAATTTTAATCATTTACAACACTACCAATAATAAGCAACTTGTATGCTGAATCTCATTTTCACCTCCCGCTACCCTTGGTCAGGGAGGTATAGGGATCGTATATCGAGATTTTGGTAAATGAGTACGTTTTAAGGTTCCTAGAATCAAATTTTAACATTTTCATGATGATGTCTGTGGGGGTGTGTGTGTATGTTTGCGTGCGTGCGTGTGTGTGTATGTGTGTGTGTGTGTGTGTGCGTGCGAGTGCGCGTGTGCGTGTGTGTGTGTGTGTATCCTCTTTACGCTCTAACTCAAATATTATCATTGAGAAATTTTTGAAACCTTATTCTAATATGAAAAGAAGCTATTAATCAGATAACCGGAAATGGCACTTTACTTGAAGCTGAAGCTCAACAGTTTTTCTTCGAAAATTACATTTAAATTACATTTTTTCCGAATTATGTTATCTTTAAAAATAAAGATTATTAAATTTTCTACAGATATGCATTAATACTTTTTCTATTTATTATATGAATAAATTTACAAAATAATTTATTTTTAAAACCTCGGACTCTATGCTTTATAGATAAATACATCTCCTTATTTACACGGTTCAGATTTCAAATTTATGTAACTGACAAATAAATGTCACTATGTGTAAATTAATCATTTCAAATTAATAACGGTAGTATTTTAAGAACAAAATGTTAAAATATGAAGTTATAAAATATCTAATCAATAAATTAATTTTCATATGTTTATAATTGAAAAGAAATTAACGTTACATCACAAAATAAAATTATGGTAAGATTCTGGAGAAGAAAATACGTATAATACATATAATAAATTGGAACAATAGTTATATTATATCATGCAAAGGAACTTAATGCAGTTGCCAGCATTAGTAAATATGTATGTATTTAAATTAAATGGCGGACGGTTATTGTGCCTGGCCACATCAGATTTTTTATTCCTAATATTTTTTGGTGTTGCATTTTCAACGAACGCTAATGTATTTGATCAATTTTGCGGCTTTATGAGCGGAAGGGTTGTTCAGCTTAGTTTCTAAATGAATATTTTACGGAATATATGGCTGTATTGTACCCAGAGTCTCCGTACAAATAATACAAAACGTTGGGCTTGGATATACGACACAAATAATTAATAAATATCCACTTTCGAACATTGGAACACAATTGAAATTTTAATATAATATTTCAAATAAAATAGAGCACCTAGTATTTTACATATAATTGCAAGAAAAGTGTTGGTGATTTATTTGTTTAAAATCATCATAGTTATAGCGATATTATTACAGGTTTTTGGATAAATAACAATAGACACACAAATGCAAATTGCACATAGCACATGTAGCGGCACTGCTTAAAAATAATGGTTGCTATGGTTACGGCAATACAAAGAACTATCATCCACTCATAGTACCTACTGATTAAAAAGACAACGGGAAAGGGTTTGTTTGTATTGAGAGTGTGACGTCAATGGGGTATTCCTGCATTTTTCTTTTAATTTTTTCATTAGTTCAGTTTAGAATATGAATATATAATTTTGAGTAAGAAAATACATATATCAATTGAGATATGGTTTTTTTTTTTTAAAAGTCATCGATATTTAAATTTTCTATCATGGCGCGCTTATGACAAGCATCCGATATTGACATCTGCAGCGAACTTCAGCGCCTAAACACACGTGTTCATAGTCAGATATTTGTCTGTTTACAACTTGAACAAGAATACGTAGGTAAACAAACTAATATCAGAGGAACACGTAAATTAACACAAATAAAATGAATAAAATATCAAAAACAAAAACACGCGCGTAGTAATTACTAACGCCATCTGTGTTTCTAACGGCATATATTAAATCTGAAATGAGCAAAAACAACGGAAAACATATCGAAATGACGTCACAGTTTTCAAGGACGTTTCTAGATATGTAAAGAATTTCAATTTTCTAATATCAAATCATGAATGAAAACTTTTTACTAAACATGTTTTATTGTATTCTTCTACTATATGAAACAATAGAAAAAAGTTACTATTTTGCACAAATTCCATAATACCGGCATACACCATTCGGTGTCTATTATTTGTATTTATTCTGTTGTCCTTTTTGAGAGGAAACTGATGTGTATGTGACCTTTATGATTTTTTTTATGAAGAACGAGGTTGTGATATTTTCTATGTACTATTTTGTGTTTTATTGAATGATTATAGACTCAGAAGAAGACCGCACAGTCGAGAAATTTTCAATATCATTTGTAAAAACTATTAAAAACGCCTCATAATTCATGAAAAGCACTCTCATTTATTTCAAATTATGAAAATGAGTTGATCTTGCAGGTCCTCCGAGTCATGCTCTCCACTCTTCAATTCCTGTGGTCTACCACAGATAGGAACAGTAATGAGTAATTTAAAGTTTGTCATTAGAGTTCACAGTCTAGACGTTACAGCGTTAGACGTTGCTCAGCTTACAAGATTAACCAGCACCTGCCGAGGCACTCTAGTTTCTAGTTGCAAACGAGGAGTCGTCTTGCTTTGCAGGAGCTCATACTAGATCTAATTAATATTTAGTAATTACAACTCTGCATATGTGCAAAATGTTTCACCGAGCATAACTTGTAATTATTTTGCAGAAAAATGTTATGTAATTAGGTTTTTGTTAGTAGTTATTGCAAGAAAAGTTTGTAGGTATTTTGCAAGGAAGTTATTTAGAAAAGTTTAAAAATATTTATAGAATATTGTATACTTTATAGTATTTTGCTATTTAAGATCACTGCTTAATAAAATTCCTCTATAGAAAAATAAGTTTCTCTGTATTTGCATACTTGAGTACCGTTATCCCAACAAGTGCGTATCAGGCGTTATAATTGTACAGACCCTAAAAACTACCCTCACATATATCATGGTTCCCGAGTGTGATAAGTGTCAGGTCATAAGTGCTAATGTTATCCCCACTACCAGAGCTGTACAGTTTAAACAGCGTAATTCCACAAATGCTAAAATGGGATGTATAAGGACGGGATAATAGTTATTTATAAAATAAGTGTTAAAAGTGACATTTTATTTTGTGAGAGGGAAGTTTGGAACACGACGCGAAGCCCGGTTTACACACCACGTATATCATACAGTATTTTTTCATTTAAACTTGTATTTCTAATATTTTTTTGACATGAATTAAAAATGTCGATTTGTTGTTCTATTCTTCATTACAAAGGTAACTAATTCACTTTTAACACTAGTGTTAAAACTTAAAAGTAACAATGATCTGTCACTTTTTAACACTGGTGTCATAAAATGACATTTTTAATCCTAAAAACAAACATTAAAAGCCTACTTTTAAAAGTGTTTGTAGAAAAAACGAGTATGAACCAGTTATAATAGGTTTCTAACATCAAGTAGAGTGCGTACACGGTAAGAACAAGCCGGCCGAGCCATCTCTGGGTTCTACTGACCATGCCTCTAAAGAAATGTACAGCGGCGTGTACTATATTTATATTTTTCTATTAATATTTTGTCATTATTTTTAATTAAAATAAGAAATGGAAATTCCGCTGGGAAAAGTGTGTGAATAGGGGAGGTGAGTAATTTGATGGGGACAAGGACCAATAATGTGTCAAATTAATAATAAAGTTTAAAAAAATAAAGTTTGGTTATTTTCTGAACAGACCTCCTTGTATGATTGCTTTCCATAGTACTGATTTGCTCCACTAGAGTGCAATTTTTTATCTATGATTGCGAATATAAACAGTAAGAAATATCTACAAATATAGTATGTTATGCAGATATTCTGTCATTTAATACTGTCAAACTTCGATAACTCAAAGTATGACTTGCCACAAAAAAAATCGAGTAATTAAGACTTCGAGTAATAAAGTTAGTCAAAAAATTATGTATTTATTTAGGTAACCAACTAGCGTTCCAAAGCAGCGATAATAGATTGCTTATTTTTTTAAATCGTAGACCCTGATACACCATATTTTCTAGCCATATCCTTTATTTTAAATAATTTTTCGCCTCATTTACCTATAATTATTTTCAAGATATCTTTTAGTAGCATGTTTACGAACAGTTAGTTTACAACCGTTAAACACTAATAACTACAAAATATAGCTGAATCATGACATGCGTAGTCTCATCATAAACAGAGAATTCCCTGAAAATTTGACTTATTGAATGGGTCATTTCACATTTTCTAATTTATTTTTTAAAAGTTGTTTTTAATTTCAAATATTTGGATGCTGACGTCACGGCTATACGTCACAGCTATACGTCACGGCTTGGCGGATGTGGTAGTAGCTCTCTACCGGTTGTATTTGGAACTATGATTGTTTGGGTTATCACTTGTCAGTTTGATTTTGTGGCAGCAACATATTGTTAACTAAAAACATATTTAATACAACTTTTGGTATTTATTTTAATAAATGTTTTATTTACATACCTTTACTCTTAACTCTGCTGTCACCTGTCACAATTTTGGGGTAGTTTGTTTACAACTGCAAACGGAAACCACGTGGACCGTTGTGTATGTGTGAGAGGAATGTCTCTGTGTAACAAACCGTGACATCACGAACTTTACAGCCGCGAATGTTTATTAGCAAATTTATGAATGAAAAGTCGCATATTTCATGTTATTTTATATCACTATATTTATTAAATGAGACGGATTTCACGATTTTATAAAAAAAACAACGATTTTTTTTTAATTGACCCCATTATGCACACGCAATTTTCTGTTCGAGTTATCGACAAATTCGAGTAATAGAAGAGAGTTATCAAGTAAAACTTCCATGTAAATTTCATTCTGGCGCTGTTGCCAACCAATTTTGTTCGAGTAATCAAAAATTCGAGTTATCGAAGTTCGACTGTATTGGATTACATCGCCATTATTAGTAATAACAACTTTAATTCTTAAGCATTATATCCACAAGCCCTGCATATTCTTATATTAGAAATCATTTCTTAACCGCCGGTCCACAAAAAAATTTCACCGGTCGGCAAAAAAATATCTGACGTACTGACTACTGACTCTAATTACGCGTAACAGTTAAATAGTAATCTAAAGCTATTGTATATACTGGGTAAACGTTGAGACATTTTAGATTAAAGATGAATAAAGTACATAATCAGAAATATAGTTTGGTTCACGTAAGATGACAATTCAAGGTCATTTATTAACCGTATGGTGTAATATAACTTACAGATAACTTCACTACATTTCGTATACATAGACGTGCAACATGAAATATTTATGCATACATTTTAACTGAAAACATAAGTGTAATTTATTTGAAAATTATGTTTCTTTTTAAATAATACCTTTCTCAAAAATTTATGCTCTTCACCTATGTTTTTTGCAAAACACAATAACCTAGACTTGACAAAAACCATGGAATAATAATTTGATTTAAATGTCAACGTCACTGGGTAAATATTAGGACAGATGGCAGTGTAGTAGATAATTAGATATCTGTTACTCTACGACATACGTCATTATTATTTGTAACGTGTTAGAAAGTAATGTCAACATGAACGTATGTCTGTCACACAACATAAACTACATAGACATACGTCAAGTAATCTTTCTCTTTCTAACATGAAATGTTGCTAAGGTACTACTGTATTAAATGTTGCGTATTCTTTCTTCGAACAAGTGACCATGAATTGTCATCTTTCGTGAACCAAAGTATATAAACAAATTTTGCAATAAAGAGAATATTTAAACAGTTTTTTGGTTATGTCGATCATAAAAAACAAATTAAGAAACCGCCTGTCCGTAGATTCATCTCTTTGTCTAGGCCTAGCTTGACAAATATGGAATGGAACCTAATAATGAATAGAATCAGTTATTGAACGTGAACAACAACAATCACATTAAACCATGAATAATTTTTCTCTTGACTAACTTGTAATTGTGTAATTTTTCTTTTTGTAAGGATCCGAAATTTTACTGATCCGCGACGAGAAAAAAGTTGAAAAACACTCTGTTAGTATTGTCCTATAAAAGTCTTGCAAGGTATGTTTTAGTAGGCCTCGGTAGAAGATAAATCTGAACTAGAAAATAACCCTTTAAACGCCGGTCACAACATTACTCGTCATTTGGCCCACATTTTTTGTATGTTTTAATTTTATATTGAAAGTAATCGAAAGAATTTTGTAAACATTTCTCATCATTTTGTGTATGTTTTATAATTTGTTGAAAATGTAAGTCGACCGGACTATTATGAGCATGGGTTCGTATGTATTTATTAAAAAATTGCTGAAATTCCTGAGTATTGCATTTTTTTTAAATATTTTCCTGAACATTCAGCATATTGTGAAAGTATATTCTTTAAGAACTGGTAGTTTTATCAAGGTGTTCTATGAATGAATCACCAACTATGATATATTGATCAGATTAAGTAAAAGATGTTGTAAGTGGTCAACATTCCAACAATTTTTTTTCTACAGTTGTTCGTATCTCCGTAGGTTTAATTTAATTATACCACGGTTTTTACAATTGATATTTGATAATTTGTGGCACAAAAGAGCGTTTACTGAAATATGTGTTTGTATTTGTCACCATTAAAAATGATAAGTAGCGGGTGGTCATTTGTGTTGGTATGTTGGTAAGCCTGCTCCTGCTTCATTCTCTATAAATCTCTGGATGCTCTGTTCAGTAGAGATAGAGATTCACGTCGCGTTTAATAATTTTCTCCAGTGATATTAAATAAAGACGAGTCCTGTCCAATGAATTATAAATAGGCGCATTTAGAATTTAAGAATTTATGAAGTGGCTTGGCTATGAATTAAAATTTAACATGGGAATATCCAAGTGTCAGAAATAGAGAGACACATTAATATATTGGTTATTTTGACCGAGCGTGTAAAACCAAACAGCTACTTTGAATATGAAATTTAAACGGTAAATTTGCATAAATCATCATTTAATTTATTTCACATGACTTGTTCAATTTGTTATGTCTGACTTGAAAAATTTTCTTACTGTACTTTTTACGAAATTTGGCCAGAATTAATGTACCAGTATTTCCAAATGATTAAATTCATTTAATTAATTCAACAAACAATTTCAACATATTCGTAATAATCGGCAAAACCGACCAAGGTAATACAGTGACATTGTTGCCACTTCATATACCGACAGCCTCAGGTTCGGATTGATAAACTATGTATCAGCAAGCTTGCTGTTTTCTGTGGTATATGTAGAAACCATATAAGTAAATTAATACCTGCGCAAAATGAAAATTCTAACACGATTCTGTCTCTCAACTTCTGTAAGCTTCATAAGAAAGAAGCAGCTCACTATAAGTTGTGACAGTTTTTTAAACAGGAAGGATTGGCATGAAACGATTAAACCTTTTGTATTATGAAGCTACAGAGAAATCTATTAACATCATTACTACAAATTGCTTTAAAACTTTGAAAAAATTACAAAAACCCCAGGTTGGATTCTTATAAAATATTGGTTCTCTTTTTGACGACATAATCCAGTAAGTACAGGTGCATACAGATTTAATTGAGAAATGTTTCATCGTTTTATTAAAAAAATAAGGTATATACGTAACCACGTACTTGAAATAGTATCACATATTTATCAATTTTTTTATTTTAACAGTTTCTTAATAATGTTTATATAGGATCTTCATTTTAAATGGGCTACCATTGCTATCTCGAGAAGTGTATAAGAGCTAGAAAGACGGTTGAATAGGCAAACAATTTCTATTTTACAAGACAAATTTAAAGGAAATATTTTTTTTTCGACCAGTGGTTCTCAAATTACGATACCGTACTTTTTCTTTTAAATGAGAACATATATTTTAAGCTGCGCGTTCTATAGATAATTTAATTCTGAATTCAGTGATATAATATTTTTATACCCTTGTGTAATTAATTTTTTGAAAAAGATGCATATAAATTTTTATATTAATTTGATTAAAATATAGCTATAAGAAGAGTGCTACCATTTAATAAGTAATATTATTTTTTAAATGGTGCTACGAATGGAAAAATTGAATACATGTAATTTTTTACATAGAATACTTATTTGTTTACTTTTTGTTATAAACATTGAAGTGAAACTTTTCATGTTTTGACGTTTAAATAAAAACTGTGCAATTTTATATCCTCCTTGTGTACAATTATGTCGGAATTTGAAGTATTATAATGTATGCCCCCTGAAGTTGTTCAATTGGATGGAAATCTAACAGTGTGGCTGATGAACGATATGTCCAGGAATCATTGCAAAACTTTAATTCTAAGTATTCTTATGTTCATTACCGTCCGTGTAATTGTAATCTGTAAGTCTGCTACTCTTTAATATGTTATTTGCTCAAAAGTAAACTCTGTTTATATTTCAATTCATAGGTTATTTATTTAAATTTGACAGCTATTGATGATATTTAGTAACTTTATTTTTAGGTTATTTACTGTGTTACAGTGACATTTAGGGCGATATTACAGGTTGGTTCCTTTTATACAAGTTACTTTTTATTCGTTGATTGTGTATAGTTTCTATACATATTTATTTATTTTATTTCTACGCCGGCGGCGTAGAAATTAGCTACTTCTACTCGGGCGGCATAGAAATTAAACTTCTACCTTGTGAATCAAGTCACAAAAGATTCTACTTTCATGACGTTTGAAGAAAAAAATTGTTATATAAGGGTGTAAAAAATTCTCTAATGAATGAGCAAATAAAAAATATATGTTCTCATTTCAAATAAGAAAGTTAGGTACCGTATTTTCAGAGCCACTGAAAAAAAAAAATTGTTCTTTCTTTAAATTTATCTTGATAAATAGAAATTGTTTGCCCATTTAACCGTCTTTGTACCTCTTATAATTCTCGAGGCAGGAATGGTGGCCCATTTAAAATGAACACACTGTATATTTTGTCATGTGACAATTTTTTTTATATCAAATATCAATAATTATATTCATATTTATGTACTTTGGAATTGTTTGTAAATGTTAAAAAGTAATTAAATTTTGATATAAATATTGTAATAAATCATAACATCCGATCTGCTAATTTATTTTTAGTTGTTTATTTATTATACATCATAACAATAATTATAAGTTGATATTTTGACATATCTGTCTTTTCAAATATTTCCATTTAAATGTATTTTTAATCATGGACCATAAATATAAATGGCCGTTTTACACAGTGTTGTAATTTATATTCTATGAGCTGTAGTAATATAATTGACAATGAACAATAGTTTGTTTACATGTTATTTGAAAAATACAATGCAATAAAAATAATATGAAATGTTCCATTCTATGTACGCACTTTTAATATGCAACTATACAAAGATATCACCATTAATGTAAACCCTATACATGAAAAGTTATATTAAGCAAGATATGATTTTTTTAAATTTTGCGATGAGTTTGTGATGTTTGTGGCAGGTCAGTGCCATTGTAACAATATTTTTGCATTAGAATTCCACCATCTTTTTCACCAATGGGAATGGAAAATGAATAGTCTGTGGGCGGGGCGCTGAGGTATTATAGACGGGATTCTCAACTTTTATATTCAATAGGAACAAATCCACACCCGTCACGTCATAAAATGTTTAATTCGTTTACTTACTACTTATTAATTACGATTTTTATATAAATTTATTATATTTCGATTATGGTTTATGGGCCCATTCTGATTTTTATAAAATATACAATATAGCACTGCCCTTTAAATTATCAATGAAAACAATTGCAAAAGATGATGCAATTCTCAATCATTTCAATGCTAAAGCTCGTACGATATACTTATGATAACATTATTAACATTAAGATTCTTTGAGAGTAGTGGCTAAAAAAATTTCTCTTCCTATAAAATGATGTGCAAAGAAATAACAGCATCAGCTACTAGTGATATCTCGATGATTTATAGCTGTTAAAGAAATTAATTTAATTGGATGATTCCACAGTCCGAAGTGCCAGAGTCACACGACTAGATATTTTACAGTTCCAGGAATCAATAAACGATTTCAAGAAATACAGAACTATTTTATAACAAGACTAAAGTTCAGCAATACTTATTTATTACGATAGAAACAAAAAAAACAAAAACAAAAAAAACAATTTTTCAATATTTACGAGAACCATAATAATTATATATAATGTATTCTGAGATATTGTGTTTGTTTTGTTCTTATAAATAATTCAAAAATACTTATTTTATCTTATGTTTGCCACTGTTTACCTTTGCTTCTTTTAAACCCTGCCGAACATCTGTAATGAAGAGACAAGTCATGAAAACCAGACCTATCAATGTTAATCATCTGTGCGAGTAGTGTTTCGGACGAGACGAGATATTCTCGAACCATTTTGAAATCACGAGACGGGATTCTCGACAATTGTACCAAGATTTCTCGACAAGTCTTTTTACCTCCCGCTACCCTTGGTAAGGGAGGTATAGGGATCATGCTAAAAATCGCATATCGAGATTTTGGTAAATGACCACGTTTTAAGGTCCCTACAATCCAATTTTAACATTTGTGTGTGTGTGTGTGTATGTGTGTGCGTGTGTGTGAGTGAGTGTTAGTGTGAGTGTTAGTGTGAGTGTGTATGTGTGTGTGTGCGCGTGTGTGTGTGTATGTGGATCCTCTTTACGCTCTAACTCAAATACTATCGTTCAGAAAATTTTGGAACCTTGTATTTCTACCTTACTCTTATATGGAAAGATGCCATTCGATTTTGGAGTAAATCAGATAACATAGTTTTTCTTATTCTTTTTGTTATATAAAAATTAAAGATTATTAAATTTTCTACAAGTTTGCATTAATACTTTTTCTATATATTTTATGGATAAATTTATAAAACTATAATTTTAATCCCCGAGCCTACGGTTTAAACACAACTCACTCATACACATGGTTACACAATTCAGATCTCAAATGTTTGTAACTGACAGATATATGTCATGTCAACGAACTAGTCATTTCAAATAATAATATTAACGTTTTATAAAGAAAATAGTAAATGGAACAATAATTATATGGAAAGGAAATTAATACAGTTTCCAGTATAAGTAAATATGTAAAAATATAAGTAAGATAATAAAAAAATATATCATCACGGCATATTACCTATTGATGGGTGAGCCAATCTGCTTTGTATACGAAGATGTCGGTAATAATGATGACATATTTGTTCCGTGCAGGCGTTAATCAGGCGAATCTTGGGAACGGGTTCGATTCCGACCGACGCCAAATATTTTAGAATTTTAAATGGCACAAAATTGATCCCTGTGGTGCACTCTCCACGCCAGCAATGAATATAGGTAAGTATATAAATAAATAAAATAAATATATCATCACGGCATATTACCCATTGCTAGATCTGCCAATCTGCTTTGTACACAGATTTCTTCGGTAAGGATGATGACATATTTGTACCGTGCTGGCGTTTACTAGGTGTCACCTCACGAGCACTTACTGTTGGCGTCGAGAGTGCACCACAGGGGTCATTTTTGTGCCATTTAAAATTCAAAATATTTGGCGTCGGTCGGGATCGAACCCGGTATTTAATTTAATTTTAATTATTTACATTACTATATCTATACAGAATCGCTAAAATTTCTTAAAATAAAACTATCTTCTATTTCCCTGACGTCACAGTGTTCACGTTCACTTACCGACAGAATGTTACACCCAGTAATGAATAAAAAGCGTGATGATATTTTTATTTTATTTTAATAATTTGTTATTTATAGATTTTTTTAAAATAAATAATGTTTAAATAAGCAAAAGACTTACAAAATTGACACCATGAAAGAGAGATGCGTGAATATTATAAAGTGATAAAACATAAAACATGGACAAAATATAATATTGCCATGTGCAGTTTATTTATTATAAACTTTTGATTGCAAAAAAGCATATTTATTTGTTTTGTACAATCATCTGTAATTTTCTTTATTTTGAATTTTCGCGCCAATGAGACTTCCCAACTCAAACGCACCTGTTTGTCCTCTGGACAATTGATAGTGAAGAAAATAGTTTCATTACTCTGTATATTATTTATATGTGTTTCGGTTATATATAATGAATTTATTAAGAAAGAAAAATATCGAGATATCTCGTCAAGATTCTCGGCCGAGACGAGACTCCATTGCTCGAGACGAGAAAAAATCGTGACGAGACAATTCCAAAACCAGAAGAGATTTTCCGAATAATAGAATATCTAATATTTCTGAGGGTTTTCTTCATTTAAATGTTGATAACAATATTTTGTTTTGTTGAAATAAACATATTCATTTCGAATTCATATAAATTGAAATTCGTTATAACTTATAAAAATATACAGGCTGTCTCTAAGCCTAAAACTAATCATTGTCACTGTCATTAAAAAATAGTTGTTTAACATTTGGATACAAGATTATAGTTATTTAAGTATTAATGTCAGTAAGTGCTTCCTACCGGTTAAGGATGATTTTGGAGATCGAGATGACGTCGAGATCTCCAATACCCGATACCGATAGAAGTGCACTTACTGACCGCAATGATTATTACGTTTTTTGCACCAACAACAAACAAAATTTATAAAAAAAATAAGATTTGAAAATTATATTGACATGTTAATAATTTTTAGTTGTCATTTTTAAAGTTGTGATTCACATCACTTAGCGATCAGTAATTTGTAAATAAAACTTATTGCATTGGAAATCCTATTGGTAAATATTTAAAAAAAAACGATCGTGCAAAAAAAAAAATTAAATCACTGATGTTTTATTTTTTCTGTCTAAATCGTTGCAGATCACAATTTACGCTGAGACAGAACAGTTTACTATATAATATTGTGACGTGCGCCCCTGAGATAAAAGTATGCATGCGCCGCTACTGATAGCATGTTCGCGAACAATGACGTAATCCCTTCGAAAGAACGTACCAGAGCGATAATACAATCCCCTACGCGCTGAGACAGGTTAATTGCGCCGTGACCTCATTCCTTTGTATACGGGTCATTGTCGCTTTAGAAGAGTTCTAGAATGATAGGGACTGTATAAATACCGTCGGGAGAACAGCGGGAGGCAGTCTCATATATACCAGCAACCAGATATGAACTCGGTGATATAAATAAACAGTTTAACAGTTGTTAACATAAATAAATGTAGTTATATAAATAAGTGTAGTGATATAAATGATAGATAAATAATCGTAGTGTTTAAGCATTTAATAATATTCTTAGTGTTTATAATTATTTAATCATAGTGTTAGTTGTTTTTATTATCTTTTAATATTTAGTCTTAATTATTCATCGTTTAATAAACGTATTCTTTTACTTAATAATATTTGTCTGTGTTTTACACTTCACCCATATAAATAAAAACGTTACAATATGTCTCTCTGAAGATCAGTAATTTTACTTTATTGACGTTTCCATTAAACAGTTATGGACCAATCATGGACGTAACACCTAAGTTTCATAGGCTAGTGGTTCATTAATAAATATCATCTTAAAAGATGATACGTCCATATGGGTTAAGTATGATATCAAATTTCATTAAAATCGAACAAAGCGTTCTGTTATTATAAGCAATTTTTTTAAGCACTTTGGAGAAGAATACTGTTCAGACGGTACACTTTTGCATATATTTAGCCAAGTTCAGTTAAATCGTTTTATAATAATCCCAGGAATCTATAGTTAAGTCCCATATCCATGTACTTTAGAGACATTCTGTATAAATATGTTTAAAATAACATTCATGGTCAATAATTAAAAATATGCAAGAATAATAAGCAATTTAATCATTTATAAATAGACAGACATTTACTCTTATAGTGAAAATGATAATACTCGTATGTTTCAATCAATGATAATTAAACATTTACTTTATTAATATGTCTTTTTTGTATGACCTGGCTATCATTCAGTAAGCATACTTGCAATACAATATTTTTATTTGAATTATTATTTTTATCACTCTGGAGCCAATAATTATAAATAAAATGAGACAAGATTCTTGAGCATTGTAATACACTGGAAATTTTTAAATACATTTTTATAATTCTATCTGTCTATTAATAGTAGTCCCAAATAAATTTATATAGAATATTTACAGGAAATTAATTTAATTTTTAATATATTTATTAATTTTATCGGAAATCCAATTAATGAGGAAAACTAATTCAATCACAGCATAATTTTCCAATAATTAACTACAATTATCGCGGAATAAAATTTTATTTAATAATTGAAAAGTTATAACTTGATAACAAAATTGATGACTACAAAACTTTACGCAAATGTACTTACAAATAAATATATAAAAGTAGAACTCAATAACATAAAACAAGATTCGCATACTTTAAGCACGTGATTTGGATGTGATTACCACACAAATCAAATCTTTGGCAATTTTATGTTCACGTGTGTTTTTATATGACATGAAGTAACAATTTATTTATTGTATTGATAACCCCAGATTTATAATTATGTTGAAATATACGTTTATTCTTGTCTGTAACTATAGTTTTCTCTAATAATATAGAATTGGAAAAGGGCATATTGTGTTGTATGTTATCATATCAAACTTTTAAATACATAGGGTGGTAGCTTGAATGGTGATTAGGAGATGAATAGGGAGGAGATGACTAGTAGTATTTTAACAATGCCAATCATTTATGGTTTATTTTAGAGAAAAAATACTTCAAATAACAGTTATAGAAAAATTAATTGCACGCAAATTTTATTTGAAATATTTTTCTCTAAAATAAACAATAAACGATTGACAGAGTTAAAACACTGCTAATCATCTCCTCCTTAATCATCTCCTAATCATCATTCATGCTGCCACCCATTGAGATTAAATTTGTTTTATAGTTTAATAAAAAATGTTTAGGTAGCATGCAAAAATATTGCAACTTTTTCTTTTATTAATTTACTCTAAACTTGACTTTCTCAAAAAATGTGAAAATCTTTAAATGCGAATAACGACTGGGTTTACGGTGTATTCCTTGAAATTTACACCGCCCTTAGAAACCCATGTCTAGATTTTGATTTTCTTTATTTTGATAAGTATGTATATTCATTTGGTGCGAAGTGTTGAATCACTCCACTGCACTTCGTGCCCAAACTCCCTTTTAACACTGACAGCATAAAAAACTATTTGGCAGTTAAATCTCTTTCGTGATAATTTTTTATTGGTGATTTTTTAAATTAATTACTAATTTATACGTACAAGGAAAGTAGGTAAAAAAATGTAGATACGTACTATTTATTACAAAACACAGTTGTTATCGTGATCGTCAATGTTACAATTTGTTACATACAAGAAATGTAATCTATTAATACATATGTATTATCAAAATAGTGCGTAAACAGCATCGTATGATGCTAGAACAAAGTTTTACTTATTTCATAATGATAATTTTTTTCATATTCATTTTTATCTCGATGGCAAAATGAAAACAGTTAATGTTTTCAGTGATTCTCTGTGTTATCACCATTTTGTTGATGATTATTTAACCCTTAACCTTACGATCTGACCTACCTTTTTAATGAAGGTTGTTACATTTTTCTACCGCTCATATATTTGCGCCTAATTTCTCAGGATTTTTTCCTTTTTTTTTTAAATAGCAGGAGTAAATACAAAATCTCCCTACAAAAATCCTTAGCCATGTTTATATCTATCACAAATAAATTATAATTTTTGTCATCTTATGCTTTTGATTTTCTGATTTAATTTACTTCTGAATTATGAATCCATACTTACTTTTTGAAAGCACTGATTCTACAATCACTATATTGTTGAAACTGAAAATGTACTCCTATATACATATTCGCTGTTTCTATTTAAAAAAAAAAAAATGTTATAATTACATACATTTTCAATGAAGTGTTTTTAGAAAATATAAATTGTGTTAATGTCACTGTGAATTCAAAATATTTGTTTCCTAAATTATATAATTTATACAAATATTTAAAAGATAAAATAAAAAATTATAACATGACGTAAAATTAATAACCTTCTACGTATGTATGATAACGATAACGTTTGTATTTTTAATATTGACATGAATATTTTCAGTGTTTTTTTCATAATAATACGAGCCCCATCCCACATCAGTTGGCCCACCTTTAATTTCATTTTATTTTGTTACTTTAATGACATATAGCAAGATATGTGTTCTAAAATATTTTGTTTTAATATAAAATAAAAAAAATACTTAGTTTTACACAAGAACCCTTATATCTAAAGAACAATATTTTTCAAAATTTTATTTTAAAAAACGTACTTTGTATTCAAATAAATATTTTGAAAAAATCATTCTTTAAACATAACGGTGCAATTAAATATTGAAATTTGACATTTTCAAAACAGCGTTTTAAAAATAAAGCTCGTGGTACCAGCTAATATTTTCACTTTAAATTACTACTGTAATTCTTTTAGGTATTTTATTTAATAAAACTTAACATCCTTCAACTTATTTTATTTTCAGTTTTTCTTGAATCGTTGGTAAAACAAAGTATTATTTCATTTTACATTAAAACAACAAAATATTTTAGAAATCATATCTTTCTATGTATCATTAGTACGATAAAATGTCAGTAATATTAATAAAAATTGGTGATAATTTATGTTACTTATTATAAATTAACTAAATAAACTAAAATTAAAGCGGGTAGGGGGTAGGGCAACTGATATGAAGCGTAGCTTGTACATAGTATAATAGAAATTATAAAATGGTAAATGGTTTTTACTTATGGGTTATGGGTTCAGGCTGCAATGTTTACAAAAAAAGCCCCGGTACAAAAGAAAGAGGCAGGTTATACGAACTACATATAATACGTGAAAGACCACAAATATTATTACAAACAAAACTTAATTACTATACTCAACGTAGGAAATGTATTTATATCAACAATTATGGCCAATGTTGTGCTGTTATCAGCTTCTTAAACCCGCTCTGCCGCTATACCTTTTATCTCTTTTCTCGTCCCGTTTCAACATCTTCCCTTCATCTTCTACCTACTTATTCTTCACTTATTATTTCTTACTTCATGTCGGAACTACTCTTTTTCATCTTCTTTTTTGTTATCCTTCTACCGCCTAGAAACACGTACTTGCCGCCATCTTCCATTTATGCTTCTTTTTCACGCCTTCCGGCTGCTCGCGCGCTTCTCAACCTTCAATTGTCCGCCACCCAGTCATACCACATTTACCATCACAACACCAAATTACACTAACCCATTACAATAGTTCTCTAAAAAACACCTACCAAGAGGAAGTCATATTGCAGTGCATCATAACAACAGTCGTCCAAATACAGTCGCTGGAATACGAGCACAAGCTCATAATATTTTGGCCGGTTTACAATTTCAACAAATAAATCATTAAATCTACAATTTCATTCGACTAGTTCAAAATATAGATTTTAAACTTACAAAAACTGAATATGTTATTAAAGTACTTCACCATTTAATATCGGGTTAAATCGGCTGTATTAGTAATAACAGCTTTAATTCTATTAGCCATTGTATCTACAAGTCTTCTCTGTTACAGTATTATCTCAAATGTCTTGCAAGAAAGGTTTTACTGTACGCACTAAATTTTTACGAAATTGTTTTTCATATTATGCCAAAAGTAAAGTGTCGGTAGAATATAAATATGGACTATAAGATAACCTATCTCCCATCTTTTGGTCCACAGTTTTTGTAAGTTTTAGATCTGTATTTAAAGAAGTCGAAAGAATTTTGTAGAAATTTCTCACCATTTGTGTATATTTTATAATTTGTTGAAAATATAAGCCGGCCGAACTATTACGAGCCGAAGCTCGTATATTTCATACAGAAAGGAGAAACTTTTGAACTTTCCCAATTTTGTAATGTTTAGCATATCATTAACGCATTCATTTGGAATCACAGCAGAACATCCTATCACTCAATCAAGTCAGTGTCGACTCCACTCCATCCTTTGAACATTCCTTCTGCTCTAAAAAGCTCCCGCCGTATTCCACGGTTTTCAAGTGTCTTGTGACCGTAATGAATTGATGTTCTGAGAGCCGTTTGCTGCACGGTGCACATGTAGATCTAAAGTGATCCATCGAACAGCTCCGGCTCCAGTGAACGGTAGTTTAGCGAATGTGTTATTAACTGCTTCTGTCTGTTCATTCGCTTCTCTTGCGCTCATGCGGATGATTCGTTCAGTCGCGCATTCCTGACGTTCAGCAGGAAACACTACGCAAGAAAGGAAAGGCCATTCTACCCTAAACTAACGAAAGATAAGTGTGAATGAAGATATTTATTGTGGGTTTACTTTGCTCGTAACATTGTTTGCATGTAGATGTTTACTAAATCTTAAGGCACTCGTAAATGTCACTTAACTAACAAGCATTGTACCGACTGTAAAGTATTGCGTTGTAAAGTAAATTTAACATATGTATGTAATTAATAGATCTTTGGAAAATGTTTGTAATTTTATAAATTAATTGAAACATTATATATCAAAGTTTCGGGAAAGGGGAGAAGTGTAAATTTAAAACTTTTTTTTCTTTTAAACATATTCTTTCAAAAAGTTTATTATATTTATATCCCCAAAAAAAAATTGTGTTTTATTAAACATATAGTGTATCATTTAAGTAAGTGTACAACGTTTAACCGATGGTAGAAACAACCCGATAAATAGTAAATCTGGCTATAATTTTTGTTTTACATGTTTTCTACCCCTAGAAACTGACCAATTACGTCAAAGTTCAAAATTTTATAAAAAGTAAAAATCAATGTGTTCTCTGAAAAAAATGTCACACCTGTCACATTTGGCATATAAGATCATTTCAGACTTTCGTAATAAAATACTACGGGCCGAATTCAGCACTCTTCTTTAACTAATGAAGCTTATCTAAAAATAACAAAATAAAGAGAGATATACATTGATGCTTCAATAAGAAAAAGATGCAAACTGTTTCCATAGTTACTAGAGACGATCATTACGCTAGTGAAGATGGTTGAATTCAGCTCCACATGTTTATCAACACTGTTGCATGTCTACATACTCTTGGTTGGTAAAGATAATTGGTATTTTGAGATTATCGAATAAACAGAATATACATTATACGCCTATGCAAGAAACGTTTAGTTCAATTTTGACAACACATTGAATTTTACTTATTTACATAATTTTGAACTATCACGTAATTGGTCAGTTTTAAGGGGCTCCAGTTCTTATAGAAAACATGACAAACAAAAATTATTGCCAGATTTACTATCTATGTGGTTAATTCTACCATCGGTTAATCGTTGTACACTTCCTTAAATAACAGCCTGTACATGTACTCCGTACATAACTTCTTCATCGTCCTTAAATTTCGTTCCCCGAAGCTGTTTTTTTAACTTTAGGAACAAATAATAGTTGGACAAAGCCAAGATCCTTCTATATTAAAAAAAAATCTGATGTGGCTAGTACATTACCTTCCGTCAATTCTTTGTATTATATACAAATTCCATATATAAATTTTCTTTCAAAAGATTCTATATTTCCAGTAAAATTATTTCATAAACAAAACTATGTAAATTGAACTTGACATTGACATCTTCTTCTTCTTCTTTAGCTTTTCGTTAGGGGTCATTATTCTTCATTTTCTTCATTCATTCATCTCTATTTTGCTTGTCGTCCTCATTCAGTCCTTTTCTCAAGTCTTCTGCAATACAGCCTTTCCATCTTCTCTATGGTCTTCCTCTGTTTCTTCTTCTTCTACTACTAAGCTGTTCATTGTTCTTCCAATATATTATTCATTTCTCCTCATGACATGTTCAAACCAATGTAATCGTCTCTACTGTATCATTCTAGAAACTTCGATCACTCGAGCCATTTCTCTTATCCTCTCATTCCTTTTCTTATCTTTCCATGTTTTCCCCAACATCTATTTCAACATCTTCATCTCTCTGCTACACTCATTTTCTTTTCATTGACACTGATATCTGTCAATTAAAATATTCTTAAGTAGGTAGCTGTTTCCGTTGTTTTAGCATAGCTGGCTGATTTATGAAATTTAATTCCTTTAACCCTGTATCCATTGAATATGAAGTATAAAATGCAATCAATTCGTATAGATAATAGAATATTCTTTAATATTTATAATAACATTAAATGTCAAAAAACGATATTTAACAATGTGTTTAAAAAAAAATACTGTTAAAATTTACAAATGAGAGTACTTCCGGTTGACCAATTGTAACCAAAATGTAATTAGCTCTTTTTATGGATGTAAAGAAAAGGAATACGAAAGAATTATAATTTGTAGAATTATATTGTTGCAGTTATATTCTATGAAAAAATCGTGTCACACACACACACACGCGCGCACACACACATACACACACACACACACACACACACACACACACACAGAGAGAGAGAGAGAGAGAGAGAGATCATCGTAAAAATGATAATATCGTATTCTACGGATCCTAAAACCTACTTATTCACTAAAAACTTATCATCGAATTTTTTGACCAGACAATACCTTCCTTACCTAAAAGTGACGAATGGTAAAAAAATAATAATGACCATAATTTTCTTAGCCGATTGCGATACCTTCACCTTCTTAGAGCGTGCCCTTTTTGTGCCACTGCATGAACTCCTGCTTCGACTCAGGCTCATAATGATGACGCCAGGGTCCCTCAATTGACAATCCGGGTCAAAACATCATCTTTGTTGTCGAGATCATCATAATTATAAAAATATTTACTTTTACACGAAACATTTGAAGAACAAAGTTCTGGAATGCTTTCCTGGCCTGACAAAAATACTGACTATTATACACACACCGGCAAAAGTAGGACAACGCCAAAGAAAGCTATGTATTTCAAAAAGTATAAACCATTTGTCTTTCATATTTGTGTTGGTAATTCTACTTCTACAACAAATAACAAATGATGATATAACACCTAAATATATCCAACTACTAATGATTGATTATCATTTATCGAGGTGTTAAATATTGCTCGGTTTTTAGTTTTATTAAATATGGGTGTTTAATTTTTGTTCACTATAAATAGCGTTAACAATCATTTCTGATTTTCTTGTCGTTTCAGTTCCAAGTATTTAGAATAGAAAAACTATTTTAAAAAAATGGAAAATTATTATTTTTAAGTAATTATTGTGGCAATAGGATTAATAGTTAATTTAAAATTTCTAAATTAGGACGTTTCGATGCTGGTCCAGCATCATCTTCAGCTTCTACAAATGTGTTGTTGATAATAAAAATATAACAATTATATTAAATAATTTACCCTATATTCACCCCAATTCAGTAAAGAAGTTGTTAAGTCTTAGCAACGTTGCTAAAAATTATAACCAATAGAAACAAATGTAAAGCCTGTCATTTTCATATTTTACTCAATGTTCACAATTATTATTGGTTATTTGCTATAGCAATGTTGCTAAGACTTAACAACTTTCTTACAGAATTGGGGCGATTATATTAATTATAAATTTTATACATTAAAAAAAAAATTTTGACAATATAAAACATTATAAAATAATTGTTTCATCTAAGATAGATGAAGAATATTTGAACGTAAAATCCTACGTAGAATTTTTGGAGCAATAAACGAAAACGGCTACTGGAGAACGAGAATGAACTTCGAGATCGCAGAATTTTCGATGATAAAGACATAATCACTGTCATCAAAACACAACGTCTTAAATGGCTAGGACACGTAACACGAATGGAAGACCCAAGAAACGTCAGTAAAATATACAATGCAAAACCCATGCTAACAAGACCAAGGGGACGGCCAAAAAGCAGATGGAAAGAAGAGGTGGAGAAGGACGTGAAACGGCTAAAGATCAAAACTGGAGAAATGTAGCAAAAAATAGAGAAGAATGGAGGAAAATAGTAAAGGAAGCGTATATCCATCTTGGATAGTAGGGCTATAGAAGAAGAAGAAGATAGATGCGTCAAGGACAGGTTGTGACTGAATAAAAACAGTATACTTTTACTTTAAATATATTGATAAAAATCTAAATTCAAATTGTTATAAATAGGACTGATATTAGTGACATCTATCGGAAAGTTCTAGGATAGTAGTTGAAGTTTGTGCAAAATTGTTGAAATCTGTTTTGTTATTAACATGTTTATGTTTTGTGGAAATCTGTTTCATATAAAATATTTCATATGTTAGTCTTTCATATTTATTTGGTTGTGTGTAATATTTTTGGGTTTTTAAAATAAAATAAAAAATTAACTACTGATCATATTGCCACATACCTTCATCACGATTTTTTGTTGGATCACAACTACACGACATACTAATTATTACTTAAAAATAATAATTTTCCATTTTTTTTTTAATTACTTTATATAGAATTGAAACAACAAAAGCAGAAATGACTGTTAACCCTTGATCTATAGTGAACATGAATTAAATACCCACATTTAATAAAACTAAAGACCGAGCAATATTTAACACCTCGATATAATATGATAATCAATCTTTGTAGGTGGCTATATTTAGGTGTTATATCGTCATTTGTTATTTGTTGTAGATGTAGAGGATTCATACGTTTTGAAATACATAGCTTTATTGGCGAGTATAGGTAAAATATCTGATACATTTATTTTATCTTCATGCAAAATTGAAAATGTTCACCATGATTTATTTTAATTTAAAAACAGTAAACCATTGTTTCTCCTACACCATATATTTTTATGTTAGCTGCACCCTAATTGGAGCGTAAAGAAGATAGTTTTTGTGTTTTATTTTTAGTTTGCATTGTAATCGTGCGGGTTGTCAACCTACAACGTTTGCCAGAGATTTATGTGTTTAGAAGTTGCGAACTATTCTAATGCAAAACTCGTATTTTAGGGACCAGTTGCCAGATTTGTATTCAAACGTACATTTAAACCGCGATACAACCACCACACAACAACTGTTAGATGTATGGCAATGTTTAAATACGAGTATAATACCTAATTCTCATGTTCATGAAGTCCATAATTTATTTATATGTGCCCAATATCAATGAAGTTTTTAGAGATCTGCTTCAATATACGACATAGCATCAAAAAAATTACATTAATATCACTTAAACACCCCTCTTGTATTTACACACTTGTTCCACCTTTCGTGCAACAGTTCAAAATACTCCTGGACACCATTTTCTAAAAGTGCCTTCAGCTGCCTCTTCGCATATTCCATCACCTCTTGGATTAGCAAAGCAATATAATTTTGTTATGTAGCAAACACCAATCGTTTCCTGCCCAAATAATCAATCAAAAAAACTCGCCCTAATCACTTTCCCCTTGTTTTTGCCCAAGCGAAATTTTTGCTTGTGCCGCTCGTACAGAGTTGATTTTTCCCTCCCCTCATGCTTTCTTTAGCTTAGAATTATTAATATAATTCCTTACAATATTTTTATTATTATTATGTTTCCAGTAGAATCAATTATATTAAAGATCAGGTGACTATTTGCTAGTTATACTGTATAACTTATACACACAGATTCAAATCGGGTCATTACTCTTTTTTCATTCTTCACTCTCACATGGTTAAAAATAGAACGTTGTTTCAAAATATGAATTCAGCATGAAATTATCTTTCTTGTTTATGTATTACACGATTTAAGCGAACAAACTGTTTTAAATCGGCAAATTTCTCATATTTCATCCACTACTCCAACACCATTAAAGACATAGTAATGCGGGTTGAATTTGACACGAATTTTTCTTTCGTATCATGTATTTGCACGATTGTTGCTGAGAAATGGTTAGTAGGTTTGAAGATGTTCAATATATTACAGAAATTTCTTTGAAATTCCATTGTGTTTTATTCGTGAACCACTCATTCGCTAAAATCGTGTAGTAAATAATAAGAAAGGGAATTTCATGTTGAATTCCTATTTTGAAACCGCGTTGTCCTATTTTTGTCGCATCTCACATCTGTTTTCAAATACATAAGTACCTTTTAAATTTAGTACGATACTTTTGAATTACTAATTTAACGTCCATAAGGTTTTATGAATATGTCACCTTAACATTATATAAGAAATTTGAAAATATACTGAATATATTTTAAATATGGAGCAGTATTTTTTATTAGTTCCCACGGAGTCTCTCTATTTATGTCCGATAATGCATATTTTTTAAAAAAAATTATAAATACAAAAATTTAGTAAATAATAGTATATTATTCAATAAGCATGTAATGTATGCTATTACTCATGAGAATGAAGTTTGTATCACGAGCCGGAAGGCGAGTGTTGTAAAACATTCGAATGAGTAATAGCCATTACATGCGAATAGCATACCATACTTTATCCACAACTGTCAAATAATAACATACTTTACTATTATAAAATTAGAAATAACCTAACAAATTTTAGAAAATTGTTTACAAACATAAACAGTTAGCGTTGATCGCTAGGTATTTGTTATAACAAAATTATGAAGTGATTTGACATTTTCGCAGAAAATTTTAAATCTACTATTCAGCTTCCTACATTTTATGCTTAAGAAGAAAATAAAACTATAAAAAATAAGAAAACTAATATAATTTTGGCTTTTTATGTGGAAAAATTACTTATTAAAAGTAATTTGTTTGTACTCTTTGAAAGGTAAGATTTGAATTTGACGTAACGATTGATTAATATTATTCCATCGAACTGTCAATATTATTCAATTAGCAACAGTAACTAGGGTCATTAATTGATAAAAAACGGTTGTCTTTATAGGTATATTATTTGACAGTCGTAGATAAAAAATATACCGTGTGTCTATCTTAAAGGTGTACATAGGAGATTAACATGGGAAATCAGTTTTTTGCAATTCCCTGCTCACCTAATTATTTTAAGCAAAAATGCGTCAAATAAAAGTTTTAGGGCATAAAATTCTGCATCTAAATCAATAAACAGAATTACTTTTACATGCTTTTGAACGACAGAAATTAAATATGAAAATGTCGAAAATTACGTTGAAAATATCGATAGCCATGGAATTGAACAAAAAATAAATAAATACTTGACGTCTTATCTGTCACAACGTAAGTTAACTTATTTGACATTTCTAACAATTTGATTTGGACAAATCGTTATAAGTATGACAATAACAGAAATATTAGATTAATAAATAAAGTTAAAATATACAGTTTTGTTTAAATAATATGAATTTATTAAAAATTCAATATTTTGTAACATAATATTTTCAAGCAAGTAAAGTTTTATAATTATGTATTAGTAAACGAATAACAAGTAATTATAATTTAAAGATAATATGTAGTTAGAATAAATATTCAAATGCAGCACCATTTTGGACAAGACAATAACCTAATCTATTGTAAAACTTTGTACATTAAATAGTTGCCGCTGAGTTATACGATGACATTCATTAAATATGGCATCTCTCAGATCATTTACATAATGTTTTCGTGGCTTTGTTTATAAATTTGATTTTTTAAGTGATTCCATAAAAAAAAGTCACATGGAGCAAGATCTGGAGATCTAGCAGGCCAGTTAATAATACCCCCTCGTCCAATCCAGCGCCCAGGAAATGCCAGATCCAAATATTCCCTAACGTTTCTGCCATAGTGTGCAGGACATCCATCGTGTTGGAACCAGACCTCTCGATCTGGGCGCACAACATCGTCTATTGCAGGACCAATTTCGTTTTGTAGCATCTCCAAATAATTTTCCGTATTTAGATTGCCACGTATTTCAAAAGGACTAATTATGTGGTGACCTAAAATTCCAGCCCATATATTAACTTTCTGGGGATATTGTGTCCTTGTTGAAATACTAATTCTAGGATTTTCTGTTGCCCAACAACGTGTATTTTGGGTATTGGGTTCATTATTTAACGTGAAAGAGCATCATTATTAGCCCGATTCTGCATATCTTCGCAAAACACTCTTCTACTTTCTTCATCGTATGGGAAAAGTTCTTGGTGACACTGCATTTTATAAGGATAGTACGAATTTCTTTTTAAATATTATGTATGATGCTGTGATGAAATCCTAACTCATTTCCAATACATCTAGTACTACAGAAGGGGTTTACACTTATCATTCCTAACACACTTTCTTCCAGCAAGGCACGTTCTTCTGCTCGTCCTACATTCTAATAACGCGGCTCACGTGTATTTTTTTAAGACACTCTAGCAGTCTTTTCAAATTTTGTCACCAATTTAGCAATTATAGTTGCACTGGGAATCGGCCGATCCATAAACTTAACGGAAAATAAATCACGCACTTTGCGGTAACTATTACCTCCATAAAAACATTTTATTATCAAAACACGCTCTTCATTAGTATAAATATTCATTTTTTAATAATATCAGACAACAAAACCAGAGACAAAATCAAATTGTCAGAAACGTCAAATAACTTATTTGACAAATAAAACGTCAAGCTTTTATTTATTTTTTGTTTAATTCCATGGCTATCAATATTTTCAACGTAATTTTCGACATTTTCATATTTAATTTCTGTCGTTATAAAGCATGTAAAGTTAATTCTGTTTGATTTAGATGCAGAATTTTATGCCCTAAAACTTTTATTTGACGCGTTTTTGCTTAAAATAATTAGGTGAGCAGGGAATTGCAAAAAACTAATTTCCCATGTTAATCTCCTATGTACACCTTTACGACAGACACACGGTATATCATCACCAGGGGGGTGAAACTGCATACAGAAACGTGATAACAAGTTTTCAATCTAGTAGCGTTTGGAAATACTTCCTGACCCTTTCATAGATGGCTTTAGTAGTACAGATTTTACAGGGATTCTCAAACTTTCATGTCAAAATACTATAAAAAGGTAACATATGTTTGAGAACTGCTGTAAATTTCCCACAATTCTCTATTGCATAGTTCGAAATTCTTTGACATTTAAAACTGTTATTTGTGAATTTGTATTTTTATTATTATCATTTAATATATTTTCGGTAAGTATATTAGTTTTCATACTAGCATTATTATACGGGGGTGATATAAAATATAACAACAAATTAATAATATTTCAGAAAAAAATCACATGAAATATTTATAACTCCTGCATAGTGAAGACACATTATTGCAGAAGTTGACAGTGCTCAATAGAAGAAATGATTTATGTAAGTGGACCAGGAGAATTTACATCATGGTGGTGCTCTTAGATATTTACACCGTAGAAGAACAGCAAAATATTACATTATTAGGTGAAAGGACGTGAAGCTGCATAAGATTCATCAAACAATGTTAAAATAGTATGGTGTCAGTTTTAAGAAAAAATGTAGGTAGGTTTGTTAAAAAGTGGACGAACATCGATAACGATGTCAATGAAGCAGTGCATTTCTGGCAGACATTTAAAGTAACATCCCTTTTTTGAAATAATATTACCTCTTGTAATAATAATAATTCAAATTTTTGATTCCTTGAGTAGTACGTTCTTAAATTTTAATAGTTGTCGCCGTGTAGTTTGAGATTTGTAGTTATTTATTATTTAATTTAAATAATGTAATGTATATATTTTAAAATAAACACATTAACATATTAAGTACTGTATTTTTTTTTATAGTTCAACATATATTTCACATTTATTGATAATGTCTTTAATAAATTATCTATTTTCGATAGATTTTTTATTAATTACATTATCAAGAAATAAAATTTAAAGTTTCGAATAATTCAAAATGAATTCATATTTCCCGCGACTTTCTCGGCTGTTAAATTTAGTTCTCTGACCTTTTCATAGACGGCACTAAAACTTGTTATCACGGTTTATAAGGGAGATACCCAATCTTATACTATATATTTTCCTTAATCTATGATCATCACGGCATATTACCCACTAGCTGTGCCAAACACAGATTTCGGTAATTATGATAACATATTTGTACCGTGCGGGCGTTTACCAGGTGTCACCTCACGAGCATTTATTGCTGGCGTGGAGAGTGAACCACAGGGGTCAATTTGGTGCCATTTAAAATTCGAAATATTAGGCGTCAGTCAGGATCGAACTCGGTTCCCCAGATTCGCGACCAGACACTCAAACACGCATAGTTTTTATTTTGTTTTTTCTATGGGGGCGCCAAGATTGAAAATCTGCTTAGGGCTCCAAAAACTCTTGAGCCGGCCCTCTGATCTCAGGTGGTGATTTCTCCAGCAGAACGCAGAATTTGATGTTTTGCACACTGCTCTGTAAACGACATTTTAAAATCCGACGAACGAAAAAAATACAATGTGAGAAACAACCTGCAGCTTTCGCAGAGAGTAACTAAAAGGGGCCGCAAGGCTCGAAGCTTTCCCTCCGGCGATCACCATATTGGCTCTAAGCAACGATTCCGGGTACTTTTTAATGCTACCTCTTACATAATATAAGGAAATGACGTCATTGAGGAATGCATTTTTATTAAAGAATATTCATTATTATATAATTATAAAAATTTACATTATATGTATAGGGGAATCAAAAAAAGATAATTATTTACTGGATGTAAAGAAATAAAAAAACGAACATTAATGAGCAGGTACATAATATTGATAATAATTAGACATTTTTGTAGAACGTTTTTGTAGAAACCTTAACCTTTGAAACAACTTGCAATTAAAATATTTTTTGCGAGAAACAGCATTTCTACCAAACTGTTTGGCATCTTTGAAAGTACATGTCGCTGTATGTAACCCATATTTACAATATTTGGACTATGGTTATTTTTGACAAGCAAGAGCTTCTCAATTTAACATTCTTTATAGAACCGTTTAATTATTAATGAGAATATTATAAAAGTAGATTAATTATAGATTGTGATCGTACAGGATATTGTTGAAATAGGTAATTAAAGATGCTCCAAATATATACAAAAGGAGTTGGAGTAGCGTAACTGGTTAAAAGAAGCAAATGTTTGCAGCGCATCGTTTCTTATGGCAATAATAAAGATATTTAACAATAACACATTAGTTGTACGGCCTTAATGAATGCCTTAACGGTGAGTTTTTGCTGGATATGCAATTAAAACTCCGCTGTCATTCCATGCTCTTGTTTCTTTTTTGTCTTCCATCCGCTGGTGCTGGTTGGTTATTGTTGGCTAAACAGGCAGAGCAAGCATTCTTGTCGCTCGTAGGTTTGGAGGTTTCGTTTCGTTCGATGTATAGTATGTGATCACGTAGCAAGCAGTATTAGCAGTATTTTAGTGAGGCGGTACTCGTGTATATACGAGTAGTATTGTGCCATGCCGGCTGCCTAGTAATTTATGTGGCATTGTACAGAAGCGAACGTGGATTCCAACAAAGACCGCGATGGAGATTTAGAAATTGAGATAACGGATGCAACAACGCCCCAAACAACACATTCGTTATCATTCTCACGTGATACAAATGTTATATCATATTTCCACTACACACTCATAGCCATAGCCGCAGAAAATAACATGTCAAACATTTTTCATTCTATATATCGAAAAACTAAATTTCTCGTTACACTTTTATATATTGGAAGTTTGCTTGTTTCATAGTATTTTTTCACTGAAATAATTCGGTATTAGAAAATTAATAAAATTTGGAACTCTTCTATATTCTTTTAGATAGGTGAAAATAATGGAGATTCATTCCTATATTAGAAGATTATTTATTGAAACATAAACAATACCGACGTTTCGGTCTCAATTAGACCATCCTCAGGGTTCTGGAAAACATCAACGCCACAAATATCATGCTCTACAAATTTTAAGAACTGGTTACTTACATGTTTAATTTTTTTTTGATATGTTGAAAAATATAAAGAATTATACATAATTAAAAAGAATGTTGTAGGTTTCGCCAAACTTTAAAAAATATATAAAACACGTACATTCAGATATATTATAAAAGAGACGAAGAGTTGGTTCTTGTAGTGGGAGGAGCAAGATGCAACAAGTATTTATTTTATTAAATTTCTGTAGTATTTCACCAATAAGCCATTGTATATGATACTTAGATTTTGCATGTCTGTCTGCGACTTAATCGAGTTTTTATGTTTGTGTATTTCTGTTTGAAATAACGAAATAATTTTGACTATTGGTTGCTAGGCGCTGTAGTCAAGCGCTATTTACACAAACACAATTCAAATATTATGTCAATTATGATTTCATTCTTTGTAAGTGCTGTACGCTACTTGTATTGTCGTTTTCCCTGGCTATTTTCTCGTATTTATTCTCTTACGGTTTTTGGTAATTGGAGCTGCTTTTTAAACATCGAAATTGTTTTGGTGTAAAACAGACTCCTAGACCACGCCCCAATTAACTGTCAAAATTATTTTATTATTTCAGAGTATATCACTTTTTAGATATGTCTAAATAGTTATAGCTTGGCAACTTTATAGACCCTCGGGCAATGAAAGCCAATTTATGCCCGCTTTTGAGGGCGAATAAACAAGTTTATTTATAATTGCATTTCTAACGTACCAAATAGTTGAGAAATGACTTATTGTTTTCTTCACTTCACAGTTAGCTGAAAAGACTTTTCTGGCTAGCTAAATGTCACTTTCCAACAACTAAAATGTTATTGTCATTTTGACATCAAATTGTAATTAAAATGTCCACAATAAAAAGATGGGTTTAACTAAAGAAGCTTATCTAAAAATAATAAAATAAAGAGATATATACAATAATGTATTTGTTAGAAGTGGAAGAATTCAAAATCTAAGAATTATATAATCATACGTAATATAACAAGTGATATGATTATCATCGATGATATTCTCGAGTGAAACCGAGCTGCAGATTTCACGAGTCCGAAGGACGAGTTGAAATGTGCTGCTTCGGTTTCACGAGCAATATCTTCGATTATTAATCATATCACGAGCTTATATTTTATGAGAGAATATAATGAATTTTTGCAATCTAACCTAACCTAACTTTTGATATACATATTCATATTGTATTAAAACATGGTACTTACGAGTTTTATTTAATATTTCGGAGTTTGAATTATTGTTATTATTTATTTTTATACTCAAAATTAACTGTCAATATCATAAATAAAGAAAACAAATCCCTTAGTAACGACTATAAATACGGTGATAATTTCCTTGTTTTTTATCATCGCTGATAAACGCGTAGCTAGGGAGATTCTGAATGTTGATTGGCGGAAAACATGTCACGTGACTTAGGAATTATATTCTCATAACAATATTCACAATTTTATTTATTTAATATATAACATACAAAATATCAATGACACTTTTACATCAAAATTATAAAAAAAAACTTCTGTCAAATACATTCCAAGCTAACTATCTTTAAATTAATATTCAGTTGACTTGACAACAGATATTTTTAATAAAATATATTTCACAGTATTAATAAGGCAAAGATGCAAGCTATATCCATGGTTACTAGAGTCGATCGCTAACCTAAAGAAGAGTGCTGAATTAGGCCTAATGCTTTATTTAATAAATAACTTAGCAGTACAGAATAAATTAGTAAAATTATAATAGTTGAGAAAAACGGTAAACCTTCAAAACAGGTTAAGATAACTCAACTGATAGAATCAATAAACGAAAAATTTTAATTTTTGGAATTGTATACTGGAGTTATCGCGGCCGAAACGATCATGACACACACATCGCACGCACATTTTCTCTCTCACACACATACACACACCCACATCATCGTAAAAATAGTAAATTCATATTCTAGGGACCCCAAAACGTGCTTATTCATTAAAAACTCACCATTGAATTTATTAACCAAAGATAATACCTTCCTTACCTAAAAAGGTGACGGAAGGTAAAAAAAAATGAGTCGGTAGCGCGAAAATCTCTTGAGAATTGGGCGTCGTGGGACAATTTTCCCCATGTATTGGTGCTAGTTGCTGGCCTGCACACAATACATTACTTCTGACAGTAATTGTTACTGTGTCCGGTATTTAAAACGCATCTATATTAATAACAAAGATACCGAACAAAGGTTATTGCCTTCTGTTACATCTGGTTGAAAAATTACAGACAGACGAGAAAGAATTTCCCTTTGTGGAAAGCGTTTTCATATCTGAGTTCAAACACATATATTGACTATGAGGACATTTACCCTAACATAATACGCAGAGACATACTTCAAATAGTATTCTCGTTAGTTTATCTGCTTCCGAGAATCTTGGAGATATCTAATTTCACAACGTTAACAATCGGAAACTGCAGAATAAACTTAAATAATATTTTACGACGTATTGTTCGCTACATGTACCACTAATGTGTTGTTATGCTGCAAATTTCTCTGCTGAATGGATTTTTGTTACACAAAGATACGTCGCTTTTTTTTAGAACCAATAGTTATTTTTGTAACAAAGCTGTAAAAATTTGCAACCGAGTCGAAAGCCAAGCCAACAAATTAAAAGAGCGTAAAAAAAACTTTCATGCGGATATGCAAACAACATTTTTAGGCGACCATCACAAAGTTTTAAACTTTTATTTAAAAATAAATTTCATATTTGAATGATTTATGTCACTTGCTGAGTACTCTGATGGACTACTTATAAAACAATTTGTTTACTGAAAAAATATTTTATAACCTAAAAGTGAAAATAAAATAACTAATTTGTTGAGCAAGAAAATGAACGATAGAGACGATTATTTCAATACTCTACCTGAAATATATAGAGCTGCAAATAGTGCCACACTAAATTTCATAGCGGCCGTAAAGTAAAAAACACCAAGATGTCAAAAAAGTGACACTTTACGGTTTTCGAAGGATACGTAAAATAATTATTTATAATAGCCGCCTAAATAATATGTTTTTCTGTCCGTTTTGAAAATAGGCTTTGAAGCTGTCAGTTTATATCAGGAAGTTGACGTTTAAACAAAACAGGTGCCCATATAATGGGGACCTATACCAATTTTTTACCTCTCGCTAAGAGAGGTATTGGATTCATGCTAAAAATCGCATATCCAGATTTTAATGATTAACCACGTTTTAAGGTCCCTACAATTCGATTTTAATATTTTTACGATGATATCTGTGTGTGTGTGTGTGTTGTAAGGACGATTTCTCAAAAACTATAATACTAAATAGCTGAAAAGGTTTAGACTGAATGAATTTAAAATTAAAAAATCTAAATATAAAGAATAGTTACATATATTAAGTAGAATTTTTGGTGTAGAGTGTAGGTATACAAGAAATGTTAAATACAATAGGGCGCGAGCAGTCATGTGACTTTGTTGGTCTTGACAAGCAAATATGGGGACCCGTGTCAGAATGATAGCTAGAAATTATGTACATAGATGTCAAATATCATAATTTCTCATTCTAAATTTAGTGATTTTGCAATTACATGTAGTTTATTTTACTCGACAAGTAAATTCCACACTCCTGGTGACAAATTAACTGCGTGAATTTAGAAAATCTTGAAATTTTTAATGAAAAATTCTGACACTTGACATCTATGTATATAATTACTAAATAATGCCACATGACTGTTCGCGTCCTATACTTATGTAACCAAAACCGGAAGTGGCGGAGGTATTGTGCTGGCCACAACCGATTTTTATCTGGGAGTGCAGGATGAGCTATGTTTTTTAATGCAAACGCGACTTAAAATTTTTACGTAATAAGCGAGATATGCATAAAGTTCAGAATTTGGCGTATGTCGTAGCTGGTCTGAAATATTTTTATATATAAACTTATACGTTATACTCATGAAGAAATTATTATTAAGCATAAATAACATAAATAATAAGTGTTTTTCTTTCGTAATAAATTATAGAAAATTAAAACAGTTTGACCATTGTTTGACAATATTGTGGTACAAACTATGGCGCTAGTGTTTGTTCATTGATGAATTCACGGTAGGCGAGTACAAAAGGCGCGCGAGTCTCGCTTTTAAAATCAAGCAACCAATAAAATTTGCGAACTAATTAATATGTAAACAAAATTGTTTCACTAATAATAATTAATTTACGTATATTTTCGCATTCTTATCTAAGATAGTTAAAATTTGACTATGGTATAGGACCCCATTTGTACGGTAAGAATCATTGTAGGTAGTAGTTTTATACTTCTAAAAAAACACAAATTTTATAAATCAAATTACCCGCATAGAAACAAATTATATCTGATATGAAGCACCTGTTGAACTTCAATCTATCATCATCGATGTCATCAAATTAGGACACTATCTCAGATTCTTGTAATTGTAGAAAATATTCTGAAAAAGTGAGCAGACATGTAAAGATATTCATGTCGCCCGAGCCTTATTCTCATTCATGACAAGTTCTAGGGGAGGAATATTACGCATCCTGTCTAAGAAAAGAACTCGTTTCTAGTAGCTCCGAGTAATGCATCACTCACTCACTATCTCGGTGGTTATGTCTGAAAAATGTGCATTACTTACGTTCATTATATTCTGTTTGCCCTAACCGTACCCACATCATATTACAATTATTATTGTTATTGCAGAAATGAATAGGTGATTTATTATTGTTTGACTGTTAATTAACAGTAATTTATAAACATTTTTCATAGTTTTTGAAATATGAATGTAAAAAGAATTGCGACAAAATCTTGTGACGTCAAACGGTATAATAGCACATATTTGTCGTATCGGTATTCAATAAAAATATTTTTCGTTTCTTATGAGAAACAAACGCATTCTAAATATAAAATCAACATATACACTTATTATTTTTTAGTTATATAACTTTTGAACTTTTGACATAATTAGGCTTTTAAAGAATGTTTTTACCCCCTACAATAATATTTTCAAATACAGTAATATTAAGGGGAGTTAATTTGGTACTTGTAGAATTCTACATACAATGCTAAACGGTTTGGTAAAACTTTTTCTCGCAAAAAAATATCTTTGTTATTATATTTAAAATTTGAACGTTTCTACAAAAACGCCCTACAAAAATGATTAATTATTATGTTATTGCTCATCAATGTTTTTTTTTATTACTTATCATCCAGTAAATAATTTTCTAATATTTCAACATGGTCCTGAGTTAAATTAAGTTACGGAAATCAGAAATTTATGAAAGTAAGGAAGCTACTGCAAAATTTTTGAAAGATGTCCGATCAAGTTCATCTGTATCATGAACGAATTAACAAATTGGCATACATTTATCCCCCTGCATTACAAAGGTTTTAAGCATGTGCGATAAAGATAGATATAACACGCTTGTCTTTCAAAAATTCATATTGTTTCGACTAAGTTAGGACATTCCATTTTAAAACGATGCTCGTTGTTGATAATACTTTCGCTGTAACGTAAGTTTATATATTAATTCAGATACATTACCTTGATTCATAGCCGTACCAATAATGTTATTTCCTGTGAGTGTCAATGACACTGACAGTATCTTAATTTTCACATATTTGGTTTTACATTTTCTAATAAACTTACCAGTTGATTTATTTTTAAATTTTTAATGCTGTTATTATAACATATATTTTTATAATAAAAAAATAACAGTAGTATCTTATGTGCCCTCATAAAAACTAATCAAACGACACTACTGAATTTGTCATAATGGGCGGAGCAAAAATCTGAATTCATACAATTTGTAGATAACCTTGATCGAACATCTTTCAAAATTTTTACTGTAGAATGTTTTTTCTTTGATTATCTCAAATTAAAAAAATGTACTAAGGTTGTTTTCTTTAAGAGCTCCTCAGTTACAGTTTATATTTTTTGCACGATCGGCTTTTTTAAAATGTTTACCGATAGGGTTTCCAAGGCAGCAGGCTGTATTTACAAAATACTGATCGGTCGTCATTAGCCCGGTAGCTAAACATTTACTAGCGAGACCGTTATGCAGCTACCGGCCGTGTGTCGTATAAATTTTTCTGTATACTCAACAACTATTTTGAAAACAAATTATTTAGAATAATTATTGCTAAATCAAAAGTGTCGTGTTTGTTTTGAACAAGTTTGCTACGATGCGTTATTAAGGTAAAATTTATTAAACGCATAGTCAATTTTTAAATACCTACCGGACGTAATCAAGGTTGTTGCTATGTACTACTGACTAGGCCGTAAAAACGTACCTACCGGACACGTTGCTAAGAAGGTAGATATAGTTGTTTACAATTGAGTATACAGAAAAGTAAATAAAAACAACGATCAAAGCTTACTTTAAAAGTGACTACGAAATTTTTTTAATGTTATAATAATTTTCAATTTTTATTTTTTATTTAAATTTGTGCGTCAATCGTGCAAAAACGTAGTAAGCATTGCGGTCAGTAAGTGCTCGCCATTGGTATTGGACGTACGTATTGGAGATTGAGACGAAGTCGAGATCTCCAAAATCATCCTCAACCGGTAGGAAGCACTTACTGCCCTTAATACTTAAATAACTAATATATTTTGCTTGGTATTCGATAAAAGCTTATTGCTCACAATGTGACGTGAGAGAATCAAACGATATAACGTCATAAACAAAATGTATAGGACAATTCTGAACAAATCTGTAAGTCTTACAGGTCTGTAAATCTGTAAAAACCTGACAAAAACGCATCTATTTTTGTTGATAATATAAAATTATACATAAGTAGCAGCGTTTGTTGCGATTTTGCTATAGAGCCAATCGGTAAATTTTAGATATAGTGTATTGACTTGACTTCAAAATCTGCGGTTTTTACCTGTTTCACTACAGGACACCGCTACCTGTTAGAAAGGCGTAGAATTAAAAGAATTTTATTTATCTCCAAATTAAACTGTACTCATTTTCTACTGAATCTGGTATATTGTACTATATGATTGAATATAGAAATAAATAGCCAAACATCGGCTTACGCAGGCGTTGTTTGATAGTGTCAGTTAGTATTGAATTTTATTTTTAGATCTATTTTTTTATATTTATCTATAAAACGATGCATTATATCTAAAATCTACCTATATTTCAATTATTGGACTTACGTTACCTACTAAGGTCACGCTAGAATTATTAAGAATAAGACACGTTTCATATTTTTTAGAAATTTATTTATATATTTCCTTCATACAATATATTTCACCGCTCCCAATCAATCTTCTTTTGAAATGCTTTCAAACTAATTACTGTGGAACTTAAAAATTATCAAAGTAATTTCAAGCTGACTTAGAAATACTTTATAAAAATGATTAACTAAAATTCTAACTTAAATTTTGCAACAATTTCAGTTTGAAATGACAGAAAAGTAACTGTTGAAAATTTTGTTGTTCTGGACCTACCTGATTTTCTTATTGTAACTACTTCTAACTGGTGCATATAACAATGAAAATTCCGATTAATTTAATAGGTACTTTTATTAATCATGAATGACTAATCTCTGTTAACAATAATAAAAAACAACGCTGGCAATAATTTTTTTTCCCCCCATTCTTGTGGTTCATTGAGTCAAAGCAACAGTTGTCACCTCCCATAAGGCACATGGCTACGTCACCATCACTGGTTCTTGGCCGCAGTCCTCGTGCTTAGCTCGGGCTCCGCTTGAGTCACAATCAGTTGCTGTGTGCCAGTGTTTGTGCTCAGTGCGCGGTGTCTCACTCCAAACGTTTCGCTGGCCTCACGTGCAACTGGACTCTAGCTCACGTGGACCAGGATTATGGTCGGATGGTGAATATAAGTGATAGATAGAATAGGTTAGTTTCAGGACAATTTAAAAAATAAGCTTTCTGTTGGTTATTCTTGTAAAATGTAAAGCAAAGTTGGGATATATTAAGCGAGTATTTCTGATAGGTATGCACAAATGTAACTACATACATTCCTAGAATCCAATTTTAATATTACTACGATGATGTCTGTGTGTGTGTGGATGTCGTTAGGACAATTTTCCAAGTACTATAAGACTAAAGACCTATTAAACTATTTATTCCTCAATTTAACATTAGTGGTAAAGTTGATTAGTTTCTGGTAACGTCTGGAAAACCAGAAGTAGTAGTTCTTTAAAAAAAATCGCTTAATAGTAATTTACGTTATACGTGCCCAAAATAATAATAATTCAGCCGGTTTTCAACAAATTATAAAATCTACACAAACGGTTAGAAATTTTTACGAAATTATTTCGGCTACTTTAAATATAGACTTAAAACTGTGGGCCAATGACAGATGATAATAGTTCGACCGGCATTTTAAGAGTCATTTTCTAGTCCAGATTTAGTTTGTACCGCGACCCTTTACTTTTGGGACAATGAAAAAACAACTACGAAAAAATCCAGTGCGTACAGTACCTTGCAAGACATATGGGGCAATACTCATAGAAAATTATGCAGGGCTTAGGGGTACAATGCCTAATAGAATTAAAGCTGGTATTACTAATATAGGCGATTTATTTATTTAGCGTATTGCATACATTCATCACATAATTTAAATATATCAAATGATAAAGTAAGTAACGATGTAACCCAACATTAAATGGCGAAATACTTAAATAACATATTCAGTTTTTGTAAGTTTAAAATCTATATTTTGAACTAGTCGAAAGAAATTTGTAGAAATTTTTCACCATTTGTGTAGATTTTATAATTGTTGAAAATATAAACCAACCGAACTATTATGAGCCTGGGCTCGTTAGTCAGGAACGTGATATTTTACAAGACGTGGCATACGAGCCGTGAAGACTTGAAAATCTGCAAGTCCTGTGAAAACTCTTTCCAGATGTAATACGTATAAAAAAATTCCCGAAATGCTTAAATTATTTAAAATTTATTCGTAAATTTGCAATTTTATGCTATTTTTCATAAGTGTATTAAAAAAATAAAAACAACATTACAGTACTCAAGAGCCACGTTAATCTATTGTAATAAATCTCACAGCCCAAATTACTTCAAGGAAACCAGTTGACAAATATAAATGTTTATAATTGACAGATACATGTCAGTACGTAAAATCGAGGATAGCTTATATATAAATTCTTTTACAAGAAATGTTAAATACGATACCCATGTAACATAAAATGGAATGGGCAAGAGATATTGTTCTATAGTCAAAACAAATTTTGATGTTAAAGTTTATTTATTCATAAAATTTACATCTGCAGTTTTTCATTTTCACCATGTTTCAAATTTTATGACTTTTTTCTAAATCATTGGTCTTCAATTTTTCACTCATATAAGATTATTCCACTTTTTGTAAAATTATTTTATACCACAATAAAAAGACATATTTAATAATTCATTAAGTGACTCATATCACACTTTGTAATTTACAAATAATATAATTAAATGGATAACTTACGTTATCAGCAAAAATGTAGTGCTACTTTTCACATAATATGTGATTTCTATTGATAATAATATTATTATATAAATAAGTCAAAATTGTATGGACGATATTATTATTTCGTGCCTAGATATTTCATTTTACCTATATAAAAATGATGTTTTTTTTTAATCATAGCTCTAGACTAGGTAATAGAAATGATAAAATAGAATATTGGTTTCATAGATTAACTATCGCTATGCATACAATTGATGCTTTCGGTAAAATACGACTAACTAGTGCACTGTTTTGTGGTATTCGTAATAAATACAAGCTAACGGTAATAAAAAATTGTGAAATAATTTTTCATGGGCAGAACTACATATATAATAAATAACAATCGTATATTGATAAGATTTAATTGTTAAATGTGACCTTCACATAATTAATTTGAAATCTAAAGTAAAACTTATTGCTATAGAAATATTTTGACACTCCCGATGTTAAAATGTGACAACGTACTGATTTTCATGGCGTCAAACATCTTAATCAGAACTTGACAAGCTGTGACTAGTATATCGGACGAGACGAGAAAGCTTTTTGAAATAACGCGACGAGACTTACATGTCGAGATTTCTCAACAATTTTTTTATTTTTAGTACATTTTTTTAAAAATTGGCACATTTTGTAAATTTATATTTAAAAATATCATATTGTTTTAATTATAAAACTAAACAGGATCACGCTAAAAATTTCTTAAATGAAACTACATACCTTCTACTTTCCTGACGTACTAAAATAAAATTGGTAGTGAAGAAAATAGGTATTTGTCTTGATTTTTTTAAACACCCTGTATATTATTTGGGTATATTAAGAAAAGAAAAATAGAGTAATTTGTTCAAGATTCTCGGCCGAGACGAGACTCCATTGTTTGAAATGAGAAAAATCGAGACGAGACTTAATTTCTTGTCTTCCAGACGAGACGTGACAATGTAGTTCATCGTCTCGTCAGAAACACTAGCTGTGACTTCAATCGTATTGGCTACGACGTGAAGATAGCAACCACACAACCAGTAACTATAGATGCATTAAATACCTACGGACTGAAGTTAACTGTTTAGTTGACAGCTGTTGTTCTGTAAAAATAAGTAACCAAAAAATGTGTTTCTGTATTTCTGCAGTCGTAGTAAAAATATAGTATGTGACTTGTTTCATAAACTCTTTAGATGCTTGTTTTGTGTACACTCACCCCGATCATGTTAAAAAAACTCGTAACTAAAGCGATGTTTATAAAATTTGTTATCTTGTACAGATTAGTTGTAACAATTACGTACTCGATTTCTCATAGCAAATATTTTCTGACACAACCAATGACATTTCGGTACTCTCTTATACCTTCATCTACGTTACTAAAATTATACAATTTTTTTATATATATATTCAATCAATTTTTTTAAGATCCTACTTACCTAGATAAAAGTACATGAGTGTACCGAAACATCGGTTGTGTAAGAAAATATTGCCAAAAGCCCTCCAATTGTTAACACCTAATCTATACCACAGTCGAGAAATCTTAATTAGCAAACTTTTATAATTTATAAGATATCCTACTTTGCTCTCCAATTCATCTCTCGAAACTTTGGCCTGATCTTCCGTTGGACTTGTCTTTTTAGCATTGCAATATATGCAGTTGGAAGTGCATTGTGCATCTCCCGCAATGATTTTATATCGCAATAAAATAAACAAAATCGATTCGGCTGCGGTGAAACGGTTCAAGAACCCAATAAACAAATCCGAAGCATCCGAGTCGTTTGACTGCATTTCACAGATGGAAGTGTAGATGTTATTGTGGAATTCTTTACCACATGTAACAAACATGCCCCGTGCAAGGCGCACGCTAAATGCTAAAACACTCCCGACATTATTCTCTCCGTTTTTTACAAGCTGAATCATCACCTAGAATTATTCGTCTGACATTGAAAAGAATTTTCGTACTACTATTGTTTATTTAGTCCCGAATTTTTTGTATTAATTATTGTTTTAATTTTTTCACTGTCAATAAAGCATCACACATTTGTTTCTCTTTCCCATTTAATTCAATGGCTAACCCTATTAAATTATAATTTTCGAAATTTTCATATGGTAAGTTCCAAAAGTTTCCGGCCTAACCAACTTTTGGACATAATATAAAGAAAACAACAGTATTATTATTTTTATTTTAGTTGAGGGCTTTAAGCGCTAATCACTTTTGTCACTGCGACCTGTAAGATCTTTTGTAACATAGCCCTATCTTAGTTTTCTGGAAGTAGTTTCAGAGATCTTATAAAGCCATTTATTACCCCAGGAGTTAGTTTCCCGATCTCAGTTGTCGCGAGGTACCTTTTACTTAGATAGTTAAGTCTACTTACGGCCACAGCTAGACATTCACATATAATGTGTTCCGAATTTTCTCTGTTGTCTTCGCAGAATCGGCCGATACTGTTTTCAGCTATACCAATCTTACATGGATAGTATTTCGGAGGACAATGATCAGTAAATATACCTCTGTCACAGTTCTAAGGTCCATTTTGCTGTGAGCTATTAGCTATTTAGCGTTTGTCGACGAGGGTGATATGAATTTATTCGTCTGAAAAAACTACAGTATTACCTAGTTTTCAATATAATCTTTCTTTAATTCTACACTTTTCACATCTTTGAACTAGCATTCTTCTTATTCCCCTTCTTCTTCTTCTTCTTCTTTTACGTTGCGTTTATTTTCGCATTACTGTAGGGTCCGCATATTTACATTCTCCTTTCAGTCCGTCTTGCTTCAAGATGTTAACTCTACTTGATGCAGCGCCCTGCATTAACTAGGACGGCGGGGACGCATCTTCTCCGGAAATTCATTTTTACGCCAATGCCAAACTGTCCGCGAAACAAACATCGATTTACAACATTTATTTGAAGTTTTTTTTTTTTTCTAAAATAATTTGGAAGAAAATTATTTTCCCATATTAAACGTTTGTGATCCGCATTTTGTGAAATACCTGTTACATAAATACAAACACATACATTGTTGTAAATACATTTATGGTCATCAATTTACGTCATCAAAAATATGAAAAACTAAAATTCCCCAAACGTTTGAGATGTTTTCAGAAAATTTGAATAATTTTAAAACATTGATAATTAAATTTACGTTTAGTATGTACGTTATGAAGTAAAACAGTAAAAAAAACATTATTCGATGTGAATCTTTTAAATATATTTTTCTTTTTTATGCTCCTGTTGGTAAGACTTTCGATTGACAATTTGATTATATGGTTTACATTGATTTTTAATTGAAATCGGAATCTTTGAAGAAAAACAGATTTTGTTATACTTTCGTGTTAATTTGGATAATTCAGTACTGAAACCATACCGAAGGCGTTATCTCGGTATTAGTGGCTAATTTGATCACGTACTTTGAAGAAGAAAAATATAATAATGGTCCTTTATTACCGCTACATTGTATAAATATGAGGTAATTTTTATAGCACTAATCGTCATGCATAAATCTATATACGGTGTAGTGGCAGAACTAGAACTTCTGGGCCCCTATACGAAATATTTTTTTGGTCCCACTATGAAAAAAATAAAAGTAATATAAAATCTAATTTTTACAATATATTGTGGCAATAATTATAATCTCTCTTGTATAATTATACATTTTCTTTATTGTAATCAACTTTTCTTTGTTGTAATGAAGCATATTATTTTACTTTGACTCGTACTATAGGCGACAATCACAACATAAACGATCCAGTGTCATATAATTTAGCTAAAAAGTTTAGTAACTTTCTACTGATGGCGTAATTCGGTTGATATCATGAAACAACCATAACCAAATATTTTGTAAGCTAAATTTATCCCATTCTGTTGTAATAACAATGGTTAAGTTTATATATTTATACTATTATATTAATTGTTTATTTATTGATACATGTTTATTATTAGTTTTAGTTTATTTTGTCTGACTCTAATTATTTACGTAATATGAAATTAAATTAAACGAGATATCTAAATTAATTTTCAATTATAATTTGCTAAAATAGAATTATTATAATAATATTAACTGATATTTTATGAATATAAAAATAAACATACTTATTGTTTGGCAGCTATAAATAATTGTTTCCGTTTTAAAATTCTCAGTACTAAAGATTAATAAAAAATTTCATCTAAAATTATCCTTTGTTTCTCAGAATTTATTTATGTTTTTTATCGGAAACAAAGGTCATATATTTGCAATTAATTTACTAAAAATGTTTTTATTTTTTATGCACACAATAAAATTTTATAGCGTATTGTCATTTACAATTGAAAAATACAGAAGTAGAAAAACTTTGTTATTAATTTTATAAACAAACTAAGATTAAGATGTAAAAAAAATCAAAATCTGTCGTCATAAATATAGCAATTATTTAGTATATGGTTTCCGAGAAAGATTGCTTCATTTTTGGAACTCCTGTTTCCTATAAGAAATATTTCAAACAGTATTCCTGTTTACGGAACAGTAAGATTATTTAACTATACATGTACAGAGTAGGCAAAGAATCTATTCAATTCAACTGAGCGGTACAAAAAAATAATGGCACCCTTGCATTCAATATGTATAAGCAAGCAGAGACAGTTTTTGCCGCCTTGTCATAATTTCGATATTTATAATTTTATTGCTGGAGTCAATTTTTCTGAATATAGAGCTAAATTAAGTCAACCTACTTTATTATTGTAAATTATACTGTATCTATTTATTTTGTAATGTTCTTTTACATTTCATTTGAAAACAGAAAACAGCTACGTACCTCATAAATATTTTTTTTGTATGCATCGTCCAACGTTCATTACCTGAGTAAAGAGGACAAATTTCTACTTTTCTTTTGTTTACCGTTGCATTTTAAACGGTAACAACTTTCTTATAATTCATGTTTATGAAAATAACCTAGTATTGTATACTCAATGAACTGTATTGTAATCATTATAATGGTTTATTCCAATCTCTTCTAAACATAAAAAATAATGATAATATTTACATATGTATATCTCGGTTTATACGTTTATATATCGATTACTTATCAAATTAATAGAAATCAAAATGTTTAATAATGAATACGTCACTGTAGAAGATATCAGTAGAACGCCGCGTGTAGTAAAAATGTTATAAGGTTAACGATTATTTAGAAGTGTTAAAGTTCTTAAATATGCGTCACTCTCAAGTTAAAGTAATTATAGTATTACGAAATATTTTTACTACAAATATATTATTTAGGAATAGAACCTTAACGTCAATAATATTATTGAATATCACCTAAGTTTACGTACTTGTATGTACTTTCAAAAAATTGTTATTTATGTATCAAGGCACTGAAGTTCTACTTTTTATTACGAATGTGGAATTTATTTGCCGAGACCCGTAAGGCCGAGGAAAATAAACCATGAGTTATAAATAGGAACTTCAGTGCCGTGCTGCATATTAAATTTAATTTGGAATCTAAAAATTGTGGAAATGAAAGGAATATTTATTTTTATAGGTTATGTTTATATCGGCGGTCTCGTGACAGAGTGCCTAAGTGTCTGGTCTCGAATCTGGGGATCTGGGTTCGATCCCGACCGACGCCAAAAAATACTTAGAATTTTAATGGCACTAAATTGATCCCTGTGGTGCACTCTCCACGCCAACATTGAGTGCCCGTGAGGTGACGCCCGGTAAGCGCCCGCACGGTACAAATACTTCATCATTACCGATATCTGTGTACAAAGCAAATTGGCACATCCAGCAATAGGCAATATGCTGTGATGATATATTTATTTATGTTTACATATCTTGGACCGATTGTTGGACTTTGTAGTTATCATAAAAAACACCCAATATTTTGTGTTTTAACACAAACTTCTTCATAGAAATTATTTAGTCCGTTCTTCTTGTACATATTTTTAGTCGTTTTACATACAAATTTACTATGATTACATCGTACACCTACCCAAATTGTCTTACATATATACAATAATTATCATGAGGTTGGCAACACTGCATTTATTTATTACTTTATTATAATTTTTAGAATACAAATGTATTATCAGTTTAATATAAGTTTATGAACAAATAAAATTATACTATGTATTGTGGTACAAATATAGTGATTTTGTATTCTGCAAAATCTTTTTCTCATGACCACATACGAAACATTTTGTTGCCACACAATTACCTATAGATGCGAAATTGACAATATCGTTCATATATCCGGAAAATCATAACACACCAGTGTATTATTATAACACACAGGGGCACAGGAGTGTTGCTAACTGATCGACAATTTGACATTGTCATTTTGTCTTTTACGAGAAATTTAATCCTTTTTCTTTATAATAATTGTAGTTGGCATGATAATTTCACATTTATGGTAAGATACTTATACCAGAACAGTTGCTAATACTGCCGCACTCGAAAGTTCACTTCCGTTTTACTTTGTGTTATTTGACACTTGATTTCACACTCGTTATGAAATGACTTTCTTTCTTAGCTCGTTGTATAAATAACTATATCAATTTAAATTGAAATACCAAATGTATTTGTTGTTGATAAATAAATACGGGTAAATACTCATTGAACTTCGTAGCCTATTTTGGGGCTACTTTCGTTAGTATAGTTATTTCAACCTTGGAATTTGGAATAGCAATCATTTCAATTTAGCATCAGTTAATAAAAAATGCTTTGTACTTGACTTGAATTTGATTGGCCATTTAACCCTTTGGCACTCTATTAATTCAATTAAAGTGCGTCCAAATATTTATCTTAATATAAATAAATATATACATGTCATTACTCATTGCTGAGTTAGAGTTAAGTCAGTTCACAATAGGTCTGTTCGGTTCGCTACTTTGCGTCTACGATTTACTATAGACCATTTCAAAAATTCAAAGCGCATGCGTCAATTGTAAGACTGCAACAAAATATTAGTACTGTTTGCCGAATACCCATTCTTGTTTGTATGACAGTTCCTGTGTGTTTCACAGTTTTTACCTCTCGCTAAGAGAGGTATTGGAATCATGCAAAAAATCGCATATCCAGATTTTAGTGAATAAGCACGTTTTAAGGTCCCTAGGATTCGATAATAACATTTTTAGGATGATGTCTGTGTGTGTGTAGACGTGTGTATGTGTGTTAGGTTGTTGGAGGTACGATTTCTCAAATTCTATAAGATTAAAGACCTGTGTAATTACGGATTTCTCAATCTAACAGTAATGGGAAGAGTTGAATAGATTCTGGTAACAATTGGACATCCGGAAGTAGTAGTATTTTAACAAAAATCTTCTAAATATTATTTTTTGGAAATTTATGTTATTACAAATATTAAAAAACAAAATTCTCTATCCGACACATTTAATTTTTTTATTATACCTTCTATAGATTTAAAGATATAGATATATAATCTATAAAATAATCTATTATAGTAAATAGTATTATGATAACTACTTGAGAAATTAAAATGTCTGTAATTGACAGATAAATGTCACTAATGTCAGTGTCAAAAATTCAGAGATAGTATTGAAGGCTTTTTCTAGGAACGATATTTAATATTTCTTATTGTATTCTTAATTATATATTTAAAATTATAGGTATATTTTATGAACCCTTCAGAAATAACGCCAATCCCGTTAATGAATTGGAAAAACCTCGAACATTTAGAAGAAATGGAGGAAACTTGCTCATAGAATGAATTTAAAATTATAGAAAATACGCAAATATAAAGATTAGGGGTAATTAGAATTTTTTGTGTGTACAAGAAATGTTAAATACAATGCTTATATATACTACAATGGAAAGGGTGCGAGAGGTATTGTGATGGACATATCAGATTTTTATATGTTGCGTTGGTTCCGTTTTTCAAATAGTTACGATGGGTACTATACTTCTGGACCCAAAATACTGCCATTTGAAATGTTTTGTTTGGTTTGGAAAATAAAAAGTGAGGTTAAGTATAGTAAGACAATATATTGATGAGAATATAATTCCTTAGTCACGTGACATGTTTTCCGCCAATCAACATTCAGAATCTCCCTAGCCACGCGTTTATCACAGCGATGATAAAAAACAAGGAAATAAACACCGTATTTATAGTCGTTACTAAGGGATTTGTTTTCTTTATTTATGACATTGACAGTTAATTTTGAGTATAAAAATAAATAATAACAATAATTCAAACTCCGAAATATTAAATAAAACACGTAAGTACCATGTTTTAACAATATGAATATGTATATCAAAAGTTAGGTTAGGTTAGATTGCATAAATTCATTATATTCTCTCATTAAATATAAGCTCGTGATATGATTAATAATCGAAGATATTGCTCGTGAAACCGAAACAGCACATTTCAACTCGTCCTTCGGACTCGTGAAATCTGCAGCTCGGTTTCACTCGAGAATATCATCGATGATAATCATATCACTTGTTATATTACGTATGAATATACTTCACTTTTTTCATACCGTGAGTATTTTTTAACATGAAACATGGGATTTGTCATATCCATGGTTACGACTTGACATTTGATTGACAGTAATGTATTTGCCTGTCTCATTTAAAATGAAACATAGGGGATGAATTTGACAGAAGTATTATATTTAAATATTGAGCAGTAATATTCCCGTTAATAAAAAATGGCCCAATAATGTGCGTTCCTATTATGCCAGCCCAAACGTTAACTTTCTCGGGTCGTTGAGTCCTCGTACTATGATACAAATGTAGATTTTCCCTGGGCCAATACCGACAATTTTATGAATTTACCTCGCCATGTAAATAAAAAGTTGTTCCGTCCGTAAAAAGTATATTTTGCAGCAAATCTGAATTGTTATTAACGTTTTCAAACATTCTTTCACAAAAATTTATTCTTCGTTCGTATCGTCCATAACAAACTCCTGGTGATTTTGGAAATGGTATGATCTGTAATGATCCTTTTTAAATAGTCTCTGTACAGTAGCTTGCCCAATCTCTCTTAATGTTAATCTGTTCGTATCTTGTTTTAAAGTCAGAATTTCATGTTTTTTTCTGCGCAGTTAATATATTACAGGATCTATTCCTACTGTTATGTGCAGGCTCGATGCAACCATTTCCTCTAAAGGTATTCACTATTCTTAAAAAATTTGCTGCACTTGGTGTAGACCTGTCAGGAAATGAAGCGCGGAACAAGTCCGACACTTGCCTTAAACTTGGATTAAAATTCGAATAATACCACTTAATAATCTGCACCTTCTCTTCCACAGTATAAACCATTGTATTTCAAATTGGTTTTTTGACATTGACAGAGTAGACAAATGTCAAAATTGTCCCCTATGTTTCATTTTAAATGAGACAGGCAAATACATTGCTGTCAATTTAATCGTAACCATGGATATGACAAATCCCATGTTTCATGTTAAAAAATACTCACGGTATACTAAAATAAGTTTTTATTTGTAAAATAAGAATTTAAACCATGCCTTATACTCAAATTCATTTTAACAACTCCTTTGTAGTTCTAAAATTTAAATCAATATGACGGGGTCGCGTATAAATTTGAAATGCCGCCATTTAACGGCACTAACTGTTTAGTTCAAAATGTAGAGGTAGAGGTCACTCAAATTTGTGAAATGACCTATTGCGTCCATACACTTTAAATGGACGCGGCAGTAAACAAGAAGACGCAAAGTAGTGAAATAAAGAGACTTAGAGAATGAAACCTGACATAAACTTCACAGACTGTGGTACCAACTTGATAAAAATCCATAGCTTTAATGACAGTTGTGCTATTTGAAATTTGAAAATAATGAAACATAATAAATACATTGTAAACAATTTATTGCAGATTTAAAAATAGAATGACAATGAAAAATGTTAATACATTTTCAATGCTATTTAAATTATTTGTAGACACAGTGAAGCACATATTAGCATATAAAGCTGAATTTGAAATGAAAAACAAAGACAAATATTAAAAATGCTCTTCCCTCTGATATTAGTATGCAAGAATGTAGATATCTGTATGTTTACTCATCCGTTGCTATGGCAATGAGCATGCAGCTAACACTAGGGACGAAACCGTTTATGTTTAATATATGTGCAGTGCCGTCTGTCGCGAATTTAATGTGCTCAGAGAAATATATGATTTTATTGTCGGCATCTACTCGTAACTTACGGGAATGTGTGCGGCTTCACGCCAAAACGGAAAAAACACCACCACTGAATTATGGGACGTGATCAAGTAGCCACTGAGTGCCGTAAAATGTTGCCGTGGCAACGGAACAAGTGATTTCGACACACACAAGACGGAGGGGATCTTTTCAATAAGCTACTTTTAGGTTGTAATGCTATTTAACTTATAACATTTTAGGAGAACTCTCATAAGGTAGAACAGCTTTCTTTGAAATATTGTCAAGGGAATCGATTTTACAATTTAATGCCTCATATATGAGATTCTTCACATAAGTTATATCCTGTATACTGTCAATAAATAAACCAGCAAATATCTCGTTTATTATTAATTTTAGCGCTGGCAACTATATAACAAATTATAGTACATTAACCGCTCTACATCATTTCGGAAGTAGTTCTATATTATTCCATCCGGTTTTCGAGTAATTTTCAAATGGAATATCCTGCATATTTATTTGTATTTAAAAAGTACAGTAATTTTTGTAAACATGTCCGACTAAGGTCATCTGTATCGTGAGCAAATAAACAAATTGGCATACATTTCTCTCTTTCATTTGCAAAGACTACAAGCGTGTGCCAAAAGGATAGATATAAAAATTCATATTGTTTCGACTAAATTTGGACATTCCATTTTAGAACGATGCTCGTTGTTGACATTACTTTCGTTAATTTATTAATTCAGATTTATTACCTTGAATCATAACCATACAAATAACATTAGTTTCTGTCAGTGTCACTGACACTGTGTTAGTACCTTATGTTTCACATATTTAGTTTTACATTTGCTAATAAACTTGCCAGTTTACTTAGTTCACAATTTTGAGTGCTTTTACTGAAACATATTTTTATAACAAAAAAATAACAGTAGTATCTTATGTACCCTCATAAAAACTAAGTACACGACATTATTGAATTTGACAAAATGGGCGGAGCTGAAATCTTATTTCATACAATTTGTAGATGATCTTGATCGGACATCTTTAATTTTTTTACTGTACATGAAAATGCTGTTCATCACTACATTTATTAACCTTGTAGTTATGTGTAATTCTGTGATATATTTATCAGGTTGATGTATAAGTTCGTGGCGTTTTTATTATTTTTTTTTGTTTTTTAATAAATAAAATACATAAACCAATCAAGCATATATTCTCCTTCATTGTTTACGATTGCCTCCCAAAGATCTAGCAATTTTTTAATTCCTAGTCTGAAGAAATCTGGTGGTTTCGAAGTGAAGAAGTCGTGAAGCCAAAATGGTCCTCCTTAAAACGAGAACATCATTTTCGTGATGTACTTTCCCCAATGGTATTCTCTCCGTAAACGGTACAAATACCTTATGCTGTTAAACTCAAATAAAAGGAAATGTCGACAATGCTCGATTTTTTGACACTCCATCTTCGACAATAATCTGCACAAATTTGCAAATTCAAATATACGTAGTCGTGTGCCATAATTACTGTGCCTAACACAAGGGAGGCTTATTCTACATTAATGTTATATAATTGTTACATACTAATCATCTAAAAAAAAAGAAAATTAAACAAAATGACCGCCTTCTGCAAACGTTCTGGCCACTCATCTATTGCATCACGCACCACTTCCAGGGGTATGAAAGTTGCGATCTTCACCAAATCAGCCTATAATGCCTCAATATTGTGATGCGATTTAGAGCAAACCTTCTCCTCTAATGCATTCCACAAACGGTAGCCCAAAGGATTTAGGTCCGGACTTTCAGAGAGCCCATTTTCAGCGCCAATTAATTCCGGTAAATTCAGATCTAATCAGCGTTGCGACGACACCCCTCTCCAAATCATCACTGACACTGGGTGATGGCCCCTTTCCACCTTCGGGATTTTCTCTGCAGCTTCCCGAGAGCTGTGAACATAAACTCTTATCATTTTGACGGTTAAATTTTTCTTCTACAGTGGTGAAAACAGCAGCTTCCATACCACTGGAAGTGGTGCGTGCTAAAATAGATAAATGACCGGAACGTTTGCAGAAGTGTGTAACAATTAAATAACATTCGTTTTGTATCAAATTTCTTTTGTTTCTGTAGAATAAACCTTCCTTGTTTTAGTGACATTTGTAATCAACATTAACCATACAGAATATCATGTTTCACAGAAAGGTACTTTGGATTGTATTAACACTGAAAGTTTCTTCTCAAAGTACTAAATGTTGGCATTAATTGTTCGTGCATTAAGCCACAAATTTAATTGTTGTTGCTGTTAATTAATTTCTTACAAATTTCTCACACATGTAATTCCGCAGCGCTGTCGTTATCAGATGCTAGACCTCGACTGATAAAACGTCTGATAACATATCAAGCATTCTAAAATCGGAGAACGTAAGTAACGTTAGATAACAGATCTGTTTTTTATCAAATCAGTAGCTGTCTCTGTACGTCAGAACAAGAAACGGGGCAACTTGTCAAAGTGATCCGAAGTGATCCCGGTCACTTGAGAACTTAATTCGTTCGTTTTTCGTTTCTCCACGGATCAAGCCATTAGTCAGTTTCGGTTCCGAACGAAGCGATATTCTCATGCTTTTTTCTTGTTTTTTCACTGTCACCATAAACAAGTGGAGTTTCTATCACTTTGTTGATTTATTCCAGTGATAGCCAAGTGGAATTCCGTGTGGTAAATTGTTTGGGAAAATATTTTAACAAGTACGAAACGAATCCGCGTACAAGAAGTATAAAAATATTAATTTGTAAAAATCAATTATTTTTGCCACAGTTTATAATTGAAGACGCTGATGCAAAAAGGAGGCAGCTCCAATTTTATACGAATTTCAACTTTGTAGCCGAATATATTAAGAAAATGATGCTTCATTAATTGTTGCAAGAACGATGCACCTTCGATGATTTGTTGGGAAGTTATATAAAATAAATTCATATCTCTTTCATCAATTCTTATGTCTCCTGTTTTCACTACATATTACACTAGTGGTTGTTGAAAATGCAACACCAAAAGATATTAGCAATAAATAAATGAGATTCACCGTAGAAGTTGCTTATTATTAGTAGTGTGAACGATTAAAATTTCACAACTCTAAATAATAAAAAACAAGAGTCAATTAATAAAGCTACTATCTGCCGAGGCATGGACTCAATAAGGTGGTGAATAACATTTTTTTTTCATTCCATCCTCGTTAAATTGCAGTCCACATTTCTTCCAGCATTTGCACTGGTGGCTGAGAACGCCTCACTGCTCTTGTTAAGATGTCCCACAGATTTTCAATTGCTGACAAATCTGGAGAACGAGCAGGCTTATATTCTGTGCTGATTAAATAATATTCTGCGCTGATTAAAGAATGTCTGTACTCTTCTTGCAACATATGGTCTTGCGTTGTCTTGCTGAAATATGGCTGTCGAATTGAGTTACATATGGGGAACAACTTCCGGTACTTGAATTTAAATAATGTACCGCTGACTGTCCGTCTAGAGTACCGGGAATGCGTATTAAGCGAGATTTCCAATTATAAAATATTCCACCCCAGATAATAATGCCTTATGAAGGCGCTGTATGACGCACACGAATGCAAGCCACATTCCCTTTTTCACTCCGACGTCGTCTAACAAGTATCTGAGAATCATTTTGGTATAAACAAAATCGCGATTGATCACAAAAGGTAATGTTATGCCATTCTTGATTCCATAGCCGTCCTCCTCTGCACCAGTCCAATCGCAAAAATACATGGCGCGCAGTCAAAGAAAGTCTTAATAGTGCCCGGCGTGCGTGCAGCTCAAATTCCGCCAAATGGTGACGAAAATAGAGAAATGATATCTTGTTAACCTCCACCACTGCTGTGTCTGTGCTAAAGCCGGAGCACTTTGAGTGCGATTTTGTAAAGACAAATAAGATGACAGTCCTTCCTTTCTGATGTCCTCCTATGGGCCCCAGATCGTCTCTGCCGTTTCTATGAACCTGCGTCTATCCACTGTCACGAAATGCGTGACATTGTACTTGCGTTACGATTTACACGAGACGTTATATCACAGTGATAAACCGCTCTCACGCATACCCACGACCACGATACGGTCTCTTTCAAAATCATTTGATCAAATGCACGTCGTTGTCTTTTTGGATCATTTTGCAAGAAATATGTAATGAACAAGTTTGTGCGATAATTAAGTTTGAACACGAAGAATAAAATCAGTGATTCCAAATTTTAATCGTTTACACTACTAAGCAACTTGTATGCTGAATCTCATTTATTTATTTCTAATATTTTTTGGTGGCGAATTTTCAACAACCGGTAGTGTATATCGTGTCGGCTGTTTACCCGTTGCCAATTATGTCAATCTCTCAAACGCTTCTGGAAAAACAATTATAAATTCAATTATATGAAGATGTCAATAAGATTGCAGTTTATAATTTATTGTATAAACAATATGTAATAAAGACATCATATGATATAAATAACACATAAATTATCTGGTACGTAAACTTCACTTCGTATTAACTCGAGTCTATTAAATCGAAGTTTTACTGTATTATCCCAGCATAACTACAAACTTTATTAGTTATCATAAGAGAACAGAGCACAAACGTAATCCGAGAGAGTATAAACTGTAGATTATATTCCGATGTATAATACCTATTTCTATCAAAGGAAATAATTCATAACGCTCCCCTCGACGAAGCTGGTGAACTTTTTGCGAGAATAAAAAAGCAGTGAAATATGATCGGCGGCATACTTGTCACCAATTAAAACCACAAACCACCTTGGATTATAACCACTTCTCAGCTCGTTTATTACCGGGTATAACTGCTCTTTATTACTAAATTAAAGGCAGGAAATGTCATCTTTATTAGAGGAAGTATTTACTGAGCTTTTAATTAACGAAATTGAGTGGAATTTGTGACACCCGGTATATAAAAATCAGTGTTAATTATTAAAGTATATATAGTATTCTTCACGTAAGAACAGCATTGCTCAATAATAATTCGTTCATATTTAGTTCAATTCGCTCTATAATCTGTGCTAACACCTACCAACAAACTATATTTTTCTGCATAAAAAATCTGATGTGGACACCACACGACTTCCTTGTACAATTATTAAACTATACATATTTTTTTAATAACTAAATTACAAAATATTAATTTTAACTTCAAAACGGTAAGATATATAGCGACCATAATCTAACCCGGTTCTTTTTAAAGAGAGTTTTGATTACAAAAAAGAAATATTTTATTACAACAATGAATATGACTAATTTCACAATAAAAATATAATATATGTTTTTGTACGAATTATAAAATTGTACGTCTTTAACGTAATTTGACATTTTTTTTATGTTTTTGTCCTAATCCATTACAAAAACAAAAAAGTATATAATTTTTAAATTTACATATCTCGCTTATACAAAGGGCTAATTTAATGCTAGACGCAGAAATTAATTCTCTAAAACTTTTATTTGAAGCATTTATTTCTAAAATCAAAATAAAATCTTTTTATTCAAGAAAAACTGTTAACAACTTCAAGTAATGTACCACTTCCGGTTACCCTATTTTAACCAAAATCTATTATGTTATTTCGATTAACATAAAAGTCTTGTATACCAAATTTGAAAAGTTTTGGATTATATTTTAAAACAATTTTTCATTAAAATCTATTATAGGCTTCATGTAAAGTACCACTTCTGAAAATTGTGTAATAACCAGAAAGGGAGGTGCACAACTAGATGTTATAGGAGTCCTAAATACAAAATTTCAACTTTCTACGGCTTACCGTTTTTGAGTTATGCGAGATACGTACGTACGTACAGACGTCACGACGAAATTAGTCAAAATGGATTCAGGAATGATCAAAATGGATATTTCCGCTGAAATCTGAAAACCGAAATTTTTCGCGATTACAATACTTCCTTTACTTACGTACAAGGAAGTAAAAAACACATGCAGAGAAAACCATTATTCTAGTCCTTATTCAGATAGATAGAAATATATTTGTCATAAGATTTACATCTTTTACAAAGAGTTAAGAACATTCTTTTAAATTGAAATAGTTATACTTACATAAAAAACATATACAAAATTAATAAATAGTAAAATTCAAGACCCCTACACAATTAGTATATCCTTATTACAAGGTTAAAGATCTATACATAAATATATAATTTCAATTAATACAGTTGAGGATTCATAAATGGATATTTAATTCTAATACCAAAATACCAAATTGCAGAATTAGTTATTCATATATAAATATATAATTCCAATAGAAAAATCTTACAGCCGTGAAAAATTTAATATAATACAAAACAAAAGAATGAGAGAAAATAACATACCTAGGAAGTATTAACTAAGTACGTGACTGAAAAAGAGTAAAATACTAAAATATTTATAATATCAGACTTGCATGTGAGCTATTTTTCCACAATTTCTTTAGAAAATAACATAAAATGCAAAATATGGAAAAATACAAAATTAAGTTTAATATAGTGTATCATTTAATCAAACAAAGTCAAAAAGAAAGAAAAATTGTTTACACATTTCCCACGCCTCATTCATTCAAACAAAAGCTTCTAGTTTTAAAAGCACCGGTAGTGTAATAAAATATATTGCTTATTTTATCTTTTATTATTCTAGCCCTTATTCATAAATCAAGTAAATCAACATGAGACACAAAATGCTAAAATACACGCTAATGTATACGAACTATGTTGACAGTTCCAAATTATTTCCTGAACAGAATTACGACATACGTCACCTTATTTTATTGTGACTTTAAAAATTTACGTAACAAACGAGATCTGAATTTTTAAAGTTACATTTTGGTGTATGATGTAGCTTGTCGTCACCAGTGGTCGACTAACTGTTAATTCTAGACTCTTTAGAGGGTACAAATTTTTCATGTTCGCATAGCTGAAATATTTTTATACATAAACATATCCGTTATATTCATGAAAAAAATGTTATTAAGTACAAACAACATAAATAAAATGCATATTTTTCCTAATAAATTATAGAACATTGAAACCGTTTGATATTTTTAGCCTTCCAACGATGTATAACATATTCATGTTCATGTGTTTCAAACAGCAAAAATACAGCAATTATTAATTTTATGTTCTGAAAGCAGTGATTGTTGCAATGAAACAAATGAAATAATCAATTAGGTATTGTCATCTGTTTATGTTTTTGCTTATTGTCTTCATTTTCACTTATATTTTAACTTAATCAGTTCTGAAAAACTTTTCAAATTTCTATTTCAATATGGTCATCGTCTACTATGGCAAATAACATCCATGTAAAATTATTGAAATTAATTGAACTGACTAAAATTTTGAGAACTAAACTAGGAAATTAGCAATGAAAAAAATTATGCTTTCATTTGTTTCATTGCCACAATCATTGTTTTTACCCTATAAAATTAATAACTGTTAAATTTTTACTGTTCGAAACAAAGGAATATCAATAAGTTATACATTGTTGGAAAGCTAAAAAAATCTCTTCAATGGTGTAACTTTCCAATACGGCATCCATATAAAAAAATTGATCTCATAACTCAAAATTTAACAGAGGTAAAAAAAGAGCATTGTCGTTTAAAAGAAAATAAATAAGTGCCCTAAAGAAGTGCAAACCAAAATTCTAAATCATTTCAAATTTGAATTTATTCATTTATCTAGTGATCTAGAAATTTTTCGGGAAAACGAATACATCTTCAAAATGGTCCCTATGGTGAGCATGTAGACTAGTTATTTAATTTTAAAATAAAATTCATCTTTATTTTTATGTTATTATATACATATGTATTATATTTTAAATACACATTCCCTGATGGAGCACAATAAAAAGTTCTCGTCAGGCGGGAAAATAGCAAGCGCCGGTCTTATGTTTGTCCCATTGTGGGTTCACGCTGGACGGGCGAAAAGACAGGCGAGTCTCGCTTTTAAAATTAGGCAACCAATCAAATTGCTTAGAAGATAATACGTCATCCTACTTATTATTCGGTTTCAATCGCTTGTTTTTTGCTAATTAATTAATATTTAAACAAACTTTTTTCACTAATACTCATTAATTTAGATATATTTTCGCTTTCTTATCAAAAATTTGAGTATGGCATAGTCATAGACACACAAATGCAGTGCAATTTACTCACAGCGCATCTAGCGGCACTACTTAGAAGAATTGGTTGCTATCTTGCTATGGTTACGACAATACAAACAAAGAACTGTCATTAGCCATTCATAGTACAAATACAACATTGAAAATATGACAAATGTCATTTGATAATTATTTTGAATAATTATATTAGTTGCTCCAGGCACATCGTCTGGTTTTAAACTCATTTTTAATGCAACAAATTAATTCGGAATAGAAAGCTAGGTTATAACTCTGAATGATAAATGAAAAAGTCAACGGGAAGGGGTTTGTTTGTATCGAGATGTCCTATCTCTCTCTTGCGTGTGACGTCAATTCTGTAAGTATCTATTACGTGTGTCGTCGAGAATCATATACTTTTTATTGCTCAATGCCATTCTTAACATACGTGAAGAATATTGTGTTATTATTTCATATGTGCATATTATTACGAACAAGAACCTAACCAACAGAAAGCATTAATTTTCCCAAAAAATACAACCCTAACAACAAATATTATTATAGTGTTCTCCACCCTATAATTTGTAATTACCAATCTGTGATATAACCTCAAATTCGAATCTCCATCATGGCTCGAGCAGTGACGACAAGCGTAATGTCAGTGGTGGTAGTAATGGCAGTAACTGGAGTATATCTGACCCATCATAAACACGGTGACAGTACCCAAACGTGGGTGGAGAATGAAAATACGACGATGATGTCCGATCATAATGAGTATATTCATGAGGGATATCTATCTGACCAACCGGCAGGGGGGGAATCTTCAGGGCTAGGGAGGATAATCATACCACAACAAGATGAGAATGATACTATGCCAGAAAGGAGGGAAAAAGTCAAAGAGGTAAAGTAGATATTAATATTAAACAAGGGTTATTAAGTGTAATAGAATTTTAGATCATATGAAGAGTCAGGGGAAAAATGAATTGTCATAAAATGTGTTTTTTTCAGGGCGCGAATTTAAAAATTTGAAATCCCATGTAATGTTTTTGCAATGTATTCAAAATCAGTTTAGTCTAAAACTCAGATTGGTCATTCCTTAATATTATTATACCCACAGATGGGTCGAGTTTCAACTTATATTGGCCCTAATAGAATTTTATCAGTCTGACTACCGAATCTACTAGGCAAAAATCAGAGCTGTGACTAGTACTCGAAAAAAGTATTTAAGTATTAAACACTAAATACTTATAAGTAAAGTATTTAAATACTAAGTAAAGTAATACTTTAAGTACTTTTTTACCTACACCAGTACTAAGTATTTTTTTATGAAATCAGTTAAAATATTACAATATTACAAATGATCGAATTTAGGTATATCACTCTCATCTAAGAAGACAGTTAAAGTAGCCCACTAATTTTAAAGTACTATACCTATTTTTTTAAAAAGTAGTACCTATATTTGTGGAATAAGTGAAGAAGTCTGTCCACATGCATGTAAAAAAGGCTTCACGCATATAAAATGTTTTAAAATAAACTCCATAATTCTCCATTGCATTTTACGCATCGCTATTAAAATTCAGACTTCACATACTGCGATTAACGTTGTAGCTACTACTTCAGGCTTTGGAGTAGAAAAATTCTTTATTTAGTTCTATAATATTGATGAGCAAGTAGAAATATCCTTTAATAAATAAGTTGTTTAACATGTTCATCATAATATATTGCATTAGGTCTTTATTTACGTCTTCAATTATTTAATTAAAACTATAGATAGCGAAAACTTTAGTACTGTTCTATACTTGCTCAAACGCTCAAACCCCTGTTGACAGTAGTGCACAGAACACATAGAAATATGTTCTTGCGCATGCGTGAAGTACTTAGTATTTAAAGTATTTTAAGTACTTTTTATGGAAAAAAAAGTATTTTAAGTACAGTACAAGTACTAATTTTCAATAGTATTTTAAGTAAAGTATTGTAAATACTGGATGTATTTAAAGTAATACTTCCAGTACTTTTACTTTAAGTAGTTCCCAGCTCTGGCAAAAATGAAGAAGGTCCATGAACTCACATATTTTTGAAATTCAACTTTGCATGGGCGTAGCCAAAGGGGGGCAGGGAATAAGTTGCCCTCCCCCCTAGAAATGGACTAAAAAAAAATATTGGTACCATTTTAATTTAACATCAAAAATTTCAGTCAACTAATAAAATAAAGAAAAGTTTTTTCGCAAAGAATATATCATAATTTTCGTAGCGTGCTACGGTATGTAATAAATATCTATTATTTTTGACTATTTAACGCATGCTCATGCCCAATGAATTTTAAATGCCTCCATAATTTTTTATGTCTCGCACTGCACTTTGCACGATCTTAACTGCAGCACAGTAATGAGCACCGTAATAGGGCTGCGATGATGCGAAAAAACATCGATGTGATCAATCTGATCAGAAGATCGATTAATCGATCAGAATGATCACAGACAACATTTAATCGATCGATGTTTAATCGTTGTAAGGTCCCTGTCCCTATAATCCGATTTTAACATTTTTACGATGATGTCTGTGTGTGTGTTGATGTGTGTGTGTTGATGTGTGTGTGTGTGTGTGTGTGTGTGTGTGTTGTATGGACGATTTCTCAAAAACTATAATATCTGTTTAATTACGTATGGGAAGAGTTGGAAAGTTTTTGGCAATTGAACAGCTGGCAGTAGTACAATCTTTAAAACATTCGTCTAAATATTACTTTTTGAATTTTTTTGTTTTTTTTTAAATATTAAAGAAGATTAAATTCTGTATATGATACATTTAAATATTTTGTCATATCTTTTATTGATTTAGAGATAAAGGACTATAATATATAAAATAATCTGTTGCAATAAATCTCACAGCCCAAATAATGCCATGGAAACCAACTAAAAAATTAAAATGTTTGTAACTGACATATAAATGTCTCAGAAATCCGGAGACATTATTGAAAACTTTTTCTGGAAAATACATACATATATTATTTATTATTGTATTAATAGCTAAACATTTAAAATTATAGGTATACTACATATACCCTTCAGAAATAATGTCAATCCCGACATTGGATTGGAAACATCTCGAAAAATTAAAAGAATAGGACAAAATTTCTTTAGAAAACGGATTTAAAATTTAAAAATCAAGTAGAATTTTTGGCCATGCGACTTTTTTGGCCTTGACAAGCAAATATGGGGGCCCGTGTCAGAATGTTTTCTGGTAATTATGTACATAGATATGAAATATCATGATTCTTCATTCTAAATTTCGCGATTTTCCAATTCCATATGGTTTATTTTCCTCAACAAGTAAATTCCACACTTCTGGTGACAAATTAACCACGTCAATTCAGAAAATCTTGAAATTTGAATGAAAAATTCTGATATTTGACATCTATGTACATAATTACTAGTTATCATTCTGACATGGGCCCCCATATCTGCTTGTCAAAGCCAACAAAGTCACATGACTGGTCGCGCTCTATATTTATGTAACCAAAAACGGAAGGGGCGAGAGGTATTGTGCTGGCCACAACAGATTTTTATTTATGATTAACTGATTAATTCAATAATAAATCGATCTGATTGATCCAAAAACATGTCAAGGTTATGTGTCCGCATGCGAATATGAGGTTGAAACGCTGTCTGTAGTCTGTCTAGTGTAGAAGGAAACTAGGATTGCGAAAAAACATCGCTGTGTCCCATCTGATAAGAAGATTGATCTAAATGATCACAGACTACATTTAATCGATCGTAGAGTTGTTCCTTATGGGTCACACATAATCGATTTTGATCGATTAGTCAAGATCGATTAAAAAACGATCATAAATTTTGAAGATCGAACAGACTTACTCCGTCGCAGAGTTTCGAAAAAAAAAAATAATTCGCATATAAGTTGTTTTCGAATTGGTTCTGATACATTGATAGAACATTTCAAATGTTTACAGGAACAATCTTCGCCAGTTTCATGACTGCAGTTTAGATCAATCACTCGTCCAAACTTTTTGCGTTATTTGAAGGTTTTATTAATGCTACCCAAATTTAATAAGTAGATATTCGGGCCTGTTCTGTAAGCTTAGTGGTTAATTTTTAGCAGCTGGTTAAAAAATTATTCAATTTTTTGTTGTATTATGTCAACATATTATTTTTAACCTGTAGCGAAAAATTAACCACTGAGTTACAAAATAGGCCCAATTATCAAATCTCGTACCGATACAGAAATCAGCTGACCAAGCTATTGCTTGCGCATACCGATGTGCGAATGGACATTCATCATTTTATACCCTGACGCTTGAGCCTGCATTATTTTTAGCTTTTGTATTGCAATTTCTAAGGCCTGTATCTTAGAACTGTTACCGTTTTGGCTTCTTTAAATATACCGTTTGAAAACTCCACCTCCAATCTATTAGTAGAATCATAATATTTTGCTGGCTATTCATATTGAAATGATCTGTATGTTTAAATAATAATTTAACAGATTTATTGTGAATTGCTACTAAAATCTACGAACCCAAACTCATAATAATTCGGTCGGTTTACATTTTCAACAAATTATAAAATCTACACAAATGGTTAGAAATTTTTACAAAATCCAATGCCTACAATAAAATCTACCTTGCCAGACATGTGGGATAATACTCACAGGAAAATATGCAGGGCTTAGGGATCTTTATAGACTATAACGGTTTTTAATCTGTTAGGCATGTATCAACTATTTGTTGCAATTTTACTTTTAATTCGTTTACTATGTGCGTGTCGTATTCTTACGCAGTTCCTTTTTATTTTATGCCAAAGGGACTCAGTTGGGGACAAATCTGGGCTACTTGAAATCCAATTTGGAGTAGGAATATTATGATTTTAACGTTTTTTCGGAATGACACGGGGTATCGTCCTGGTAAACAACGTAACTGTCTTCGACGGATTGGCATACAGGAAACGATGGTAGAAAAACATCTTTAAGTATATCTGTATATTTATCAGAGTTAACAGTGCCATTTATAAAATATAGCTTGCCCACCCCCCCTTCCAGACTTACAACCCCAAACCATAACGCTTGCAGGAAATTTCACTTTTTTAATCAAACAGTCTGCCTTGTTTGTTTAGGAAAAAGTACGCAATACGCGTTTTCTACAATCCCTGTAGGTAAATTACAAAATTGGAGTCATCACTCCAATGACGATATGCCATTGTGATCTTTAATTCATTTCAATCGATTACGCTGTCGCAATTTTGTAAGCATAGTCTTTTCGTTGGCCTAGTGAAACATACAAAATACTAATAATCCTTTTTAACAAAAATTACAATAAAATTACCTTATAAAACTTGTATGCTATTGTTTAATTTTTCTGGTAGTGGTAGATACCGAAATTTGTTTTCCGATTATTTCCCGCCTTGATAAACACAATAATTTTTGAGATATTTTAATTTTAAAAAAAACTCACTGATGCTGCAATTCATGATTATTTTAAAAGCGTTCCAATAGAAGATTGGTTGTGAGCTTTTAATAAGTAGAAGAAAAGAATGATGAAGTGTATTACTATTTGAATACAACTACTTTGAATATATTCTTTCAATATTTTTTTTATTATTATTATTTATTATATTGTTTCGGGATTTTCAACCCTTACAGGTTATAGAATGGTCTCACACACAACATCTATTTTAATTTAATTTTTACAATTGCCACGAAGTTTCTTACGTAGATGTCATGTGTTTTGCCCACCCGAGCAAGCCCTTGTTACAACCACCAGCCGGTGCTAGATAGCTTAGTAGTGATTGCCAAGTTAATTGTATCCCAACTTGGAAAGGTAACGGGAGTAGATACCGATCAAGATCAGTCGAGAAAAATTCGACCTGACCCGAATTCGAACCTACGACCTCTGAGTCCAGAGACTAGCACTCTACCACTGTGCTATCCCGCCGTTTATTCTTTCAATAATATTCTAATATAACTCTCGTTTTATCATGATTATAAGCAAATGTGAAAAGATTCTATATTTTGATTTTGTATGTAGTAGAGATAGTTTTACCCCTTCTAATTACTAATCTAAGAAATATAATATGCATTCATTGTATGTTTGTGGTACCATTTATGTAATATTCTAACCAAACTACGAAACACATGGCTCTAGTCTAGTCCTTGAAATATTCTCTTGCGAGAATAATAATTACACCACCTAATTTGTATTCTGAACTAATAGAATAGCAAATTTGGTCTTGGCACCTGGAAAATATTAAACTTGCTTACATAAATAAAATATCACTGATAAATAATAAGTATTTGTTTATATTTTAATTGTACTACAATAAACAATACATTGTTTTCTGTTTATGAAAACGGTCATATGAATCCAAAAAATGAATTTTAAAATAATTTGTTTATCATTTTCCTACAAAACACAATAAGTATTATGTCCTACTTAACTAATAGAGTAATGACTATAAGGCTAATTAAATTGTTACATATAATTATAGATAATCAAAAGTAACGAGTGAAATTACAGCTTACGTGATTAGTCGCACGCTCTTTACAAAACGAATATACTTTATAAAATTGTCACACATATTAACAAAATTACTAAGTATATACCCATAATTTTTCATTAATTATCTTATACTTTGAAATTAACGTAGAGTTAACAGTTTATATTTTCTAAATAAATTAAGAAAGTGTGAAAATATAAACTGTTAACTCTACGTTAATTTCAAAAACTGGACCGATAGGGCCATGAGTAATTTCTGACATGTTCACAATGATGTTTAAATGTAGTGGTTATTCAACCCCACATCATACAACGTGACACAAACTGTATTCTCCACAGAGAGATACATTAGCAGCTAAAGTGGAAGATAATGTCAGCCATTGGATAGATTGGCCATAGCTCAGTTGGTAGAGCGCTACTCCGGCAAAGTAGTGGTCCATGGTTCAAATCCATGTGGCTGACATTATCTTTTCACACTTTCTTAATCTTATACTTTATTGGTTGATTTGATGGAAACAGTAAATTTAACTCTTAACCTCAGTAAGCCTTAAAGTGATTCGGCGATTACAAAAAAAAATGACCGTTAGTATGAACAATTGATTAAGGGTGATTAGATATCAGTTAATATGCATTGTTTTTTTGTTAATCGTTTATAGATTATTAAATATATCAAAACAAATGCGTACAATTAATTTTTCTATAACTGTTTTTTGAAATAGACAAATCACCTTAAAATACGTAAATAAATAACATTATTTCTAGGTACACATGTAATAAGATTTTGTTCTTAATCTCATGTTTGCATAAATTAAAATATTTAAATTATAATTAAAACAAGATTAAGATAAGTTAAAATGCTAATATCTTATTTTCGAAGTAAATACCGTTCTTGTCGTTAATTATAATAATACAGTACGCAAATTATCCTCCAGTGTCCATAAATATTTCTCCGCATTTTCAACGGTTTCTAATCGTGCTTATCCACCGAAATCTCCCCCCAATTTCGCAGTATATTATAAGTCCCTTCCATGAATACTTGGTGCACAAAAAGCCCTGTAAAGATGGTATACCGTGTGTGCGATAAAAAATTAACATTTATTTGTAATTTAAGTTCGATAAGTATCATGTTGGGCGGAGTAATGGTGTTTTTTCGCGTAAGATGAAGACGCTGCTTCTTCTGATGTTGATGTGCCTGATGAGGAATCGATGTTCGATGACCTTTGAGTGGGAGACCAGTGAACCTTGAAAGAAAGTTGTTTTTGTTTCTTATAAAATTATTTTCTTATAGGATCTTTTTCCTATTACTTAATTCCAATTAAATGTATTATTAAAATATTTGTAATAAAATTAATATAAAATTAAAATAAGGTCGTGGAGGCTAATAAGGCCCACTTTAATTAAAAAATGAAATATTTTGGATATTTAATAATCTTTATGGAAAAAAATATTGTTTCATTATAAATCTAAAAAATCTGATGCGGACACTACACGACTTGCTTGTACGCCTATTAAACTATACATATTTTTTTAATAACTAAATTACAACATATTAATTTTAACTTCAAAACGGTAGGATAAATATAGTGATTATAAAGAGAGGTGCACAACTAGACTTTATACAAGTCGTAAATACTAAATTTCAACCTTTTACGGCTTACAGGTTTTGAATTACCGTGAATATCTCTAAAGCGAGAGGTCTAATAGATTTCATACCTCCAATATATAAAGAAATATTAAGTTAGCCCTTTCTATAAGCGAGATATTTAATTTTAAACCCTATCATAAAATTGCACGTATTTGACGTAATTTGACATTAACATTAATTTTTTATTTTATGTCCTAATACATAGCAAGCTTTATTACAAAAACTAAAAAGTATATAACTTTTAAATTTACATTTCGCTTATACAAAGGGCTAATTTAATAATACTTGATGTTCTACAAGCAGAATTTAATTCTCTAAAACTATTATTTGATGCATTTATTTCTAAAATCAAAGTAAAACCATTTTATTCAGGAAAATTTGAAAAGTGTTGGATTATATTTTAAAATAGTTTTTCATTAAAACCTATTACAGGCTTCAAGTAAAGTACCACTTCTGGAAATTATGTAATGAGCAAAAAGGGAGGTGCACAACTAGATGTTCTAGCGGTCCTAAATACAAAATTTCATCTTTCTACGGCTTACCATTTTTGAATTATGCGACATACGTACGTACATACATACGTACAGACGTCACGGCGAAATTAGTCAAAATAGATTCAGGGATGATCAAAATGGATATTTCCGCTGAAATCTGAAAACCGAAATTTTTCGCGATTACAATACTTCCTTTACTATGACGTACAAGGAAGTAAAAAGTTCAAAAATCAGTATTTTAAAACTAACTAATATTCGGATAAAAATACATTCTTAAAAAAATTAAATGGGGGCGTTATTAAGCTGTTATAGTATAATAATCACACATTCATGTAACTGAAGATAATTGAACATTTTGAGAAAAATAAACAAGTAATAATACTCTTTTATATAGGAGCTAGTATTACGTACACTTTTGGCATAATTTTAGCCTAAACTCAGCCATCTGAGAATACAATTTTTTTCTAATAAGCCCCAACACTCTCTTCATGTTGCTATTTGAGGCACCTTGTGCATTGTATTACAACTATGGCGAAACCATGTCTCCGATGTTCTTTTCAGACTGTATTTTTTCTTAGCTTGATTCGTATTTTTTGGCACCAAATTTACTAGGCCTTATTTTCCCCCAGGTAGTAGGATAAAAAAGTATGTGTTTGTTAATTTTTTTTTTAAAATAATAAAAATTATATTGTTTCACAAATTATAAGATTCAAAGAGAAATTGAAGCACATAAAAAACATAGAAAATTAAAAATTCTCAAATAAAATTTACGGTTGTTTGCCGGAAGTTCGTATTAAATGGAATATCCGCAACAACTTCCCCCAAAAACTCGAAGCTAGGACAATGGGCAATATAAACGAGATGGTACTTCTTTATATTACTATCATCTACGTATGTATAGAAAACCACACCGGGGCAACTAATATAAATGTGGTTTTCGATACATGGTCCTTAATACACGCCGTCTCAGGTACCTTTTCATCCTTTTCGACAAACGCCAAAGTCCTATTAACTCTCAACAAAAAGGACCTTAGAACCATTGACAGGTATATTTACTGGTCATTGTCCTCTGAAATACCATCTATGTAACATTGGTATAGCTGAAAACACTGTCTGTTGATTTTGCAAAAAGGGTGAATCAACTTCAGAACACATTGTATGTGAATAACTAAACTAAACTAAAATAATACTAAATAATAATGAACTTAAGCAGGGTGAATGTCAAATATTTACGGATGACCGAACGGATGTCTTAGTTTTATACCAATTTTTTTCTGCAAGAACAGGATGAATTAAGAATTTTGAAGCAAATGTGACATAAATTTTTTACATAATAAGCGAAGAATTTCAAAATTTGGTACGTGACGTAGCAGGCCTCACCAGTGGTCGACACACTGTTAGTTCTAGAGAGTACACATTTTTCATGTTCATATAGCTGAAATATTTTTATATATAAACTTGTTATATTCATGAAGAAATTATTATTAAGCATAAATAACATAAATAAAACGCATTTTTTCCTAATAAATTATAGAACATTGAAACAGTTTGACGAATTTGACGATTGTTTGTGATTCAAACTATGGTGGCGAGTGGCGCTAGTATTTGTCCATTAATGGTTCCACAGTAGGTGGGCGCAAGGGCGCGCGAATCTCGCTTTTAAAAACAGGCAACCAATCAAATTGCTAGGACATGATACGCCATTCTAATTATTAATCGACTTCAATCGCTTGTAGTTTTTCTGTACTAATTAATATTTAAACAAAATTCTTTCACTAATATTCATTAATTTACGTATATTTTCGCATCCTTATCTAAGATAGTTAAAATTTGAGTATGGTATAGTACCCCATTAAATTTAGTTTTCTTGAAATTAAATTTACTTTTTCCGAAAATAAATTTACCTTTTCTAAAATTGAATTAAACTTTTCTAAAATAAAATTTAGATTTTCTGAAAATGAATTTACTTTTTTGAAATTGTAAAGGTATGGAGAGAGAAATCCACTATTAGTAATACAAAACTATTAATTTAATATCCAATTTGTTTTTAAATAGTGCATAATGTAATATAATTTAATTAATATGGGGAACGTGTATGGAAACTTAAGTTTTACATAATACAAACACTATATTTAATATGTAGAAATAAATTATGCAGATAAGTAATGAAAATGCATACTCAATTAGTTTCACAATTTTTTAAATTGATGTATTAATGAGACTATAATTTAAAGAATGCGGACGATGTAATATTAAAGAAATATTTTTTGTATAATTTTTCTAGCTCGTTTAAAAAGAAAATTCGGTGCTGATTAGGAACCGAAAAAAATAGAAAAATAAACAGTTTGATTAGACTAATTTCTTTTCTATATTTTCCAAGTACAATTTTTAAAACTATGATTTTCTTCCAGATGATGAAGCATGCCTGGGATAACTATGTCCGTTACGCGTGGGGCAAAAACGAACTTCGGCCCCTTAGCAAACGAGGGCACAGCGCCAGTATCTTCGGGACCATGTCTCTGGGAGCCACCATAGTCGATGGATTGGATACCCTCTACATTATGGGCCTGGATGAAGAATTTAACAACGGCAGAAATTGGATCGCTGATTCACTAGACATCACTTCACTGGTAAGAAGGCTATGGAACATAAAAGAGAAAACAATGGATAAGAAAGAATGGTTTGCGTATTATCTCCACCCTAAAAATTGGCTTGTTGCAATATATCCCGAAGGTTATGTTTCTGAATTTATGGTAATTTTTTATATAGTTCATCTTAACTTCAAGTAATTATATTGGGGGTCCTCCACCATAACAACAAATTAGAACAGGGCCTCGATTTTTTAACTTTAAATTCTATTGGATTTCAAATTCTTGATTTGAGTAAGAATAATTAATAAAAAATCTGATGTTGCCAGCACAATACCATTTCTAACAAAAGATTATATATTTCCAGTAAAATGATTTCATAAACAAACTATGTAAATTGCACTTGACACTGACATCTTCTTCTTCTTTAGCTTTTCCCGATCGCTAGTGGTCGCTATTCTTGAATTTCTTCATCCATTCATTTTTATTTTCCTTGTTGTCCTCATTCAGTTCCTTTTCTCTCAAGTCCTCCGCAATATAGCCTTCCATCTCATCTTTGGTCTTCCTCTGTTTCTTATACCTTCTGCTACTAAGCTGTGCACTCTTTTTCCAATATATTCTTCATCTCTCCTCATGACATGTTCAAACTAATATAATCGTCTTTCTTGTAACTTTCTAGAAACTTCTATCACTCGAGCCATTTCCCTTGTCCTCTCATTTCATATCCTATATTTCCGTGTCTTCCCCAACATCATCGCAACATTCTCATCTCTCTGCCACATGCATTTTCTTTTCATTGACACTGGCATCTGTCAATTAGAATTTTCTTAATATAGTAGCTGTTTCCATGGTTATAGCATAGCTGGCTGAGTTATGAAATTTAATTCCTTTATAATTCTTTAACTCTATGTCCATTGAATATGAAGTATAAAATGCAATTAAATCGAGTAGATAATAGTATATTCTTTAATATTAAAATAACATTGTGTTAAAAAATGATATTTAACATAGTTTTTTCAAGAAAAAACTGTTATAATCTTCAAATGAGGGTACTTCCGGTTGATCAATTATAACCAAAATCTAATCACCTCTTCTTTTGGATGTAAACTTGAGGAATACGAAAAAATTATAATTTTTGGAATCGTGGTATTAGAGTTATGCTATTCGAAAAGATCGTCACACATACAAACACACAATCCAGTTATATAGAGAATAATATATTCTTTAAATTTTTTTAACATTATATGTCAATAAATGTTATTTAACTGCTTTTTTCAAGAAAAACTGTTAAAATTACAAAGTAGGGTACTTCCGGTGGACCAATAATAATCAAAATCTAATCATGTCTGCATATGGATCTAAACTTGAGAAATACGAAAAATATATAATTTTTGGAATACCTTCCTTACTGAAGGTAAAAATGATTATAACTCAGTTTTTCAAACTAGATTTTAATAAAGAAATGTCAAGCATAAACAACATAAACGATTATATTACTCCAGACCAGTAGAATTTGAATTCTACTCTGAGAAAGGATAGAAGAAAAATCTCAGTTTTGGTTGAATTTGAAATCCAGTAGAATTTAAAGTTACAAAAAAATATCAAAACTATACATTTTAGAGTATAATTAACATTTTTGAAATATTATTTCAGTGATTTCACATTAACGAAATATTATTTCACATTAAAAAATAAACGTTATATTCCGTATTTTGTGAACCAATGGCCGTTTTTTTTATTTCTTTTCTTTAATTTTGTCTTGTTAAATAGAAATTGTTTATTCATTTAACAGACTTTATAGCTTTAGTTGTCAAGATAGCAAAATGAACACCTTATATAAATTATTGAAACAACATTAATTTCGCATTATTTTTAAAATTGTTTTAATACGCGTATTTTGCACAGTCATTTTTGTCATAAATAATAAATGTTTTATGGCCGTTTCAAGTTTATTTACAATTAAAAACAATCTGTGAATAATTTAGACATTAACACGAATTTTCCATTCATTCAAAATCACTTTATTATACTCCCACTCAAATAAATTGTGGTAGACATTTTCATTGTATTAAAATTTATTTAGTGATGCAAACAAGTATTGTTTGCAAAATTAAGGAGTGCTGCCCAGTTTAGAAAAACGAGTTTTGTGTATGTGATTCACCTTTAAAATAAACAGGAAAATGGTTGCTGATCATATTTTCAACAATGAAAAGAGGAAAAGACTGACCGATTTTCCACTGATACGCCGATTTAATCAATTGTGTCATTGGTTTCTGTCACCTTTGTGTCTAAAAATAAACTGGAGTCATTGATTTAATTCACAAATGGTATACAATTCATAATACCATTTAATTAATTTGTAAACTGTTGGTGTGACTAGCCGCGTCCATCTAATAGGTAACTTCGATGCGTTAAATTTTGTTTTACATATTTACTCCTACTTTTTTGACTAAAATTTTTTTTTTTTAATTTTACTGGTTTGCTGTTCTAAATAACGTAAGTGATAGAAGTTTGAGAAAAGGTTAGACCTTTTCATCAAATAGAAAGATTTCTTTATTGACATAAGGGGTTGTTCCTATAACCTAAGCATATAAAAAAAATCCAGTTTTACAACATTGATAGGGGTCTATTATCTTTAATGCGACACAGATTTTTAATACCGTGTATCATTTATCTCTGGACGATGTTAAATCTACTTCCCGAATCGTCGGAAATATTCTTGTCTAAAACTGTTATTCGTTTTGGTATAGGCAGCCATTATTATATACTTTTCTGCTAAGAAATGCCCAAGTCGCACCTGAGAAACATTTGGTGAATTATACTCTGTTTTCTATAAAATGTTGGCTCCTTAATGCTCTAGAACATTTGGAGATTCGTTCCACCTGGGTAGCTATCTATTTGGTTATATATATTTTTCAATTTTAAATCATTTCTGACCGAAGTTCTACTAACAATCATCTTTAAAATTCTAAATTGTCGCAAAAGTTCGGGTTTGGTAAATTAAACCATACTACAAATTCTTCACATTCCCGTATAGTTCGGTAAATAGTCGTCTGTACAATATTGTGATCCCCAAAACGTTAACAATTTCACGTTTCATCTAATCTGCCCAAATAACCTATAGATAGATTAACGTATTTCAAGTTTATAAGTATAACATATTTCAAAAGTTGCTCTGGCAATTTTAACATGGTATGTATATTATAAAAAAACTATTATGTCTTTATTATGTCTAGTGACAACACGATTAGACCTTATTTAGTAACAAGCGTAAAAAAATTCTCAAAACTTTTGTTACATACGTTAATCAGAAACATCACAAAATAACATTTTTATATAGGGTTCGTAGGATATATATTATTGATATACGATATATATCTGGATATTTTACATTGATATAATTCCTGTTCAAATTTTTAATTCAGAATAGTAAAGACAAGTAAAATGATTTGAATTGAATTTGGGAGAGAGTCAAACAAAGAACCTGAGAAAGGTTCCGAAACATATGATGAGCTTCCATTGCGTTTCTTAGCTTATCTTTAATTAACTACTTATTACTTAGAGAAGTATTATTTTATTCAAGGGATTGATTTTTTCGTTTCAACTTTTGTACTTTCAATATTAAAATTAAAATAAATAATAATAAACTCTTTAATTTATAATTTCCTTTGTATGTGATTAAAAAAATAACTACAAAAATAAATATCCCAATTATGATATACATATATCGGATATACAGAGTGTAAAATATTATAGAACAAAGTTGTAGGAGACCAAGGGAGACATCTCATTAGAGAAGAAAATATTTTTTTAAACCAGTGGTTTTTCAAATGGGATTATACATATTTTTTATGCCTATTCGATAGAATATTTTTTTTCTGAATTTAACCATGAGATTTTATATCCTTACATAACAAAAATATTGAGAAAAATTCAATTGAAATTTAAATAAATTTTATTTTTATAATTATTTTTCAGTAGGCTATGAATGAAAAACAAATGAGCTTAAATGAAAATGAAACAAATATTTGTTAAAAACGTTATAAACAGTGTTCTATTTGATTTCTATCCTAAATAATTCAAATTGACAAATAGTAGTTTTTGTTTTTCATACATAGCCTACTAAAAAATGACTAGAAAAATCAAATTTACTTAAATTTCAATCGCATTTTTTTTCAATATTCTTATTATGCAAGAGTATAAAACTAATACATGGTTGAATTCAGGACAAAATACGCTATTGAAAAGGCATAAAAAATATGTATAATCCCATTTGAAAAAATGTAACTTTGCGTTGCAAATTGAGAACCACTGGTTTAAAAAAATATTTTCTTCTTAAATAGGATGTCCCCCTTGGTCTCCTACAATTTTCTTCTATAGTATTTTTTTGTAACTATAATAATAAAGAAAATAATGGCGGTAGTCGGTTTTGGTGTTACACACTATATCAATAAATATCGGAAAATATGTTATTTATATAAATATCATATTTTCGAACCCTGTTTTTATAGCACTCCAATATGATGACTTTAATTTCATAAAACCAGGATAAATATCATCCTTTCTTATTTCCACAAATTAATTATTAATTAATTTATCGTTAATTAGCAGTGAAAATTTAATGTGGTTTTTTTATAGACGTCAGACATCTCAGTTTTTGAAACGAACATCCGTTTCATCGGAGGACTTCTGTCATGTTTTGCGCTCACTGGAGATGTCATATTCAAAGACCGCGCGCAACAGATAGCTGACAAACTACTTCCGGCCTTCCAGACACCGACTGGAATTCCCAACGCGCTTGTTAACCTTAAAACAGGAGTGAGTATTTTTAATATTTTAACTCTTTTATAATATATAACTTTATTTTCTTGGTACTATAGATATTATATTTTTTTAGGCTAGTAAGAACTACGGTTGGGCTAGCGGTGGTTCAAGTATCTTATCCGAATTCGGAACCTTGCATTTAGAATTCAGTTACCTTAGTGACGTCACTGGAAACCCTCTATACCGAAGTAAAGTAGAACATATTCGTCAAGTCATTCGAGGACTGGACAAACCTAGAGGACTTTATCCAAATTATTTGAATCCCAAAACTGCCAAATGGGGGCAACGTAAATATTATTCACTTGAATTTTTACAATAATTTAATCGTATTAATATTTTTAGATCACATGTCAATTGGAGCATTAGGCGATAGTTTTTATGAATATTTATTGAAAGCTTGGATTCAATCAGGAAAAGAAGACCAAGAAGCAAGACAGATGTATGATGATGCTATGGTTGCAGTAATGCAACATATGCTGCAAACGTCGAAAGGAGGACTTATGTATTTTTCGGATATGAAGTTTGACAGATTAGAACACAAAATGGACCATTTAGGATGTTTCTCAGGTTTGTAATAAGAAATATATTATCTAAAATTTTCCATTTATTTTTTACATAAATATATATTTTGTGACATAAGTGTAACACTATAACTGGTGGTCGACATTTGACGACCATTTTATTGCGGAGGAACACACACTTTATATTTATACTTTTTATTTACACATATTTACAATTAGACTAACTTATTATTAACGATTAAACAATCATAATCAAACAAACAAACTAAACTTTTACCGAATTACATTTTGTATATCTGTGTTAGTGTCTAGCACACTCTCAAATTAAAACTCGCCTCTAAATGTATTTTGGATATGGGTATCAAACACAAACTAATTAAAAAAAAGTTAAAAGGTTAACATTTTCATGAGAGGATATCTGAGGGGTGCAGGACATCATATGTAATCCATAACCAAATATCAACCTTACATTTCTAGACTTACTTGTCAACACTATAAATGTATAGATCGCTGACACCTAGACGTCAACAGAAACAGTTACAGAAAAAAATGATAATTATTTCTAAACAGACTTGAAATATTGTTACTGCGAGCCCTAACAATTATATGTTCGGTTCGGCCATTTTATAATTTCTATCAATTTTGTTTTTTTAATATACCGTTACTCGCTTAATATATTTTTTATTAATTTGATAACTTCAATTTTAGATTCAACCATAATTTTACTACTCTATAACGATAAAATAGAAGAAAAAAATATATTTGTGGTTGTTTAAAATTGATTTTAAGATGTCTTTTTTTAGCCTAAACTTAACCTAGCCGTACTTCAAAGAATGTTTTTGTTTGACTATTCATTACAATTTTTATCAATTCATTTTTTTTTCTATATAATACATACTGATCATTTGTATTTATATGTCTTGTACCCATTTCTGGATGCGATATCTTTTTCCTAAATGCCCTAACAATCTCTTGCCGACCAGATTGTGTTAAATTAGAATTAATTTTCAAAGTAATTTTAAATAAATTAAAAATATTTTAATATTTACTAAATAATTATAAATATATAGGCATTAGTTGGATGTAATATAAACCTAAATTCCCTGACAAACTCTTGTCAACTACATTGTGCAAAATTAGAATGAGTTTTCACAGTAATTCTAGATAAATTAAAAATTTATTAATATTTACTTAAAAAATTATAAATGTATATAGACATTACTTTTACCCAAAGATGGGTGTAGCATTAAGCTAAATTCCCTGACAAACTCTTGCCAACTAGATGGTGCAAACTTAGAGTTAATTAAAATGATTTTCAAAAAATCTGCTGTGTATTATGTACAAATTCCATACATAAATTTTCGTGTAAAAGATTCTATAGTTCTAGGCAAATTATTTCATAAACATGCTATGTAAATTGCATTTGACACTGACATCTTCTTCTCCTTCATCTACTTCTTCTTTAGTTTTCCCATTCGTTAGGGGTCGCTATTCTTGATTTTCGTCATCCAGTCATTTCTATTTTGCTTGTCGTCCGCATTCAGTTCCTTTTTCTGTCAACTCTTCCGCAATACAGTCTTTCCATCTTCTCTTTGGTCTTCCTCTGTTTTTCTACCTTCTATTACTAAGCTGTTCATTCTTCTTTCAATATATTATTCATCTCTCTTCATGACATGTTGAAACCATTATAATCGCCTGTCTTGTATCTATCTAGAAATTTCTATCACTCAAGCCATTTCCCTTATCTTCTCATGCTTTATCCTATATTCCACATTCATTTTCTTTTCATTGACACTGACATCTGTCAATTAGAATTTTTTTAATATGCCATGTTTCCATGGTTATAGCATAGCTGACCTATGTATGAAATTTAATTTCTTTATAATTCTTTAACTCTATATCCATTGAATATGAAGTATAGAATGCAATCAATTCGTATAGATAATAGAATATTCTTTAATATTTATAACATTAAATGTCAAAAAATGATATTTAACCGCATTTTTTCTAGAAAAACTGTTAAAATTTTCAAATAAAGGTACTTCCGGTTGACCAGTTATAACCAAAATCAAATCAACGCTGCACATGGATGTAAAGAAACCTAAAGGTGAAGGTGAAATTATGTATAATAGGGCATATTTTAGGATATCTTACGTTGTCTTTTGTCCTTCTGGTTTAGTCGCACTATATTGTATTAAACACTAGATTAAAGAAATTATTATTAATAGTTAAAAAATTACCGTGAACACAACAAAATGCAAATGTTTGTTACGGTGTTCATTTTGGGGTATTTATAATTTTGGTAATTAAATTAGTTATTTAATGTTTATTATTCAGTATGCTCGATAGAAAGAAACATGAGGGGAGTGGGCATAACGACGTGGTTCTATGTTTTAATGCTGGTGCACTTACTGCTTTACCAACGATGATACTTCACACTAACTGGTGATGTATAATTATTGGAAACCACTTTATTGAAAGGAGCACTCACACGCTTGGATAATGGATGAACACTTACTTAAAAACTCTATTTACATGATTATTAATTACTTAATATTCACCCCAATTCTGTAACAAAGTTGCTAACTCTTAGCAACATTGCTATAGCAAATAGCCAATAATAAAAGGTTTTATATTTGTTTCTATTAGCTATTTTTTTTAGCAATGTTGCTAAGATTTAGCATCTTTCTTAAAGAATAGAAGTGAATAATTTACATTAGAACTTAAATACAAAACTACGCGTTACGCAGAACGCGAACCAAACTCAAACTCCACAATGTCTCTTCGACATGAGACACCGACACGGCCCTACATGTCTTTCCGATATGAGAAACAAACCCAGACTAACCAAAAGCAAAAGGTTAGCTGTTAGCATCTTCATGAGAGGATATTTTAGGGGGTACATGGTGCATATAGCATCCATAACCAACTATCAACCCCACACGTAGACCTGCAATAATTTATAGAGTTAATTGTCAACACTGTAAAAATATAGACCGCTACACCTAGACCCTAGACTAAACAAGCAGTTATAGAAAAAAATATAATTATTTCTAAACAGAATTTTGACTTACAAATATAAACAAAGTTTAAATATTGTTATTAAAATTATAATTTAGAAACGTTAATAAAAATGTTATTTGCTGGTTATTGCTTTGCACTCACCATGTCACACAATAGGACTTACAAATAGTGCGAATAAAATATATACCGAGCGTAAAGATATCATTCGCGAGGACAATAAATACTCTTCATAACCGTGGTTATGAACATGCTACACATAGTATAACTTTATTTCTTTTTCAGGAGGTTTATTAGGCCTCGGCGCAGTAAGTTTAAAGAACGAGATGTCTGACAGATATATGGACGTCGCCAAAGGTATCACAAACACCTGCCACGAATCTTACGACAGGAGTCCAACCAAACTAGGCCCAGAATCATTCCGATTCACGGACGCAATTGAAGCGAAAGCTTTAAAAAGCTCAGAAAAATACTACATCCTCAGGCCAGAGGTCATAGAATCTTATTTCATCATGTGGAGACTGACCAAGGATCCCAAATACAGAGAATGGGGATGGGAGGCCGTACAAGTAAGAAATAATTATTTTATATTGTTGGTAAAGTATTAATTTTATTTTTTTAGGCTTTAGAGAAACATTGTAGAGTGCCTGGAGGATACACGGGAATTAAGAATGTTTATATGGATGATCCGACGCAGGATGATGTGCAGCAAAGTTTCTTCTTAGCGGAAACATTAAAAGTAAGTACCTAATCAAAAAGAAAATATTTATAACAATTCATTAAATTAAAATAACAAAATTCTGATGCTTTTTTTACAAAAAGGGACGAGGCTTAGCGGCTACTTTATTGAGGAGGAAACAAACATTTGGATTTATATAGAGGATGTTTCAAGAAAAGTGATCAGGTCGATTTTCTTTATTATTGGGAATAGAAGAAAATCATTGAAATAAATGTTATAGTAAATCGAGGGGGACATTGAAAAAAGAATAAAACCAGTGGTTCTCAAACTATAACTTAGTTATATTTTCTTAAATGGGATGGTATATATTTTTAAGCTCATTCGATAAGAGTATTTTTTTCTGAGTTTAACCCTGTAAGCATTTTATGTCTTTATATAACAAAAATATTGAGAAAAATTAAATTGATATTTAAATAATTTTTTTTTTGTTATATTTCACTGGGCTATGTATGAAAAAGAAAAACTGCAATTATTTAGTGCATAATTCACTATTTAATGGCTTTAACATAATAAAGTTAACCAATATGTATGTTTCGTTTTAATATAGGCTCAATTGTTATTCATACATTGCCTACTGAAAAATAACTATAAAAATCAAATTTATTTCAACTGAATTTTTCTCAATATTTACTTATCTAAGGATATAAAATGATTACTTAGTTAAATTCAGAAAAAATACCCTATCGAATGAGCCTAAAAATATGTATATACCATCCCATTTAAGAAAATAAACTTTGTTATAGTATGAGAACCACTAATTTAAAAAAAAAAAAAAAAAAAACTTCAATAAGTGAATGCCCCCTCGATTTACTACAACTTTTATTAGAATTTTCTTCTATTCCCAATAATAACGAAAATTATCGAGTTGATTAGTTTTCTTGAAATATCCTGTTATCCGGATATTCTTTGAGATTTATAGTTTTTATTTACACATATTTACATTTAGACTAACTTATTAATTATTAAACTAAACATAATCAAACAAAGTAACTATGTAACTAAAATGTGTTACGATCCATCTTTTATACAATCTGGTCGACGTTCCAGTAATTTTGGTTATACTGCATTTGTCCTACTGCTCCCCTTCGGTTCAAGGTTGAGGTAAATGACCTCTGTGACGCCAGCCTTCGAGGTTAAACCTGATTCTTCGGTTTAGCTGCTTTGTGGTAAAATTTCGTCCTTCTATGCCAAGATGTTGTGAGAGCCGGACGTGACAATTTTTCGTGCCGATTTGTCGGTTTTATCCTCATTGGAAGGATTTGATGCGCGTCCAGTTCACTTGGAAATGTTTCCACCGGAGATTTCGAGATTTAAACACAATGGGTGGTAAAGTGAATGGTGATTAGGAGATGACTACGGAGGAAATGATTAGCAGTGTTTTAACTCTCAATCGTTTTTGTTTTATTTTAGAGAAAAATACTTCAAATAAAAGTTGCGTTAATTATTTGAAGTTTTTTCTCTAAACTAAACCATAAACGATTTACAGAGTTAAACACTGCTAGTCACCTCCTAATCACCATTCATGCTATCACCCAATATTTCTGTAACAGAAACAATTTTCACTTTAAAAGCCGCTGTCAAACTCAGGCTTTTACATTTTATTAATATTACTACGTTTACCTTTCTATTATATTTCGAATTTGTAATCCGATTATAATTCTCATTTGTATCTGGAACCGTATTTGTCGACGTTCACATTCAGGCTATTGTCCTTATCGTACCAACATGTCTGGACATGTACCCGTATGCAAGCGTAAGCTAAGCTCTCATAATGGGTCTGGGACAAACCTTATACCTATATAACACACACACACGCACACACACATACACACACACACACACACACACACACACACACACACACACACACACACACTGAACTATAATACTCAGTGCGTGTGTGTGTGTTATATAGGTATAAGGTCTGGCCCAGACCCATAATGAGAGCTTAGCTTACGCTCGCATACAGATACGTGTCCAGACATGTTGGGTCCCAGGCCCCTTTTGAAAGCTTAGCTTACGGTCATACGTAGGACCTCTCATGGGCCTCAGGATCTCACTTGATACTTGGTATTTCTCTATTAGGTACCCTGGCCACCTTTAGAGCACAAGGCTCAATGGACCCAGGGTTATCCCAGACAACCCTTCGGATAATTACTAAAATACCTACCATATATGTTTGCGGCCATAAACAAATAATACAAATGAAGAGGCATGGGGGGAAAAAGATGAAAGTCACAGAATCTGTTTTATTAATACGCCAATTTTAAAGTTTGAAACCCAATTGATTGTTTTTGAAGCGACATAGTGTATTCAATCTTAGTTTAAAACTTAGATTGGTAATTTCTTAACATTAATATACCCACAGATGGGTCCAGTTTCCACTTACGTCGAACCTAAAAGAATTTTACTAGTCTGACTATCGAATCTACTAGGCAAAAATTTATAGGTTCATGAAGTCATATATTTTTGAAATTCAACATCTTGCTAGTTTTAGTAAGAAAAAACAATATAGCTGCAAAAACCTAATTTTTTATTCAAATTTTAGAATATTTGAGTAAACAGAAATGATTATCAAAAATAAATAAATAATAGATATGGGGTAATAATGTAAGGTAAGCTGGAGCTTCTTCATAACAGAATTTCGAAACTTTTTGAATTCGCATATGTTGTTTTCGAATCGATTTTAAAACGTTGATAGAATATTTCAAATGTTTACTTCAGCAGTCACATGACATTGCAGTGTGAGCATTTTCGTCCAAACTTTTTGCGTCATTTGGTGGTTTTATTAATACTAATAAATAGATATCATCAGATAGCCATAAATACAGCTCTTAACAAATCTTGTACGGAACAGAAATCATCTGTCCAAGCTATGTGCGAATGAACATTCATCATTTTATACTCCGACGCTAGGACCTCATCCTTTTTAGCTCTTGTATTGCAATTTCTAAGGCCTGCATATTAGAATTGTTACCGTTTTTACCTCCCTTAAATATACTATTTGAAATACCCCATCGTCAATCTATTAGTAGTAGGACCAAGTATATATCTCACATATACCATGCAAATCAAATACACAAATAGTGTACAAGATATCAATCAAGCATCTGGTGATCCACACCTGACGCTATACCTGTACAATAATTAGAATGACTGTGAGCTTTACCTCTCACCTATAATTACAGAAAACTGCTTGTCCTTTCTTATGGACCTTATCACACACAGATCCGCACGACACTGTAGATACCGGACTAACTATCCAATATGTAAAATACAAATTGATATCTAATTTGTACTATTTTTTCAGTACCTTTACTTACTCTTCTCCGACGACAGTCTAATATCATTAGATGAATGGGTATTCAACACCGAAGCCCATCCACTTCCAATAAAAGGAGTGAATCCTTATTACAGGGAACAAGTATAAAAATGAGGACTTCTAGATGAAAAGGACTATTAATTTAATAAAATTATTTATTTCGTGTCACTCATACCAACCCTAGGAATAGAATAGTGACTTAGTTGAGTGTACATATGAGTGTAAGTGATTGAAAACTGTTATAAACAGTTCCTACTTAGTGAAATGTGTGCAGTGAAATCTTTACTACGGGACTGTCATGTATGATATTGTACAAAGACTGACAGTTTTTATAAACTGTGTAGATTAACGGGAATAGAAGAATTAAGAACAATTATCTATTAACAATTTAGTTACAAAACATTACTAGATATATATTTTTTATCAAGAGATATTATTGTACAGATAGATTTTAACAAGGTAGTGGCCCAGTGCGTTAGTAATATAACTATATATAATTTGACAGTGAGTTTCCGACCGCGGTGAGCGCCCAATAAATGGTAAGAACAATTTTTTTGGTTATAGTAACTCATAATCTTAACTAGTACAAAAGAGTGAATTTCTACTCTTATTTACTGTTTTTATAATAGTTTTTAAATGCAAATATCTTTTAAAAAGGTATATTATTGTTTAAAGTGAATATCTCTTCAAACTTTTAATTTAATTTTTGCATTTATTTCCTGTAGCAGCTTTTAAGATTAATTTTGTAACTAAATTGTTATGAATTTAAAATATAATAGCATTAATTAAATTAACTTAAAGCAGAAACATTGAACGATTGGTGATTTTGCTCAAGAATGGAGTTTCAGAAAGAATCAAAACTTACAAGTGTCCAAACAATTTTACATCTTTAGGTAATTGTCTGCTAGTTCAATTTTACATTCTGATTGTAGGAAATATTGTGTACCTGCTACATAAAGACAAAAATATACTTAAAGCAGGTTTACAATTTACGGTAGCATTTTTATTAGCCAATTTTAAAGATGGTGTAAACCTGGATTTAAGTTAAAGATAATTTTTAGAATATTTTTTATTGTGCCTAATAAAAAATATTTATAAATTTGTCTTGTTTTCATAGTCCATTTAGTAGTTAAAAATTTAAACCTCAATTCCGAAGAAATGTGTGCTTCTCTACCTTTTGTAGATTAATTTTAAAATGATATATTTGTATGTATTTTAATAGTATTTTTATGAAGCTATGATTGTTTGACTTTTATATGAATTGTATATAGGACTCGGTACATTCTTGAATTTAAACTTTGTATATTTTAATCGGTATACGTTATATTATGAGAGATATTACTTTGTGTATATTTTGTTTATTGTAATTTGTTTGACTTGTAGTGGTGTATGATCAGATACTAAATACAGCATTGTTATTTTCTGTATATTTAAGTAATATATAATAGAATTCTCTATATTTTCACAGATTTGGGAAATCAGTATTCTTCCTTCCGATATTGAAATCCACAGGTAACATTTATATTTACGTTTTCTTTCGTTCTTCCTTCTATCGAATAGAATATATAGTTTTCGTTGTACAAACATTTTAAATGATACATAAAATTTATTTTTCCCGGAATAGAATTATTTTTGAGAAGAATTTATACATAAATACGATAAATCATTGTTAATAACATGAAATTATTCGAAATCTCAAAAATCATTTATTATAAAGTCGACGTTCATCAAGGTAGGTAAGCAAAATCTTATAATTTCATAAACATATCTATATGAACACCTAAATACATTCGTTTAGAGATTTAGTATCACAAGCTTCATACAAAAATTCTCAAAAAAATCTTCGTTACAACGCTTTTGAATGATCTGAACAACAAACGCCTTGTAAGCTGGAACTAAAATAATGTTCTGTAAATATTAATATATTTATTGGGTACATAATTATGTTTAAATGAAATATTATTATAAAAAGTCTGATGTGGCCAACACAATACCTCCCGTTTAATTTTTTTTTTTTCATGTAAATACTTAAAATTAAACTTAAATACCTGGTTCGTTCCCGACCAACGCTAAATATTTCGAATTTTAAATGCCACAAAAATGACCCCTGCAAGCAATAAGTGCCCGTGAGGTGACACCTGGTAAACGCCCGCACGGTACAAATATGTCATCATCGTTACTGAAATCTGTGTAAAAAGCAGATTGGCTCACCCAGCAATGGGTAATATGCCGTGATGATATATATTATATATTTTTATTATCTTACCTCTATTCCTACATATTTACTTGTGCAGAAAACTGTATTAAGTTCCTTTCAATATAATTATTGTTCTATTTACTATTTTCTTTTTAAAACGTTACTATTATTATTTGAAATGATTAGTTTGTTGACAGTGGCATATATCTGTCAGTTACATCCTTTTGAAATCTGAACTGTGTAACCATGAAGTTGTGTTTAAAGCGTAGGCTCCGAGATTAAAATTATAGATAGTTTTACAAATTTATCCATATAATAAATAGAAATCTTTAATTTTTATACAACATAAATCTCGAAAAAATAGGATATATAGATATTTTTCGAAAAAAAAAACTATTTTGAGCTTCCAGTAAAGTGGCATTTCCGGTTATCTGATTTACTTCAAAATCTAATGGCATCTTTCCGTATAAGAGTAAGGTAGAAATACAAGGTTTCAAAATTTTCTGAACGATAATATTTGAGTTAGAGCGTAAAGAGGATCCACACAGACATCATCGTGAATATGTTAAAATCGGATTTTAGGGACCTTAAAACGTCATTTACCAAAATCTCGATATGCGATTTTTAGCACGATCCCTATACCTCCCTTACCAAGGGTAGCGGGGGAGGAAAAAGGACAGTTACAAATGTATGAAGATATATATTTAAAAGAATCGTTAATCGTGATTTGTTTACAACGAGATGATTACAAAATTGCACTTTCTGTAGCATTTATATTTTGAAAAACACTGGGAGAAACACCAGATGGTGACGAACAATAACTTCTTAAGAATGTCTAAAGTATTCATTGCTTAATTTTGTTGGTACAATCACAGTATAGCGATTGACCGCTCACTTCTAACCAGTATCTTTTGAAACCTGTCATCTCTACGCGCATACCGCCCACTGGCGACGAGTGCGGGAAAATGAATTAAACGTGTAATTTTAAATAGTTGCGTAGAATTTGGAAAGTCTTTGATTGAACTTTATGCAATAAATAAATTAAAAAGTTAAAAATAACTATGATAAAAATATAAATTTTCATTTTATTTAAGATTTGAAATTTAGCGTGCGAACCATCTTGCGACTTTAACAGCTGGTATATTTGTCCTTCTAGAGCCATCCTACGGCAAGAGTGATAAATACGTGCGGCCACGCCTCCGAGCGCCCAAGGTTAAATTTTTTGGTAACTAAAATATCAGGGAGTGTGCATACTGGTTAAAAGCAAGTGAAGCGTTCGACCGCTATGCTGTGATATAACTATGAAAATGATGTCTTCAGCATCACTCTCTTCTTGTAGCATTGTATCAAGAAAATTTAATTAATTTATTTACATCTACAATATAAACGAAATAAAAATGCGCGCAATTTGTCGGTGGCGATGTAGCCCGACAGTAAATAAACTCATTGCGAAATAAAACTAATAGAGGATCAAATCTTTTCGAGCGTTATAACCGATACTATGCGCGCTATATGCGTTTTTTTTTATTATTTATTACTACTTGGGACTGGGGACCTCATAAAAAGAGCGTAGTAATACGGGATAGCGTTATAACGAAATTTACTGTACATGTTTGCGCTTAAATTACTCTGATATTTCGAGTAATTGCTGACACCTAATATACAACACAGGCGAGACCCCTTAGGCCCGTTTCACATGAACGCTGACGACTAGCATATACCGATCATCAGCGTTTGAGTTTCTTTTCGCATGGTTGTTGATGTGCAGTATTAAAATGAACTCGTGAAAAAATCTGATGTGACCAACACAGTACCTCCCGCCGTTTACCTGTGGAGTCTTGTTGCCGCGTGCCTGATGTCTGGTCGCGAATCTGGGGAAGCCGATTCGATCCCGAACAACGAATTTTAAAATAAAATTAACCCTTGTGCTAAACGCCCGCACAATACAAATATGTCATCATCATTACCGAAATGTATACAAATCAGATTAGCACACCCAGCAATGGATAATATGCCGTGATAATATATTTATTTATTTCTTTATTTAAATAAATACCTGCATATTTACTAATGCTAGAATTGATGTATATTTAGTTCCTTTCCATAAAACTATTGTTCTATTTACAATTTTCCTTTTAAAACGTTACTATTATTAATTTGAAATGATTATTTTTTTGACAGTGACATTTATCTGTCAGTTACATACATTTGAGCTGACCTATGTAACCATGGAGATGTGTTTAAAGCATAAGCTCCGAGATATAATTTTTATATTACTTTATAAAATTATCCATAAAATATATAGAAAAAGTATTAAAGCAAACCTGTAGAAAATGGAATAATCTTTAATTTTTATAATAACAAATTGCGAAAAAATTACATTTAAAGGTATTTTTTGAAGAAAAACTATCTTGAGCTTCAAGTAAACTGCCATTCCCGGTTATCCGATTGCCACCAAGATCTAATGGCTTCTTTTCATATTAATAAGGTAGAAATACATGGTTTCAAAACTTTCTGAATGATAGTATTTGAGTTAGAGCGTAAAGAGGATCCACACACATACATACACACAGACATCATCGTGAAAATGTTAAAATTGGAATGTAGGGACCTTAACACGTGGTCATTTACCAAAATCTCGATATGCGATTTTTAGCACGATCCCTATACCTCCCTTACCAAGGGTAGCGGGAGGTAAAAAATATTATACGATGTTGTCATTTATGCAACTTAAATAATAATTTGGAAAAAAAAACATGCGAATAAAAATCTTATTTTGAATGTATTCGTTAAATAGTCATAGATTATTAAAAGACTTTTTCGGACGATTCTCTACCTCCTCCTCGCTTATTAAAATTTCTATATTGACTTATTGTGCATCCCGTATATTGACTAATTTGAACTTGCAACAATGCTCGATTAATCCGTCAGCGCCGCAGACGCAGCTCTCATGTGTAAGCATACATAACATCAATGACCCATCCGCTCGCTGATGGTACGGCGAGGCCGACGGGCCATGCGTTCGTACACCCAGGCAGACGGCCACATAGTCAGTGACTATGTGGCTGATCGTCAGAGTCATGTAAATGTTTTCTCAGGGTAGTAAGATCTTACAGTTTGTTACATATCATGTACGAATGTATTTTGTGTACATGGTATTGTAACGTGCGCCACTGACTGAAGAGTATTCGGGCGCCGCTACTGCTGGAATATTCCTGAGCGATGACGTAATCTCGGCGACGGAATAACGCGCTGAGACGTGTTGATTACACCGATGACCTAAATCTATTGTGCTCGGTATCACTGTGGCGTCGGAGGGTTCCAGAAGGACGCTGGGCTGTATAAATGCCGTCCGAACGACAGCGGAGATATAGTCTGATATATAGAAGCAACGAGCAATGAAGTTGGTGATATAAATAAACATTCTACGAGTTGTTAACATAAATAAATATAATTATATAAATAAATATAGTAATATAAATATTGTTTAAATAAATAATCTTAGTGTTTAAGTATTTAATAATATTTCCCTGAGTTTTACACTTCACCCAAATAAATAAAAGTTACAATATGTAACAATCTGTAATATCTTACTACCTTGAAGAAGGTGCAAGTGTGCACCGAAAGGTCGGTGTTGTAAGAATAACAGCTGTTTGATTGAGATGTCGAGTTATTGTTAACAGCTAATATTAATGTTTCTACATTAATTTCTGGCTCTTGTTCTATACCTCTTGCAGGGTGATACCGGAGAAGACATCTTCGTTTATACAAATTGACACAATATTTAAATAAGTTTGAATTTTAAATAAATCTATACGTCACAAAACAATATTTCAACGCCGCCGCGCACTAAAATTGTGACTTGTAGAATTTTTTTACGAAATTGCAGCGCGACGATTATGACGCACGGCATAATGTAATAGTGCGCGCCCAGCCTAAACGTTAAATACTGTTCTCATTTATTTCATATTTTCTAATACTTTAACAATATAATTAACTACATTGTTTTCTTTTGTATAAAAAAAAAATGTTTTAACGAAGAATTTATTAACCCTTCAACTTTAGTCCACGCAACAGGGTCTCAGGGACAACGATAGTTAAAATTTCTTTCATTTCTGTAATCACAAGTATGAATTAAAAAAAATGTATTAATAATTTATAAAAAACTAAAACATAATTTACAGTTTATTTATAGTCCTTTAATAATTACTGGGGCTTATTGTTCGATAAGGCCATATACTACTTCATTTTTTTAACCGAATGGGCCCTCAGATCGGTGCGAGAGCTTGTGTGTCAATATTTAGTGCGTGTTCTGAGGGGTGGCCAGCACATAACCTCTCGGCGTATATTTTACCTGGCTGTATGCATAAAGCAAAGATTATTTTTAGAAATACAAATAATATATTCATATAAGTCTATGACGTATAAACTTCTTTATTATTCAATAAGAGCATGTCTCAACATAAAACAATTTTCACATACATATATTTACAAAATCTATAGGATATTTTACCATGAATTATGTACAATAAATTACAAAGTAGTTTACCATATATAAATTTTAGGTTGGTAACAGGGATTTTCAATTTGAATAACGTTCTTGTTTACTTTCTCTTCATATTCTTCTAGTAAAAACATTAATTTTGGGCGGTCTAAAATGTATATATCTGTATTGTGCATCTATTCTTACATATCTTCTTTAACATTTTATTTTTTCATACATGTTGTATTTAAATAACACATTAATTCCCTTTAATAAAGTGATGGATAGATTGCACTCCGATTATTCTTATAACGATGTGTAATTTTGTCAATATTTACAACTTACTTGAGAAGAATTTCCAGTGCAATGTTACTCTAGTCTACAGTGTTGGTGTACATTGTCCCACAATGTTTGAAACAAATTTAAGTTCTATAATCTATACTAGTCACCTCCATAATAGTCACAGATCAAGAATTAAGAGATTCTTCAAGTACATTTTTCTTTCATTACTCATTATTTCGATGAGATACAATTTTTCTGTATTTTACGTTGCAGAGTGGAGACCATCTTCACTTTCATCTTGTGTTTATAACATTTAAATATCGTCATCCTTCGAGCTGTATTCTCGCTTATATCTATTCTTTACATTTAGATTTTTTTATATATAAATTCATTCTATGAAGAAATTTTGTCCTACTCTGCTAATTTTTCGAGATGATTTCAATTCATTGTTGGCATTAACAGTATTTCTGAAGGGTATGTGTAATATATCTATAATTTTAAATATTTAGCTATTAATACAATAAGAAATAATATAACGTATGTACTTACCAGAAATAATCTTCAGTAATGTCTCCGGATTTCTGACACTGACATTTATCTGTCAGTTACAAACATTTTAAATTTTCAAGTATTTTCCATGGCATTCTTTCGGCTGTAAAATTTATTACCACACAATATTTTATATATTATATTTCTTCTATCTCTAAATCTATAGAATATATAATAAAATATTTAAATGTATCAGATAGAGAATTTAATTTTCTTTAATATTACCAAGAAAAAAATTCAAAAAATAATATTTAGAAGTTTTTTTTTCAAGAATATTCTACTTCCGGTTGTCCAATTGTTACCAAAACCTTTTCAGATCTTCCCATGAATATCCGATTGGGAAATACGTAGTTAAACAAATATAAAGTCTTATAGTTTTTGAGTAATCGTCCTTCCAACATCCCACGCACATACACACATACATACACACACACACACATACACATCCACACACACACAGACATCATCGTAAAAATGTTAAAATCGGATTGTAGGGACCTTAAAACGTGCTTATTCAATAAAATCTGGATATGCGATTTTTAGCATGAATCCAATACCTCTCTTAGCGAGAGGTAAAAGTGAGTATATTTGAATTTTCTCAATTTTTAACTTTACGTCGACGTAGACATTACATTTTTCGAAAAAAAAATCAATTATAAATTTATAATAGTATAAACAAAACTTTTCTTTATAAAACTATTTTTATAGATTCTGTTCCATTCAAAATAAATACAGGGTGAGTCTGGGAAGACGCCCTCCTTTAACTTTTTTATTATAAGTAATAGAGAAAAATGGCTTATATTAAAGTTTTATTATTTTAAATATACTATTTTATGGCAGATGTAGATATTTTTTATAAAGTCAGGTTTACAAGATACGACTATCAACTTTTATTTTTTAAAAAGCAATCTATAATTACTTTACTAAAAATATAAACTACTAATTTTTTTCTCTATTCATCGATGTTTTAGAATTTATTAATGTATTCGAGATAAATAAGATAATTGAGATATATGGAAATTTTTTATTCAAATATTATAGGTGGCTATGTGACAATAAATAAAATGTAACAATGTTAATATCAACAAAGTTTACATTTGTGTGTTATTTATTATTACTTACCTATTATTTACTTATTTATCTATTTATTTATTATTTATTTTCTCATAGCCAGAGCTAGAATAGTTGAATAAAAATTATTTCTCATATATTTCAATTAGCTTAGTTTACTCGAATTTTCAAACACATATTAATAAAAACTAATCATCGTTGAAAAGAAGAAAAAAAAATGGCGGTTTATATTTTAATAAAATAATTATAGGTTGCTATTTCAAAAATAAAAGTTGATAGTTGTATCTTGTAAATCTGACTTTTTAAAAAATATCGACATCTGCCATCAAATAGTACCTATATTTAAAATAATAAAACTATTATATAAGCCATTTTTTCTATTACTTTATTACTTATAATAAAAATCTGTAGTGGTCAGTACAATATACCTCTCGCCACTGCCGTTTTTGGTTACATATAAGTATAGGGCGCGAGCAGTCATGTGACTTTGTTGGCCTTGACAAGCAGACATGGGGGCCCGCGTCAGAATGACAATTAGTAATTATGTACATAGATGTCAAATGTCAGAATTTTTCATTCAAATTTCATGATTTTCTAAATTCACGTAGTTAATTTATCACCAGGAGTGTGAAATTTACTTGTTGAGGTAAATAAACCACATGGAATTGGAAAACCACTAAATTTAGAATGAAAAATTATGATATTTGACATCTATATTCATAATTACTAGCTATCATTCTGACACGGACCCCCATATCTGCTTGTCAAAGCCAACAAAGTGACATGATTGCTCGCGCCCTATTGTATTTAACATTTCTTGAATATCTACACTCTACACAAAAAATTCTACTTACATCTATTCTTTATATTTAGATTTTTTAATTATAAATTCATTTTATGAAGAAATATTGCCCTCTTCTAATTTTTCGAAATGTTTCCAATTCATTGTCGCGGTTGACTATTTTTGAAGGGTATATGTAATATATACCTATAATTTTAAATATTTAACTATTAATACAATAAGAAATAATATAATGTATGTACTTCCCAGAAAAAATCTTCAGTGATGTCTGGATTTTTCACACATTTATCTGTCAGTAAAACAATTTTATTTTTCAATTGGTTTCCATGATATTATTTGGGCTGTGAGATTTATTACAACATATTATTATATACCTTATATTTGTTTATTTCTTTTATAAAAGATAATAAAATATTTAAACATATCAGATAGAGAATTTACTCTTCTTTAATACAAGCAAGAACAATTTTTTTCAAAAAATAATATTTAAAAGATTTTTTTTAAGAATCTGCTACTTCCGGTTGTCCAATTATTACCAAAACCTTTTCAGCTCTTCCCAGTAATGTCCGATTGAGAAATACGTAGTTAAACAGATATTAAGTATTATAGTTTTTGAGAAATCGTCCTTCCAACAGACTCACATACACACACACACATACATCCACACGCACACACACACAAACACACATACACACACATACACACACACACACACACACAGACACACAGACATCGTAAAAATATTAAAATCGGATTATAGGGACCTTAAAATGTGCTTAATCATTAAAATCTGGATATGCGATTTTTAGCATGAATCGAAAACCTCTCTTAGCGTGAGGTAAAAAAGTTAAAGGGGCGGTCTTCCTAGACTCACCGCCATTTTGCCAATAAGAAAGTTGGGAAGTATTTCCGGTTAAACCAGAAATGTCACTTGCCACTGTTTTGAAAAAAATTAGGTATTCTATTCTTTAATCATTTTTGCAATGCATTTTAATAATAACGAATATATCTCAGATCAATACTACGAACTCCCCAAAGCGTGAGCAAATTCAACAATTTTTTAAAGTTTAACTTTATACAGAGTTCTTTGAAATTCTACATTTTACACATTTATTTTCGACAGACAATGATCCCTTCAATAATATTAGTTAATAAACATAGATTTACTATTTCATTGATTGATTTACGGTGTTATATCACAGGTAACAATTGTAATCATTCATTTAGTGGCGAATGTTTGCGCATGCGTTCATAGTGCTAATGCTAAACCAGCATGCTCGGACGCTCAAAAAATTACCTCCACTTCAATATGAAACTTTAACGCCAACAGTTCTATTCACGTTTTAAAAAGCATTTAAAAGTGACGTTAAGTTTTATGACATTGTTTTATATTTTTGTGAAAGACAAATACGTGATAGTTAATAGTTTTGTGCAATTTGGGATTAGAAAAAGATGAAGATCAATTTGATTGTTGTTGCTATTTTATGTAAGTTCTTATTTATGGTTTGTAGATTAGAAAATGACTTTAATCGTAGATTATAAATTACATATTAGAAATAATCGCTTTTAAAATAAATTAGGTAAAATTTGTGGTCCAAATTTTTTTAATGACGTTCGGGACACTTTTAAACGTTGAAATAGATAAGTATATTTTAAGTGTGCATAAAGAAGGTTTTTTTTATATAAGTGCATAACACATTATATAGAGACAATATTAACAACAAATATGAACTATTAAATGTATTATAAACGAAGGCCAAACGAATTAGACCTACTTTATAAGCAATTATATTTATTCACGGTATATCCATGCAAAATTCGTAGATTAATCTCCTTTGCATACTTAAAATACTTTGTAGATGAATATTATTGTTTTATTTTGGCGCCCTACAATTACCTATTTTTGTATTTGTGATCTCGAAATATATAGGTATGTAACTGTTTAAAATATCAAGTGAAACTGTTTTGAATGTGTATCTGTCTAAAATTTGGCACGCAATCTTCGAAGGTTATGTTGCATTCGAAGCTATTATCGTCAAATATAAATATCGTTTTTGAAATTCAACTGATCTGTAGAGAAATGTAATTAGAAACAGATATTGCCAAGCATGTGTGCTTTTAATTTACAAAAACGGATGTTATTTATTTATCTTGTCAATACATAAATTAAACTATTATTTGTTGATATTTGATTTGACAAGTGTTTTTAATTGATTTAATGGTCCATACAACTAAAAATAAATTAATGCATGGCCTGGCTTATTGCAATTTAATATAGTAATATAATATTTTCCTTTCACAGTGCTGACGTACGCATGTTCTGGTGTATGTACGAACATAAAGCTATAGTTATATTCCTTCAAATATGCATACTCGACTTACTAGATCAACAAAGGCACGCAAATAATATAAATGTTTGACCTACGAGTCACGAATTTATTTTTCCGGCATCTTAAATTGATTTTGACAAGTTAATCTTATTTCCTTTGTCATAAACTGAGAAAATGTAAATATGAATTAAAATTAACCTTTATGTGTGTCGCAAAGTATATTTAAACTTTGATCTAGTTTTGAAATAAGTATAATTTTATTATAAATGATAGTCATTCTTGCATGCAAGACGTTTCAGTTAGCTGAAAATCATTTTGTAACAAATAATAAATTTAACGTTCACATTTAGTACAGGATATAATAATGTGCAAAAACTTGGTTTTCCCTTTTGTACCGTAGTACTTTATTCCTTTCTCTATATCCTGTACTACAATTAAACAATTACAAGAGCAGGTATTATTAAAAAACGAACAAGTACTTTGGGATTTCCAAATCTGTATTATTATAAAATCATTTAGCTGTGAATCTGTAGGTACATATATGCGCATCATACTTGAACAAGTAAGTTTAATTTAACTTTGGAATAATATTCAACTGAAGCCAGGTCCACATTGAAACGAACATTGTTAGCTAACATTTTTTTTTTTAGCGAACAAATGTTCAGCAACATAGTGCGTGAACAATTTTTGGAAAGAATATTCATTAGCATATCATGTCCACACTACAATAACAAAACACGTTCGCCACAGTTTCAAAAAATGAAGAGAAGTTTTGCTTTTATTAGATCTGCAAACCGAAGGCGGCAGTGGCTTAAGTCTGGCTGGATTCTAAAATACCCACCCCCTTTATTTTTTTTTTGTTGCAATGTCTTCTTTTAGGTAAAATATAACAAAGCAACACAAAATTAGAGCGCGGAAGACTTTAGAATAGGCTATTCTAAAGGCTGTGAAAATTATGACTTCGTTTGCAAATTTTCAAAAAATACTTTAATGTAACGGTAACCTATCGCATAGAACTCATTTTGACGAAACTTTAATGGTTCCATACATTTTATAGGAAATTAACCCTATTTTTTTTTCAGAAAAAATCCCAAAATCAATGTGATTATTGATTTTCGCGCTTTAATTTTTATGAAATTTAGTGTTTTTAATAGTTTTTCAACTATATAATAACCATCAAAATAAAATTCTTGAGGGGTGGGTATTCTAGAATTTAGCCTCGACTTTAGCCTTAAGTATTTATGAGAATGTCACCATCATGTTTTCAATATTTAATAAATTTAATTGGATCTAAACTTCCTCGCCAGGACACTAAAAGATGCATACAAATAATTTTTATAATGTTGTATTTATCTCTAAAATAATCCATACACAATTGACAGAGATAAAACACTGCTGGTCAACTACTCGCTAATCTACCTTAATCAGTTGTTCATGTTACCAGTCTTTGTTTTGAATAACTTTAAAACAAATATGGTACTAAGATCCTTTTGAATTTAAATACTTAAATTATATTGAACCTTTTTCTATTATTCCAAAACCATAATTCGAAATTAAACACAAAATTTTCCTAAGAAAGTTAATAAAATATTTAATGTATATTGAAATTATCTTGGTCTCACCTTCCGATATTTTACTACGAGTATCATTTTTATCCTTGTTTTTATCACATCGTTGTTATGTATAATACATCAACAAAGTTCAAACAATGATAGTCTGAAACGGATGGAGGCCATAGATGCAAAGGCCGCAGACAAATGACATTAATATAAATACCGCCCGCTATTTTACACATAATTATACGAGCTAATAACCTGCTCACCAGGGGACCTCTGTATTAATAAAACCGTATCAAATTCATACTTGCGAATATATGTATGCCAAACGTTTCGCTGAGGTGCGAAATTTGGAATTTTGCCGATCTTTGCAACTATGTGACACTTTTGTGACAAGTTGTTAAAGTATTTTACCTGTACTTACAAAAATAAATATATTATTACAACCTTCTGGCTTTTATCTCATAATAAAGTATTTTAATGTGCCAGAAATATGCAATAATACCCAGGTATTTATGAATGAATACGTTTTAGGATCTCTAGAATATAATTTTACTATTTTTATGTGTCTATTCATATGTAAACGTCATATACGGGTACGTGTGTTACGATTTATTTTTTGCCAATGTAAATCTATTAAGCAACTCGAAAAAAAAATATTTCGATAAGATTTATCAGAAGCTCTAATAATTTATGAAGGATTATTTTTACGAGTATAAATATGTATCTACATAAAAAATAATAGCAATCTAATTATAGATTTGTATTTGCTTGTTTAGCCCAAAAAGTCGAACATTTTCTTTTTATTATAAATAGTGTTTTTATATCTATGTTACTCATATATACTAAGAAATACATACTAATAAATAAAAAAAATAGTTACTTTATACGTTAAATAAATAAATTCTCTTTTTTTTCTTACAACCCTTGAAGAGTTATTTAACTTTCTGCATTTGGCTCTATTACCTGTTTATTCTCGCTTGTAAAGTTTTCAGATTCAATCTGTTCCGTCAACAACCCATCTCTTTTCTGGTCAACCTTTTGATTTGTTGCTGCTGGTACCTATCCATTAAAAATCTATTTAGCAATTCTTTCCTCCTGCAATCTTGCGGTTTAATTCTTTTACTTTTCACAAATATTACTTGTCTGTACCTTCTATGTGTTGATAAATTTCGTAATTTCAGAACCGAAACTAATTCTCGGTTGCAATCGAATCACGGTTGTATTATACCATCAAGAGTAACCGGTTCCCGGTTTTAAAACCGAAACTGACTAAATCTTGATTTTGGAACTGGCAATATATGTACACCGATTCTGGAATCGATACTTTTTAGATCTTCGATTAATTCATATTACATTTACAGTTTATCCATTACTTTATTCTTTACCTCTACAGTTTTGCAGCAATGATGGTCATCATGTACGAGGCCTGTATAAAAAGAATTCGACCTTCGACTGGGAAAGAAATATTGCGTACCTGATGAGGTTGGGACCCTAATCCCCGTCAAAGTAGACCTCTTGCGCCTCCACTCATTTAGCCCACCGATCCTTCTACTGCTGGAAAACCCTCTGGAAGTCTTCTTTTGGAATGGACTGGAGCCCTGGAGCTCCGTCGTCGTGTTCCGCATTATCTCTTCTCTAACAGGATCCTTTCAGTGGCCTATTTAATTTCAGTAACAACTAGAAGTTGCTAGGAGCTATTTCTGGATAGGGAGCTAAGCGAACGACTAGAATTCCATTTTTTGCCAAGAAAGTCTGGATAAGATGCGATAAATGAGCTGGAGCATTGTCATGAAGCGACTGCCACTTTGTCGCCGTCTAGAGGTCTATAGTGTTTTGCGTCGAACTGTATCACGGGGACGGCGGAGAACGTCTTGATATAGTACTTTTTCGTCACTGTTTGTTCTTCCAGTGCGTATTTGTCATGCACAATTCCACGGCTAAAGAAGACAGTCAGCATCACCTTGATTTTTCTTTGCATCTGTCGCGTTTTTTTCGGTCTTGTGGACGAGGGATGTTTCAATTGCGATAACTGTACTTTTGCTTCCGGGTCGTACACGTACATCCATGATTCATCTCCAGTTATCACGGTGTTAAAAAAACTCAGGATCACCGTTGGCATTGTCCAGCATTTCGAGCGGATCGGAAATCCGACGAATACTTGGAGCAACACCTCACACAGCAGCTAATGTCGCACCCAATGGCGAAGTGAAATTCAGGGGCATGCGCATGAATGTGTCCCTCCCATTATGGAAAGTGGCGCTGCCCTACCGTCATTATTTTACGTGGAAAAATTGAAGGTCGGATTCTTTTTGACAAGCCTTGTATTGTTTCCTGAAAACATTACACAGCGTGTATACAAATTTTAAGAATCTTTCGTCCTAGAATTCTTTTATTTTCGGTCATCTATAAATTAATAAAATATACCTACATCTTTGTTTTCACAAAGATTACCCATTCCAAAAAATTAACATCACTCAACAAGATCTTTCACATAGGACAAAAGAAACAAAATACATAATATAGACTCTACAACCCGGTTCTGAAGATCAGTTTCACAACCCGTATTCAAAGATCGATTCCATTATCCGGTTCCAAAGACCAGGACCGAATATCCGGGTACCTGGTTACTTTTGGAATTGAGTACCGACTTCAGTTTTGTTTCGATTCTCCAATTATTTTCCCCTTGTATTGCTCCGAAAATCCTTCTTAGTAATAATTTTCTATATTCTTGGTTTATTTTTTTTTAAATTTTGCGAAAATATTACGTAAGGCCCTAAAAATAATTCCACAAGGTAAAATCCATAAAATATAATTTATATAGATTTATTTTCAAAACATTGTAGCTATATTTAAATTGACCATATGTGTTTTACGTAAAAAGCTTCATAATAGTTATTTATGTTTTAAGTGTTAAAAGTTACATTTTATTTTGTGAGATGGAAGTTTGGAACACGTATTTCATACACTATTTTTTCTACAAATACTATTTTTGTTATTTAAACTTGATTGACATGTCAAAAATGTCGATTTATTGTTCCATTCGTAATTACCAATGTAACTAATTTACTTTTAACACTAGTGTTAAATGTAACAATGATCTGTCACTTATTAACACTGGTGTCATAAAATGACATTTTTAACCCTAAAAAAGAAACATTAAAATGTCTACTTTTAATAATTTGTAGAAAAAAAATATTTCGTTACATTTTGAGTTCAAGTTCAAAAATTGCAACACGCGAATTTTTCTATTTATTTTGTTTTCTTTATTTACGATTTAGGTCATTGTCGGAAACTAGTTTAAGAATAGAATGAAATAAAATTTAACATATACATCAGAAAATTAAATCAATCTTAAAATAGAAAACTAACGTGAGTCATAAACTTCGAAATCTATTTTAAAGTTTAAAGATAAATTTTCAATGTGTGTATAGTAAAATGTTTATTTTTAGTTACGTAAAATGCTGTTAAATATTTTGAATCAAAGTGCAAGATTTTCTTTTACAAATTGATGTTAATGTATTCTGAAATAGCTATTTTCAGAAGTTTCAGCTAATAAATTAAACTTTGACAACATTTTCTGTCTAGTCTATAAAATGATAAATGGAATCAGGAAATGTTTTAGGGAGTGACTAAATTCCAGCTCATCATTTCCTTACGTAACAGAACTTTATATCGAACTATTTGATGATATAATTGTGTATAATAGTATAATCTTTTATGTCCAAGGTGCGGCTAGTTGCTGGTTGAATTCAAAAGTCACGATATAAATATTATTGCCAGATGTAATAATTTGTCTTCGAGTTTGGGAGGATCAAAAGATTCAAAAATGTTGGGGGATGGCCGTTTATTTTTGTTGATTATAAAGATTTATTTTAAGAGACACATTTTTTAAGTTATCATAGCTAAATATAAATTGCCGTGAAATGAGTTGACTCCATCTGTTCATATTATAAAATTGTTTTCCAAAAATATTTTCTTATTCATGCTTCACAAAATATTATTTTAATTTTTATTCTGAAAATTTTAATTTCGTAAAGATGAATCAATATATTTTTGACGATTATATGATTATATATTATAGGTAAGAGAGATATAGTAAAATCTTCAGATAAACTAAACTGTCTTCTTTTCATTTATCACCTTTTACCAAACTGGTAGATCAGAACTTTTCTCCAAGAATATATTCAAATCTCTTGTTTCAGAAGTAATTATTTTTAATATTTTCATAATACAAATATTTTAATAACTAGCGGTCGTTGAAAATGCAGTACCAAAAAATATTAGGAATAAATAAATGAGATTAAGTGTAGTATAAACGATTAAAATTTTACAACTCTGAACAATAAAGAACAAGAGAAAATTAAGAAGAGCTATGTTCTCCGCCTGCATTAATTACAGGTACTATACACCGAGGCATGGACTTAAGGTGGCGAATAACATTTTGCGGTATTTCATTCCACCATCTTTCAACTGCAGTCCACATTTCTTCCAGCGTTTGCACCGATGGTTGAGAACGCCTCACTGTGCTGATTAAAAAATATCAGTACTCCTCTCGCAACATGTGGTCTTGCATTGTTTTGCTGAAATACGACTGTCGGATTGAGTTGCATATGGGGAACAACTTCCGGTACTAGAATTTCACTAAAGTACCGCTGACCGTCTAGAATACCGGGAATGCGTATTAAGCGAGATTTCCAGTTATAAGATATTGCACCCCAGACCATAATTCCTTGTTTAGGCGCCGTATGACTCACACGAATGTGAGCCGCATTCCATCTTTCACCTCGACGTCGTCTAAGAAGTATCCAAAAATCATTTTCATATAAACAAAATCGCGATTCATCAGAAAAGATAATGTTATGCCATTCACGATTCCATAGTCGTCTTTCTCTGCAGCAGTCCAATCGCAAAGTCAATGGCGCGCGGTCCAAAAAAGTCTTAATAGTACCCGGCGTGTGTGCAGCCCAAATCCACTAAACGGTGACGAATATACAGATCCTGTCTGCCGTCTCTCTGCACCTGTCTCTACCCACTGTCTCCATATGTATGAAATTGTACTTACGTTACGACTTATACAAACCACTATATCACGCAGTGATAAACCACTCTCACGCATACCCCCGAAACGGCATCTATCAAAATCATTTATATGATCCAATGCACTGAATAACAATCAAATTCGAATTTAATTTGAAATATATTGCAAGAAATATTTAATAAATAAGTTTGTGCGATAATTAGGCTTCAAGGACTAAACTCATCGATTCCAAATTTTTATTCTTTTACATTACTAATAATAAGCAACTTGTATGCTGAATCTCATTTATTTATTCCTAATATTTTTTGGTGTTCCATTTTCAACGACCGGTAGTGTATTATCATCTAAAAAAAGACCTGTTATCAATTTTTTTTAAATATGTTTGACTCATGATGTACAATCATACGTATATGGGGCTATGTTTTTTCCCATAGCGTCACAATACAATCAAACTGATTGTTGCTGAAGTGGTGTACTTAAAACATTACTAATTCTTCTCCGTATACTTTCACAAAGATATTGTTGTCAGAATGAGTAACATTATATACAATTAGAGAAGAGTGAAGATACGATTATATATTGAACAACGAAAGTATTTAAAAAATAATTTGAAAAATTAAACATGTGATTCTATTGTTCTTTATGATCAAATTTGTGACGAGTCAAAATTCCTGTTTTCCAGGTCGTAAATATTTCTTCATAAATTTGTTTCAGTAGTTCATAAATTTATGACACTTTAAGATGAACATTAATACAAGAAAATGTCTTGGCAATGACATCTAATAATTTCATGCATATAATGTATCTCTCTAGTCAGTCTTTCTCAATCGAGCAAAATTTTTTGTTCAAAGTAACCCTTATTCTTTAATAATGAAAAAGGATTTGTGAAAAATTTAGTAACCACTGGGATTTGAACCCAGAACCCTTCCATTTCGAGTAGTAGAAAGAGCAAAGATTTGTGAAAAATTGATTTCAGTGGGATTCCATAGCTCAGGTGGTAAAGATATTAGAAAGGGAAGGCTCCTGGGTTTAAATTGAGGTTCAAATCCCGCTGGAGTTCATGAATTTTTCACAAATCCTTCTTCATTATTTATACTTAATTCGCACAATAACATACTTTTGTTACAGAAATTTTCAGCAAACTCTATTTTTATCAGCAGACAACAATTAAAAGTTATCAACTTTCTGACTGCAAGCACAATTTTTGCTTATTAAAAAAGTTTAAAATATTTTCAAAGTCATCACCATTATTGCGCTTTTCATTTATAGAATTTTAATTAACGTTTTAATATTGTGAAAACCGATGACCTAGTATCTTTTTGGGCGTGTTGTGGGTGTGTATGCAGTAACCTACATTCTCCTATGCACTACTTTAACAAATTGAAGTTCTATGAAGTTTCTTGCATCTATAAAAAGCATCACACTCACCCAAAATCTACGTCAAGAGTCAGAGTACTGTTCATTGATGACGTAAGTTCTTTATCTTGAGAACTTGAGATATACATTAGTGTCGAGTTAATGTACTTCGAAAAAAAATGATGGACTGCCGACCAAACACAAATTCAAATCAGATGTATTGCAGTCGTTAAAATTAGATTGATGAAAATATATATGTCTAACTAAAAATAATATCGAAGTTAACTGTCTTGTGATATTAATTTCAAGAAGGTCCGAAATAAAATACTCATGCCAACATATTTTTATTTTACATGAAGCGTGATTTATTGGATATAAGTAGTTATTTATTATAACGAAAAGTTTTGGCACAAATTTCAACAATTTGTTTTCTGTGATGTAAAATGCATTTACTTAAAGTTTTAATAATTACCTGTTTCATAAGCAACAAAATTATGAACTTAAATAAAGATGGGCGTATTGTTCCACAAGACGCAACTTTCTACGGACACCATTGGATTTTGGACATCGATTTCTCGGATATTCCTGTATATTCAGCGTTGAAGTTCGTCCTCATTTTGCGGTTTCCAACCTCCATCGTCAACTTTTCAAGATAAAAGAGTCCTTCTATGGAACGAGCCTGGAGAAGGTTACAGGATTGTCTTTTCGCGGTACATTAATGGTACATTAGTTAGCCAATTTTGAGTTTGTTTTGCATAGTGAGAGGACACAAGGTCTGGTCAGAAGATAAAATCATCCCAACATGTTCTTCTTCAATAAAATAAATCAATTTTTTTATATACCTTTGACTATCCAGGGCTTCATCTCACTCGACCTACAAATAAAGGCCAGGGCCCATATTCTTGAGCGTTCGTCATTTCGTTCGTATTCGCGTTCGTTTTCATGTTAGTAGTCACAGTAGTCTGTGTTTCAAAAACAATGTTGGAAATGTCATTGTCAGTGTCAACTGTATTGCAGCATTTATTCACATTATTTACAAGTTAAAAAAATATTTATTAATCGTTAATAAATATATGATAAAAGTGAACTCTTAACTTGTAAGGGATCTGAATAAATGTGACAATACAATTGACACTGACACTGATATATATAGTATTATTTTTGAAACACAGGCTACTATCACTACTAACATGAAAACGAAAGCGAATACGAATACGAATGTAATTACGAACTCTCAAGAATAAGGGCCCTGGGCCCTTATTCTTGAGCGTTCGTAATTATATTTGTATTCGTATTCGCTTTCGTTTTCATGTTAGTAGTAATAGTAGTCTGTGTTTCAATAATAATATTATATATGTCAGTGTCAGTGTCATTTGTATTGTCACATTTATTCAGATCACTTACTAGTTAAGAGTTCACTTTTATCATATATTTATTAATGATTAATAAATAATTTTTTTAACTTGTAAATGATGTGAATAAATGCTGCAATAAGTTAACACTGACAATGACATATCCAATATTGTTTTTGAATCACAAACTACTGTGACTACTAACATGAAAACGTACGCGAATACGAATACGAACAAAATGACGAACGCTCAAGAATACGGGCCCTGGATACACCCCTTGTGGAAATAACACACTATACCAACACATCTGCAAATTTGGCCTTTTGTTTATATATGGCATTATTAGGGACCTCTGCAATATTGTCAGTATAAAAACGATCATTTCCCTTAACTTCGGGGTTGCTCAGTGTGAAGTCCGAGAAATCTATATAACTGTCACCCAAAACCCAATACTAGGTGTCCGTAGAACACGCCCATCTTTATTTAATTTCATAATTTTGGTGCTTATGAAACAGTTAATTATTAAGTATTACAAAACTTTAAGTAAACGCATTTTTAGGACATACGTTAAAAGAAAAGCTTTATTGTAAATAAAGAAATAAATTGGTATAATATATTTTATCTTTTAATAGGTGCGGCGTTGAAGAATACTTCATAAATGTATTTATAATTAAGCATAATTACATCATGAAGAACGTTGTTTTATAAAATGCATAACAATAGTCACTTTTCTTAGATGTATATGAAATTGGCTTTTCTTCAACGTGAATTTGATTTTGAATTGCCCGTATTTCATCTGCAGTTTACTTTAAAATAAATTATAAAATTGGTCTTAGTTGTCACATTTTACGTTGTGCGAAGCAGAAATTAGTTCCTCGTCATTTATTTCATGACCGAGACAAAAGACGTAAAAGCAAATACGTGTAACGAAACGCATATTCCGATAACAATAATTAAGTATTACATATCAATACGAACAACAACAACTTTATTTGTCTTATTTTAAAATTAAAATGTATGTAGTTGTCTCTTCACAACAGTTATTGTTGCTGTTGAATGTTTTAGAGAAGGACTAAATATGGTGACGTCAGTATGGCCCTTTATAATTCTACCGGTATCAACCGCTATGGAATTTTGTCTACCTTTGTTTACCATGTTCGGGCCTAGCTCCAAATTTTTAATAATTCATATCTCGTAAACTATTGGGTTGATGCATAAGTTGTAGCGTTTTGGTTTAGGGCGAAAATGCCTTGGAAAACAATTTGCAGTGACGGATGTACGATTTTGCCGCTTGTAGGCTGATATATTTTGCCGCCTATTTCCACTTCCCCCAGAAGTAATTACATTTTTATAGCGAATTTGGTGCCCCTTGAGCTTCTTTCGAAGTATCGCCTTTGCAGACTCTCCTTTTGCCAATGCTTAGTTTCGCAGCTAACATAAATCTAAAATTGGATATAAAACTTAAGCAAATAGAAAATAAATAGATTAAATCTTTATTCAAATTAAAACAGGAAAGTAAGCTAAATTAGTACTTTAGTATTAACATACATATCTTTTAAAACTGTAAGAAATTAAAGAAGAATCTCTGGTAAATCATTGGTACTTAGAAATATACTTCATCTATATTTTTTTTATAGAAAATCTTTCAGTGTCTAATGAACTGATTTCAATATATTCGATTTAGTTGATATTTTACAAATTTGTTTGGTATCCCATTAGGCGGCTGTTTTTATTTAAGTAGGCGCCTCGGTGGTTTGGGAATTGGGAAATAGTGTCGTATTTCGATAAGTAAAAAACATTTCTGAAAAATTATTAATTCATCGACGCGTCGCCATATACATATGTTCGCAAATTTCTCGCTGTAGAAAATTTTCAGCCGACAATTTGCCACGGTTAAAAATTTGACGGCACGATTTTGTTTCGTTGAAAATCTTCGATTTCTTACGATGTTTTCGCAAGAAACATGGCCTATTCATCGCCTATTTAATTTAATATGCGGCGCAGTGGTTAGCAAATTAGTGTCATATTTCGATAGTTAGTAAACATTTCTGAGACAATTTGTTAGCCATTAATGTCAACGTTGTTTGAATTTTATATTATTGTTTAATTGTACAGTCTTTGAATTTGCAAATTTGAGTAAAAATTGTGTAAATTATTGAGAAAAGAAAATAGTGTGTCAAGTAGAACAAAATCTGTTGTGGCCAGCACAATACCTTCCGTCAATCCTGTATATTATGTATAAATTCCATAAATAAATTTTCTTGCAAAAGATTCTAAATTTCCAGTAAAATTATTTCATAAACATACTATGCAAATTGCACTTGACACTGACATCTCCTTCTTCTTTAGCTTTCCCCATTCGTTAGGGGTCGCTATTTTTTATTTTCTTCTTCCACTCATTTCTGTTTTACGTGTCGTTCTCATTCAGTTCCTTTTCTCTTAAGTCTTCCGCAATACAGTCCTTCTATCTTATCTTTGGTCTTCCTCTGTTTCCTCAACCTTCTATTACTAAGCTATTCATTCTCATCCAATATATATTCTTCATTTCTCCTCATGACAATTTCAAACCAATGTAATCATCTCGCTTGTACCTTTCTAGAAACTTGTAACACTAGAGTTATTTCCTTACCTATCTTTCCGTGTCTTCCCCAACATCTACTTCAACATCCTCATCTCTGCCACATTAATTTACTTTTTATTTATACTGACATCTGTCAATTTGAATTATATGAATATATTAATAGTTTCCATGTTTAGCATAGCTGGCTGATTTATAAAATTTAATTTCTATCAAATTCTTTAACTCTATATCTATTAAATATGAAGTATAAAATGCAATCAAATCGTATAGAGAATAATATAGTCTTTAAGTTATAATAACGTTAAATATCAAAAAATCAAATTTAACTGTTAAATCTTCAAATGAGACGGTTCACCAATTATAACCAAAATCTAATCAGTTGTTCTTCTGGATGTAAACTTGAGGAATACGAAAAAAATATAATTTTTGGAAACGTGGTATTGAAGTTATGTAATCCGAAACTTTCGTCACACAGACACACACATACATACATACAGACATCATCGTAAAACTGGTAAAATCGTATTATATGGACACTAAAACGTACTTATTCACAAAAAACTCATGATTGAATTTTTTGACCAAAGGCAATACCTTCCTCACCCAAAGGTGACGGAAGGTAAAAACTGAATTGACGGAAGGTAACGTGCTGGCCACATCAGATTTTTTGGATATGTATAGTGTATAGGATAGATTTTAAATAATACTTTTCTCCATGGCTTCGGATTGCAGGGGACACCAAACTTCAAACTTCTATTGCATATAGAGCAGTTGCATTAACGATTGAATTTAACAATGTAATTTTTTCAGACCGCGTTTATAAATAAATTTTTAATTCAATACAAATGTATACGAACTTCTGCATTAACCTGATACAAATAATTAATATATTTATAAAAAACTGGTATTTTATTATCTAGTATTCATATATGTATGTATTTAAAAATCATAATTTAGTCAACTACCTCAATTGCTAATTTTCATAACAAAAGTAATTTCGTTTAGTTACGTAATCAAGTTTTTAATGTCACTTGACTTGAGAATAAAGTAAATGTATAGTAAATTAGGACGAGGTAAGAAACAAAATAAATTTTGCACCAAAAAACTTTTAAATGAACAAAAACATTGCAAACCGCTTTCGCGTTGATTTCGATAGCATTGGAATGCGGTTATCTCTGTAACATTCTACTCTCCTGATACATGAAATTCACGAATATCTTACCCCTTTCTGGTGAGAATGCTAGGAATTTTCTCTGGATATCCTCTCTCGAAACATGTTTGCTTGATAAGTCCAGTGTTTAATTTCCGATAATTTTTGCATAAATTATCGTATGGCGGGATTTTCTTTACATGATAATGCACTCCATAGTTTTATGTTCTCCTGACACTTTTATACGTTGGCACACTCAACTTCTGTCAGTCATTTCCTGGTGATGGACATGAGAATGTCACTCTACCAAAGAGTAGGTGCCTAAAAGACCTCCTAGACCTAGACGAAATGGATCATTAACACCTGGAGGGCGGAAAATTTGAATTTATTCATGTAAGACGACAATATGCATATTTATATATTTACAGCTTGAGGGATAATTATTGTTTAAATTATTGTAAGTACATATATTCATAAGTGTAATTTATAAATATAATAATAATGTTTACAATTTGTTATTTCATGTTTCCTTGATTAGAAAAAGATGTAATTGTAATATGTTACATGGTATATGCTTCAAGATATCATGCTATCCTGTTACAAGAAGATATAGTGATTTGTGTTTTCCTATATATTACTGGCGAGATAAATATTTTTTACATAATAATATATGTACAATATATATTTGATGCCGGAAACTACAAATATCATCTAGTCGGCACGATGTAATTCAAGATATGATTGTAAAATATATTACAAATAATGATAATATAATAATTTCAATATTCACAATTCACTATGTATCGAAGTATAATTAGAAATAAATTTATAGTTCACAATTTTTAATTAAATATTTATCTCCCAGATAAAATTATAGAACAGTTGAAGAGTACAACGGTACTGGTACTGTAGTATTAAAAATATAAAAGTAAATTCCTGCTACTCCTGCAACCAAGGACTTGCTGCGTCTTCTGTTCCCCGGATACCTGCTGCAATTGTTTTCCAATAACACTAATCTCTTCTTGTTTTTAATAAGGTTTTTAACACCTCGTAATAATACACACACTTTTTCTGCATTTTACGGTTGAGTTTAATGGCTCCATTATCATCAATTTACAATGTTAACATATACCTCATATGATACCAACTACATATGTGAACGCTGCGCACATACGACCCTCGAAAACTCTTTGAGATCATGTTCTCCTAATACACATATGGTGCAGATTTCCAATAAATTCACGCATGACTGCACACATATCAAAAAACAAACAAAAATAAAAGTTTTCCTGCATATGGAAGAAAATTTTCGGATATGTTTTTTGTTATTTCACTTCAAAATGTAACAACAATAATTATAGAATAAATGCGTAATCTTCATAAAAATTGTAGTATAGTGTCTGTTAAATTGCTCACTCTTCAGGTACACTTTCTAAGACCGCTATGAGTGATCAATTTGAAGTCTTTTTGATTTGATACATTTTTTATTATTTCATTTTACAACCAAAGTACTGTATAAATTCATAACATGTTTTGAAATTTTATCTAATTCATAGTGAATATCATAGTACACACACTAAAACAGAGGTGAATGCCTTCTGAAAGTCTGGTTAGTCAAAAAATAACCAAAATTTTTAATAAACGTTACGATAGGTACATACTTTTATTTATTTTATAGTTTTCTCGTAGATAAGGTAGTAAAATCCGCTTTTTATGCAACGTCTTCGTTGACTCACTTATGTATTTGTTTTATTAATAGCTAGACATTTTATAAAAAGACGGTCAGCTTACATCCATATTGTCAAATTTATAATTACAATTAAAATTGACAGGTATATTAATTTATATTTTATTTTATAACGATTGTACGATATCGCAATACATACATTCGAACTATCGTTACTTTCTGTCTTTAATACTCTTATTCATTTTCTTTAGTCAATACATATTCCCACAATTTACATGTATCTTTTTCCTCTACGTAAAGCTCATTCTACTTTCCTGGTAGAGAAAAGCGGTAATTATGCATACTATGTGAACGGCACATATGAGAGACGTGCGGCCCATGTCATCGTCGAGTTGTTGAATCCGCTGCGCTTCTGTTTCCCGGATACAAGGGACAGTGTTGATCTGACCGCGCCAGGATGACAAATGACGGCAACATGGTTTAGTCCGCAGGATATGAAACTTAGTAACCAGATTTATAGCTCTGCAAATCTACAGCGAGAAAAAAATACTGGTTGCGGAAAAGCAGGGGAAATCTGTAGAAATTGTAAACTAAAATATAAAATATGTAAATTACAAGTATAGTTTATTAAAACTATCCTTTTCAGTTAATATTATGTGTATTTATAATAAATGAAATAATAGCTATTTATGTATCAAGGCACTGAAGTTCTACTTTTTATTACGAATGTGGAATTTATTTGCCCATGCCCTTAGGGTTGAGGAAAATAAACCATATGAGTGACAAAAAGGAGATGCATATTAAATTTTATTGAAATCGAAAACCTGTGAAAATGAAGAGGTTGTAGGTTATGTTTACGTAACTGTCAGTCTGACATTCAATGTTGCTAATATCGGACATAAAAGGTATCGTAAAGAAAACTCAAAATTATAGTGAAAATGATTAAGCAGAGGACTCACGTCATCGACCTGAAAAAGATCTTATAAAATGAAATAACTTGTGGAATTTATTGGGTGTTATTTATTTTTAAAAGAAGAAGAAAAAAAGTACTAGTATTAAGTAATGTATACATTAATAATATTTACAATTATTTCCAAGTCAATCGTTATTCCTTTTACGGAATATAAAATTATTTGAAATAATTGTAGTTTATTTTCGTACCATACGTTGGCACTACCTACTGAGAATGGTCATGTTGTGTCAAATAATTTTATATTCCGTAAAAGGAATAAGGATTGACTTAGAAATAATTGTAAATTAATTAATATATACGTTTCTTTAATACTAGTATATTTTTTCTTCTTTTTTAAAAAATAAATAACAAATAATTACTACAAGTTATATTTCTTTTTATAAGGTTTTTTTCGGGTTGATGACGTGAGTCCTCTGCCTAATCATTTCCACCATATTTGTTTTAAATCAAATTATTTAGTTCGTTCTTGCATATTTTTGTCATTTTACGTATAAATTTACTATTGTATACCTTGTCCAAAGATATTTCGTTATGGCCCTCTCAGCGGGTCTATTGTTAGGGATTTAAGCTTGATTTATAGGGGTGCAAGGACAGGTATATAAATTATCACAATTTTCAGCTGGTAAAACATCAGTATTGTCTTCTTCAAATGGTCGCCACATATTAAATACGTATATTGTTGACCTCAGTACGAAAGTTAATAGGTTTGTTCATAGAACATATTTCCAACGGTTGGAGTTTGAGTTTGAGTGCGCATGCGTGGTTTCAAACTGGTTGCAAATCAAACTGTTTGAATTCTTCTGTGAACAGCATTATGTCACTTAACTTTTTAAAATGAATAATAAATGTCTCTGCTTAATTTTGGTAGTAAATATATCGATATTATCGATAACTGTAGTGACACTTGTCAGTGAGTCAGTCTTTTATTATTTTATTACATTAATTTACAATGATTTACTTACCGTAAAATATTTATTTCACTAATTTATTTTATTTGTAAGTATATAACCAATCATTAAATGAAATCAAAACCTGTAATCAAAACAAATACAAATGTCTTGTCAAAACAGTGTAAGTGCGCATGCCTCAAATTTAAAATTTCCTCCCGAGTTGGAAATTATTCTGATCGTTGGCAACCGATCAGCAACCAGTCAGAAAGTTTCTATGAACATTGAACTAATAATTAGAGTTTGAAATTTGTGACTCTGCGAACGCTTTTATCTAACTGCGCATGCCTCTGACGGTTGCTGACGGTTTCAAACCGTTCTATGAACAAACCTAATTACTACTGATTTTAAATTTTTTAAAACTCATTTACATACCTACTCACTAGGTATGCCTTTGGTATCTTAGTTTCCCCAATATGTATTAATACCGGTCAAGGACGATTTTCTCATCTTATATTTCTAGTAATAGTGAAAGACTTAATTTAATTTTGCGAATTCATTATTATTTCAAGTAAATCTGAAATACTTAATGCGCACAGAGATTAGAGATTTCCGAATTTAAATATTTTGCAATCCTACCTTGAGCACCAACAGGTAGAATCTCTTGCTGTGTGCGGTTCACCTCAGACTTAGTAAGTTAAAGCCATAACGAAATATCTTTGGACAAGGTATACCTCGTACATATGCCCATATTATCGTACATGTATAATAATTATCACAATGTTGGCATTACTTGCATTTCCATGAAATCGTCGTATAATGGATAATTATAATGCCGATTTGAACTTTTCATGACGATTTTTATGTACTTTGGTGACGATTTCAAATATATGCTTTTTTGCTCTCCTGAAAAATGTGAAAAAAAGACAAATACCTCCTGCAGCACGGTATTAAAAGAAGAGGAAAATCTGCCAAATTCTACTAATCTAATTTTTGTAAAAAATGCACCTATGCCTTGTACCACGTATAATAATATAATTTATTAAATGTAAATACACACCTAATTTTTTACTAATGCAATTAATTTACCTCTCGCAAAGAGAGGTTTGGATTCAAGCTAAAAATCGTATATCCAACTTTTAGTGAATGAATAAATTGGCTTTAAAGTCCCTAGAATCCGATTATATCATATATACGATGATGTCCGTGTGTGTGCATTGTATATATAGGTAGGTATGTTTGTATGTGTGTGTAGAAGTACGGTTTCTCAAATACTATATGACTTGGGACATACGGATTCCTCAATCTAACGTTAATGGGAAGAGCTCATAAGGTTTTAGTTACATTTGGATAACCGGAAGTGGTAGTTTCTTAAAAAAAATCTTAATATTATTTTCATCTTCCGTCACCTTTAGGTACGGAAAGTATTGTCTTTGGTCAAAAAAACCCATAGTAAGTTTCTAATGAATAAGCACGTTTTGGGGTCCCTAGAATACGAATTTACTATTTTTACGATGATGTGTGAGCGTGTGGGCGTGTGTGTGTGTATGTGACGATCGTTTCAGATCGCATAACTTCAATACCACGATTCCAAAAATTATATTTTTTTCGTATTCCGCGAGTTTAGATCCATATGCAGACGTGATAAGATTTTGGTTATAATTAGTCCACCGGAAGTACCCTCATTTGCAACTTTTACCAGTTTTTCTTAAAAAAACGCAGTTAAATATAATTTATTGTTTTGAATAATATATAATTCTAAATAGGATTTAATTGCATTTTATTCTTCATAAAGTTTTCAAATTTCATAAATTAGCCACCTATACTAACCATGGAAACTGCTAATATATTCAGATAATTCAAATTGGCAGATGTCAGAGGAAGACACGGAAGGATAAAGAAAATGACTCGAGTGATAGAAGTTTCTAGAAAGACACAAGAGAAACGATTACTTGGTTTGAACATATCATGAGGAGAGATGAACAATATATTGGAAGAAGATAGAATAGCTTAGTAATAGAAGGTAGGAGAAACTGAAGAAGACCAAAGATAAGATGGAAGGACTGTATTGCGGAAGACTTGAGAGAAAATGAACTGAATGAAGACGACACGTAAAACAGAAATGAGTGGAAGAAAAAATAAAGAAAGCGACCCTAACGAATGAGAAAAGCTAAAGGAGAAGATGTCAGTGTCAAGTGCCATTTGCATAGTTTGTTTATGAAATAATTTTATTGGAAATATAAGATCTTTTGCAACAAAATTTATGTGTAGAATTTGTACATAATAAACAGGATTGACGGAAGGTAATGTGCTGGCCACATCTATTTTTTACCTTCCGTCATCTCTAGGTAAGGAAGGTATTGTCTTTGGTCAAAAAATTCGGTGGTGAGTTTTCATTGAATAATGTCTGTGTGTGTGCGTGTGTGTGTGTGCGTGTGTGTGCGTGTGTGTGTGTGACCGCGGTTTTGGCCGCGATATCTCCAATACTAGGATTCCAAAAATTACAATTCTTGCGTATTCCTCTTCCTTATAACCATATGCAGACTTGAATAGATTTTGGTTATAATTGGTCAAATTGACAGATGTCAGTATGAATAAAAAGTAAATGAACGAAAGAATAAGGGAAATAACTCTTAGTGTTAGAAGTTTCTAGAAAGATATAAGAGAGACGATTACATTGGTTTGAACATGTCATGAGGAGAGACGAATATATTGGACGAAGAATGAATAGCTTAATAATAGAAGGTGGAAGAAACATAGGAAGACCAAATATAAGATGAAAGGGCTGTATTGCGGAAGACTTGAGAGAAAAGGAACTGAATGAGGACCCCCTAACGAATGGTAAAAACTAAAGAAGAAGAAGCAGTCAGTGTCAAGTGCAATTTACATAGTTTGTTTATGAAATAATTTTACGGGAAATATAGGATCTTTTGCAAGAAAAATTATGTATAGGGCGCGTGCAGTGACGTGACTTTGCTGACTTTGGCAAGCAGGTATGCATATGGGGACCCGTGTCAAAATGACAGCTATTAATTACGTCGATAACTGACAAATGTCATAATTTTTCATTCAAAATTTCATGTGGTTTATTTGTTATCAGGAGTGTGGAATTCAGTTGCCGAGAAAAGGAATCATAAAATACCAAGAAAAGAAATTTTGAAAGAAAAATTATGACATTTGTCAGTTATGGACATAATTAATAGCTGTCGTTCTGATACGGCCCCCCATATCTGCTTGCCTAGGTCAGAAAGTCACGTGACTGCTCGTGCCCTATACATAAATTTTCTTGCACAATATCCTATATTTCCAGTAAAATTATTTTATAAACAAACTGAAATATTATTATACATTTAATGTTATTATAAATATTAAAGAATATTCTATTATCTATACGAATTGATTGCATTTTATATTTCATATTCAATGGATGTAGCGTTAAAGAATTATAAAGAAATTATATTTTATAAATCAGCCAGCTATGTTATAATCATGGAAACAGCTACTATATTAAGAAAATTCTAACCGAAAAGAAAATAAATGTAGTAGAGATGAAGATGTTGAGGTAGATGTGAGATAGATGTTGGGGAAGACACGAAAAGATATGGTAAGGAATGAATGAATAAGGGAAATAACTCGAGTATTAGAAGTTTCTAGAAATATACAAGAGAGACGCTTACATTGAAGAGATAAAGAATATATTGGAGGAAGAATGAATAGCTTAGTAATAGAAGGTGAAAGAAACAGAGGAAGACCAAAGATAAGATGGAAGGACTGTATTGCGGAAGACGAGAGAAAAGCAACCGAATGAGGACGACCCGCAAAACAGAAATGAAGAGATAAAGAATATATTGGAAGAAGAATGAATAGCTTAGTAATAGAAAGTGAAAGAAACAGAGGAAGACCAAAGATAAGATGGAAGGACTGTATTTCGGAAGACTTGAGAGAAAAGCAACCGAATGAGGACGACCCGCAAAACAGAAATAAATGGAAGAAAAAAAATAAAAAATAGCGACCCCTAACGAATGGGAAAAGCTAAAGAAGAAGAAGATGTCAGTGTCAAGTGCCATTTGCATAGTTTGTTTATGAAATAATATTTCTGAAAATTTAGAATCTTTTGCAAGAAAAATTATGTATGGAATTTATACATTATATACAGGATTAACGGAAGGTATTGTGCTGGCCACAAAAGATTTTTTTAATATCATTTCAAACTTAGTTTCATACATTTACTCGTATGTATAGCAGGTAGTAGGAAATAATTATTATGCATGCCTGCATGCATGTATCTCCCTTCATATGCGGGCTATCCGTATCTAATCTCTGTTACCCCTGACTATTCTACTACCCTGTTACCCAAATCTCTCCGAAAGCTCAATCGCCCACGCATCCTCGGGTGTTTGGGGTTAATCCGTATCGATCGGAGCTTATAACAACCCTTGTGTGGCACGGGAAAGCTTAAAGCTTTCTATTTAAACTCCCGCTCTACATGTGCGCTGGATAGCCGAAAGATTTTCTGCCTGAAAGCTCTGAAACTTTCACTGCTTTCCACTCAACGCGGGAAATTTCAACGAGACAAAAATTCAGGTGATTTTTCCTTATACTATACTGTATCAAAGTCCAAATATATTTTAAGTAAAAATCAACTATCATTGCGGTGTCAATTTCTTTCATAAAGAAAGTTTTATTATCCCTATGAAAATGACAGGTAAGCGGAATACAAACCTTTTGAAAGGAAAATAACAATCTACGATGTATGGACTAATTAATAGGGGCGAATCAGAAATTATAAAAAATATAATTGTTTTGATAATGTGTACTAAAAGGATATCATATAAATAGCCTAGTAGGAAATATAAAAGTCAAATTTATATTATCTTGTAATTAAAAATCCAAATTAAAAGTAACACACGTTTAAAATAGTAGCCATGTAAAATTCTGATTATGACGTATCCGGCCCTGATTACTTTTCAAGGTGGACGCTAGATGGGTTTACTTTATATCGCTACCATCTTTCTAATACCACGTATCCACAGATCTCAATTTTTAGGGAAAATGAGATTTTTATGTTTTCGGGTGCAGTTCTGCGCATCCCATCTGTTAGTTCTAATACCAAGTATCTGAAAAAATTGTAACAAATTGTATTTTGGAAAATTACAAAACACGTATCTGACAACTTAATAATAATACGTATCTCAGGTATTATATCTTAATGTTATTTAGAAATTTGTTATTAAATAGCATATTTTATTCAAATTTTATTATTCAAAACCATAATTGCATATCCTAATAAATTATTATTTTGTGAAAAATAAACAGTTTTTACTTCTCGCTAAGAGAGGTATTGGATTCATGCTAAAAATCGCATATCCAGATTTTAGTGAATAAGCACGTTTTAAGGTCCCTACAATCCGATTTTAACATTTTTACGATGATGTCTGTGTGTGTGTGTATGTGTGTGTGTATGTGTGTGTGTGTGTGTGTGTGTATGTGTGTAGAATGTTGGAAGGACGATTACTCAAAAACTATAAGACTTTATATTTGTTTAACTACGTATTTCCCAATCGGACATTCATGGGAAGATCTGAAAAGGTTTTGGTAACAATTGGATAACCGGAAGTAGAAGATTCTTGAAAAAAAATCTTCTTAATATTATTTTATCAATTTTTTTCTTGGTAATATTAAAGAAAATTAAATTCTCTATCTGATACATTTAAATATTTTATTATATATTCTATAGATTTAGAGATAAAAGAAATATAATATATAAAATAATCCGTTGTAATAAATTTTACAGCCGAAAGAATGCCATGGAAAATAGTTGAGAATTTAAATTGTTTGTAACTGACAGATAAATGTCAGTGTCAGAAATCCGGAGATATTACTGAAGACTTTTTCTGGGAAGTACATAAATTATATTATTTCTTAATGTATCAATAGTTAAATATTTAATATTATAGGTATATTACACATACCCTTCATATATGCTGTTACTTCCGACAATGAATTGGAAACATCTTGAAAAATTAGAAGAGTAGAATGAATTTAAATTTTAAAAATCTAAATATATGGAATAAATATAAATAGAATTTTTGGTGTAGAGTGTAGGTATACAAGAAATGTTAAATACATTAGGGCGCGAGCAGTCATGTGACTTTGTTGGCCTTGACAAGCAGATATGGAGGCCCATGTCAGAATGATAGGTAGTAATTATGTATATAGATGTCATATATCATAATTTCTCATTTTAAATTTAGTGATTTTCTAATTCAATGTGGTTTATTTTCCTCGACAAGTAAATTCCACACTCTTGGTGACAAATTAACTACGTGAATTTAGAAAATCTTGAAATTTTTAATGAAAAATTCTGATATTTATGTACATAATTACTAATTATCATTCTGAACCGGGCCCCCACATCTGCTTGTCAAGGCCAACAATGTAACATGACTGTTCGCGCCCGATACTTATGTAACCAAAAAGAGGAAGTGGCGAGAGGTATTGTGCTGGCCACAACAGATTTTTTATGTAGTAATAAGACACTGTAGTGTGTAGTTATTAGTCTAGTTTGTTCTAATACATTATTCCTAAAACATGATGATAGCCGAAAATACTGGCTTTGTTTCAAAAAAATATAAAAATACTGGTCCAACTATTATGAATTTGGGATTGTGTATGTATTTGAAATTTCTATTTTCAAAGTACATGAAAACAAAACATATATTATTTTAGTAAAAAATTCAAGCGTTCTATCTCATATAGTTCCTTGGAAGTTAGACGTAAATATGGAGTAGCGTACAAATTTTCAGCTTTCAGGCAGATGGCACATTCTGAAATTCTGTTGCGCATTTGCCGCCCTTTGCAACGATTTCCAATAGTGGTGTTCGTGCTTCTGCAGTCCCTGTTTCCCTATTCATTTTCGATATTTTCAACACAACGAACCGATTATGTTTACCGATAAAATTCGACGTGTGCCTTTGGCTGTCTCCACAGTGAAGTTTTTGGCAATGATTTCCGATAATTTGCCTTTTCTCCTAAGCTCGAAGTGCTTAATTGTCACGGGGGCAGTGAGCATTGAGCATTGAGCAAGCTTTGCAGTGACAACGATTTTCGATGCGAACTGGGTCCGTCTGTTGTACCAGGTCGCGGTGGTTGATAAAATGGTGGCCAGGGCCGGATTGATCAGTAACTGAACCATGTACAAAAGCAAAATTGAAAATTAAAATTATATACAGAATGATCACGCGAGAATGAACCAGCAATTATCTCCGTTATTAAGCAAGATTGTGATTATCTTCAAATAAGAAAATTTACTATAGGCAATATGGGCAATAAGATGTCATATGTCAACTTTGAAATTTCAAATGGAAGATACTATATTTTTTTTATATTTTTGAAAAATACACAAAATTTGCTTTACAATGATAGTAAACAAGTAGGACGTTGTATTATTGAAAAGTAAAATGGCGGACGTTTGTAATATCCCACAAAATAAGTCAAGAAAGCATGGAATTTTGTTTTATTGTATTTGTTGCGTAGGTGACGTCATACAAATAAATGTATCTCAAAAAATATATCTATGAACAAAAAACAATAAAATCTCACTCACTTGATTTTTTTATACAATATAATCATATTTCAAACGTCCACCATTTTATTTTTTAATAATACAACGTATTACTAATTTACTACCATTGTAAAGGAAATTTTATGTACTTTTCAAAAATATAAAAAATATAGTATATTCCATTTGAAATTACAAAGTTGGTATCACATACTCCGGAACCGGAAGTAACAGAACGCTTCTTGATACGACATCTTATTTCCCATATTGTTTATAGTAAATTTGTTTATTTGAAGATAACTGCTATCTCGCTTAATAACGGAGATAATTGCTGTTTCATTTTCGCGTGATTACCCTGTATACCGAGTCTACCTTTTCCCGGAAATACAACGGTACAATTTTCATATGACTGTAATTTCTGCCTTATTTATTGTAGAACAAAATGTTTAGAATTGAAAACTGCATCTTATAAAGTTAAAAAAAAATTACATGTGTTTCGTTCGCAAGAGAAAGAGATACGAGGCAGGTCTAAAAAGAATCCGACCTGAAAAAAAAATTGCCTATCTAACTGGGTAGGGATCCCAATCCCCTTCACACATTTAGCCCACCGATCCTTCCACTACTGAAAACACCGCCGGAAGTCTTTTGGAATGGTCCTCAGCTCCGTCGTCGCGTTCCGCATTATCTCTTCTCTACTCTCAAAACGGGATCTTTGAGTGGCCTCTTTAATTTCGGAAACAACTAGAAGTCACAAGGAGCCATGTCTGGAGAATAGGAAGTTTGACCAACTGGAATTCCATTTTTCGCCAAATCTGAATAAGATGCAATGAATGAGCTGGAGCATTGACACGATGCAACTGCCAGTTTTTCGCCGTCCAGGGACAGTGGAGGACTTCTTAATAGTATTCTTTCGTCATTGTTTGTGCTTCCGGTGCGTATTTGTGATGCACAATTCCACAGCTATCAAAGACGACAGTCAGCATCACCTTGATTTTGCTTCTTTCCTGTTCCGCTTTTTTCGGCCTTGGGGACGATGGATGCTTCCATTGCGATGACTGCTTTTGGCATCGTCTCCAAACACTTTGCGAATCTTACAAATTGTTTCGCTTTGAGAGTCATCAAGCTTTCAAGATTTTGACAAAACTTGATTTCGAGTGAATCGGAAATCAAACGAATACTTGGAACACCACCTTACACAGCAGCTATTAAGCAGTGAATGATGCACCCGATGACAAAGTGAAAATTCAGGCATGTGCATGAAGGTGTCGCGCTCCACTGTGGAAAGTTGAAGGTCGGATTCTTTTTACACGGGCCTCGTAAAAGAAAATGTAATTTTTGGCTATTTATAGACTGTTATGAGAAATAGAACAAAAATGTTAAACAATCTCAAGCCGGCGCTGGATAAAATGGTGGGTAAATGACAGTTAGGTTATGTTTCCCTGGTAGAAAGAACGGCTCTTTCTACCACACCCACTATTTTTTTGTTTGTTTTATAAACAACTGTTATATTATTTCAAATTTACTAATTAAAAATACAGTTCACAGCTTGTACATTCATTCAAATCACCACGAAATATTAAAATGTATTTATTACAAATTTTAAAAAATATTTTTCAGAAATATATTTCTAATAAATCAATGCCAACATTTGAAAGACAAGGACAAACATATATCTAAACAATTTCTAATGTTAGAATATGGGTGAAACACACATATGAAATCTCCTTGGTAACGTGTATTCCTGATACCTTGTTGACGTCATTTTCTAACCTTGAGGACCCTTGTTTACTCCTTTGCATCCGGTGCATTGCCCTGAAAACACAGTCAATAACCCAACAAGCACAGGCAACACAAGCGATCAATGTTTGGTATTTCACAGACCAGCACTTGACTTGAGATTTTCAACTTGTTCTGTTATCCTGGTGCCTTGTAAGAGGGTTGTGCTTTTTAACATATGGCCACAGGACTAATCGGGATAATAACCATATTTTTTGATAAGAAATATCAAATTACATTATCTTGTGGGAAACTGACACTAATTTGATTACAAAATAAAATAACTTTTTATTGTATACAATTTTCAAATATCAAAAAAATTACTCCTGAGGTGCTTTAAACAGCTTTGACGGAGTTTGAGGTTACGCCTGATGTACATATATATTTTTTTATATAACATGATATATTGAGTTTTTTAAATAGTTTCAATATTCTATTTATAATATCTGATTTATTTTATTAAGATCAAACCAATATTGCATGACAATAATAATTATAATCTTAAAAATAATTATAAAACTTTCATTAATTATTTATGTAAATAAAGTTTTATACCAATTTTTAAATAATTTAAATTAAATCAAATGTAAAATATTAAATCGTGCCAATTTTGTTGTAGCTTTGTGAATTGTGATGATCTGTTTACTAAGGCCTTTTGCACTGTAAGAATCCTTAAAGTCATGCTCTCCTATTCGAAAACTGACGTCAGTAAAACACCCACGCATCTAACCCGTTCATTTTTACCTCTAAGTGCATTCTTAATGTACTTAATCCCACAATTATCTTCTGAAGAACATGTTTATGTCTCGTGTTTGTCATTCTACTTTATTAAACAATTATTTATGCCATCATGAGTTGATTTCTCTTTGTCCTTCTGTTATCCTGGTCGCCTGCTGACGTCATGCTGACGAAATGTGGACGTTGATGGTTGAGTATATTGATCATCCATCTTGCGCCTCACGCATTCTTCTAGATGCGAAGGATAATTAGAATTATCTTAAAATATGCTTGATAATTTTATAGCAAATACGTGTATATTTTATCATAAATATTTCATTTTTAAGGAGAAATAATAATAATAATAATGATTTCAACAAATCAAAAAAAAAACTGTACGACGAGGACGAGGGTGACTAAAATTTCCTCTATCTATCCATGAAACAAAAGACGAGAAATTGTAATGTTTTGTTGCCAAATTTTGCAGTACGGAAAGGGGAAAATCTCTATCCAAAAAAAAATATTTTTAGACAAACAAGTACACTGGCTTGCAAAAAAAATCGCGTACACCTGTTTTTTGCTGTATTGAGTCGGTCTCGATTGTTAAGTTGTCAGTGTCATTAGTTTCAATTAAAATGCCAAAATTATCAGAAAACGAGAAAGTTGTAATACTTTCTAAGTTAGAAGAGGGGTGGACAATCAGATCAATAGCAGAACATTAAGATTAAAAAAAGTACTGGACGCTGATGGAGCGATGATAAATTACTAATGTTACTTCGTCCATAATTTGTTTCAGTCATAATATTTACTTATTTATAATCCATTTAAAATAAATACTTGGTTGTTTTTTTTTAATTTTTCTAGCATATATATTTGTAATTTAGTAGTAACTTAGCACAATGAAGAACTTGCTCCACGATACCTAAAATAATGACACGACAGTGACAACGGTGACAACTACATTGACAGTTGATATTAACCTATTTTTAAAAAAATCGTATTTACATAGGTAAAAAATCTGTTGTGGCCAGCACAATACCTCTCGCCACTTCCTTTTTTTGGTTACATACGTATAGGGCGCGAACAGTCATGTTACATTGTTGGCCTTGACAAGCAAATGTGGGGGCCCGTTTCAGAATGATAATTAGTAATTATGTACATAAATGTCAGAATTTTTCATTAAAAATTTTAAAAAATTATTAATTCACGTAGTTAATTTGTCACCAGGAGTGTGGAATTTACTTGTCGAGAAAAATAAACCACATGGAATTGGAAAATCACTAAATTTAGAATGAGAAATTATGATATATGACATCTATATACATAATTACTAGCTATCATTCTGACATGGGACCCCATATCTGCTTATTAAGGCCAACAAAGTCATATGACTGCTCGCGCCCTAATGTATTTAACATTTCTTGTATACCTACACTCTACACCAAAAATTCTACTTACATCTATTCCATATATTTAGATTTTTTAAATTTAAATTCATTCTATGAAGAAATTATATAATATATGTACTTTCCAGAAAAAGTCTTCAGTAATGTTTCCGGATTTCTGACACTGACATTTATCTGTCAGTTACAAATAATTTAAATTTTCAACTATTTTCCATGGCATTCTTTCGGCTGTAAAATTTATTATAACAGATTATTTTATATATTATATTTCTTTTATCTCTAAATCTATAGAATATATAATAAAATATTTAAATGTATTAGATAGAGAATTTAATTTTCTTTAATATTACCAAGAAAAATTTTCAGAAAATAATATTTAGAAGTATCGTAGATAGGTTTGGTGAAAAAGAAGAACTCTGAAGATTTATAAAATATGTTTTATTTTATTTTATAAAATGGTTGCTTTGCGGCTATCGATTTCGTCGATTAGACATCTTCAGGCCTACAGCTGAAATGACATATATATATATATAAAAAATGTAACATGTGTATAAAATGAAGCATGTATAAATTGTACTTGAGAATTTTTTCAAAAAATTTAATAACAGTGAAAATTAAAAAATGAATATAGAATTAAAACGTAGCATTGAAATATTTTACATTCTAGGATTGTAAAGATTTTTAAAGATTTTTTGAGATTTGATCAATTTTTAGGTTAAGTGAACGTGACAATCATAAATTGTAATTAGTTTAAATAATTGTAGAAAAAACAACAAAAACAAATAAGAATATAACTCACCGTCAGGAAGTATTATTTAGATGAACTAGACATCGTCAAATATTGTTAAACTTTTTTAAATTTAAAGTAAAAGATTAATAAAAATTTTTACGTGTTCATTGAGCTAGAGAGATGGGACACATGAAGATTTTGTGGGTTGCCGGAAGTATGGTTAGAAATTTAGGAAATTGTTATATTTGTTTAGTTATAAAGTTTCAAATGGCGGTAAATTTTTGAAAATATGTGGTTCTGGGAAATGTACATCTTCGTTGAGTAGATTGTGATTATTTTTCAAATGTTTTAGAATTTCGTATTTTTCTAATAGAATAAGATTTTGTATTTTAGTTTCTGTATGCAGGAGACTAATGTTTTCTACTGTGATTTTATGGTTTGTATTTAATAAGTGCGTACCCATTGCAGAAGGGGGGTTGTTTTTGAGATGCTCATTGAATCTAGTTTTAATATTTCTTCTGGTAAGGCCAATGTATGAGTTATTACAGTTGTTGCAATCTATATATTAAAACTAGATTCAATGAGCATCTCAAAAACAACCCCCCTTCTGCAATGGGTACGCACTTATTAAATACAAACCATAAAATCACAGTAGAAAACATTAGTCTCCTGCATACAGAAACTAAAATACAAAATCTTATTCTATTAGAAAAATACGAAATTCTAAAACATTTGAAAAATAATCACAATCTACTCAACGAAGATGTACATTTCCCAGAACCACATATTTTCAAAAATTTACCGCCATTTGAAACTTTATAACTAAACAAATATAACAATTTCCTAAATTTCTAACCATACTTCCGGCAACCCACAAAATCTTCATGTGTCCCATCTCTCTAGCTCAATGAACACGTAAAAATTTTTATTAATCTTTTACTTTAAATTTAAAAAAGTTTAACAATATTTGACGATGTCTAGTTCATCTAAATAATACTTCCTGACGGTGAGTTATATTCTTATTTGTTTTTGTTGTTTTTTCTACAATTATTTAAACTAATTACAATTTATGATTGTCACGTTCACTTAACCTAAAAATTGATCAAATCTCAAAAAATCTTTAAAAATCTTTACAATCCTAGAATGTAAAATATTTCAATGCTACGTTTTAATTCTATATTCATTTTTTAATTTTCACTGTTATTAAATTTTTTGAAAAAATTCTCAAGTACAATTTATACATGCTTCATTTTATACACATGTTACATTTTTATATATATATATATATATGTCATTTCAGCTGTAGGCCTGAAGATGTCTAATCGACGAAATCGATAGCCGCAAAGCAACCATTTTATAAAATAAAATAAAACATATTTTATAAATCTTCAGAGTTCTTCTTTTTCACCAAACCTATCTACGATATTAATATGAATTCTGACCTGGAGTCTTTCATCAACAAAATATTTAGAAGATTTTTTTTTCAAGAATCTTCTACTTCCGGTTGTCCAATTGTTACCAAAACCTTTTCAGATCTTCCCATGAATGTCCGATTGGGAAATACGTAGTTAAACAAATTTAAAGTCTTATAGTTTTTGAGTAATCGTCCTTCCAACATCCCACACACACACACACACACACACACACACACACACACACACACACACACACACACACACACACACACACACACACACACACACACACACACACACACACACACACACACACACACACACACACACACACACACACACACACACACACACACACACACACACACACACACACACACACACACACACACACACACACACACACACACACACACACACACACACACACACACACACACACACACACACACACACACACACACACACACACACACACACACACACACACACACACACACACACACACACACACACACACACACACACACACACACACACACACACACACACACACACACACACACACACACACACACACACACACACACACACACACACACACACACACACACACACACACACACACACACACACACACACACACACACACACACACACACACACACACACACACACACACACACACACACACACACACACACACACACACACACACACACACACACACACACACACACACACACACACACACACACACACACACACACACACACACACACACACACACACACACACACACACACACACACACACACACACACACACACACACACACACACACACACACACACACACACACACACACACACACACACACACACACACACACACACACACACACACACACACACACACACACACACACACACACACACACACACACACACACACACACACACACACACACACACACACACACACACACACACACACACACACACACACACACACACACACACACACACACACACACACACACACACACACACACACACACACACACACACACACACACACACACACACACACACACACACACACACACACACACACACACACACACACACACACACACACACACACACACACACACACACACACACACACACACACACACACACACACACACACACACACACACACACACACACACACACACACACACACACACACACACACACACACACACACACACACACACACACACACACACACACACACACACACACACACACACACACACACACACACACACACACACACACACACACACACACACACACACACACACACACACACACACACACACACACACACACACACACACACACACACACACACACACACACACACACACACACACACACACACACACACACACACACACACACACACACACACACACACACACACACACACACACACACACACACACACACACACACACACACACACACACACACACACACACACACACACACACACACACACACACACACACACACACACACACACACACACACACACACACACACACACACACACACACACACACACACACACACACACACACACACACACACACACACACACACACACACACACACACACACACACACACACACACACACACACACACACACACACACACACACACACACACACACACACACACACACACACACACACACACACACACACACACACACACACACACACACACACACACACACACACACACACACACACACACACACACACACACACACACACACACACACACACACACACACACACACACACACACACACACACACACACACACACACACACACACACACACACACACACACACACACACACACATCGTAAAAATGTTAAAATCGGATTGTAGGGACCTTAAATCGTGCTTAATCATTAAAATCTGGATATGCAATTTTTAGCATGAATCCAATACCTCTCTTAAGGTATGGTTTCCTAGACGCGACAAGCCGCGGCAGCTGGTCGCCGCGACTTTACTCTGATCGCTAGTCGCAGAGCATTAACTGTTTTCCGCGACAGCTGCAGTTCGAAATGAAGCGAATTATTTTACAAAATAATTACATTTTACAAATGTAAATTTCAATTTATAGCAGCATTAAGTTTTTTATATTATTTCATTTACAATTACCTAATTTTTCTATTTTCTCTGCAATCCCCATCCATATTTCGTCTTTATATCTTATTTATTTATACTTATCATTGATCCTATCATACAAAACATTATTTTCTCGGACTTCTTCAACTAATTTCCCACCATCTGCGGCTGAAAATGTTGATTTCGCCATCCTGCCTGTCGCCGGCGACTGTCGCGGAGTACCCCTTCCTTCAGTCATTCGTTTGTCGCCGCGGCAGACGATTTGCCGCGCAGTCGCGGTCGCGCCGAGGAAACCACTTCTTACAATTTGCCTATACGCAGAGGTGTCCCGCGACTAGTCGCCGCGGCTTGTCGTGTCTAGGAAACTGTATCTTTGCGAGAGGTAAAAATGGTAAAAACTCGGTTACTTGATTTTTAAGGTGTACGCGATTTTTTTTTCAAGCCAGTGTACTTCATCATTGATGAATAAATTGTGACACAGTAATGAAAAAATCTGATGTGGCCAACACAATACCTCCCGTTTAATATAATTTTTATTCATGTAAATACTTAAAATTAAATTTAAATACCGGGTTCGATCCCGACCGACGCCAAATATTTCGAATTTTAAATGGCACAAAAATGACCCCTGTGGTGCACTCTCCACAACAATAAGTGCTCGTGAGGTGACACCTGTTAAACGCCCGCACGGTACAAATATGTCATGTTACCGAAATCTGTGTACAAAACAGATTGGCAGACCCAGCAATGAATATGCTGTGATGATATATTTATTTTATATACAATGAACAATGGGTGATATAAACAAACAGTCGACAAGAAGTGAACATAAATAAATGTAATTAGTGACATAAATAGTAGTGTTAATTGTTTAAATAAATAATCATAGTGTTTACGTGTCATAATATTCTGTCTATAAATTAGTGTTAATATTTGTTTATCATAGTGTTAGTTAAATTTATTATCTTTTAATATTTATTTATCGTTTAATAAACGTATTATTTTAATTAATAATATTTGTCTGAGTTTTACACTTCACCCATATAAATAAAACGTTACAGTACGTACGTGCTCGGGTCTACTTCGGATCGTTCTGGAGTGTTCGTGTACAGCTATATTGCTAAGCGATATGCCATCTTGTGATTAAATAATGAACTACACGTGAACTTGTTATTAATGTGTGTAATATTTAAAAAAATGTTATATACAACGTACCTACAAATACGTATTTGAGTACCTAAATCGACTTACGGGTGGCGTTCAAAATCCGTTAGATAGGTGTTTAAAATGTGAAATTAAAATATTTGCTTCCCATTCAAACTGAAAAACTTTGTACACATGTTCGTGAATTGCTATTTTAATATAACCAATTTTATCTGATTATATTAAATAAATGTGAAGGAAAAAAATAAAGAAATTCAGTAGATTTGAACCCGTCACCCTTAAAAAGAAGTACAGGCTTTACCACCGTGCTACGAAACCACTATTGACATTGACATAGTCTCTTTTACAGAGGATAACAATTTTTACATTAAATTTGCTATATCGTTTTTTAATTTTATTTAATTATTCCATATTAATTTTGGACAATTAATTATTATTATTATTGCTGCTTACATAAGTGCACATTGTCATGTGAGAAAGACAATAAAATTATGTTGCCAAGCGCCTCCAATATACTTTGAGAATGTCAAAATGTTTTTGTAGTACAAGAAACATTATGTAATCAATTACTTAGAAAGATTTTCGTATGCTTTTCTTCAGTTTTTTTAGTAATAGTATGTAAGTTTACAATTAAATATATTTTATTTCCTATGTTTTTCAATACTTGTTAAACACCTCGAAAACCTATTAACCAATGATTGTACACCACCGGTACTGTACAACTAGTACGTCACTATCACATCATAAGATCAAATTTTAACTCGGGTTTTCACAGGTACTCTTAGGTATACCTGTTCTTTAAGAAAAAAAATTAAAATATGAGAGAATACCCTATTCACCAGAAAATGGACTTCAATTTAGGCAGCATATAGCAAATAAATTATTTTTGCGATTGTAATTGTAAACCAATAAAACAATAGCAACCCTTAAACTAGAAAATTTACAAAAAATCAACAATTAAATTTCTAAAAAAATGGTAGTAATTACAATTGCAATAATAATAATAATAATAAATTTGTCAAAACTATTGCACTATAATAATGAACAATAAAATTTATTTATTTGAGAATAATAATAAAACTACAATATAATAAAAGCAACTAGAATACAGAATAGAATAAAGAATAAGAAAGAAAAGCTTGATAAGTTTAATAAAATAAAACAAAAGTTTTTAACTGTAGGAAGTTGTAGAAACCCGAAACTTGGACATTCACTTAAAACAAATTGTATTTGACAATTTTATATTTTGTAATTTCCAAAAATAAAATTCATTAAATACAAAGTAGTTAACAAATAAAATGAATGAACAAACAAAATGAACTCCCATTAAAATATTAACTATTAGTGTAATCAACTTCCATTGCATCATTTTCTCAATTTATCCCGGAATTTAATCTTTGCCATATTGTCAATTTCTAAACCAAGAGTATCAATTCATTTTCCGAAAGCAGAACCAAATCATAGTCGCTAAGAGGAATCAAATTTTTCTTAAAAGGGGTCGTAGTTAGTTTTTTATTCAACGATAGACACAATGAAACTGATTCCCTCAAACCAGGGTATAATGTAAACATGTTTACATAAGCGTTAATCATCAATATCTTTCGAATGGGCAGGTTTAGGCAAGATCTAAATGCGGTTTATAAAAGCTTAAGTCTATAAAATGAGATTCAGTAGTTTTTTAAGAGTTTTTAAGCGATTTTGGTAATTACAAAATAACATTTTTTGATAATTAACAAAATGTTTATTTTAGACACTTTTTTAGGTCATTTTTGATTTATTAGGTGTGAATGTAAGACCATCATGACATTAGATTTGTAAGAAAAATAAACGTATAATGACTTTTTTTAAATATCTGTTAATAATTTAGTTCTTCGATTTTAATGTATTATTATTGGGGAATAATGTTAAAAATTACTTAGTTTAGTGGGAAAACGTTGTTAGTTTGTGAACAGCACAATTAAATTTGAAATTTCAAACGTTTAATTTTCACAACAATGTCCAAGTTTGCTATAGGGTAGTCCCACTGTGCGCCGATACGATACGCAACAAAATTAATTATTCGACATCCTAAAATAATAAAAAAAGGAACGATACGAGTTCTACTTGCGACACTTAATTCAGCTGTGAGGTAATCCTACAACCTTAAAATTTAATCAGTATCGAGCTAAAGAGAAAAATTATTAGACAAAAAATATAAAATATAGAATATCTCCACAATAAAAAATAAAAAAAAACCTTAAATTTTTGGCCAACGAAAAGGAAATAAGAGATTAAAGTAAATACAAATACGTTTCATATGGTCACGAAAGCATATGTGCCCAAAAAAAAATATTGCACGGCAATTTAGAAAAAAATATCTCAAATTTACTTACCAAGAAAACAATTTGTAATGAAGTATTAATTATTCTTCTTTCAGTTTTCCTTACATCCGGCATCAATGCACAGACGGAAAAACCTCCCCCTGAACCAGGATCAATCCGGAAAGCATGTTCCAAACGCGGTTACATTCCTCAACCGCCCAACAGAGTTGATACAACAATGCGCCTTCGTCAACTCCGTGATCATATGAAGAGAGAAAACACTGTTGAAGGACAGACCATCCAAGCATATATCATCACATCAGATGATGAACACCAGGTAAGGATCCTACTTTAATTCCTTTTATTTATCTCTCAATAAAGTAACACATCTTTTAGAGCGAACAAGTGTCCCAATACGATCGAAGAAGACAATACATCTCCGGTTTTAGTGGAAGCGCCGGTGATGCAATTGTAACATACAACAAATCAGCTTTGTGGACAGATGGTCGTTATCATTTACAAGCTGATGATGAACTAAATTGTCAATGGTTACTTATGAAACATGGTCGCCCTGGGACTCCTTCCGAAGCGGAATGGTTGAAAATGAATCTAGAACCTGGTTCTAGAGTCGGAGCTGACGCTAGAATGATTTCTAATTCAGCCTGGGAAAATTTAAAGAATGAATTGGAAATAAATAGTATTTACCTGGTTGAAGTTAGGAAGAATTTAGTTGATTTAATTTGGAATAAAGAAAGTTTACCTCCTGCCAATAAACTTATTTATGTTTGGGAGCTTGAATATGCTGGTATGTAAATTTACCATTAACATAGCTTAATAGTGTAACGATTTTAGGTGAAGTATAAAAATCCCAGAAATATTAATAATTAAAATAAAAGTTTATTAAGCGATAAATAAATAAGAATTAATAATAGAGATAATGAAAACTATGAATAAAAAATTAGTCAAAATGGATTCAGGGATGATCAAAATGGATATTTCCGCTGAAATCTGAAAACCGAAATTTTTCGCGATTACAATACTTCCTTTACTTACGTACAAGGAAGTATAATAAAGAAAAGAAATAACCCTCCGCCAATCCTGTGTATTATGTATAAATTCCATACATAAATTTTCTTGCAAAAGATTCTAAATTTCCAGTAAAATTATTTCATAAACAAACTATGCAAATTGCACTTGACACTGACATCTTCTTCTTTAGCTTTTCCCATTCGTTAGGGGTCGCTATTTTTTATTTTCTTCTTCCACTCATTTCTGTTTTGCGTGTCGTTCTCATTCAGTTCCTTTTCTCTCAAGTCTTCCGCAATACAGTCCTTCCATCTTATCTTTGGTCGTCCTCTGTTTCTTCAACCTTCTATTACTAAGCTATTCATTTTTCTTCCAATATATTCTTCATCTCTCCTCATGACATATGACATGTTCAAACCAATGTAATCATCTCTCTTGTATCTTTCTAGACACTTGTAACACTAGAGTTATTTCCCTTATTCTTTCATTTCTTACCGTATCTTTCCTTGTCTTTCCCAACATCTACTTCAACATCCTCATCTCTGCCACATTCACTTACTTTTCATTGATACTGACATCTGTCAATTTGAATTATCTGAATAAATTAACAGTTTCCATGGTTAGCATAGCTGGCTGATTTATGAAATTTAATATTTTTATAATTCTTTAATTCTATATCTATTGAATAATCGTATAGAGAATAATATATTCTTTAAGTTATAATAACGTTAAATGTCATTCAATCATATTTAACTGTTAAAATCTTCAAATGAGGCTATTTCCGGTTAACCAATTATAACCAAAATCTAATCACTTCTTCTTCTGGATGTAAACATGAGGTATACGAAAAAAATATAATTTTTGGAATCGTGGTAATGAAGTTATGCGATCTGAAACTTTCGTCACACACAGACACGCACACAGAAACACATACATACATACATACAAGCATCATCGTAAAAATGGTAAAATCGTATTATAGGGTCCCTAAAACATGCTAAATTCACTAAAATCTCATCATTGAATTTTTTGACCAAATACAATACCTTCTTTACCTAAAGGTGACGGAAAGTAAAAAAGTTTAAACACTATTAAAGACTTTTTAAACACTAAGATTATTTATTTAAACAATATTCATTTCACTATAGTTATATCACTACCTATTTATTTCACTATACTTATTTCACCATTCGTCGTTGTAGACTAACTTGTATACTAGACTATACTAAGCTGGACTGTACTGCACTGACTGACTGAACTAGACTGAAGACTGAAATTGCCATGGAGGTAAGAATAATATGGAGACAGCATAAACTTCAACTATGGGGAAGGGGAATATATCCACGCTATAACGCTGTTGCAAGAATTTTTGTATGCCTTCTACGTACTAAATTAAAAAATATATATTCTTTAAATAGACCATTTCAGACATTCAAAGCGTATGCGCCAAATGTTAGACTGCAACAAAATATTAATACCGTTTGCCGTATACGTACCCATCCTTGTGTATATGACAGTTCCTGACTTTCAGTTTTTTTTTTTTTTTTAATAAAAATCAAATTTGTTATTGTCTTCATATATATTTTTTATTTCATGAAATTTATATCTTAATAATAATTACAGAAAAATTAAATAAAATACAGCATAGTTTAAGTACCTATCTAATGTCTTTTGTATTATTTTAAACATGTTATGGCTTAAATTTCTTTTTTAAAAAAAGCTCTTTGAAATTCTATTTAAATCGAGCTCATTTTAAATTTTTGTATGACAATTAAGTATAGCGACGTGATTTAACTTGTCTTGTGTCATTATCGAATGTGAAACTAAAATGAAAATTGTCGATTTAGTGAGCATCTATCGAATAAGTTCCAATTGAAATTTGACCAATGATGCAAATGCCATGATTGAAATATCAAAACAAAAGCGCTTCAAAATTGTATAATGGAAGAGGGGCCAAACATAGTTTCTCCCTTTCTATATTTTGTCAGGGGGTAACGCCCCCTTCCCCCCCCAACCACCATAGTCGGCGCCTGCGCCTATGCTATGAATCATGTGCTGCATGTAATTTAACGTCACAGGAGTGGGGGATTGTTTTTCAAGACTATTTCTGGCACCAATCTTTTTATTTAACTATTTACGAAAATAACCAGAAATTATTATTATAAAAATATGCATAAACTTTCATTTAAAATATTTTTTTAAAAATGTGAAATCAGCTCAGGCTCATTATTTTTTCAAAAAATACAGGCAAAGTATCATTAGACTACACAAATATATAAGTTCTCGACTAAATTCTTATTCGTATAAAAGTACGATCGTAGAAAAAATAATTTATTTATGTTAAAAGGCAAAACATGGCAAGACAAAGTAACAGAAGTACGTGAAGAACTACAAGGATTCGAAGTGGATGCAATGGTTGTCACTGCTCTTGACGAAATAGCTTGGTTACTAAATATTCGAGGGAGAGATATTCCAAAAAGCCCTTTTGTTACTAGTTACGTTATTCTCAGCATGGACGAAATTCATTTATACGTAGATTTAAAAAAAGTTACCGAACCTGTAGAAAATCATCTTCGAACAAAACCTGGGGGCCATTCTTTAGCCGTTGTGTAAGTAATTAATTTTTCATTATTCTTCCAATACAATTTTATGTTTCCAGAATTCATCCATATGAGCACATATGGACCGACCTTCCCACAAAATCCCAACAATGGAAAAAGGTACTTCTTCCGTCAAGTTGGGTGTACAGCCCAGGAGTAAGCCGAGCGATTTATAACCGAGTATCTTTGGAAAAACGAGTATCGAAACCTTCGCCTATCATGTTATTAAAAGCTGAAAAGAACGACAAAGAAATAGAGGGAATGGAAAAGGCTTCAATTCGCGATTCTGCAGCATTGATTGAGTTTTTAGCCATTTTGGAAGAAGAAGTATGTATGAATACAATTTTGTGGTATTAAGATATGATTTTTTGTGAAATAGATTGCAGATGGGGAATATTGGGACGAAATGAAAGTTGTTAAAATTGTTGATGTGTATAGAGCTAAACAAGATAAAAGTACGGGTAGTAGTTTTGAAACTATAGCCGCATATGGACCAAATGGAGCCAAACCTCATTACGAAACCAGCATTTCCACTAATGTTCAAATAAATAGCTCCAGCACACTTGTATTAGACTCTGGAGGACAGTATTTCGGTAATGTACTTTTTATTTTATTAATTAAAGTCAATTTAGTGGGGTTATTATAATTTTGTTGTATGTTCTTATTTAATTTTTACGCAGAAAGTGCCAGTGTGTAAAGGAGGGACAAGCCCCTTGTTGCTATCTCTCTCCCCCTGTTTAGTTACTATAGGAATCTAGTATAGTTTGGTTCACGAAAGATGACAATTCAAGGTTATTTATTAACCCTATGGTGTAATATTACTTACAGATAACTTCACTGCATTTCGTATACATAGACGTGCAACATGAAATATTTATGGATACATTTTAACTGAAAAAAATAAGTGTAATTTATTAGAAAATTATGTTTCTTTTTAAATAATACGAGTACCTTTCTCAAAGATTTATGCGCTTCACCTGTGTTTTTGCAAAACACAAAAACATAGACTTGACAAAAACCATAGAATAATAATTTGATTTAAATGTCAACGTCACTGGGTAAATATTAGCATAGAGGGCAGTGTAGTAGATAATTAGATATCTGTTACTCTACGACATACGTCATTAATATTTGTAACGTGTTAGAAAGTAATGTCAACATAAACGTATATCTGTCACACAACATAAACTGGATAGACATACGTCAAGTAATCTTTCTCTTTCTAACATGAAATGTTGCTAAGGTGCGTACTACTGTATTAAATGTTGTATATTCTTTCCTCGAACAAGTGACCTTGAATTGTCATCTTTCGTGAACCAAAGTATATCATTGCGCATTCCAGTACTATACAGTAGAGTCCCTAGATTACTAAAAAGTACCGCGATTTTCCGCCATTTTGGCTCCGAATTTGAGCGCCAATACAATGAAAAATAGGTTTATCCTCATTAAATTGTAAAATTTTAACGTAAAATATTTATTAATTATGTTTTATAATTACAAAATGCATTTTTTTTAATTATTGACTTTACCGAACAATAAATACAAAAACAAACTAACCTCACAATTAACTGACAGGTCCGACAAAACAGTTCTTCTTGTAAAGTTACACCAAATTTATTTTCTTTTTGTTTCACATAGTATTCTAAATAGTTGAAAATCCTTTTCAGATCTATTCCTACAACATGTTATACAGCAAGAAGGCATTTTAAAATACAAATGACAAGACCCACCATTTTGGCTCCAGATTAGTAATACACAGGTCTAATGAATCACGCTACTTTAATAAACTATGGACTTTCAGGTGAGTCTGGGAAGACGTCCCCCCTCTTTAACTTTTTCATTATAAGTAATAAAAAAAATAACTCTTATAAAAGTTTTATTATTTTAAATATACTATTTGATGGCAGATGTCGATATTTTTTTATAAAATCAGGTTTACAAGATACGACTATCAACTTTTATTTTTTTAATAGCAATCTATAATTATGTTATTAAAATAAAATATAAACCGCCATATTTTTCTCTTTTCAACGATGTATTTAAAAATGTTCAAGAAAAATAAGATAATTGAGAAATAATATGGGAAATACTTTTTATTCAAATATTATAGGTGGCTATATTAAAATAAACAAAATATCACAATGTTAAACAGTTAAATGAATATCAATAAATTATACATTTGTTTGTTAATTATTTATTATTACTTATTTATTTGTTTATTTATTTATTTATTTTCACATAACCACGTAGAATATTTGAATAAAAATTGTTTCTCATATATTTCAATTATCTTATTTTTCTCGAACTTTTTCAAATGCATTGATAAAAACTAATCGTTGAAAAGACAAAAAAAATGGCGTTTTATATTTTAGTAAATTATAGGTTGCTATTTAAAAAATAAATAGATGTATCTTACAAACCTGACTATAATAATGCATGTATCTGCGATCAAATAGTATATTTAAAATAATATAACTTTTATGAGCCATTTTTTTCTAATATAATAAAAAAGTGACCGGCGGGGGGGGCATCTACCCAGACTCACCTGTATATTGCGTTCAGTGGTCAGTGCAAAAGTCTAAACTGTGGTTCTGTATTATTATATACTATACTATATTATACTCCTTTAAGTAACTGTTTATTTACTAAAGAATTAAAAATAATCAAATTTTGACGTTTCAAGCTGTCAAGTATGTCTTGCACCTCTTGGCTCTTGCACGAACCATAAAACTAATTCATAAATTTTATGTGTGTAAAACGGGATAGTTCCGAAGCAACAATGTCACTTATTTTGAATTTTAACTGCCTGAAAATATTATTTTCAGGCAGTAAAACACATGAAATTAAAAATAATAACTTTTTTGCAGTTCAAAATCAAAATTAGTTAAAATATTGGTTTTGTCAAAATGGCAAGCGCACAAAAATCAACTGATTCCAAGCACTTCAAGGTCGCTCGAGTCACGTGTCTGCTCGCGCCTTATAGAGTTTAGTTGCTTACATTTTTTTAAGTCTACAATAAAAGCAAGTGTTATAGAGTTTCAGTTTTTCACTCGTTTGCATTAAAAAATGCACTTTTTTCACGCTTTTATTTTAATAGATACTTACAAAATTGACGTCACACGCAAGAAAGATGATAGAGCATCTCAATAGAAACAAACTCCTTAACGTTGTCTTTTGCAATCAGTTAGGTACAGTGTGTCGAAAAAAAACCTAACTCGGAGTAAGCTGTGAACAAGGAAACGTATGTCAATTTAAAAATATTTAATTAAATGTCAGTTTGACACGAGATATTGTCAAAAATGTTATCAAAAGAAATCAAAGATTTTCTTTTTGAATCTTATTTTAGAAATGGAAATAAATAGTGGTGAGATCCGGATCCGGATAGTTTCGGTTTCGGATTAAAAAATATTCGGATATCCGGATAATTGAATGTTGAACTTTCCCAATCTCAGATTCAAATCTCAGTATCGGATTTTGGATCCGGATCTGAGTATCGGATCTTGAATACAGATCCGAATATCGAATCTTGGAAACGGATTGGAGTATCGGATTTTAGATTTGAATGAGTATGAGTATCGGATTTTACATATGGAATTTTAGTATCCGGATCGGTTCTCGGATTCGAATATTCTCAGCACTGAACCTTACATTCAAATATTAGCATCGAGTCTCATCAAAAACACATAATAAATTAATGAAATTAAGTGTTACTTTTATATGTGTAATAACACAAATTTGAATTTTTTATTCACAATTTACTAAATAGGACTCTGTGAAAGTATAAATTCCTTTTTTCTTTACATTTGCACAAACTACCTGGCTATCTTAGAGGGGTATTATAAAAAGTATTACTGATTGTTTACTAGTGTTTACAGACCGTTGTAAAGATAAACAGCTCCACTTTAACGGATTGAAGGTTGAATTTGAACTCAAAAATGCAGATATTAGCCTTCTCATTCAAAATGATCCAAAATTTGGATCCGGATCCGTAAACAAAACATCGAATCCGGATCCAAGTCCAGATCTGGATCCGTAAACAAAATATAAAATCGGGATCCAAGTCCAGATCCGGAACCGTAAACAAAATATCAAATCCGGATCCGGATTCAAGTTCAGATCCGGATCCAAGTACAGATCCGAAACCGTAAACAAAATATCAAATCCGGATCCGGATTCAAGTTCAGATCCGGATTCAAGTTCAGATCCGGATCCAAGTCCAGATCCGGATCCAAATTCGAATTAAATTTTCGGATATCCGCTTCAATATCCGGGTTCTCGGATCAAAGTTTTGTTGGATCCTCACAGCACTAGAAATAAATTGGAAAACGACGAATGACTTTATACTGTATCCTTCTTTATTATCTTTTCTCTTTAAAATTACATTTCAATTTCGACAACTTGACTTTTTATTGAACACACTTACTATCCTTGAATGACTGACAGTTCTTTGTTTGTATTGCCGTGACCTTAGCTACCATTACTTCTCAGCAGTGCCCTAGAGGTGCTATGTGCAAATGTAAATTGAACTTGTGCGTCTGTTAAAAAAGTGCACTTTTTTTAACGGTCGTAAAAAAATTTTTAATTTTCCCAACACATTTAGTAATACCCGGGAGAACATAAATGAAGTTGTTGAAAATTGCAGTAGGATATAAAATAAAATTCTATTTCCAGATGGTACAACAGACGTAACAAGAACGCTACACTATGGATTACCTACTGAAGAGCAGAGATTTGCTTACACTAAAGTTTTGATGGGAGCAATTGACTTATCAACTTTAATATTTCCTTCGAATTTAAAAATATCTGAAGTAGATGTTGTTGCAAGAGCACCTTTGTGGCAAGCAGGCATGGATTACATGCATGGAACGGGACATGGAGTAGGCGCATTTTTAGCTGTTCATGAATGTAAGTCTGAAATAATAATTAACTCTACATTCATATAATATATTTTATAAAATTGTCAATTATATTTTTTCAGCACCAATTAGTGTATCATATACAGCAACTAAAGAAGGACAAACTTTTAAAGTAGGGAACTTTTTCTCGAACGGTAAGTGTTAAAAATTATGTATAGTTTACAACATAAAAATAACATAAAATTATAGAACCTGGTTACTACCAAGAAGGCGATTTCGGTATTAGATTAGAAAATATATTAGAAGTTGTTCACAAATATAAAGTTACAAAACATTATTCCGGAGAAATATTCTTAGGTTTTAAAGATATTACTCTAGTTCCCTATGAACCAAAATTGATTAACTATAATATGCTTACAGTATACCATGTAAGTAACATAATTATAAATATTGTGAAATATATAGATTGTAATAAAAATGATTGTAGAGACAATGGTTGAACGATTACAATACTAGAATAAGATCTCTAGTAGGAGCAGAAATAAAAAGACAAAAAAGAATGGATGCTTTTTACTGGATGATGACGAAAACTAAATACATTCCTGAGTACGGGTCTTATAGTGCAGCTTCTTGGCAAAATTCATGTACTATTTCTGTCACTGCCATTTTAACAATTCGTTATTTATTTATTTAATTTTGTTAGTTTTAAAATAAACAGCTGTTAGAAATAATTATATTTACTTGTTATTTATTATTTTTTATAAATAAAGATTTTCTATATGATTTATTTTCATTTTGTATTCGAAGTTTCAAAAGGGATCATAAAAATGGGATAATGTACTACTTTTACACTCAAAAAATTCTGAAACATGCTTGACTTACATATATATATTAGAGGTTTCCAAATCTACGGCTTTTAAAATAAATACGTATTGGATATCAAGTTCATCATGCATAAGTAATATTAAGGTGAATATAGTCGTCAATTTTCTCATTTTTATTACCCTAATATTAAAATGAAACTTTAAAACACTCGAGCGCATAAAATTAAGTATCACCCATGTTTGGGACGTGATGGGCACTGGTAAATTCTATTGGCTACTGGCTGTTCGAACGCGCAAGCCACACCTCCGCCATGTTCGCTTTGGTTTTGACGTGACACGAAACAACGTACCCAGCGCGTATGTCATATATCCGTATCATTCAGCTCTAAAAACCTATGTTCTCGGTGTAGATGACGTTACACGCGCAGTCGATTTACTCGGTCCTCATTTATTGAAACTTTAATGAATTTTTTCCTGGCGTATTAAAAACTTTTCGACGAAAATTCAAAATATGGGTCTAATATTTTTATGTACAGATGAACACATTAAAAAATGAAAAAAACTTGGAAACCCCTATTGGCTAAAGTATAGAATAGGGTCCAAACTCAAAATGGATTTAAATTACTATATTGGTATATTAGCCTTCTATTTACTAAAATAAACAAAAATAAGGGCGCAGAAGTAAGGATTTGTAATAATTTGATATGTTTTTGTAGTAAAATGTATCGTTTTTCTAGTCTTGTTCTTGTTCAGTGTTGTTTGTTGCGTGTCTGAAATATTGTTTGCCTAATATGATAACTAAAAATATTTAAACGAGTGAGATTCAAGACACTTTAATTTACAAATCTTCGATTAAAATGTCGAGCAATACAGTGAAAGTATTCTGACAAAATCGTACGTATGTAATGTCATTTTATTATATATAACTACGAGCCCCGTCACTTCATTTGGCTCACGTTTTAAAAACTCATTTATCATGACTTAACTAATATAATTTGTAATAATAATTAAATAAATATTTAAATTTTTTTTTAAATGAATATTTTCAACATTATAACGTATAAATTAAATTATTTATTATTTCAGCCTTTACTTTGTGATACATTTTGAAGATTAAATTTTAAGTTTAAATAAAACACAGTAACTTAGTTAATATCACTTTTTATTTTACACAATTTTTGTGACTATAGTCAAATTTTTTGACTCTGTCGGGTACAGTAACAAAACTATAAATGAACTATAAATATTGCAATTATGATAAAGCGGCATATCCTTTACTTTCTGTAGTATAATACTGTTTGGCATCGGCCCATATTTTTGAGCCGCTCTATTCATTTATGTTAAAGGACTGTAAGGCTATTTTCCTATACATACCTGGTAGACGTTTGATTCAATGCATGAATAGAGCGGCTCAAAAATATGGGCCGATGCCAAACATTATTATACTGCAGAAAGTAAAGGATATGCCGCTTTATCATAATTGCGATATTTATAGTTCATTTATAGTTTTATTACCGTACCCGACAGAGTCAAAAAAATTGACTATAGTTTCAACCATTTCGGTCATCATCAGACAATGAGTACAATAAAGATGATAAAGATAAAATTTTATTAAACGACCAAACAGACTTAATATATTCCGCTCTCTTCAATAGCTGTAAATAACGGTACTTTTACGATGGATAAATTCGCATGCAAAATCTTTATTGTACCTACTCATTGTCTGATGATGACCGAAATGGTTGAAACTAGTCACAAAAATTGTGTAAAATAAAAAGTAATATTAACAAAGTTACTGTGTTTTATTTAAACTTAAAACTTAATCTTTAAATTAAATATTTACTTAAAAATTTAACGGCATAACAGTAACAGAAATCGATATATTAATTCATATTATTTATAAATTTTGAGTAACATCGCTTTTATTATAAATTATTACTGTAATTATTTTAAACAGTTTTCAGTTTTTCTTGAATTATTAATAAAACTAGGTATTATTTAATTTTACATTAAAAAATAAAATATTTTAGAAAAAATATCTTGCTATGTGTCATTAGAACGACAAAATGTCTGTAATATTAATAAAAATTGGCGATAATTTTCGTTAGTTATTATTTGTATAATAAATTAACTAAATAAAATGAAATTAAAGCGGGTGGGCCAATTGATGTGGGACGGGGCTCGTATATTGTAACAATATGCAATCAATAGTACAGTACGGCCAATATACAGGATGTAAACGAAACTAGGAAACGCGATTTTTCTCGGTAGTTATTAGAGATACAAAAAAAAATACTGTAGAATAAAGTTATTGAGAACTGACATGTCCGATGGCGGCAGCACCATCGGGCCGATCAGCTGCTTTTGAATTGGTACTCGCAGTGCTGTGATATATGAGAACAAACAACAAAAGCAATTTTTTTTCACTTAAAATGGGGTTTGGTACCACAGAACATTTTAGATTTCTGGAAGCAACAGCTACTTTTAAATGTATTATAGAAGATATGTTAAAATTGTATTTATAATTTTATATATATTTAATCAATCGAAATAGATGATCGCAGGTGAGCGAATTATAAACGCTAACCACATAATATTATGTGGAGTATTAAAAAATGAGGGTATAATGTGGGTAATATTTGCACTTTGTCTGCGAACCAGTGCAATTTCTGCAAAACCACATGAAATCAAAATACATTTAGAGAAAATTTAAAAATTATTAGTGCAGAATGCACGTGTAAAGATAGATAAAGACCACGAAATATGTAATTATCCGATTTAAAATGACGAGAACAAACTTTCATATGTTTTGTTATTTGTTTTGCACTACGAATTGCATATTCCCATGCTTTTCGTCGATCCATATCCATTTCAACACTTGCTCTTGTCGTAATTTTAACTTTATTTTGGCCATGTTTCGGAAAATTATAAGACCCAATGCCTGTGTCTCGACCAGATCTTGAGAGTGACGTTAGAATATACAACAATTTGTACGATTTTTTCCCATTTTTATTCACATCAAATGATCAAACCACATGTAACTCAAGCATACAGTCACAATATAGTACCAAATCGGAAAGTTCATATTTTTCCCACCAGATGTCATGTCGCAGCTTGTCTGTTATCAATAGGCGACTAAGGGAGACATCCCATTATAGAAGAAAATATTATTTTTACTCCCACTTGAAAAACATCATTTCTTCACAATCTGTAGAATGGATATCTAGGCAATACTAGTTCACTTAACGGATATAATTTCATATATATCCTAGGATCGATCTAAAATCCACGAATCACAAATCAAGTAAGTCGTGTAACCCATAGATTCAGGAAAATATATAGTAGAAGATTGGGTATCTCCCTTATAAACCTTGATAACAAGTTTTAGTGCCCTCTATGAAAAGTTCAAAGAACTAAATTTGATAGCCAAGATGGTGGCGGGAAATATGAATTCATTTTGAAAATTAAATTTCATTTCTTGATAATGTAATTAATAAAAAATCTATCGAAAATAGATAATTTATTAAAGACATTATCAAGAAATGTGTTTTACTATATAAAAATAATAAAAGGACTTAATATGTTAATGTCTTTATTTAAACATGTGTACATTACATTTAAATCAAATAATAAATAAATAACTACAAATCTCAAACTACACAGCGACAAATAATAAAATTTAAGCGCATACTAATTCAAGAAAACAAAAATTTGGATGATTATTATTATTACAAGAGGTAATTTTATTTCGAAAAAGGAATTTTACTTTAAATTTCGGCCAGAAATGCACTGCTTCTTTGACCTCTTTATCGATGTTCGTCCACTTTTTAACAAATCTACCCTCTTCTATACTATATTTTTATTAAAACGGGCAACACCATACTATTCCAACATTCTCTTATAAATCTTATGAATATTCATTTCCTTTCGCCAAAAAATAGTGATAGGTACCTGTTCTTCTATGACCAAACATCTAAGAACACCGCCATAATGTTTTATTTAATATGATTTTCCATGTGTTTTATTTTAGCGCGGAAAAGATTCACGTGCTGTATGACGTTCATTCGCTCTATAACGTATGTAATGACGTACTTGTCTGCTTGTGGAAACAGAAGAAGCAGTGCGTTCACCATTGATGCTTTCTCGTTTCTCAGCTGATCTTTGTTTGTGTTTCTTGCTAGTTTTGATATGACAGCAACTAAATTCTTAACTAATAATACCTTAATATATTTACAACTAAAATCCACGGATAACAAAACAAATGAAAGTCATCCAAAACAAAATAGCATCTGACACTGTGAACAAACCAATTCTCCTCCCCTTACTCACTCCAAGCCAAGCGACTAACAGCTGTAGTCTTTCCACAAATCACGTGATGAAGCGAATAGACGTCATACCCATATAATTCAATTTTTTAAGCATAATTCAAAAATTCATATCTCGCGGAAATGACAATAAAAAACTCAAATTTTCACATTTGTATTTCAAATTTATGGAAGTTTCAGAAAAAAAAATTACTGGAATACCCCCATTATGTAAACTTTTTGTATTATTTTGAGATTAAAGATTGAGAATCACTGTAAAATCTGTATAGTTTGGTTCACGAAAGATGACAATTCAAGGCCATTTGTGCGAAGAAAGAATAAACAACATTTTATATAGCGGTATTATAGCAACATTATGTATTAGAAAGAGATAGATTATTTGACGTATGTCTACATGATTTATGCTATATGACAGATATACATTCCATATTCACATTGCTCTCTAACACACTAAAAATAATAGGAACGTATGTCGATGAGTTGCTGATATGCAATTATCTATTGAACTGCCCTCTACGTTAAAGCAAATCCAGTGGCGGAGTTTGTTTTTTGAATTTGACGCACTATTTGACGTTTAATCAAAATCAACGAATAAGTTCTTCCGCGATTTAATTGAACATAATCATGGGTGAGCAAGGAAAAACTTTGCGAAGGCAAGCTATTTAATTTGTGCATAATGAACACGAATGTTTTCAATGGGAAACAGAAAATAATGGACCATTATTAGATCTTCATCAGGTGCAGCAGGTAATATATGAATATATTTATTTAATTTCTTTGAAAATTGGAATTGCTAGACAAGAAAGGTTTCATGATTAATAAATGAAATTTAGCAAGTATTTTATTTTAGCGTATAGCAGATGTGCTACAAATATCTGAAACCACAGTAAACAGGGTATTAAAACGTGTTAATAATATCGAAAACGAAGAACAATTAACTTCTTCTGGAAAAAAACGACCCAGAAAATCAACTGCAACAGCTGATCTTGATACTTTTAACACCGATGCAATTAGAAGAATAATATATGACATGTATGCTAAGTTTATTATTTATTTTCAAAATATCTATTTATATCATTGTTTTCTGTATTTTTGTAACTATACATAGGTGTTGTATCTTCGTGTTCATTATTATATCAAAATAAAATATATCTTTGAAAATGTGTAGACGTTTAACATTTAATTTTGAATGTATCCACAAATATTATACCTGGTGCACGCCTATGTGTATGGAATGTAGTGAAGTTATTTGCAAGTAATATTATACCAGATGGTTTGAAAATGACCTTGAATTGTTACCTTTTGTGAACCAAACTATTCCAGGGAATACTTTCTGTAGTACTAACGACATCTATGAAAAGGTCAGGAATTATTTCCAAATGCTACTAGATTGAACACTTGTTATCACGTTTCTGAATGCCGATTCACCCCCTGGCGTAAGCCAAGCAACTGTCCTTGCAACTGTCTATGGACCTATTACCTTAAAAGAGAGAGATATTAATAAAAGTGAGATGTGTATAGTGCGCAGTTGACTTTTATTGCAGGTAGGTTATACCCAGATTTAGATTATTGGTCGGTGGTTATACCCCTGATCACATAACTGATTGTTATGTGATCAGGGGTTATACGATGGAGAACATTTAAATTTAAAATATGCCCACAAAAACATGTACAGCAATTTTTTTAAAAATTGAGTAAATTTAGGTATAGTATATGCAATGGAATGTTTTAAAAATACAGGAAGAACAGATGATATCATAAAAGAGGTCCTGCATATTTGAACTTCGAATTTGCAAACTTATGATACCAAACAATCGAAAAGTGACAGTTACTAGCATAGTTGTCAAATGATTTTGCTTAAAACCCTATATTATAATCTCTGGTTAAACATATATTTTACATAACATATATTGTTTTTTATCAGATAAATTTCAGTTTGTAATAGAGAACGGGCACTCAGCTGTTTCCGGTAACCTTCGAAACAGCTGATTTTAGTGTCCCCGGCGCCGGCGTGTAACACTTCATTAGCAAATGAGGCCGAGCGAAAAGTACGCCATCTATTCAAAGCGAGTTTTCCTTAGAGCTAATTCAAAATCTGAAATAAGTTTGTTGTCTTACAAAACAAATTTCTCTTATATTTCATTATGCGAGATTAGTTAATGGTTTTTATAATACATGTGTACTTCAAGAAGAAGTTACCATCTGATATACAACCTCGCTATTTAACAAAAATCAAGTTAATTTGTAATAAATTACAAAGTTACGTTTAGTTCCACCAGTTTACGAACATCTGAATCAACTTCCATGAAGCCATCGTCAGAACTCGGCCAGCCAATATTGCCAACCCAAAAGAAACAAATTATCGTACAATAGGTTCAAAATTGTCGTATTTGCCACAAAATTATCGTACACATGTACATGAAATCGGTTAGGGGTGAACATAGGAATTTAACATGGGATTTTAATTTTATGCAATTTCCTGTTCTGTTCATTTTCCGGCAAAAACTACACGGTAAGATACAAGAAAGAAGATATTAAAATTTGGTTTTCTTGTTTAATATAAAAAGAAAATTTCTGGATGGCAAAATTATCGTATACGAGCGTTCGATAATGAAGTGATTATCGTACAAATGGCCAAAATATCGTACCTGTACGATAATTATCGTACGGTTGGCAACACTGCGGCCAGCACAATTTGTAATATTAACCCGCACGATTGTGATGAAAGTGAGTTTTCGAAGGATATATAAGACTTTCCGAATATTTTGCTAATGGATATAATCAATTGTTTTGTTACCAACAAAAGTGTTTACATCCAAGAGCAATTAAACTCTGTCCGGGGTTTTAAATCGTATAAACCCAAGTAACACAAATGACCTAAAATCGACGTCACTGTGACGTCCCAGTTTACGTCACATAGACATCCTGACGTTGTTTAACCGTCATTTTAAGACGTTGTTTCGACGTCATTTTAGGGAATTATTTCGACGTAATTCTTATGGTATGTATAAACATAAATGATGGTAGGAAAAATAAATAATTTAATTCGTTTTATTTATACTGTATAATATATATAAAAAAATTAATGCAAAATAATATATCAACAATAAATATAAACATAAAAATCTGATGTGACCAACACAGTACCTCCCGCCATTTACCTATGTATATAATTTTTATATTACTTTATAAATTTATCCATAAAATATATAGAATAAGTATTAAAGCAAACTTGTAGAAAATGGAATAATCTTTAATTTTTATAATAACAAATTGAGAAAAAATTACATTTAAAGATATTTTTTGAAGAAAAACTATCTTGAGCTACAAGTAAACTGCCATTTCCGGTTATCCGATTACCACCAAAATCTAATCAAATATTTCCATATTAGAATAAGGTAGAAATACATGGTTTCAAAACTTTCTGAATGATAGTATTTGAGTTAGAGTGTATACACTATACATGATCCACACATATATACATACATACACACAGACATCATCGTGCAAATGTTAAAATTGGATTCTAGGGACCTTAAAACGTGCTCATTTAGCAAAATCTCGATATGCGATTTTTAGCACGATCCCAATACCTCCCTTACCAAGGGTAGCGGGAGGTAAAAAGTATTTAAAAAAAATATTACGAAAAATACAAGTTAATTAAATAAATAATGCATCTTATATCTACAAAAAAAAAAAAATCTTTCAGAACTCATTGTTCGATTAAAATGATACAACCTTTTTAGTTTTAAGTTATGTTTATTGTTATAAAAACCGACTTTTCGACAGCATGAATTGCTGCCTTCTTTAGGGAACCTTAAATATAACCTCTTGTCCTTATTGACTTATAAAATATGACAGATTCTTCCGCCGCTTCCGCCATTTTTGAATCTTAAGTGATATGATCTTTCTAATCCAAGTTTTTGTTGGAGTAGATAGCACTGATCTGGATTACTTGGACTTGTGGTGGGAATACTGATCAGAATTCGAAAGAACATGTAATTTACTGATCCATGTATAGTTTAATTCACGAAAGATAACAATTCAAGGTCATTTATTAACCGTATGGTATAATATTATTAGCAGATAACCTCACTGCATTTCGAATACATAGACATGCAACATGAAATATTTATGGATACATTTTAACTGAAAAAAATAAGTGTAATTTGAAAATTATATTTCTTTTTAAATAATGCCTTTCTCAAAGATTTATGCTCTTCGCCTATGTATTTGCAAAATCCAAAAACATAAGATTTGACAAAAACCATGGAATAATAATTTGATTTAAATATCAACGACACTGGGTAACTATTAGGACAGAGGGTAGTGCAGAACATAATTAGATATCTGTAATTTTACGACATACGTCATTATTATTTGTAATGTGTTAGAAAGTAATATCACCATTTACGTATATCTGTCACACAACATAAACTATATAGACATACGTCAAACAATCTTTCTCTTTCTAACATGAAATGTTGCTAAGCTACTACTGCTGCTGCTGCTGTGTATTCTTTCTTCGAATAAGTGACCATGAATAGTCATCTTTCGTGAACCAAAGTATAACATGGATCTGATCCAACTCAGCGAAAGAATACGGCTGAAGTGAGTTACAAGCCGGGGGCACTAAGATCAGCTGTTTCGAAGGTTACCGGAAACAGATGAGTGCCCGTACCAATTAGAGGCTTTCATGGCATACTCAGCAATAGGTAAAATGATGATGTTTCGTGCAGGAGGGAGAATCTGCATACAGAAACGTAATAACAAGTTTTCAATCTAGTAGCGTTTGAAAATACTTCCTGATCTTTTCATAGATGTCGTTAGTAGTACAGATTTTACAATGATTCTCAAACTTTAATGTCAAAATACAATAAAAATGCAAGCTATGTTTGAGAACTGCTTTAAATTTTCCACAATTCTCTATTCCATCGTTCGAACTTCTTTGATATTTAAAACTGTTATTTGTATCTTTATTGCAATATAGTGCTTTATCATTCAATATATTTTCGGTAAGTATATTATTTTTCATATTAGCGTTATTATACGGGGGTGCTATAAAAAATTAACAACAAATTAATAATATTTCAGAAAATATTTGTAACTTCTGCGTAGTGAAGAGTCATTCTTGCAGAAGTTGACAGTACCTAGTAGAAGAAATGCTATGTGTAACTGGACCAAGAGAATGTACGTTATGGCGGTGCTCTTAGAAGTTTGCACCGTAGGAAAGCAGCAATACATTACATTCTGACGAAAGGACATGAAGCTACATAAGATTCAAGCAAAGAATATTGAAATAGTATGGTGTTGTCAGTTTTAATAAAAAAGGAGTATAGAAGCGAGTAGATTTGTTAAAAAGTGGACGAACATTGATGACGAGGTCAAACAAGCAGTGCATTTCTGCCTGACATTTAAAGTAACCCCTTTTTACCCCTCGCTAAGGGAGGTATTGGATTCATGCTAAAAATCGCATATCCAGATTTTAATGAATATGCACGTTTTAAAGTCCCTACAATCCGATTTTAACATTTTTACGATGATGTCTGTGTGTGTGTGTAGATCTATATATTGTGTGTGTGTGTGTGTGTGTGTGTGTGTGTGTGTGTGTGTGTGTGTGTGTGTGTGTGTGTGTGTGTGTGTGTGTGTGTGTGTGTGTGTGTGTGTGTGTGTGTGTGTGTGTGTGGGACGTTGGAAGGACGATTACTCAACAACTAAAGACTTAATATTTGTTTAAGTACGTATTTCCCAATCGGACATTAATGAGAAGAGCTAAAAAGGTTTTGGTAACAATTGGACAACAGGAAGTAGCAGATTCTTGAAAAAAAAATCTTTTAAATATTATTTTTTGAATTTTTTTCTTAGTAATATCATTGAATAAATAATCTACTAGTAGATTATTTATTCAATGGTAATATCCCTGATCACATAGCAATCAGATTCGCCAAGTTCGTATAAAATCTGGCAGGCATTTTCATGATTAGTTGCATTCGGTGTCCAGGCGGCACCAATATCAGTATTGCATTATAGTTTTGACTTCAACTACTAGACGGCCGCATTGCTACCGATAATTACGGTTTCTGCGATATATTAATTGAGCAAATTAAAACAGATTTTTTACGTTTCAAATATAATTATAATGAATAATTAACTCCTTTCGTAAACATCTGAAATATAATTCTGCTTTATTAAAATAAAAAAATTAAATATTAACCAAAATAATAATAAATGATTGTGATCCATTCAAATTTATTTTTCTACTGCATATTGCGGTTTGTGATTCGTGCGAAAGAAACTCAGCAGTTCTCTTATTTACCCCTTCACTGCCGTACCGAAGACCCAAACCCAAGCACCTGCCGTAACGTAAACAAAACTGCTTTGAAAAGATTCTTGCGCCTAGAGACATCTATTGAGAATAAAATTAATTTTTAAATCTGCTGCCATTCTGAACATAAGATCGGTGAATCTGTTAGTTATGTGATCAGGGGTAATATAAAAGAAAATTAAATTCTCAATCTGACACATTTAATTTTTTTATTATATCTCATATAGGTTTAGAGATATAGTATATAATAATATAGAATAATCTGTTGTAATAAATCTCGTTGCCCAAAAAACAGTTGATATATTTAAATGTTTGTAATTGACAGATAAATGCAAAATGTCGTGTCATTTTTCTGAGAGGTATGAGTACATTTAATATATATATATATATATATATATATATATATATATATATATATATATATATATACACTCTATATCTCCCAGTTGATCCTCACGTCATCATTTTCCGATGCAAGAATTACTAAACATTTATCTTGCATCTTTGTCGTACACACATGACATATATGACATTTTTATTCGCTATCTCATTATCGTCGGATTTTCAGAGGGGGTAAACTCTATCTCCGTTCAACCAAAGGCTAAAAATGAAATAGAAACGGTATTGTAACCACGGTAACAAAAAATGTCATTTTCAAATATTTTAATTGTTTGAATATTCATGTCATTCCTGTCATTCATGTGATTAAGGTTATTTTCACGTTAATAATTTGTATTTCATTGTGTGTTTCTAGTTTTGTTAATTCTTGTTATTTTATATTAATTTGTTGTTGTTTGTTTTCAATTTTGTTCGTAGTTTAATTTCTTATTTGTTTATATTTAGTATCTAAAGTAAGTTTATATTTAGTATTTAAAGTGTTCCATAATGGCAGCCTCTACTTCTGGTATGAATGTTAGGCGGAAAAAGTCAATACTTAAAAGTGCAAGCCGGAAAATGATACTTAATTTGTACAATTATTTTTGTCAAGAAAAAAGAGAATAATGCTCCATTATTACCAGTTAATGCAGTGATTGAGGTAAATATATTTTTGAGAAACATTTAATTTTTAAATAATTACATTTCTTTCTTTAGAGGGTGGCTAATGCATTACAAATAGGAACAGCGACAGTAAAACGCATAGTTGGTCGGAATCGAAAGACGAATGAAGATCCTGTAAGCCCACGGAAAAGAAGACAAACAGAAAAATCCAGAAGACAAAAAAGTTATGTGGACGACTTCTCCAAAGAAGCTATTAGAAGAATTATTTACGACATGTATACAAAACGTAAGTTAATTTTAAATTTTATTAATTTTTATTAAAGTTCGCATATTAGTAGGAGAACATATAACTTTGGATACATTACTAGACAGGATTATACAACAAGAAGTATGTAAAATATCCAGGACTGCCCTTAGGTTTACAATGTTCCAATTAGGATTTCAATACAGAAAAGATGATAACCGAAGAGGATTGTGCGAAATTGATTCTGTTATTGTTAAAAGAATTAATTTTCTGCGACAATATGTGGAAAATAAGAAACACACTCAACTTCCTCTCGTATTCTTAGATGAAACTTGGATCTTTTCGAAAGGATCCGATAGACGCTCCTGGCAAGATGATACCCCATATACAGTGAAAAAGCTCACCACTGTAGGAAAAAGGTGGGTCTATTTTTAAAGTATTTAATATTAAAATTATAAATACCATGAATATGATTTTTAGTATTTGTTATATGTATAATTTATATTTATTTTTGCATTATTTGTTATTTCTATTATTTGCATAATTTATATTTTTCTTATTTTCCTAGATACATTGTATTAAGTGCTGGTGGTGAAAAAGGATTTATTCCTGACACACATTTGGTTTTTGCTTCAAAATCCAACGTCGGGGATTACCACGGTGAAATGAACGCAGAAACATTTGAGCATTGGCTGGAACATTGTCTTTTGAAAAAACTAGATGAGCCCAGTTTAATAATTTTAGACAATGCTCCATACCACTCACGAGTGAAGGAAAAAAATCCAAACAATTTATGGAGTAAGCATGCTTTAAAAGAATTTTTAAGGAAGCACAACGTTTCATTCCAGGAAACAGATTTAAAAACAGAATTATTATTTAAAGCCAAGAATGTGCTTTTGGAGAAAAAATACTTTGTAGACGAACTAATTTATTTAAACGGGCATCAGGTATTAAGATTGCCACCATATCACTGTCATTTTAATGCAATAGAGATGGTTTGGTCGCAAGCTAAACGCTATTATGATGCGCACATTGGGCGGAACAGTGGAAAAGCTGAAGAAGTAATTACCATGTGGCATGAGGCTCTCAATAATGTAACTGTTCAAAATTGGAAAAATTATGTTACACATGTTGACAGAATTATTGGCGAGCAATGGCAGGAAGAAATGCAACTCCACATCTCTGAAAATCAACAACCGGTCGTAATTCATTTACAAGAATCGGATACAGAAGATGAAGATTTGTTATAACTGAAAAAAAAAAATACTTGTCAATGTTCATTATTTTCATTTATTTCTTTATTCATGATGTCTTTCAGTATTATTTCTTATTTTAGCACCCACCATTTTCAGTATTTATATTAACGACCAACCGATTGTATTAATAATTACATGGGAATGGATAGCCAATATTCCATGTTATCTGGGAGTTACTTACTGAGACACGTTTTAGAATATCAGCTCTTACCCTGTTCTACTCATGCGCTGAGTATGCTGTTTTAGTATAGGAACGCTAAGCGGTTGAATTCTTTATTAACCTAAACTTGCCGAATAAATACTGGTTGCTTGAAATATACACCAGTCAACCAACTGTACCTGTTTAGCGGGCTAGTTTCACCAAAAATTATACGGTCGATGGCCAGTATGGAAGAGGACTCCAAACAGTTACATGATCCTCGGCTATTTACCTGGTCGAACTCGACTCAGACCATCCTCTCTGTATATCCTCTACGAGAATCTAAGAATACAACAAAACGCTTAAAGTGGAATACAACGTTGAAGCCAGAAGATATAATAGGTATCCCCCTGATGAACAACTACCACCAGGAAATGACCAAAAATGGACCAATTAAAAAACTCTAATGCCCGGTTTTATAAACATAATTTAATCTCAGATTTCAAATCCGGGATTTTGTATGTATAGAAAACCTTGGATTATAATAATTATAAACCTGGATAAAAATTTAATTCGCTTTTATAAAACCTACAAACTCAAGTAGGAATGTGTGAAGTAAATATGTATAATTAGAGATTGTATCAACCTAGAAGAAAAATGCACGAAAGAAGACCCGACTAAAGCAACACCAGCAGCTATAAATTATGCCCTTTTCTAGAAAAATACAATTTATCTAGGCCACTTCTCTCTCGGGATTTTGCGGACGAATTTCCACAGGCGTGAAGGACGAATTTATGGAGAAGATGTGTCTTCGCCATCTTAGTTAATGACGCACTTAGTAACTTATTGTATTATAAAATTGACGATTTTATATCAGTATATTTTGTTTTAATAACTTAGTTATGTATATACGATTAATAATAATTGTTATTTAATTATGATATTCTTATTATTGTGTTCTTAATTATGATTCCCACAATAAAAAAAAATAGGTAATCCCATTTTGTACCGTTCGGTGTAAGTGTATTCTCAAGATGTCAGGCGCACCGAGCCGCAGTGTGACGCGATATGATAATTTCTTTTTTGTTGCCGAATGTCTCCCATCCAATATATCATTACTGTGGTACTGTCTAGTCTGCTCGGAATTGCCGATCACAAAACTAACGTTTTAGCCACATTGCCGTACTGCTGACAATAAAAAATCCATGCTTTGTTCCGGTTTTTGTTCTAAATAAATCCAATCTTGTAAATTAACACTATTTTCGTAAAAAATATTTTTGTTGAGTTTTATTCAAATTATATTGTGCACATTGCTATTACAAAGACGCCGTTTCTAAAATTGCCAATTATTTGACAATAAAAGAGGTATATTTTATTTAGTTTACTTATATCATAATTATTGCAAAATGCATGTCTTACTTCGAAATTTTATGAATAATTAATAAATATCAATACAGTATAGGTTATATTATAATACTGTCAGTTGTCAGTTTTGATTTGTATGGATACTTCGGAAATCACGCGATTTCATCCGATTCCACCCGACAACATGACGTCATCAATTCCCTCCCGCCCCTGGCGATTTGAACCATATGGCTACGAACGATGACGTGGGGATCAAGTCGTGGAAACGGACTTTATATATATATATATATATATATATATATATATATATATATATTATTGTATTATTAATTAAATATGTATTTAAATTATAGGTATGGTAATATTACATATATTCTTAAGAGATGCCGCTAATACTGTCATTGAATTTGAAGAATTTTGAACATAGTAGAATTGGCAAGTATTGCTAAGCGATATGACATCTGGTGGCAAAATAATGAACTACAGGTTGACTTGGTATTAAAAGTATAATATTAAAATTGTTAAATATTATACGTATTTGTGTATCTAAATTGACATATATATTGTAATATGAGTAACAAATATTGCTGCTTACTTGAGTGCACATTGTCCTGTTAGAAAGGCAATAAATTATGTTGTCACGAATTCCCGCGTAAACGAAAAGCTCGTATTTACATTAAAAATGTGTTTGCCCATTTGACAGTTGGTTAACCTCATATCTCATTCAACCTGTAGTTCAAAACTTGCCACCCCAGCGCTGCGATCTTAAAAATACTAGGGTACCTTTATATACAGGGTATGGCCATGGGGCAAGATCGCCGCCAAAAGATTCTAAATTTCCCGTAAAATTATTTCATAAACAAACTTTTCAAATTGCACTTGACACTGGCATCTTCTTCATCTTTAGCTTTTCCCATTCGTTAGGGGTCGCTATTTTTGCATGTCGTTCTCATTCAGTTCCTTTTCTCTCAAATCTTCCGCAATACAGTCCTTCCATCTTATCTTTGGTCTTCCTCTGTTCCTTTAACGTCCTATTATTAAACTATTCATTCTTGTTCCAATATAATTCTTCCTTTCTCCTCATGACATGTTCAAACCAATGTAATCGTCTTTCTTGTATCTTTCTAAAAACTTGTAATACTAGAGTTATTTTCTTACCATATTTTTCCGTCTATTCCCCAATATCTACTTCAACATCCTCATATCTGCTACATTAATTTACTTTTTATTTATACTGACATCTGTCAATTTGAATTATATGAATTTGATACTAGTTCCCAAGTTTGGCATAGCTGGCTGAATTATAAAATTTAATTTCTTTAAAATTCTTTAACTCTGTATGTATTGAATATGAAGTATAAATTGTAATCAAATCGTATAGAGAATAATATATTCTTTAAGTTATAATAACGTTAAATGTCAATAAATCAAATTTAACTGTTAAATCTTCAAATGAGACTACTTCCGGTTGACCAATTATAACCAAAATCTAATCAGATGTTCTTCTGGATGTAAACTTGAGGAATACGAGAAAATTATAATTTTTGGAATCGTGGTATTGAAGTTATGGAATCCGGAAATTTTGTTACACACACACAGACACACATACATACAGACATCATCGTAAAAATGGTAAAATCGTATTATATGGACCCTAAAACGTGCTTATTCAGTAAAAACTCATCATTGAATTTTTTGACCAAAGACAATACCTTCCTTACCTAAAGGTGACGGAAGGTAAAAATCTGTTGTGGCCAGTACAATACCTCTCGCCATTTTCATTTTATGTTGCATCGGGCGCGAGCAGTTATGTGACTGTTAGCCTTGGCAAGCAGATATGGGGGCCCGTGTCAAAATGACAGCTAGTAATAACGTACATAGGTGTCAAGCTGTCAAGTATCATACGTTTTCATCCAAACATTATGATTTTCCAAATCCATGTGGATTATTTTCCTCGACATCCTATACTATTGATGACAAATAAACATCAGAATATTTTGAAATTTTGAATGAAAAATTATAACATATGACAATTATGACATCTATGTAAATAACTACTAGCCGTCATTCTGACACGGATCCTCTCTGGTTGCAAAGGCCAACAAAGTCACATGACTGCTCGCGCCCTATAAGTAACGAATTTAACATTTCTTGTATACACAAATAATTGAAATTGTATTTCTTCTTTCGTTCTATGAGAAATTTTGTCCTACTATTGACATGTATTTTTTAGGGTACCTTTATATACAGGGTATGGCCATGGGGCAAGATCGCCGCCATAAGCGAGCCAATGTAAAACATATTGATAATTCATTTCCCTATTTATTTGTAAGAAATGTGATATTATATTATACAGGAATATTAAATAATCACACTATGAATCTAAAAAGGTAATAAAAATTCATTTATTTAAGAGATATACAATTATTATTATAACATAGATTTAGAGGTTATGTAGCGTATAGGATATAGGTTGTTATTATCACATCAAATTTAATAAATGTGGTTATTATTTACATAATAAGTATATATTTTAAACTTACCTTTTAAAAAATTAAATGTTTGTGCTTAATATTGGTCATTTTTATGTGTTTTCAATATTGCCAGTCATCGTAGTCAGTATCTCAAGAAAATATACATATAAATAAAATAAAAGTATTACTTACATTTTAAATAAATATTGGAAGTATATTTAAATGTGTTTTGCATTAAAATAAAACAAGTAGCCACGAAAATACATAATAATTTACGCAACAACAACGAATATGACAGTGGCCCTCTAATGGCGGACGAAACGCGAGCCACGTCATGGCCATACCCTGTGAGTATATAGGTACCCTAGTATTTTTTAGGGTACCTTTATACTCAGGGTATGGCCATGACGTGGCTCGCGTTTCGTCCGCCATTAGAGGGCCACTGTCATATTCGTTGTTGTTGCGTAAATTATTATGTATTTTCGTGGCTACTTGTTTTATTATAATGCAAAACACATTTAAATATACTTCTAATATTTATTTATAGTGTAAGTAATACTTTTATTTTATTTATTTGTGTATTTTCTTGAGATACTGACAACGATGACTGGCAATATTGAAAACACATAAAAATGACCAATATTAAGCACAAACATTTAATTTTTTAAAAGGTAAGTTTAAAATATATACTTATTATGTAAATAATAACCACAGTTATTAAATTTGATGTGATAATAACAACCTATATCATATGCTATACATAACCTCTAAATCTATGTCATAATAATAATTGTGTATCTCTTAAATAAATGAATTTTTATTACCTTTATAGATTCATAGTGTGATTATGTAATATTCCTGTATAAAATAATATCACATTTCTTACAAATAAATATGGAAATGAATTATCAATATGTTTGACATTGGCTCGCTTATGGCGGCGATCTTGCCCCATGGCCATACCCTGTATATAAAGGTACCCTAGTATTTTTAAGATCGCAGCGCTGGGGTGGCAAGTTTTGAACTACAGGTTGAATGAGATATGAGGTTAACCAACTGTCAAATGGGCAAACACGTAACTTATAGAATTGTGTATTTCGCAGAGTACTGTATTATATGTAATTTTCTTTTTATATTATTTTATAGTAGGTTTTATATTATCCATTCAGGGTAAATTAATGTAAATTCCCAGTACATTTTTATAAAATTTTAACTTAAATTGTATAACCACTTCTGTTTTAGATGAAATCTTCAAAGAAATAATTAAAATAGCAAAATTTCATGATTATATTTCATTTGTGAACATTAGTAATAGGATGTATTCGTGGAAGTGAAGATAACTTAAATGATATTTTTGTGAACATTTATAAGACTAACCTCGTTTTGAAACAACGTTTTCTTTGAAATATAATGAATAAATCTTCAAAGTATACAAGACGGATATATTAATTTATAATTTTCTGATCCACACACTGTATTATTATCTTTTTTCATCTTGTCAAGAATATTTTTAATGTAAATACGAGCTTTTCGTTTACGCGGGAATTCGTGACAACATAATTTATTGCCTTTCTAACAGGACAATGTGCACTCAAGTAAGCAGCAATATTTGTTACTCATATTACAATATATATGTCAATTTAGATACACAAATACGTATAATATTTAACAATTTTAATATTATACTTTTAATACCAAGTCAACCTGTAGTTCATTATTTTGCCACCAGATGTCATATCGCTTAGCAATACTTGCCAATTCTACTATGTTCAAAATTCTTCAAATTCAATGACAGTATTAGCGGCATCTCTTAAGAATATATGTAATATTACCATACCTATAATTTAAATACATATTTAAATAAATATCACAAAATTTCTCATAGAACGAAAGAAGAAATACAATTTCAATTATTTGTGTATACAAGAAATGTTAAATTCGTTACTTATAGGGCGCGAGCAGTCATGTGACTTTGTTGGCCTTTGCAACCAGAGAGGATCCGTGTCAGAATGACGGCTAGTAGTTATTTACATAGATGTCATAATTGTCATATGTTATAATTTTTCATTCAAAATTTCAAAATATTCTGATGTTTATTTGTCATCAATAGTATAGGATGTCGAGGAAAATAATCCACATGGATTTGGAAAATCATAATGTTTGGATGAAAACGTATGATACTTGACAGCTTGACACCTATGTACGTTATTACTAGCTGTCATTTTGACACGGGCCCCCATATCTGCTTGCCAAGGCTAACAGTCACATAACTGCTCGCGCCCGATGCAACATAAAATGAAAATGGCGAGAGGTATTGTACTGGCCACAACAGATTTTTACCTTCCGTCACCTTTAGGTAAGGAAGGTATTGTCTTTGGTCAAAAAATTCAATGATGAGTTTTTACTGAATAAGCACGTTTTAGGGTCCATATAATACGATTTTACCATTTTTACGATGATGTCTGTATGTATGTGTGTCTGTGTGTGTGTAACAAAATTTCCGGATTCCATAACTTCAATACCACGATTCCAAAAATTATAATTTTCTCGTATTCCTCAAGTTTACATCCAGAAGAACATCTGATTAGATTTTGGTTATAATTGGTCAACCGGAAGTAGTCTCATTTGAAGATTTAACAGTTAAATTTGATTTATTGACATTTAACGTTATTATAACTTAAAGAATATATTATTCTCTATACGATTTGATTACAATTTATACTTCATATTCAATACATACAGAGTTAAAGAATTTTAAAGAAATTAAATTTTATAATTCAGCCAGCTATGCCAAACTTGGGAACTAGTATCAAATTCATATAATTCAAATTGACAGATGTCAGTATAAATAAAAAGTAAATTAATGTAGCAGATATGAGGATGTTGAAGTAGATATTGGGGAATAGACGGAAAAATATGGTAAGAAAATAACTCTAGTATTACAAGTTTTTAGAAAGATACAAGAAAGACGATTACATTGGTTTGAACATGTCATGAGGAGAAAGGAAGAATTATATTGGAACAAGAATGAATAGTTTAATAATAGGACGTTAAAGGAACAGAGGAAGACCAAAGATAAGATGGAAGGACTGTATTGCGGAAGATTTGAGAGAAAAGGAACTGAATGAGAACGACATGCAAAAATAGCGACCCCTAACGAATGGGAAAAGCTAAAGATGAAGAAGATGCCAGTGTCAAGTGCAATTTGAAAAGTTTGTTTATGAAATAATTTTACGGGAAATTTAGAATCTTTTGCAAGAAAAATTATGGAATTTATACATTATACACGAGAATGACGGAAGGTATTGTGCTGGCCACAACAGATTTTTTTAAATAAAATTACCTTTTGTAATAATAATTCAAATTTCTGTATCCTTGGTATTATGTGCTTAAATTTTATTAGTTGTTGCCGTGTAGTTTAAGATTTGTAGTTATTTACTTATTATTTTGTTTAAATAATGTAATGGATACATGTTTAAATAAAGACAACCTATTATACTTTTATTATTTTTGTACTGGGCAACGTATATTTCTAATTTCTTAATAATGTCTTTAATAAATTATCTATTTTCAATAGATTTTTTATTAATTACATTATCAAGAAATGAAATTAAATTTTCAGGATAATTTAAAATGAATTCTTATTTCCCGCCATCTTCTCGGCAGTCAAATTTAGTTCTATGACCTTTTCATAGATGGCACTAAAACTTGTTATCACAGTTTATAAGGGGCGATACCCAATCTTCTACTATATATTTTCCTTAATCTATGGTTATCAGGTTAAGTTTTTTATACAGAGCCTACTGAAAAATAACTATAAAAATAAAATTTATTTAAATTTCAATTTAATTTTTCTCAATATTTTTGTTATGTAAGGATATAAAATGATTACATGGTTGAATTCAGAAGAAAATACGCTATGAAAAAGGCATAAAACTGTGTACAATCCCATTTGAAAAAATATAACTTTGTACTCTGCCTTGAGAATCACTGGTTTAAAAAATATTGGGTCGAATTCAGTACCCTTCTTTAACTAAAGAAGTTTATCTAAAAATAATAAAATTAAGATGTAACTTGTTTCCAGAGTGTCCAGAGACGATCACTATCACTACACCAGTGAAGAGTGCTGAATTTGGCCCATTTTCTTCTACAATCAAATGTCCTCCTTGGTTTCCTAGAACTTTATTCTATAGCATTTTTTGTATGTCTAATAACTTCCGAGAAAAATCGTGTTTCCTTGTTTCATTTATATCCTGTAGTTAAAGTGTGTCTATACAAAAAAATAATTATTACGGGAATATTAAAACATGTTTATGCGCTCTATTTTCATGTTATTTTTTTTTCAAAAAATAATACAGTTCTTTAAAAAAAATGCATTTTAAAGTTGGTTCCTATTCTAAACTCCACCCGAAGTATGAGACAAGACGAGCAGTGTAGTGGCCCAACCCTCCGAACAAAATAAAATCACTTTCAACACGTATATCATACAATATTTTACATTATTCTGTTATTTTTTAGTATAGGCTACAATTTTAATTTATAAAACTATCTTGAATAACGAAATACCTCATTTAAAATTACTGCAAATCTGTGACGCGCATGTCTTGTTTCACAACAATAGCCGTGTTCCTTCTAACTGTGATTTTGATTTTGTGAATCCTAATTAGTTTAATCGTGATCCTTTTGAATCATGATTTAAAAATTATATCAAGAAAACAACTTAAATAGTATAAACACCATCTAGCGTCAAATACCATAAACACACCAATACAAACTAATTTATTTTATTTTATAAATAATCTACTGTCGTGTCTTATAGTCAGCATATTAAAAATGGATCATATAGAAATATAAGAAAAATGTTCTTGGTAATATATGAAGTATGTTTCCTTAAAACAAATCTTTTATGTAACATATTTTCTTTGTTTTCAAAAATATGGTGAGTCATTACATTATTTTGTAGGAAAATCATATTTCCTTTGATGCAACAAACATTGATATATTTTTTTACGCTCGAAAATCTATTGTCCTTAGCCACTTTTAAATTTGTTCTGAAATGAATCTGTGTGATCACTCAAAAAGGATGATTCAGAAGGGAAAGGGGACGGTTGTCTAGTGCATATATCTATTAATTAGTTAATAGATATATGGTCTAGTGCTTACAAAATGAGAAAGTGGGGATAACGAATAAGATATGAGAAAACATACTTCTTCTTAATCATGATCACTTTGATTGTGAATCACAGCCCGAAGGAACACGGCTAATGTAGATATGTTGCAAAAAATTTAATAGTATATATTACGTTTTAAATAAAGTAATTTGAAATTTATTAGATCTGTGTAAGTATTATGTATTCTGTTTTACGTATTATACACTTATATGATTGTTTATTTTCAAGATTTAACTACAACGTATTTTTCTAACCTCTCATCACTTTTATGCTGTTTTCAAAATGTCACTTTCAATTGAACGTAAAGTAATTCAAAATTATTTTACAATTTTCAAAATTATTTTATTTCTAAAGTGAATAATAATAAATCGGACACAAATTGTTTATATTTTAGTTTGAAATAAAGGGTCGGGATACATATCGTACAGAAATGAATCAAGCTGAAATAGATGCAGAAATCTCTGAAACTTCAGATGAGGAATATGAACTTAATAGTTCGTTTGAACAACAAAGGGTAACAATATTATTCACAACTGTTATTTCAAGTTATAGTAATGATATTTTAGAACAAAACTCAAGTACTTGAAAGAAGTATTAATAAGTCTATCGATAGGACAACTCCACGAAGCCCAAAGTACATCCAGACAACAGAAGCAGTTGAAGAAAGTTCTCGAATCAAAACGGCCTTAATCGTCATTATACTAACTATATTACTTGCTATATGGGCGTCGCAATATATCGGTAATGATAAAACAATTATAAATATTGATGGTCTTAAGCAAATATTTCCAAATCAACCAAACGAAACATTCGAAAATTTCGAAACAATAATTGATGAAATCGTTTTCGAGAGAGCAGTCCACCCAGCAGTATTTTTATTTTTATATGACAAAAACGAACAAAAAGTAAATGAAATCGTGCATCATTTAGCGGATTATGCTTCTATGAAATTAGTAACAAATAATGAGTATATCGATGTAGATAAAAAAGAATTCCATTCCAAAGACGCGTACAATGATTATGGATATTTGATAGATAAATACAGATCTGCCTTAATAGAAAAAAAAGTAATGTTAGTCAAAAATTTACACAACATTCCGGCACAAACTGCACAAGTATTTCACAGTTTTTGCGATGAAATTTCTCCCTTAGTTGAAAGAGTTGTGTATATTTTTACTTTAAAAGTTGATTCGTTGAAAGGGAAAGAAGAAAAAATTGCTGAAAGTTATTTGAAGAAATATTGGAAAGAATTAGAAAGTGATATTTTAATGCCACTCATAACTAGGGTAACTAGCACTGTATTAAAAATTGTAAACTAATGGGGTATTCTTATAAAAAAAATATTTTATTATCTGAAACATATATTTGTATTTTAAATATAAAATTTTGTGTTATTTTTCATTTAATTTGAGCGAAATATGAATTTTAAAATATTACTCAAAATTTGAATTTTATCGGATGTGACGTAGGAGGATGGCATTTAATAAATATGTAGAACTAGCTGATACCTCGCGGGCTACACAGCCGCGAGCATTTGGTGTATATCTATTTATAACCCCATACAACACGATTTTAGTGTTAATTCGAAGATATTTCAAACGGTTCAGGAGTTATGAACCTCCAAAAATGAATTTTTAATGTCGGTCAAAAAAGGTTCAATATCACGATTTCGGTTGAAGATAGAGTGTTTATTCTTGTAAGAATGAAATTTGGAGGGTTGATTTGTGTATTTCCGGTATAAAAGTAGTTAAATTTCTGGTTAAAAACTCAGACCTGGGTTCAAAAACTGAACATTTTTGACTAAAAATTAAGGTTAAAAATGGTTCAATATGTCGATGTCGGTTAAAGATAAGTGTTAATACTTGCAAAAATGAACTCTGGAGTGTCAATTTGATTAATATTTTAAAAGTGTCAAAAAGGCCTTATGGATTCCGGAAAATCAGGTTGAAATTTTGAGAAAAATGTACCGCAAAAACATACATTTTATTTTAGCCATAACTCCTTAATGGTTTAAATTATTTTCAAATAAACACGAAATTCGTGTTCTACGGGGTTTGTAATATAAATTAACTCGTTTTCCAAATCTTAAAACTGTCTGGACAAAGTTTTATTTTAATATTTCTAAGGTGAAGCTTATTGCTATTTTTCTCAATTCTTCCAAAAGATTATAACTTTTATTTGATTATGAAAAGTAACTGAGAATCATTTATATTAAAAATTTGTCGAAAATATTGGATTTTTTAATGAAAATATTCGATTCACGGCAGAGAAGTGTGGTTTAAAGTGGGTGGTTTATAGCGACACTTTGAAAATTTATTATAAAAAAAAAAACTTTGCAAAATTTTGAACTCAACTAATTCTACGACACGTCTGGGAGCTGAAAAAACATCTCTACAAAGTTTGGCGTCGATAAAAACGGTGTAGATTTGCATAGACGGCAAATTTTCATTTTTATATATTATATAAGATTAGAAAACTTGTAAACACACAAAATATAAAACTAACACAAACAACACAATTGTCATCTCGTCAATAATAGGAAAAACTGTTTCCAGTTAACAGGACAGTATATGTATGTACAAAATTTGTTAGAAATGTCATCAGTCACTCGTATGTCACAAACCACGTGAGACCTTTTTAGCGACAAAATAAATTACAAGAAAATTCATGCTACAAAAAATAAAGTATATATACATTATTCGGTTATTGTGTAGCATAATCCACAATGTTAATCATTTTTATCAATTTTACTACATTAGAATACCTCATTTTTAACTTAACAATAACGCAATTATTTTATATTTTTGTCAAAGTATTTTCTCAGCTTTATTATGATATTAAATTTTATTAAAATGTTAAATTTGTTGTTATTTATTAATGTTTCTAATAAACTACTTGTATAAATGTAAATTTGTACTTATAAAATTACAGTTACAAATTTTTAGGTAACAAAAAATTTTCATATCAAGAGGCACCAAACTCCTTCATCCAGTTTTCATATTTGACCAATGTTTGCTTTGAAACACTTTTATTGCACTTAGAAATGGCTTCTGCAAAATCTTTCGCAGTTACAGGTAAGTCTAAATCTTCTTTAGATAATTTCTTTATCTCTTCTTGTTTTAAACCATGGATACGTCTTCTCATACTCATCATTGCTGCATCTCGACAAACATTCGTGATGTCTGCGCCTGAATATCCGTCAAGTTGTTGAGCAATTTTATTTAAATTTACTTCTGGATCGATTTTAACATCCCGAAGATTAATTTTGAGTAACGCTTCCCTTCCAGTTAAGTTTGGAAGAGGGATATAAATTCTTTTTTCTAATCTTCTTCGAAGAGCAACGTCAATGTCCCATGGAAAATTCGTCGCCGCTAGTACCATAATTATTTTTCCAGGCTCTTCCGGGTTACTATTGACTCCGTCCATTTGTACTAATAATTCCGATTTGACTCTTCGCGAAGCTTCATGTTCTGATTCACTCCCTCTCTTTGAACATAAGGAGTCAATTTCATCTATAAAAATTGTGCTAGGCGCGTAAAATCTCGCCATTTCAAATAAAAGTCTAACCAGTCTTTCAGATTCGCCTCGGTATTTAGAGGTTAAAGTAGAGCTAGTAATACTGAAAAATGTTGTGCCGCATTCAGTTGCGACGGCTTTTGCAAGCATTGTTTTTCCCGTGCCTGGTGGGCCAACCATAAGGACTCCTTTCCAGGGTCGTCTGATACCTTTGAAGAAATCAGGCATCCACATTGGTAATACGACTGCTTCTTCAAGTAGTTGTTTAACGTCTTCTAAGTCTGCGATGTCGGACCAGTGTACGTTTGGATGTTTTTGTACTATGTCGCGTTCTGAAATAAAAAAATACTCGTATAAACAAAGTAATCATATATAAAAGTGAAAACTTGACGTCTATACAGATCTACACCGTTTTACATATGGACGCCAAATATTATAGAGATGTTCTTTCAGTTTCGTGTCGAAGAAGTAGTTAGAGTTCAAAATTTTGCATAGTTTTTTTTATAAGTAATTTTTAAAGTTTACACAAGAAAAGCATTGGTTTCGAGAGTGGCCTTACCGACAATATTCAAAATGTCACAATATAGTTCGAGTATTTTGGCTTTTTGGCGCTATAAACCAGCCATGCCATTTTTAACCACACTTGTCTGTTGTCAATTAAATATTTTTATTTAAAAATTCAACATTTTCGACAAATTTTAAGTATAAGTAAATGATTTTTAGTTAATTTTATATCTTTCGTGTAAATATCAGCCAATTTCATAATTAAGTAAAAGTTTTGATATTTTGGAAGAATTGCGAAAAATTCACAATGGGCATCATCTTAAAAATATTAAAATAAAACTTTGTCCGGGCGGTTTTAAGATTTGGAAATGAATTAATTTATATTATAAACCCCGTAGAACACGAATTTCGTGTTAATTTGAAGATAATTTATGCCTTTGAAGAGTTGTGAGTAAAATAAAATGCATGTTTATGCGACAAAATTTTCCCATTTTTTTCCAGAATTTCGACCATATTTTCCGGAATCCCTAAAGCCTTTTTGACACTTTTAAAATAAATTAAATCGAGCCATTTCGGGGTTGAGTAGTTTTTAACCGGAAATATAACCACTTTTATACCGGAAATATACAAATCAACCCTCTAAAGTTCATTTTTGCAAGAATAAATAAATCTTGTACCAAAAAAACATGAAAACATACATTTTTGGAAGCTCATAACTCCCGAACTGTTTGGAATATTTTCATATTAACACTAAAATCGTGTTGTACGGGGTTAAAATATAAATTAACGCGCGGCTATAAATACAAATATGACAGTGAACTAATATTTTATTTGACTAAAGCAAACTCTCGATGAAACAATGTCTAACAAAGTATTAGAAAAACACTCGCCATGTATCACAAGATTTCAGCAATCGCATTCGTCCATTCATTGTGTTCGGCAAACTTCGGTGCTCAGTGATGAGTGGTGCTGAACGCGGCCAATGTAATCATTTACTAGCACACTTAGCAATATTTTTTAAAATTTTTATGCACTTACCTTGTTGCTCATATAGGGCGCGATCAGACACGTGACTCGAGCGATCTTGGAGAACTTGGAATCAGCTGATTTGTGTACGCTTGTCATTCTGACAAGAACAATATTTTGACTTATTTTGATTTTGAACTGTTAATGAGTTATTTCTAATTTGATTTGTTTTACTGCCTGAAAATTGTGAAATAACTTTTTAGCAGTCCAAATAAAAATAAGTTAAAATATTGTTCTTGTCAAAGCTGTCAAAATGACAAGCGTACACAAATCAGCTGATTCCAAGCCATTCAAGCTCTTCAATGTCGCTCGAGTCACGTGTCTGCTCGCGTCCAATTCCACGTTTTAATGTGAAGTTACGGACCTGTTACGCACTTACCCACCATCAAAGTGAAAGTGCGTTCTAGTGACGAAAATTGAAAAATCGCCCACAAAAAAAAAATTTGTTAGACCAACTAAGAATACAAATAGTGATATAAACAGTAAAATCTAACAAATAATACATACAATGTACAATTCATTATTCTAGAATTTGGAAAATAAAATGAACTGCAAGTTTAAACTTTAAAAAAAGTAATGCGCACTTGCCCGAACTCACCTTATACTTTTCCGTACTGAATGCAGAAAAATAATACTTTTCCGCATTGAATGCAGAAAAATAATATTTTTCTCACTGAATACGAAAAAAAATATTTTCTAATTCATATGAATATTAAAATAAAGGACTTTTCAAAATAGTAATAAAAAAAGATAATCACAAATATTTCAACATGAAAACAAAAAAATATTTTTTACCTAACATTTCTACTAAGTCTTTTTCAGCGCCAAAACTTTCAAATTTCTTCTCGTCTTCTTCTGAAATTTTTCCTTCATCTTCTTTCTTTTTTCTCTCAGTTTTGTTAGAAGAATCTGGTCGTTTTCTTCCAGAAGTAGAAGCAGTATTTCTAGATAAATCTTTTTTAGTGTAATTATTTATTCTATTCTGTAAAGATGATTTAATTGATTCTTGTCGTTTATTGCTTATTTGTCTATAAGTTTTATTCCTGTCGTTAATTGATGGAAGTTTCTCACTTTTGTCGGCTAAATTTGGCGGCCAGACTGCCGGATCTTCATTGTTAGAATACCAGCCATCTCTTGGAGTAATTGAAGATATATCAATACTTATTCTGTTTTCTATGGATGTATTCAATTTAAATGGCTGATCGTATGTTAATCCAATAGCATGAAGCGTAGAATTAGTTTCTTTCAACAAGTGGTATTCCTGTTTGACGTCTTGAAATATTTTTTGGCATTTTTTTCTGCGAGCTGGACAATTCGTGAGGCCATCTAAATGTCTTTGAATCATAGCCATAGCTCCTTCGTAATATATTATTGCCTCATTGTAATTTCCAACTATTATTAATTCTCGCGCCAATTTTATATCATTACAAAATTCTTTCACCACAAAATTCACCGGCATGCTTGAAAAAATAAATTTTATTCTACACTATGTTTGTGCGTGTACAACAGCAATAATTTTGACACCATCTTATGGTGAAATCATAATTATTTCACGTTCTTTAAACGTCAATCGTGCTCATAGCAACGATCAATTACAACATCAAAAGTAGGAGCATGGACCTTCTACACAATGAAAGAAATATCGACTTTGTAATTAGCTCTTTTGAGAAAAGCGCCGGTTATATTTCGCGCGTTCTGCATTGAAAATCATAAATATTTTGACTGACTACTTTAACAAGACAAAATAGTTTCTATGTAATAGATATGATTGTTATCTCTGAAAGTGTCGTTAAGTTTTTCAATTTTTAAATAAATAAATCTCAATAAAAATCAATGTTGCCACTCTTAGGGATTTTTCCCTATTTGTAAGTATTTTTTCGGAAACGTATGTGTAGAAATTTTGACTTTCGTCTTGACTTCTATTTTATGTAATATAATATTAACATTATGTAATCCTGGAGTCATTTCACATTTTTTGATTTATTTTTTTCTTGGAAGAATAGGTCAAATTATATATATGTAAGTTTATGTGTTACACACTCCAGATTACAAATTGTACATGAAAATTATTTATTGAATCGGAATAAGTTGGGTTATTGGTAGTATTTTTTTATTTACAATTTGTACTACGGAGTGCACTTTTAAATTGTGTGCGCGCGACGTTCATTTGCGCCGCGCCAACTCCATGGTCAAGATAAACGTTAGAAAACTGAACGAAACCTTAGATTTCGTTCCAATGGATCTTTTACATCAAAAGAGAGACATAGAGAAAAATGACATAATATGTAATGCGCAGTAGTTTTGTTTGCGCATTGAGGAGGTCAGATATATTTCAAACAAAATTTGAAAGGGCGGAAATAAGAACGTAACTATATTAAATAAATTCACACAACGAGTTTGTGAGGATGAATATTTCAAGACAAGAGGGCGGGTAGATGGGAATCAGAAACGCGGATATATGTTCTAAAAACGCGAAATAAACACCACAAAGTGACAGATAATTGCGTAGTTGCCAGTTTGTTTTTAAGAAAGTTACAAACAAGAATAAAACTATTTTTAAATAAATTGTTTTGTCTTTATTAATAATTTCTTTATAATCAAAGTCCAAATAATTTAAGTTTCTGTGTTGTTTAAATAATTTTTTATCGAAAATAATGCTTGTCCTTTTAATCATTTTACTTGACAATATGGTGCCTACCCATGTTCATAAAAATTACATTACGTGGCGCATTGAAAAATGACGTCACAGCCGATCGTTTTTACACGCATTAAATAAATAATTTAAATTCGTGAAACTAAACTTTGTCAATAATAATTATTTTTATCTGTAAAAATGTATAAAACCTGAATATTAAAAATTACAATAAAACATGGTTAAAAGTAATATTAATTCTAAATAATCAGTGAAAAAATAAAGGGTTCAACACGTACATACATTCACTGCCTCAGTCAGAATCTACAGAGTTGCCAGGTCATTTCCCCTCTCTCCCTTCCTACCCTGTAAAAGTGAAAATTTTCGTACTTAAGCTATATCTCTGAAGCAAAATGGTCAAAAAAAAAATTTTTATTTTCATATTTGTCATTTATGTATCTTTTGTGCAACCGGCCGCGAAATAGGCATTTCGCAGCCGCAATATAGGCCACGAAATTGAATTTCGCGGTTGTTGTCATGGTAGCGGCCGCGAAATTGAGTAAACAATCACTATGACAAGTGTTTTGTTTATCAAATGTCAATTCCATAGCTACCTTGAAAGCCAACTTTCAATTTACAGTGAAACTGTTTAAAATTAATAAAATTTGTAATTACATATTTTTTACGGTTGCACAAAAAATATTGTGTACACCTTGTCCGCTAAATCCTTTAGCGTCCTCGAGATTGTCTTGCCTCGGCCGCAAGCGGCCTCGGCGACAATTTTTCTATCGGTACGCTAAAAAGTGATTTCGCGACCTTGATATACAAATAACTATTATAAGCTGAAATGTTTTTCAATAAAATGTGACGTACCGTTTTGAAGCTACAATGAAAAATATGTCATTTATTATGGCCTGATATAGGAAACATATACAAAAAGTGTTATCTTTAATTTCATTTATCTTAAATTTGAGATGGTCAATCGATTTTAAATTAAGACAACGTGTAGATATTAATGTTCTGTACATGCAGTTAAAAATTTATAAGATTTTCACGAATCGTAATTCGCACGTATACTACCTTTAAGACACGTGTCCGAGACAAGGATGGATATTAAAGTACCAGACATTTTCCACTTATACGAGAAATAGGAGTTCAGAGGTATATAGTTTGATAGGTATGTTGTTAGAATTATTGAAACTTTGAAATCAAAAACATGCATAGGGTAATGTAGAAATTTTTATGGCTATATTTAGTAGGGATATTTTTTTTGTTGGTAGTAACACTGATAAAAATCCGTGTTTCTTTCGTTGTGGTTGACAACATTGAATTCTGACAGCTCGGTTTTTCTGAGATGAGTAATCATTGAAATGTCAATTTAATATTTGATTTATAAACTGTACATAGTAATATCTACTTTAATATACAATGATATCATATATTTAGAGTGTAAATAGTTTTAAAAGATTCTTCTATAAGCATAAAAATGAGTAATTTCAATAATTTAGATCCAAATGAAAGAATTAAAAGACTCGCAAGTTACAGTGATTCTGTAGATGTTGATCCAAATGTGCCTCCAAGAAGGTACACTATTTTAAGTAATAAATTCTCCAATTTTAATCAATTTTTGTAGATATTTTCGGTCAGGGCTCGAAATGGTACGAATGGCGAACGTATACCTCGACGAAGGAAGTTTGGAGAACGCTTACGTTCTCTACATGAAATTTATGACTTTATTCATTGAAAAAATTCGTAAACATCCAGAATACGCTTCAGTATCTGCCAATGTTAAACAAACAAACAATGAAAAACTACGAGAAGTTTTACCGAAAGCAGAGAAACTTAAAAGTCGCCTTATTGAGCAATACACCAAAGAATATAACAATTATTTGCAACAGCAGAAAATTAAACAGCAACAACAGAAAGAAGCACAAGAAAAACTTAGCAAGAAGATAGAGGAAACAGAACGTGATAAATTAAGGCAGAAATTGAAAATACAAGTTGATAATGATAAAAATGTTTCGATAGTTAAACCAATTTCTATTGATGCAGTTGAGTATCCTGATGAGGATAATAAGGCTAGTGCTCCTCAAGCAATTGATAATACAAAAAAAGGAAAAGATATTCCGCACATTCCAAAAGAAAACACATTGGAACTACCAAGGTGTTTATTACTTTTAATATAATATTCATATAATCATCATTATTTTGCAAATTCTGTTCTTGAGCATTTGTCAATGGAAATGTCTCCATATTAATCTGTCCTGTACCTCCTTCATCCTCTCGTAATTGCTTCCGTTTTTAATTTCAGTTAACTTTCCAATTTTTTTTGTCCTCTTCCCCTTCATCTATTTATTTTCTTTTCACCGTCGGCACAATCACACTCAAAACTCCATATGAGACATTTTTATTCATTTAATTCATGCGTTTCAGCTTTAAATTTTACATTCATTAATCAGTGCTTTTAATTAGGATACTAAACATTTTTGATAATATAATTTGTGTATGTAGATTTTTTCCTCTTATTTCTTAATATTTTTGCGCATATCTCTCCTGATGTAGACTTGTTTAGGATATGATACAGAATAGATTATTGTCTTATCTTCGAAAATCATTGCTATTATACAGGTTATCCCGATTTCAATGGTCACAATTGGGATTTTGGAAACTATTGGCTGGGGCCTAAAAACTTCCTTTTTTTGAAGGCGAATATGATAAAAAGTATTACTGATAGATAAAAAATATTTTTGGATAACGAAAGAATTTTTTCATATTTTAAATCACACATTTTTAAACAAAACATAATAATTGTGATGTGTTCCTGTTTATTAAATTACTAAATCTAAATTGAGGCACTCGTAGCAAAAACAACCGTAGTCCATTTTTTTAAAATTTGAGATAATCAAAGAAACAACTCTAGTTTCTTTTTATATATTTCTGTAACTTTATTTAACTCAGGATCATAATAATCTTTATTAACAATAAGCTAAAGGTGGGGTTCAGCCAAAGGCTGTTCCTCCACCCAACCATACAAATAAATATAAAAAAAATTTACCAGGATGATTTTTTTACAAAGAATAATATACAAACTAGATATTACAAATAATAAATATGTTTAATATAATAAATATGAACAATACTAAGTGATAAACATGTCTTTTATGTGTCTACGAAAGGTATATAGAGACAGAGATTTTAATGAATCAGGAATAGCGTTATAGAGCATTGGTGCTAGATATGAGAAAGATCTCTTAAATTTTGACTTTCATGTTTAAATATTAGAAAATTATTTACTGCATGTTAAGAAATAGAAAAATAAACATTGATGAAAAATTACATAATAATTTGACATTTTTATAAGACGTTTTTGTAGAAACGCTCAATCTTTAAAATGTAATAACTTGCGACTAAGATACTTTTTACGACAAACTGTTTTGCAGCATTGAAAGTACATATTTATAATATTTGGACTATGTTTTTGCCAGCAATCAACAGCAAATTCATTTGATACCTTACTATTTTTTCAGTGTTCCCAGTGCTCCATCAGCACCCGCAGTGCCAAGTTTCGACCGAGGTAACAAACCAACTTCTCTGTTAAGTCCTTCAATTACTTCTAAACCTTTCGCTCTTCGTTGTGTTGTAATTCCATCGCGATTGATGCCTAGTTTTCTGAATATTGCTCATCGAAACACATCGCAGAATGTAGAAACTTGTGGGATACTAGCGGGAAAACTTGTAAATAAAATATTCTATTTTTTAATAATTTGTAGTAAGAATATTCTTTTAGGAACGTGATAATTTGATTATAACTCATATGATCGTTCCAAAACAAAAAGGAACTCCTGATTCATGTGTGACGATGAATGAAGAAGAGTTGTTTGATTTCCAAGACCAACATAATTTAATTACTTTGGGATGGATTCATGTATATTTGAGATATATGTATAAATTGTAGATATTTATTGAAATGTTTTTAGACACATCCAACGCAAACTGCATTTTTATCGAGTGTAGATCTGCACACACATTGTTCTTATCAAACGATGATGCCGGAAGCTATTGCTATCGTTTGTGCACCAAAGTACGAAGAGTAAGTCAAATTTATTAATTACTAATTGATACCTCACGGACTTCGCAGCCGCGAGCATTCGGTGTGCAGATGTTTGTAAAGTATATATCATTCCATAATAATGTATTATTAATTCTGACTATATTAGAACCTTCTTTGTTACTTCTAGCGTCGCGAGCCAATTTATGTTTTAATCCCGTACAACGATTTTAGTGTTAACTTGAAAATATTTCAAACAGTTCAAGTGTTATGAACCCCCAAAACTGCATGTTTAGTTTCGACCAAAAATGTGAAGTTAAAAATGGTTCAATATCACGATTTCGGTTAAAGATGATGCTCGGTTGCAGAAACGTTCATCAACGCTTTATTTAATTAACGATCCGTTAATGATGATCCATCAAAACGAACAAATGCAACGCGGTTTTTTGACAGCAATGATTTAAATGTCATAAGAACAAGGAAATTGATTAGAATTTGTTCATTTTGATGGTCCGTTAACTAAACAAAGAGTTGATGAACGTTGCTGCAACCGGGCAGTGTTTATTCTTGCAAAAATGAACTTTAGAAGGTTGATTTATATATTTTCGGTATAAAACTGGTGAAATTTCGGGTTAAAAACTCAAACTCCGGGTTCGAAAATTGTACATTTTTGACTAAAAATGTGAGATTAAAAATCGACCAATATTTCGATTTAATATATTAATATTTTAAAAGTGCCAAAAATACCTTAGGGATTCCGGAAAATAGGATTGAAATTTTAGAGAAAATTGGGAAAAATTTGCCCTAAAAACATGCATTTTATTTTGCTCACAACTCTTCAACGGTTTAAATTATCTTCAAATTAACATGAAATTCGTGTTCTACGGAGTTTAAAATTGTTTCACCGTCAAGAGGTTTATTCTTTCGGTGCATATTCGTGATACACAATTCCACATTCCACGTCTAATAAGACAGTTAACATCACCTTGATTTTGCTTCGCACCTGTTGCGCTTTTTGTGGCCTTAAGGACAAGGAAGGCTTCCAGTACAATGACTGTGCTTTTGTTTCTGGCTCATATTCGTACACCCATGACTCATATCCAGTTATCACGGTGCTAAGAAACTCAGGTTCTGCGTTGGCAGTGTCCGGCATGTTCTGTGAAACGGCAAGACGGGGTTGTTTCTGTTCTTCCGACAGCAGCTTGAGAACGAATTTCGCAGACACTCTGCGCATATTCAAATCCTCACGTAAAATTGCATGCGCGGAATATTTACTGGTCACAACCTCTTCAGCAATCTCCCATACGGATTTTTTTTAGACTGGCCTCGTACCGTGCGTTGAATCACTGACGCCTAACCCTAAACAACCCTTATTGACCCTACCCTATTTCTCCACTGAGCGAAGTCGCCCTCAAACCGTTTTCACGGGCCTACCCATGAAAGCACATTTCCAAATTAACTAGACGTTGCTCAAATCCCTGCAGGATAAAACTGAAAAATCGGTGCAAAAAACTGCCACTTCCGTCTCTCACAATATCTCTGCACAGTAGGGCGAATTTTTACCAAAAAGCTGCTAAACCGAAGACAACAGGTTTAACCTCGACGGAGAACGCCTCAAGAGGTCATTAACTCAACCTTGAATGCTATAGAAAAATAGAATTTTATATATGACGATAATATTTAATTATCGACGCGTGAAAAATAATTGACTCGCGATGAATCGCTCGAGGATTAACATTCTGCTCGCCGATAGAATCGAATTTTATCGTCTTCTATATAAAAAAATTTTTTTTCGTTGATTTAAATGTTTCATTTTTGTATAAATACTTAAGAGTACAATATTTTGTTATAGGACTGGTTTCTTTATGTTAACTCCAGACTACGGGCTGGAATTCATTTCTAACTGTAGAGGTTCTGGATTTCACCCTCATCCAAAAGAGCCTCCATTATTTAAGGTAATTATAAATATATTATATTTATAATTAAATTACAGCAAAAATATATTCTAGAATGCAGACCATACTAAAGTAGAAGCATCAGCATTCATTGAAGTAGTAGATTTAAGAAACTAAAATTGTTTTGTTATTATTTATTTGTTGCTGTTAAATATTTATAAATAAAAAAGTAAAAGCTTTATTAAAGAGTAAAAACTGTGTTCGTGAAAGTATTATAACAACGTTGCAAATTACATTGTTTTATCACAGATTTTAGTGAAGAATAAATGCACATTTATATTTTAATATCAAGTTTTGTACGCAATATGGCTTAATATTTTACAGGATAATGTATCAATTCCATACTTTTGTAATTTGCTTAAGTCAATAATTTCAATAAAAAATTTGCATACTTGTATTTTTCTTGTGTATTAATTATTGTACTGTTGATACAAGATTGTGTATTTCAACATAGGTCCAAATTATTATTATGGTATTGTTTATTTCTCAAATCTTATGTATCTTTTCATATAATATTTAAAATATGCAATAATTATCACAATATATGAACCACTGGAAATATTCATCGATGGATTAGGGCTAACACTTATTGGACACTGGAAATCTTCAAAAGAACTTCTGAAATGAAGATGAAGAAATTAATGTAATGGTGGATTTATACAGCGTAAGCCATAACGCAACGTGTCGCGGCGTATCGTGACGTATCGTAACGCGTGATTTTTCTAAGCTATTTTATACAGAACTTTTACAGTACATTTTCGTAAAATGTATGCTTACGCTCTGTCGATACAAGTACAGTAGGATCTCGCTAATCCGGCACTATTAAAAACCAGAGGGTGCCGGATTATTGGAGTGTTCGGATTACTGGATTGTATAGAAAAATTCATAATAAATAAAATAAAGCATTTCATAAAGGGAATACAATGTATTTGTGTTCATATTCTACACGTTTTTTTTTTTTTACTAACATATCTCACAATTAACTAATTACATAGTTTTAAAATAATCCTTAATTGAGGTCTGTTTTTGTGCAACTTGTAGTCCTTGTTTAAAAACCTTTTCTCGCATGTTTCGAAGAATTATAATATCTTTAGTAGATACGGGGCGGGGGGTGTCGGATTATTGGACGTGTCGGTCTATTGATGTGCCGGATTAGTGAGATTCTACTGTATATGTCAGATTTGTATTTAACAGTTTATTTTATTTGTAATACATTCTATTTCATTATATTTCCATAATACCCATTTAATATAATAATCTAAACACATACAGACATCATCGTAAAAATAGTAAACTCGTATTCTAGGGACCCCAAAACGTGCTTATTCATTAGGAACTCACTATCAAATTTTTTGACAAAGAAAATACCTTCCTTACCTAAAGGTACATATTTATTCTTACGAAATGAAGTTTACATTTTTGGAGTATAAAGTATATACTCATTTTTATTCATATCATCCGTGTAAATTGTACTTAACATTGACATCTGTCAATTAGTAATAGTGAATTATTGAAACTGTTTGCAGCGCAAGAATTATGAAAATTTATTTATTTATAAATTTTTATCTCTAAATACATGGAATATGAAGAATATAATGCAATCAAATCATATACAGAATAAAATATTCATTAATATTTATAATAACATAAAATGTCAAAAATTATATTTAACTGCGTTTTGTTAAAAAAAAAAGTTGAGAGCTTCAAATTTAGGTACTTCCGGGTGATCAGTTTGTAACCAAAATCTAATCAAGTCTTCATTTGGATGGAAGAATGAGGAATACGAAAAAATTGTAATTTTTGAAATTGTAGTATTGGAGTTATCGCGACCGAAACGATCGTCACACAGACAAACACGTGCGCACACACACGCACACACATACAGACATCGTAAAAATAGTAAATTCGTATTCTAGGGACCCCAAAACCTGCTTATTCATTAAAAACTCATCATCGAATTTTTTGACCAAAGACAGTACCTTCCTTACCTAAAGGTGACTGAAGGTAAAAAGGGTAGAACTGCCACGCAGTGAGTGGTTAATGGTTAACCAAAATCGAGAACTTAATTTTTAAAATGGTTTTCGTTCAAAAACCGGTTTATTATTTACTTAACCGGTTTTTACATTGGTTATGTAAACCGATTACATTAACCGGTTTATAAAAAATAAATTAAATTTTATAACAGATAAATATACATTTGTTTATTAAGCTTTTTTGTTTTAATTCCATGGCTATCACTATTTTTGAGTTGATTTTCGACATTTTCATTCTTAATTTCTGCTGTTACAAAGCATGCAAAATTAATTTTGTTTATTGATTCAAATAAATTTTTTTATAATCTACAACTTTAAAATATGTTTAAGTATCTAAAATAATTTAGGAAGCAACGCGCAAGAAAAACTGTTTTCCTATTGTTAAATGCCTATGTAACGGATTTTGAATGTCACCCGGTATATTTACTAAATAAAATAATACACTAATAAATACAAAACGCAATACGAGTATTACCGGGGGTAACGTATTACGTACAAGCACGAACAAGCATGGTCAGACTTCGGCGCAGTACGTGCTAAGAAGGTGCGTAAGCATCCGGCTAAATCGTGATTTATATTTAAAATTCCCTCCTTTATAGAAACGGTTTAAAAAAACCGGTTTTAATTAAATTTGTTAAGTTACCGGTTTTTTTAGTAATTTAAAATATCGGTTTCGGTTAAAAATCAAAATTTTAGACCCAAAATATCAGTTAACCGGTTAAAAAAACCGGTTTGTGCCCTGGTTGAGACTGACCTTGAATGCACAGAACCTAAAATTCGTTTTTGGAAATGCCGAAATGTAATTGTAATTATAATCAGCTATTGTTATAATGAGACAATAACTCCATCAACATCTAAAATTGGAATAAAACGAAAGGGGATTCATTTATAAGCTAAAGTATGCGCAGGTCCAGTCTCAACTTACCGCGCGCCAGCTATACATGCATTTTTACAAAATCACAAGAAAAATTTGCATTGAAAAATCCTTTGAAAACACATTGCAAAGAAATGGAAAAATAAAGAAAAAATCTGATGTGGCCAGCACATAACCTCTCGCCGTATATTTTACCTGGCTGTATGCATAAAGCAAAGAATATTTTTATAAATACAAATAATATATTCATATAAATCTATGACGTATAAACTTCTTTATTATTCAATAATAGCATGTCTCAACATAAAGATATTTACCATAAATTATGTTACAATAAATTACAAAGTAGAGTTTACCATATATAAATATTAGGCTGGTATCAGTAATTTTCAATTCGAACAACTTTGTTTACTTTCTCTTCATATTCTTCTAGTAAAAACATTAATTTTGGGCGGTCTAAAATGTATATATCTGGATTGTGCATCTATTCTTACATATCTTCTTTTACATTTTATTTTTTCATACTTGTTATATCTAAATAACATTAATTCCCTTTAATAAAGTGACGGATAGATTGCACTCCGATTATTCTTATATCGATGTGTAATTTTGTCAATATTTACAACTTACTTGAGAAGAATTTGATAACTTTTTCGCAATTCAAAGTTACTCTAGTCTACAGTACTGGTGTACATTGTCCCATAATGTTTGAAACAAATTTAAGTCCTTCAACCTAGACTTGTCATCTCCATAATAGTCACAGATCAAGAATTAAGGGATTCTCCAAATACATTTTTCTTTCATTACTCATTATTTCTGACACTGACATTTATCTGTCAGTTACAAATAATTTAAATTTGCAACTATTTTTCATGGCATCCTTTCGGTTGTAAAATTAATTACAACATTATTTTATATATTATATTCCTTTTATCTCTAAATCTATAAAATATGTATAAAAATATTTAAATGTATCAGAAAGAGAATTTATTTTTCTTTAATATTATCAAGAAAAATTTTCAAAAAATAATATTTAGAAGATTTTTTTTTCAAGAATCTTCTACTTCCGGTTGTCCAATTGTTACCAAAACCTTTTCAGATCTTCCCATGAATGTCCGATTGGGAAATACGTTGTTAAACAAATTTTAAGTCTTATAGTTTTTGAGTAACCGTCCTTCCAACATCCCACACACACACATCCATACACACACACACACACACACACACACACACACAGACATCATCGTAAAAATGTTAAAATCGGATTGTAGGGACCTTAAAACGTGCTTATTCAATAAAATCTGGATATGCGATTTTTAGCATGAATCCAATACCTCTCTTAGCGAGAGGTAAAAAGTCAGTACATACTTTATGTCCTTCGACCGTAAACGTGGTGGACCACTCATTCATTTCTTGGTAAAAACCTCTATAGATGTATAGGGTGTATTGATACAGTTTCCTTGGTTGTTAAGGTTATTTGTTGAGCTAGGATATTTGGCTCATTGTCGTTTTGGTAAGGAATTAGCTTCTGACACTCGAGCAGTTGAGAAATGCGAATCCGCCAAAAAGTCATTTTTTGAATAAATTGGAGAACGTTCCTTTTCAAAATTAGCAATTCAGTTGTAGTTTCAAAATCCATTTCCTGGGTAGGTACGTTCTGTCCTTATAAACAAACAGAAAATGAATTAATTTTGCCTGAGAGGTATGGAAAAACTTAATAAATGTATCCATATACATACCTTTATTAATCCCTTGATAAGTTCCAATGATAGATCTGTATTTGTATCTGTAAATAAACAAAAAAAAAATTAAATATGTATAGAATTATTAAAATCATATATACAGTGTTAGAAAAGGGTAAACGTAAACAGTTTTGAAGATACCTAGTGTCGGAGTGTCTGGTTGCGAATCTGGGGTACCAGATTCGATCCCGATCGACGCCAAATATTTCAAATTTTAAATGGTACAAAATTGACTCCTGTGGTGCACTCTCCACGCCAGCAATGAGTGTCCGTGAGGTGACTCTTGGTAAACGCCTGCACGGTATAAATATGTCATCATCATTACCGAAATCTGCCAAGCCAAGCCCGAGAAATATTTTGATATAGAACAAAAAATAATTCATTTACTACTATCATTCTTAAATTAACATTAATCTAACCCGATTCTTTTTAAAGAGAGTTTTGATTACAACAAAGAAATATTTGATTACAACAATGAATATGACTAATTTCACAATAAAAATATAATATTTGTTATTGTACGAATCATAAAATTGCACGTATTTAACGTAATTTGACATGAACATTTTTTTTATTTTTTTGTCCTAATCCATAGCAAGCTTTATTATATCTCGCTTATACAAAGGGCTAATTTAATAATACTTGATGTGCTAGACGCAGAAATTAATTCTCTAAAACTTTTATTTGAAACATTTATTTCTAAAATCAAAATAAAATCATTTTATTCAAGAAAAACTGTTAACAACTTCAAGTAATGTACCACTTCCGGTTAGCCTATTTTAACCAAAATCTATTATGTTATTTCAATTGACATAAAAGTCTTGTATACCAAATTTGAAAAGTTTTGGATTATATTTTAAAACAGTTTTTCATTAAAATCTATTATAGGCTTCATGTAAAGTGCCACTTCTGGAAATTGTGTAATAACCAGAAAGGGAGGTGCACAACTAGATGTTATAGCAGTCCTAAATACAAAATTTCAACTTTCTACGGGTTACCGTTTTTGAGTTATGCGAGATACGTACGTACGTACGTACAGACGTCACGACGAAATTAGTCAAAATGGATTCAGGGATGATCAAAATGGATATTTCCGCTGAAATTTGAAAACCGAAATTTTTCGCGATTACAATACTTCCTTTACTTACGTACAAGGAAGTAAAAAACAATAAAACATAGGTCTGATTTTCAACTGTTTCCGAGAAAAACGAAGAAACACTGACAAATATATAATGATCGAACAAAATTTTGTGTATGTTAGTAATGTTCAGTTGCACGGTTGCACCGCTGACCCTTAAATTTTAAGCTAGGCTTAAACAAAAAAAATATGAATCGAAATTTTGACATCACTATTCAATTACTTATTTGACTAGGTACTCGTTTCGATACGATATTGTCAATTTAAAGAACACTTAAAATTTAAGCGTTAGCCCGTCAGCGATGCAACTGGGGCGTAGCCTATAAAGAAGCAATAAAATTTTATATGAAACATTTTTCTAAATTTTTAGTTACGAAGTTATTTGAAAATTATATATTGGCCAAGGTCGACATAACATTTAAATTATATTACAAATATTTGATTTTTTAGAAAAACAAAAGCACATTTAAGATGACGTCAGAAAGGTAAGAAAAAGTCTCATTTAATCGAAGTCTTAACTCATAGTTTTCGAGGAGTAAACCCCGTAAAAAACTCAATTTTCACCGCCTTATATCTCTGAAACTATATAAGATCGGAACCATGTTGATCAAGCATTTTTTACTCATTTTGGTTAATACTATATGCCTTTAAAAAAATTACACTTTATTTAACACCCTGCATTTGTACAAATACAACGTTTAAATCTTAACCATAAAGTTAGGCGCACATGAACTTCGCGCGCTCAAAATTTAAAAAGTACACTCTGCAGTACAAATTTTAAATAAAAAATACTAACAATTATTCCGATTCAATAAATAATTTTCATGTTCATTTTGTATTCCGGAGTGTACTTTTTTAATTTTGAGCGCGCGAAGTTCATCTGCCCCAACTTCATGATCAAGATTTGATCTAAACAAGAAATGAACGGAGCGATGTATGAACATTAGGACGATACGTGTGTTCCCTATCGTAATAATAAACATGTAACATTCAAATATTATTTTTCATTTCTAAAATTAACAGGTAATCTGCAATTCACCAAAATGCAAACCAGAAGAGCATGCAATATGCTATTTGCAATACATGAACGTCGAGATAATTGATTTACAGCCAGTGCGCAACCCGCAGAACCTGTAGAATACGAGCATAAAGCACCAACAGGCGAACCGAAAAATCCCTGGGCTACACCCTGAACGAACAGGACCTGCAGCAAGGCTTCTGGCCTACAAAATTCCAAAATCGTGTAAAACCGACGATTGAGCGTCAGTAAAGTGGCATTTTACGGTCGCTACGAGCATTTCTGAGCTCTCAGGCAGATATTCTGGCTGTAGCAAGGCATTTATCCACCAAAATTCAAAATTCTAGCGTTCAAAAAGGCTATAGCAAGGCTTTTGGTCAATAAATTGGAATTTTGTGTGGTTTTTGGGCTCTTAAATGATTTTGCAGTCGATACAAACCTTATACTCACAAAAAAATAACGAGCGTACGGCCTTTAGTTGCAAAAATTAAATTTCTAGAAATCCACAGGCTATAGCAATAATTTAAATCGTTATGGCACGTCCCACCAAAATTCAATCGATGTGCCATATCAAGACTTGTATACATCAAAAAATAAATCTGAGATTTCCACCAAATATTTCTAGCTATAATGACTGTCTGATGAATTTACAACCATTCGGCCAGGGTGAGCGATGGAGTTGTATGTTGTATCGGATGGTTTGCTTTGTAGGTAGCGGGTTACGAACTTGGATTTTTGGATTGCAAGTTTATAAAAAGTAAAATATAGAGATATAATGTCGACATGATTTATTTATCTTGAATATTTTACTTCATGATTATAAGAGATACATAATTTAAAAAATCAGATTATTAGTACAGAACGATATATTATTTGATTGTCAATACACACTGATACATATTTTTTGTTGTCTTAAAATTACAGAAATGAAATATATGGTACAGTATAGGAGTTTGTTTTAAACACAGAATATGTAGAATGCATTTTTTTATTCCTCTAATTACAACTGAATGAATAATGTAATTACAAAAAAATAGATCATGTATATGGTAAACGATAATAGTAGTATACTCGTGTCGTATATAAGGTATTTTTTAAATTATCTGAACAACTAAGGTTTTTAGAAATAACTATTATAAGAATTTACAGGAAAAGCAGAAAACAATTCAAGTGCGTTGCTTTTCAAGAAAAAGTTTTTATTTCGGTTATTAATCAGAAAGAGATGATTCAAATAAACTTAATTTTTTAAAGTTTAAATCCATTTTTGTGTAAATGTACATTTTTGATAAAAACACAAAAAAAAAATAGTGACATTTCTTTTCAGTATGGTACCAAAACGTTTTCCTATGCAAGTTTATACAGGATGTTAATGAATACGTGTTACTAAATTATAGGGTATGTAGGGGATGCAAAATAGACTAACTTTTAATAATAAACTCATATCCGGAAACTTACTGTTTTCCAGCTTCAGGCTCTTAAAAGTGTAATTATCTTAATTTTAGTTGGCTGTGACCTGTCCTTTGGCTTATTTTTAACTTCTAGTAATATTTTTTTAATATAATATTATTAATTTTTCTAATACATATTACTCGTATAATAGTTGTTCACTCGGCCATACATTAATACTATGTTAGCGTAATCGCAAATAATATGTTCATTCATAATGCGTCTGCAATTCAATGCCAAAAGTTAAAATAAACAAAATAATAACTGAACTGATAGGTCACAGCCAACTAAAAGGTTTGTTAGTAAAAGTTAGTCTATTTTCTACCCCCTACATACCCTAGAAATTTGTAACACATATTTAGCTGTATAAACTGCATAGAAAATCGTTTTTGTACCATACCCATACTGAAAATAAATGTCACTAAAAATGAGGAAAATTATAGTTCTTTTGTTCTTTAGGTCCATGGAAGGAAGTGTTTGGCCACTTGATGATTTCTTGCAAAAAATGTTTGTAGATATGTGGATATTGGATGTTTTAGGTATATAGTTTCCTTAATATTTTCTTGATGTTTTACAAATGAACGCTGGATGAGTGTTTGAATTCATGAGATTTAGCGTGTTTTTATAAGGAGTGGATGGACAAACGCTAAAGGAATGTTAAACCGCCAAAATGTCAAATTGTAAATTTTTTTTTAAAGTTTTTCTTTACAATAGTTAAATAAATAATGCAGACCAGTTGCACCTTGCACAGTTACACCTACAATAATAGGTATCAATGTATAAGAAGATTACTTTAAAATGCATACATATTTTGAGTGCGTTCCAAAACTAGTTCATTTTACGTAGGGTTGTTTTCGATAGCAAATTCAGCCCTCTAACTGGTCAGAATACACACCTATTTAATTTACAGAAGCAAAAAATATAACCTGTCAGCTGTCAGTTTTCAAAAAATCGACAAAATTAAGTATTTAACCATGTTTTTGATTTCGACTATTGAGAAAGTTTGGTTTCACGGACTTAAATTATTTATTTAATGCATGTATTTTCTTACTTGAACTGAAGTAAAGCCACACTCACAGCTCGAAATTCAGTGAGCGTGTATTTGCGTTCATGGCTCTGTAATTTTCTGGATAAGTATTTCAATTTGTAGAAAAGTTAGTAAACTCCAAACTTTTTCGGCTAATTTAGTTTGAGTGATTTGACTCGTTTCCGCTGTCTTGTTTTGATTTTGATAATTTTTGTTTAATATTTATTAAAATCTGCACTTTTTTTAAAAGTACAAAACAAAATGTGTAAATTGATAATAATAATTAATTATAATTTCAGAACAATTTTAATAAGGACAACAACTCTTGATACTGATTTGTTTTCATTTGCTGTTTGTTGTATTTTTATCTGAAAGAAGTGCAAAGAACTAAGTATATGTATTTATTACATAAATAGAACTGTTTAATTCTAACCTTTGCCAAAAAATAAAATAACTTTTTTCTGCGATCGGTAAAGAAAGAAGGCATTTGGAACTTCATTTTGCTACAGAAAGTGAATAATTGCAGACCATTGCTAATAGTGACGGTTTAGGTTTTGCAAAACAGACATTCATAATTTTCGCTTTCATAGATGTAATGATATAAATAGAAAATTACATTTTTTTTTATTAATTATCTACATTTAAAATCGATTAATTTTTCAGATCGTAGAAAAATTGTTGCACCTCTCGTTGAAAGTATTTTTGCAGACGTAAATCTCTAGCCTCCGTCTACAAAGAGGTACTTTTACTTTTAATCCTTGGTATACAAGTAACTTGCAAATTTTAGGACAAGCTAAAAATGATTAGAAATCGGCGGAGAAAGGTTGCTGTTTTATTTATGTGGCTTCAATATTTTTTAATTAGTACCTAATGAAAACACTGACAAACATCTAATAACTTTTAGAAGCGTTTAAGTATGTTTCGAGATATGAACGGTCAAATTATAATTTCATCAAATTTCAGAGCTATATATTTTACCAAATGTCGGGCTGTGAATGCGGCAAATTATTTTAAAGTTGTGGATAAACGTGTTTTTAAGTGAATATTGCCGAACAGGAGCTCTTTACACTAGACAGTGGCAGGGACGTAGCTAGGGGTGGGCCAGGGTGGTCCAGGCCCACCCTGCAAAAACTTTGGCCCACCCATTGACCCACCCGTTTAAAAGTCAAATGAGAGAAAACAGTTCACGCACATTATTTGAACTGCATTTCTCATTCCAAAACAATAATGGCATTTATGGTAAAGAAACAGTAATATTATTTTATTCACAATCATTATAGTTATATGTCGCTCCTAACCTTTTAGAGGTTGGGAAATACGTCATTCCTAACTGCAATGACAATCTCTTGGGTGGGAAATAATATATTTCACTTCCACCCCGCGGGTTGGAAATGTTTATGTAGGGGTTGCCTAGCAAAATTGTCATAGATAATAAATTGTTAACTTTCATTATTATACACACTACCCAAAAACAATACTTTCAAGGTCATGAATTGTGCTAAACCGGTGATTTTTTATCATTAAAATACCTAAAGATATGTAAAGGTGTCATATTAAAATATATGATTAACTTATAAAGAAAAACTGATTCATTGGAGAATTTACTTGGAATTTTCGTTTTCACGCATAGTACTTATGTTAATACTATATAAAAAACTATACATTTATTAGGTTTGTTCGTTCAGTTACCCTGCGTCTACCGTAAACCGCCGCGGTTGAAATTTGTTGTTTTTTTCGGTTCACGGCTAACTCCAAAGTCCTAGATTCTGTTCATATCTCTTTTCTAGTAACCTGCGGTTAAACGCCGCGGTTGCTGGCGGTGATAATTTTTACAGTGACTCATGACTCGGTGGTAAAAAAAGAATAGTCGGTAATGATCGCCTCTACATATGAAGTGCCAGTGTGACAATGTTTGACAAATAAATATTAGGAAAAAAAAATCAATAAGTATACTTTGTATTTATAATATTTTAGTTTTAGAAATAGGGTGGTTGCAAGATTTTTGTATTTGTAAAATAACATTATATCCCTCGTTATATCCTCGTAATTTTGCTTATTTAAACATTATTTATTGGAAAAAAATTATAATAATTCCTATAAATAATGAATTATTAATTGTTAAAAAAATGTTTATATTTTCAAATGTATCACGTGATTAAAAATAGAGTGTGAAACTGTGAAAGGCACTCGCGGTAGCGCATCCAAGGAATCAGCTCCAAATTTCAAACACAAAAGCACATGGCAAGTTTTGTTTACAAGCGACGGAGATGAACAAGAAAGGTTGCATTTGTTCAGGCAGCCAATAGGAATAAGTGCCTTCTTACGTCATGAGAGGGAGGGTAGTTTTTGTCTAGAGTTTTTAGCGCGATTCTTTTTAATTCAATATTTACAAAAATGTGGCCAGCACAATACCTCTCGCTACTTGCGTTTTTGGTTAGATAAGTATAGGGCGTGAGCAGAGCAGTCATGTGACATTGTTGGCCTTGACAAGCAGATACGGGGGCCTGTGTCACAATGACAATTAGTAATTATGTACATAGATGTCAAATGTCAGAAGTAGAATCCGGATAGAGCGACTGTCAAGGGGCCAGATTATTTAATCCTTATTGTTTTATTTTGTATTAATTTTTCTTTGATTCTGATTAAATAATATGCGTGTATATTGAATGATTGTTAGAAATCAAACAAACATTTAGAGCTTACATACATATGTAATAATGTAGTAGTAACAGAAAATGCAAACAATAGATTATATTTACTGGTGTATAAAGTCTGTGATTTTGGTATGTTTTTTTCGTTTGATAGTAAGAACCACGCACGACATTGTAAAGACGAGGCATACTACTTTTCAAAATATTATTACCGTAATTTGTATGCACAAATACATTGAGCACTTCTGCAGCCTCGTTCTAACCGGACGATTTTTAGTAAATTAGGTCATTCAAAGCAGTTGGTCGCTTTAACCGGAGTCGTACTAAACGAATATACTTTCACAGTCATTTTTATGAAAACCAAACTTGAGTTTGCATCTACGTCGCTAAAAGCGGTTGGACGTTATGGCCGTTATAAACGAAGTCGTACTAAACGGATTCTGCTGTAATTAGTTTGTATAATATTTCACATAAAATAATAACAAAAAAATGTGCAACCACCCTATTGAAATACATTTGTAAAATAAATAAATGTTATATGAATTATGATTGTAATAAGTTAAATTTATTTAATAAAAATATAGGAAACAATTAAAATAATGGAGAATGGAATAATATATTTTTACTAAGAATCCTTAATAATTAAAGTAGTGCCTGAAGTATCTTCGAAAATAACTAAATAATTTAATGCAAACGGATGGAACAGAAAAGTATTTTTTAGTAAATTAAATTATTACCGTTGCGATAGGCACTAAATCGAAAAACGCAGCATAACGGAACGAACAAACCTATTAATAAACAATCTCCTACAGTAACAATAAGTCGAGTTGGAGGTAACAAAAAAACATTTTCACGATTCACCCGAAATAGACAGCCCAAAGTCAGCGTGTATCACTTAGGAAGACGATATTTTCTGATGGCCGGTGTAAAAAATGGATTTAATATGATTATTTTAAAAATGAACGCCGAGTATCAAACCAAGTAATATGCCCAAATTAGTTAATTGACAATTCATCATTCATCTTAGCACGTCTTTAAATTCAATTTACTTGATCACTAAAACCCTAAATTAAATTTTCTTTGGCACTAACAAATTCAGAATTATTTTATTGAAAAATAATTAGGAGAGGCAATATTAGAACATTCTTAATTTAATATTGAAATCGTTAGTCGCGTCACCTATATACATACCTACAGAGATGAGAGATGTACCAAATATGTGTTTAACATGGGATTCTCGACAAATAGAGATACGAAGTCGGTTAAATTAGACAAAAGTTTTCTCATTAAGAGGCTAATTTAGTCATGAATTGCTTTGCCGAAAAAAAAGTGGAATATTAATATTTTTTACAAAATCTGTTCATCTTCGCAGTGCAATAATTTTTTTTTTTTAATAAATAACAAGAATAACATATATGTTAATGGTTAATAGCATATACAGGCTGTTTCTATAAGCTTTTCACTATTGGTACCTATATAACTTTTTTTATTTGAAGAGGTACGAGGTTGGTTAAATGAGCAAAATTGTACCATTTTGAATAAGAAAATAGGTGATATCAGCAAAAAAATTGTATCAGCGGTTCCCAAAATATGGGACAAAATAAAGGTGTTTTTTACCTTCCGTCACCTATACGTAAGGAAGGTATTGTCAAAAAAATCGGTGGTGAGTTTTCATTGAATAAGCACGTTTTAGGGTCTTTACAATACGATTTTACTATTTTTACGATGATGTCTATATGTGTGTGTGTTCGTGTGTGCGTGTGTGTGTGTGTGTATGTGTGTGTGTGTGACCGCGGTTTCGTCACCGATATCTCCAATACTAGAATTCCAAAAATTACAATTCTTGCGTATTCCTCTTCCTTACAACCATATGCAGACTTGATTAGATTTTGGTTATAATTGGTCAACCGGAAGTACCCTCATTTGAAGATTTTAACAGTTTTTCTTGAAAAACTCAGTTAAATGTTATTATAACTTAAAGAATATATTATTGTCTATACGATTTGATTGCATTTTATATTTGATATTCAATAAATATAGAGTTAAAGAAGAATAAAGATAATAAATTTGATATAAATTTCATAATTCAGCCAGTTATGCTAACTTAACCATGGAAACTGCTAATATATTCAGGTAATTCAAATTGACAGATGTCAGTATCAATAAAATGTAAATCAATGAAATATTAAGGGAAGTAACTCTAGTGTTAGAAGTTTCTAGATATAAGAGAGACGATTACATTGGTTTGAACATGTCATGAGGAGAGATGAATATATTAATAGAAGGTTGAAGAAACATAGGAAGACGAAATATAAGATGAAAAGACTGTATTGCAGAAGACTTGAGAGAAAAGGAACTGAATGAGGACGACACGCAAAACAAAAATGAGTGGAAGAAGAAAATAAAAAATAGCGACCCCTTAACAAATGGGAAAAACTAAAGAAGAAGAAGAAGATGTCAGTGACAAGTGCAATTTGCATTTGTTTGTTTATGAAATAACTATACTGGAAATATATAAGATATATATATATATATATAAGATATATAAAAGACTAGAATTGTCCCCAATGCCATTGAAGGTATTTAAAATGTCCTTATGCAACAGGATTCAGGGATATATGTAAAAAATACCGCGAATTATGATTCCTTTGTCTCAAGTCTCAAGTGCAAGCAACCCTAACCCTAGAGTCGGTACTGGTCGGAACTACTGTAAATGAAAGATAATCCTGTTTCATAAAATAATATAAACGTAAACTTTCTTTCGCTAGTCGTACCATAATGAAAACGTATTACAAATTTGTAGGGTATGTAGGGGATACAAAATAGATTAACTTTTACTAATAAACTCACATCCGGAAACGCACCGTTTTCGAGCTACAGTACAGTAGAGATCCTTTAATCCGTATCCACGTTAATCCAAACATCCAATAATCTGAACATTGATTAGGAAACGGGTGATCCGAACAAAAACTCCGAACGGCGGGATAAAATTTCTCCGAAAACAACTAGCACGTGTGATTTTTTGGGAAAACCTATCAAATTTTGATTTAGTTCCACCCCTAAAGTGGCGGGCTGTGATAACCATTTCACTCCGAGATTGCAATAATTGGTGGATGTGTGTACATACATACACTGTTTAATAAATAATAAGTCTTCAGCGACAATCAAAGCCGGAATGAACGCCCGAAAACATACAAAAATTTACGATTTTTTCAGAATTAATTATTTATTACTCAACAGGACGCTTACATGTCAATTATAGAATAATATTACATATCAATATGAAGACTGAAGAGGTAATGTAAATACATATACAAGAAAGAAATTACAACTAAAAATATAAGATGATAATTACTATTTATTTTGTTTCTATTTTTTTTAATTTCAGCGTTGACATAATAATTGTTACATAACCTTCTAAATTGACGTTATTTACACTTATCCATACAAATTCAGTTATCCGAACAAATCGTAATTGCAGACGTATTATAAATAAGTAGTGTTCGCGATTACACTATATGGTATTAATGTATGGCAGCACAAGAAATTCAAACAAATTCTAGAGTTTTTGAACAAATGTATCAAAATATGTTCCGAAGATGTAATGCTTGCATTAAAGTTGATGGTCGTCATTTTGAGCAATTATTATAATATATATTACAAGTACCTATCGGTATTAAAATGTGGAAGCTACTCTCTAATTTGTATTATATTATAAAGCAATGTAAAAATAATAATATCTGGACTTACCATGAAATCATACCTTAATTTTCATGTAAATCCTTCTGCTTCAAAGTCGGCTCCAAGCACTAGGAAGTCGTCCTCCAAGCGTCAGTACACGAACACATCACACATCGCCCGTACGTTGGGGCTGCAATAATAAAACTGAATAAATTAATCCCTATAATACTAAATAACTGGCAATTATAATTAAATTTGATTACAATAATGAGAAGCATGATTACTTACCTTAGATTAATAAATTTTAATTTTTACGGTTGTATATTAATAGAATTTACAAAATAATATTATTTAGGATATGGTAAGGTAAATAAAAATTAATAATATTTTTTTTTTAATTTAAAATATTGCAAATTACACTTAATGTATCTTGTATATATCCTACTTTCATATAGTCAGGTTGGCCGAGCGGTCTAAGGCGCCAGATTTAAGCTCTGGTTCCCGAGAGGGAGCGTGGGTTCGAACCCCACACCTGACAAATATTTTTCATATTTTTTTTAATTTCCTAATTCATATTATTAATTAAAAATAAATCTTACATCATTTTTTATTACAAATATTTATTTATAACCATTTATTTAATTTAAACATACGATTAGTCATTTTTTACTACTGTTCTATATTCAAAATGCCTATCGCAGTTAAATATTTATTGATAAATATTTTTCTCACAATAAAATTAAAAATAGGTAGAATATTTGTTTAAATATTTACACACGTGTGGGTATTATTTTCATATAGGCTATGATGGAATAATTATTTATTTTGTCATACGAAAATATAACTCGATTTTAATTTATCTTGGATTTTAGATACTTTTAATTAAATTGTTGTTTCTCTTATACCAAAAAACGAGTAGAGATAAAAAAATTGTAATGTTGACGCATATATTCCAATTTTATTTTTGGCTTAAAGTTCAAAAATTTTCAAGAAAACGCCCAACCCAAAATTGGTTTGATATACAACCTTGATTTCAGGCCTTCTTGAACTTATTTATCTTTGTATATTATGTCAAACTAAAGCTTCCGCTTTGTTCTAATACAAATATTTTCTTCCACAAACAAGTTATAAATAACATTGTGTCCTTAGCAAAGAATTTTCTAAATCGTTGTTCCTTGTTTACTATTGCTATGGTAACCAACAAGGTAAATGCCCCAGACAACGAAATACGATTATTTTATTGTAACAAATATTACAACTCTTCAAGAGTAAACAACAGTTTAAATTTAGAATTCAAAGAGCGAGAGACCTGTACTTTGTCACAAACATATCATAGCTGTAGTTGTTTGTTATGTTGTTTATTTATATCGCCACAGAAAAAAGAAATTAAAAACAACCTTCATATCATTCATATCAAATGAACTGTTTCCGTAAATTGACCAACCAAATATGGAAGAAGGAAACTTTTTGAATACTTTGCTCTGCAATATTTCTAAGTTATTTGTTTGCTTCATATTTATTTCAAAATCTAATAAAATATAATAAAAAAAATGCAATATCGCAATTTGTTAATGATGCTAGCACGTGGAATTTTTTTAGCAATTAAATACGATAATATTTACTTTCATACACCGAACTTTATACAACTGTTTAAACTTTACAGAACAGCACATTTATAAAAATGTCTTGTTTGTTGTGTAGAAGGATTTTATATTATTTGAAAATATAGTTTTATCTAAATGACTTAAAATTTATGTTAATCTCCAGATAAAAAAATATTTCATAATTGTTTGATATTTTATTTATTTATACATTTTATTGTTCCATTTTTATTAACTAGAAGGTCATTGGTAATTACTCTTTTATTTTGTAAAATTTAAAATGTATAGACTACATTACATATGTAAAAAAATATTTATTTCATTTTTCAAAATGTGGTGGGTTTACTTCGCCACATATTCCGTTCCAAATTCACTTTTTTATTAATTTTGTATAATACACAAAAATTATCCCTGTGGTGCACTCTAGCAATGAGTATTCGTGAAGTGACGCCTGGTAAATGCAAATTGGCATACCCAGCAATGGGTAATGTGCCGTGATCGATATATTTATACATATTTTATTTATTGTATATCGCATAAAAGTGATCCCACAACAATTGATCGGTCATATTAAAAAGGGATCATCTCCAATTTTTTCCATCTAGCATCTATTCTTTATGAAAATGAATCAAATCGTATGTATTCAAGCACGCAGACAGGGTCATGCGGCATGCGGTGATATAGAGCAAAGGAGCAGACGCTCCAGGCGCCTTTTGTTAAAAGGCGCACACAGAATTTAAATGATAGATATATTCTGATTGATACGCTTTTGATAATGACCCAAGCAGCTAGAGCCAGTTCCGTTCTATATTCGTCTCTATTGAACCAAACGAATGAAAAATTCACTCTTTAACAAATAAATTTTGTTCTTAGGGCCAGTGCTGCTCCGTTGGTAAAAGGCGCCTTTGTGCAAAGTTATATTTCAGCGCCCCCCATAATGTATAATTTGCAAATTAACACACTCTTTAAATTTTAAACTATATTTTTGATTCTTCGAAAAATACTAGATATAAACTATTGATGAAATATCCTTTGTTAGATTCATTCTTGTAATCAAAATTGTTCGTTGTAATCAACAATTTTACAGTTATAACAATATCAGAAAATTATCCGTTTAGCAGGATTTCATTTTATTTTTTTATTTCTACTAAATTCATTGTTAGATTCATTCTTGTAATCAATATTAATGAGCTAAAACTAAAATATTCATTTTTGTAATCAACAGCTTCACAATAAGTATTTGAATATAACAATGCTAAAAAATATCCGTTTGGTAGAATAATTATTTTACTTAAACTTAATTAGAGCTCTAATGCAAACAAATTAATAAAAAATATTGTTCACTTCTATCACCTTACTATGTAAGTTATATAGGCATTTTTTTCTTTACGAATAAGAGTAGTTTGCAAAAAAATACTATTATTTACTGTCATGAAATGGCGCCCCTCATGGTCACGCGCCTTTGTGCGGGGCACAACCTGCCCACCCGCACGGAGCGGCCCTGCTTAGGGCGCCAAATTGAGTATTATTGTGCTCCAGGCGCCGAAATACCACCGCACAGCGCTGCACGCAGATCCAACAAATAACGCTGCCTACTAAGGAAAAATCACATAAACATCAAGAAAATCGATGACTTACGAAAACTACAAAAGTACAAATACATCACACACACCTACAATTTTTTTACCAAGAAATGAATGAGTTGCCCACCACGTTCACAAATGAAATATCTGGATAATATTCTTCATTCATAGTTACAGTTCTTTGCAATTTTTCTTTATTAAAAATATGCATTATTTTATATCACAAAAGTGGTCTTGATATTTAAAAAGCTAAGTTCATTTAGAACCTTGTCAGAAAAATTTAAATTGTTGTCTACAATAAAAGTTCTAGCTTTTGATTAACAAACACCACGAAATTTATTTTATCAGAAACAGAGCACTAAACTACATGCAGCAATGGGATGAGTGATGATATAAATATATCATCATGTTTGTTTATTTGATTGTGAACACAGAACACACGAAATATGACCTCAACATTTTTGTATGGGCTCGTTGAGAAATTTTTATAATACGATGGAACAAGTTTTACAATGAACTACTCGATGTGTAGGTATAATACAGAGTGATTGAAAAAATAGGAAAAAATGGTTTTTATCTTTTTTAATTTTAAATGCTACTTTTTGGTCTGAATTGAAATAAATAAATAAATAAATATATCATCACGGCATATTACCCATTGCTGGGTGTGCCAATCTGCTTTGTACACAGATATCGGTAATATTTGTACCGTGCGGGCGCTTACCAGGCGTCACCTCACGGGCACTCAATGCTGAAAGGTTCTGAATTATACTTCCTGTTTATGCGGAAGCGATAACATCATTGATTTATTAAATAAGCTTTACAGTGATGCTAAATAATTTCATTGTCATTAAAAATTATAAAACTTTAATGTATTATTAGTTTGCCATGATATTAGTACCTTTGTTTAGTATTTAGAACAATTTGACCTGTTACGCCTGTTAGTATTCAATAAAAAATCTGATGTGGCCAGCACAATACCTTCCGTCAATCCGTGTATTATGTATAAATTCCATACATAAATTTTCTTGCAAAAGATTCTAAATTTCCAGTAAAATGATTTCATAAACAAACTATGCAAATTTCACTTGACACTGACATCTTCTTCTTCTTCTTTAGCTTTTCCCATTCGTTAGGAGTTGCTATTTTTTTATTTTCTTCTTCCACTCAGTTCTGTTTTGGGTGTCGCTCTCATTTAGTTCCTTTTCGCGCAAGTCTTCCGCATTACAGTCTTCCATCTTATCTTTGGTCTTCCTCTGTTTCTTCAACCTTCTTTTACTAAGCTATTCATTCTTCTTACAATATATTCTTCATCTCTTCGCATGACATGTTCAAACCAACGTAATCATTTCTCTTATTGTATCTCTCGAGCAACTTCTAACACTAGAATTATTTCCCTTATTCTTTCATTCCTTACCGTATCTTTCCGTGTCTTCCCCAATATCTATCTTAACATCCTCATCTCTGCCGTATTAATTTACTTGTCACTGATACTGACATTTGTCAATTTGAATTATCTGTATATATTAGCAGTTAGCAGTTTCCATGGTTAGCATAGCTGGCTGATTTATGAAATTTAAAATCTTTAGAATTCTTTAACTCTATATCTATTGAATATGAAGTATGAAATGCAATCAAATCGTATAAATAATAATATATTCTTTAAGTTATAATAACGTTAAATGTCAATAAATAAAAGGAAAACTTAAAATCTTCAAATGAGGGTACTTCCGGTTGACCAATTATAACCAAAATCTAATCACCTCTTCTTCTGGATGTAAACTTAAGGAATACGAAAAAATTATAATTTTTGGAATTGTGGTATTGAAGTTATGCGATCCGAAACTTTTGTCTCTCTCTCTCTCTCTCACACACACACACACACACAAACACACGCAGACACACATACATACATACATACATACATACATACAGACATCATCGTAAAAATGGTAAAATCGTATTATATGGATCCTAAAATGTGCTTATTCACTAAAAACTCATCATTGAATTTTTTGACCAAAGACAATACCTTCCTTACCTAAAGGTGACGCAAGGTAAAAATAAATTAAATGTAAATATGTTTTTCTTAATTCTTTGCCAGACATCTTATGAGTTTACATTTCAGTTATTTTGTAAAATAAATGATAAATATGAATATTGTGTTCAGGTTAGATTAGGTTAGGTTAAGACATGGTTTAATTAATTGAGGTTAGTTTAGATTAAAATGGATTATATTGAATTAAGTTAGATTAGGTTAAATTACATTTTTATTATAGGTAAGTTACCGATCATTTAATAGACTGATCATTTATTTAAAATACTGATCCAACATAGTAGCCAATCTTATGTTATTGTACTACATAATATTTTCAAAATACAAAGCTGTCTAATTTTATGCCTATTAAATACAAAGAATGAATAAAAGTAGCGGTTTCCTAATAATGATTTTTATTGATCTCAACAATATATATTAGTTAAATTGATTCAAATTTGGCAGTTCATCTGGTGTCATATTTTTAAGGCACCAACATTAACATATTGACCATTATCTTCTTAATATATGTAAATTAAATGAAATGAACGTGGTAAAAAGTATTTTTGGATATGAATAAATAACAAATTTATCATTTTTCCGGGTACCTATTCTTATTTACTAGTTTAATATAAAAATAAGTTAGAAATTAGTTCAAAATTGATAAATATTGACTTTATGAAAGTATTATTTATCCTTGGAACCACTTCAAACTAAATATATAATTTGTTTAGATTTGTGTATAGTAACTGCACTCATTTTAGATAAATTAGGAATACGGTTTTAAGTTGTTTAAATTTGATATAAAAATTCGAACACATGTATAATTCATGTGAATAAGAAAAAATTCCGTTGATAAATATGATTCACATGGGTCATCATAACTCGAACTTCGGTTGGGAGGTAGTGTCAACCACTTTCAAATGCTGCGGAGCGCGCTCGAAATTTTGATTCGGCTTTGAGCTATCACTCAGTAACTATCTTGTCGTTCGACTGCGTAGTTGTGAATTTAACTAATCTATTATTATCGTTATTGTAGTTTTAGATTTTAAATATTATTTTAGCGTTTTTGTATTTAATATTTTATTTTTTGTTTTATTTTATTTTTTTAATATTTTAACCTGTGATGTGGAAAGACAAAATGTTGTTTATTTTAAATTTAGTGATGTTAACCGCGATTTTTGTGTGCCAAACAGGTATAGTATTTTATTATTTACACATTTTAACTCCTATAACAATACATGCACTATATATTTTCTGTAAATTTACCACTTTTTCAAAAGTTTAATAATTTCTTGAACAATATGTTTTGGCATGTTTAAACTAACTATATATTTTTTGTAAATTTACCACTTTTTCAAAAGTTTAATAATTTCTTAAAACAATATGTTTTGGCATGTTTAAACGAATACAACAACAGTTTTTTTTTAACTCTTCGAGGCCATAATAGGTATTAATCTACACACTCTAATCTATCTACTTTGTTGTCTACAATAAAAGTTCTAGTTGATGCTTTGATAAGATAACATTAAAACATTCAATTAATATTTAAAGAGAATATAAAATTTTATGACAATCATATATCTTTAAGAACCGGTTTAACATATTGGTAGTTTCTGGTATGAGTCAGATTTTCGAATCATTTTACTCCAAGTTAGTAAGAAAACTGCGTCATGATAATTTTTACCTTTTCATTGGTGTATTACACCTATGAATAACAGATCCTTATTGAATCATTTATATTTTATCTAGATTCATCATCATTGATGATGATTTTTGGTTTTTGATATGATAATTATTTTTGTGTAGGTACTGCTAATAATAATGATCACTATAAAATTTGGAAAATATTTCAAGTTATTTGATATTTAAAAATAAAAATTGTACTGTTATGTTGTATATTTACATACGCCTACCATTTGAAATTACAAACAAATGTTTTCTTATAAATAAATATAATTATAATTATAGAATCAATTCAAAGAAAATATGTATATACAATGTCTTATCGATAATTCCTTAACTTAATTCAAAAGATAAAATGTTTATATTAACAAAATACGTCTATCTTTTGCATTTTATTTTTTGATATATTTACAAATTCCTGATAAAGATTATCATATAAACGCAAAGTACAAATAAATTTGGTTGATATTCGAAATAGACAACAATAACGAACTATGTTTACTGCTGAATTACATATACCAAATGTTTCCGGACAAACTAATTTCATATAAATACTACAAACTAGATGTTAATAATTACTTTTTGAATTTTGGTATTGGTTTTATGGTAAATAATGAAGCTCATATGCTCACCTCTTCGATTTTTTTTTAAGACAAGCGTTGGTTTCATTATGCTGTAAATTAAAACGTACAAAATTTAAAATAAAGGGTTTTTACGATATCATTTATTTTTATTTCTTTAATTTTTAAAATACTACATTTGAATTTGACAAAACAAAAATATGTATTTAACAACACTTGTTAACTCGACGTTCATTTTTTTAAATAACATACTATACTCTATTCCAGTTAAGAAAGGAGACGGTGGCGCTTCGGAGCCAGCCCGTTTTACACACATAAAACTTACGAATTAATTTTGTTTTGTGGGAGACAGCTCGAAATATTAAAATTTGATCATTTTTAATTCTTTAGTAAATAAACAGTTACTTAAAGTAGTATAACAGTATAGTAAATAATATCATAAAAGCACTGCTTATAGCTTGGACTTCTGCACTGACTTTAACTAAGCTCTTAAAACGTTCAACAGCTGACGAAATTTTTCGTTGTTGTAAACTTGGTTCTCGTTTAGACAAATCAAGAAACCGGTCCATTCCTAACTGGCATAGAGTGTAGATTTATTTGAAACACATCTTTAAATTTGGGAAAGAAACCGAATGAATAACAGTTCATTATTAACCAAAATCGAGAACGGAATATTTAAAACGGTTTTTGTTGAAAACCCAGTTTATTCTTTATTAAATCAGTTTTGTAATTAAATTAACCGGTTAATAATATCATCCACGAAACAAAAAATACTGATTAACCAGTTTAAAAAAGACAGAAGTTATAAAATTCAGAATCGTTTATTACAATATCAAAACTAATAATTAAGTTACTAATTGATAGAATATCGTATATGTATCTAGAAATTTATGACACACAGTATTTTAATTAATTTATTCTATCTATTTTCAGGATTATCCCAGTCAGTTGATTCCCCACCATTAAAGTTCCCAAAAGTGAACGGCACCTTCAAAATATATACTGTCCATGAAACGGATACTCTTTCCGAGACTCCCCCTTCCGTTTTCCCTGACAATGACCCAAAGATGATCCACAACCAAACCATCCTAGAAACTCTAAAAAACCACACAACTATCAAAATAGACTCCGAGGTTCCTGAATTGCTCCGTCCATCCTTAGAACACATCACTGTCCCAATTTCAAATTTGACAACAGTAGTGGCAACATCAAGAGCGCCAACAACCGAAAGTAAAACTCTCCGCTCAACAACAGAAAATGATGTGGAATTAGATCAAGAGGAGATAGAATCTGATCTTTCTAAAACAGAGGATGTGAAGTTGAATGTCTCCAAGCCGATTCTGACGAGATCTCAGGCTCATCAAGATCATGATCATTCTGTGAGGAATGGAGTTATGCAAGGACAATGGGCAGCTATTTTGGCGGGAGTTTTTGCTTTGATAGCGGTGTTGGCGTACGTTGGACTGCTTACGTGGAGGAGATATCTTGAGTAAGTTACTACTTTTTAAAACCTTTTTATGTCTTTTGCCTAATACTGGGTGTACAACACTGTGTTCATTGATTCACCAACAGCAAATTTCCTTCCTATTGGTTGCAATCTATTGCTTCTACTTTCAAAACGTTAATGTTGATATTTGAATATTGAGAGGAATTTCTCTTTTTATGTTTTCTTTTTCTACTTCAGTAATTAAATAAAACTTCGTAATCAAAAAATTAACGTTGTACATACTAAATAAGAAAATTCGAATAATACTGGCTACACCTTATTTCAGTTAAGAAGACAATAACCAGAAGACTGATTTTGCCCCGTAGAAAACATAAATTTTAGTTCTAAAATTAAGCGCTAAATTTGAATCTAGTGATATTTAGTTATGAATGTTGGTAAATAGAATAAATTAGTTTTATTATTACTAAAAAAATATGAATATTGCACGCAATTTAATTGAAGTAAATGTAGACAAATATATATTAATAAAGAAAATAGAAATTTGAATTTTTTTTTAAGAATTTTATTTTCAAAAACTACATTTTAATATCAATAAGACTACATCGTTAGAGTAATGTTCGCTTTATATTACCGTATACTATAAATTTGTACGCCTATGCAATTCCAGAGAAAGTGTTGGATAGATAGACAAACAAAAATAATTCTATGTTAAATTGCTTGCGATTTTGACCAATCATAGTACAAATTCTAGAAGCCCTGCCCTATGTTAGCCCACACTGTCTTCTTGTTTGGAACGAAGTTTATAATACTATAAACATAAAATATAATATTATTTAAAATTACAAAGAAATCAAAGATAAACCATGGCAAAAATAAGATAAAATGTCCAGTTTTATTGAGTTTTGTAACTTTCATTATGAATTATGTGAGGGAAACAATTGAGTACATTTTTACAAATCAGCAGATATGATATACCCATATTTTTTGAGGATACTGTATTTTTACCGCATACCTACAGGAACCACTTTTGATGCCCTAACCTTTTATAACTAATATGAACATATCATTTGTTTTTCATTTATTTCTTATATTTATAGTAGTTTAGTAATAAATCTTGTTAAATGTTAAATAATATATTTTGCGCGTAACAGAATAATGCTGACTAGTTTAAAATATGACTAGACCTACGACTTACCGTTCTGCCTTTCCTGTTCTAAATATGGTAGATTGGCAATCCACGAGTTTTGGAGTGGGTAGATATTTTTATCGCTTGTGGTTAACATTCGCCAACTTGTATACATTTGAACTTCTTTGAAAATACTTCACGGAAATCTGTCACAAAATAATGAAAACATTAGAATATTGCGAGTAATATTGTTATAAAGATTTATTTCTTCTAAACTATCACTCATTTTTGTATTTTATTGACACATACATTAAGATCGATGTATTGAAGCTTTGATCTGTCAACTCTTTCTTCGAGCTTGTCCTTTTCTAAAGACAGACGTTACAGTGTTTTGTGCACGTTAGAATGAAATATTATGCACGCCTCTGAACATTTCCTTGGAGGCGTGATCAACAACACCCAGTGATAACGTATCCGGCTAGTTCTTAACGTGTACGCACTCTATTTTTTAATCAGAATTCAATGGCATTCATAAGTCTAAAATAATAAGTCAGGATTTCACTGGTCATTTTGAAAAGAGAGAATTTTACCCCGGGGTCAAATTGGGCGACATTAAAAAAGATAAATATTTACGGAGAAAATAGAAGGGTCCAAATTGCATTTTCTGTTGGCGCCAAAAGTTCCCAGTCCAACCCTAACCCATTAAAAAGCAATTGACATTTAACGCAAACTAATAATTGAATATATGGTATGTGGGTTCAAGCCAACCCATTCTACGAATTGACGTAGTTTTATAGGTACGAATGTTTTTAAAAATTAAATTTTATTTTGGTTTAGCTTTTGGCACGGAGGTTCGTGCGTATTTCAATGATACAAATAAACAAATGAATATTTCCTGGTTGTATTTTATTTTTAAAACATCAACATTTCATTTTGTTATGAGTTTTGTATATTTTTTTGTTTATCTTAATTGTATCAATAATAGTCCTTGGAATAATTTTAAAAGGTTATAGTTGATCATGATGATTAAAAAATATTTAAATAAGAACAAATTTCCATTTCAATTAAAAAATATAATTGTATACATTCTCGTAGATAATTTATTTAAATTTAGATATAACGGTAAAATTTCTCATACTTATTAAAATATCCATTTATGATTATCAACTATAAAAAGAAATAAAAATAAAATGTTATTTGAACTATTCTTTACGCATCCTAATTTGGAGACGTGAATAGAATAAGTTATGCAGAATATGTCGTTGTCCCTATTTTAATGCTAAATAAAACAGGCGCCAATATCTTCGGCGTTTGCTAGACACAAAAATAATGTTTTAGTCCTTTCACCTTTTAACTACGTAAATGAAATATCTTGACATATATCTTACACGTGTTTATTTACATCTTGCACAGTTGTTCAAGCATAACACAAACAGACATAACGTACTGGTACTATAATACTTTCCTTTTTTGTTAATTACCTCCTGCCATACTGTAGGTAAGGGAGGTGTATGTGTGTGACAATTTTTTCTTCCACGAAAACTCGTATATCAAACTTCCAAATATTTCTATTTTCCGTATTTAAGCTATGCATATAAAGAGTTGATTAGATCTTGGGTAATATTGGATAACCGGAAGAGATACTTTACTTGAAGTCCATAACTGTTTTTAATGAAGAACTATATTAAAATATAATTCAAAACTTTTTAATTTTAGTATTTAAAACTTTTATATCAAGAGGAACAACATATTAGATTTTGGCTAAAATTGATAAACCAGAAGTGATACTTTACTTGAAGCTGTGAACAGACTTTCATGAAAAATATATTGATATAATCCAAAACTTTTCAAATTTGGTGTTTAAAACTTTTGTATTAATGAGAACAACATATTAGATTTTTTCTAAACCGGAAGTGGTACTTTACTGGAAGTTCAAACAGATTTTCTTGAAAAAATATATTAAAATATGATCCAAAACTTCTCAAATTTGGTATTTAAAACTCGTATATAATTTGAAACAATATATTAGATTAGGACTATATATGATAAACCGGAAGTGGTACTTAATTTAGAGCTCTTAACAGATTTTCAACGAAAAACTTAATAAAATATAATCCAAAATTTCGTATTACAGACTTTTCTATTTATTGGAGCAACAAATTAGATTTTGTTTACAAACGATCAACCGGAAGTAATATTTTACTTAAAGCTCAATGGTATTTTAAAAGTGGAATTGGCAGGAGGTCATGTGCTGGCCACATCAGATTTTTTATTATAGAACACTTTTTAGGTTCACCGAAGGTGTAGGTAGCGATCGTACCAAAAATGTAGAATTAAAATAAATAAAAACGTGCAATTATATGTGCCATTCTGTTGAAATGAACAAATGAAGATATATACTCTGAATGAATCGTTGCCTACTCTGTATAGTAAAACATTCCTATTAATCCTTTAACATATTTTTGTTAAAGGAACAGTAGGATTATTGTACTGTACAGAGTAGGCAGGGAATCCATTCAATGCATGTCTTCATTTCAATACAGCGGCACAAATAATGGCACGTTGGTATTCAAGTACGATATTTATGGCCAATTGCACCAATAAGGCTTAAATTTTAAGCTACGTTTAAACAAAAAATTGCAAATCGAAATTTTGACAGTAATATATTATAATAATATATATTTATTCATTGCGATAGATACAGTCAAGTGCATATAGGAAAACGTCAGATGAACAAAAATATATAAAGATAAAATAAGTTTACGAATCCAAACTAGAAGAGAGATTACTTTTTAAAATCAAAAAATCTTTTAAAGTATAAAAGGAATTTGCTGTCAAGAATTGTTTTAATATATTAGAGAATTGGATAAATGAATCGCATATTTTAATATGGACTGGTAGCTGATTAAAAACATGTAAACCTCGCAAATGTGGGGCTGACCGAGTATTTCTATATTATGCAGTAGGAACACGTAGTTCATTTTTAGGTCGTGTATTATAATTATGAATATCAGAGTTTAAAGGAAATTTATTTTTATGTTTAAAATTTACTTACATGTTTCGGAGATATAAATGCAAGGGATTGTTAAAAGTTGAAATTTAACAAAAAAATTCTCTACATGATGATTGCGGGCGAGTCCCATAATTGTTTTTATAATCCATTTTTGGCTTATAAATGCTTTATCAAGGTTAATGGTGGAACCCCAAAACACTATCCCAAATCTAGTGACTGATTCCATTTTAGCGTGGTAGGAAATGAATTTCTATGGTTAGTATGGATTTGAGGTGCCATATGGATTATTCATTTGACATTTCATTTCGATGCAATATTGTCAATTTAAGCCAAGTTTAATATTTCAGTTCGTTGGTGTAACCGGCCATTATAGTTTTATTACTAGATCTGACAGTCAATTTTTCTGACTATATCGACATTACCAAAATCTACTAACAGAAACAGGAAACTATACTGTATTCCAGTTAAGAATGGACTTGGTGGCTCTTCGGAGTCAACCCGTTTTACACACATAAAACTTTGAATTACTTTTGTTTCGTGCAAGACATACTTCACAGCTCGAAATGTCAAGATATGATCATTTTAAATTCTTTAATATATAAACAATTACTTAAAGGAGTACAATAGTATAGTATACAGTGTTTCCTTTAAAACAACCAGCGCTTTTTTAAACGAACTAAAGACTTTAGAGAAACATGTTGTATACAAAAAAAAAATTCAAGAATAAGGGGCTAATTTATCAGTAATAACAAACCGAAAATTCAACCAGTGGTACTCAAACAGTAGAAAAAAAAATATTTTTTTAAATAGCACTATATATTTTTTTAGCCCATTAGATAGAGATTTTTTTCTGATTTTAATGATATAAATATTGTATTGTTTATTCTACCCTATTGCAAACTTGATTCACATTTAGACTAGTCATAAAGCTGGAATCCTACCCCCTATTTTACTCGTAAGTCCATTGTTAATTAGAATAGAGTATAGATGCATATTGGCACACCCAGTAATAATACTTATTTATAAATATAGAAAAACAATAGTTATATTCATTTGTTTGTGATGGCAGATAAATGTCAGTGTAAACAAATAAAAAAAACAGTAAATATGTTCATAAAACAACTTTAATTGCAAATATACGTGAGCAAGCATTGTTAAATATATTTATTTGAAAATAGAATTAGCGGAAAACAATGTGTTGACTGTCAATTTTTTATTTTAAATAAATACAAGTCTTATAACCTTGCCACACACTCTTGATAAAAGTCAATAGCAATAATATTTTTAGAATCAGAATAATTGATTTAAAAAAAAAATCTGGATCAAGTATAAAAGGAAACAAATACATTGCATATTGCATCATTTTGAGATATAAATAAATGCCTTAATTTGTCTCCCAGTTAGAAAATAATTATAAATAAGCGTTGTTATTTGTTTACTGTCTCGTGTCTCCGTTTTTATCTACAACCCCCTTTGATTCAAGTCAACATCTTAGAAATAGATTAGTTATTATGTAATAAAAATATGATAAGATATTCTATTTATACCACTTTTGGAATAAACCTATAAAATTTGTTGGTTTGAAGTAAATTAAAACAACTAATAATCATTTTAATATAATCTTTATCTGTTTTGTATTCTCGCCACGTGTACCCCGATAAAGATATTTTTAATTCGGTATACTGTTTGTCAAAAATTAGATTAATTTATCAAAATTGATAATTTTTATTTAATTAATTGTCAAAATATGTGCGGTACTTCAGTATTCGTGAGAAAGGTGAACAAGGATCAAGTGAATGAAATTCGTCGTGAGCGAATGACAAATAAAAATTTGAGCTAATTAATTGAAGAATATCGAAATTGGAATCAATAAGGTCACTTTTAAATAAGTTAATATCCTCAACCTACGTAAACAGTTTAAAATAGTAAAGTTACCATTATCAAAAATTGCAAAAAGTGTGCAGAATAATTTTATCAATTTAAACTTAAAAATCGTTAACGATAACGTCACCATTAATTTCTCTAATTAACTTATTTAGAAAAATTTCTCTCGATTTCTAATATTACGCATTTACGCAGTTTTACTAAAGAAGTTTATATTTTTGTGTTACCTACTTAAAATGTCTTTATTTATTGTTATGAAGGTATAACCAGTTTTTTGACATTTGAGAACGAGAAGTTACCAATCAGCATTCCGTAGTTATTTATATTTCAAGGAGTAGAGTTGGTTTTATATAAACAAACACAAGTTATGTATACACAACCACTCAAAAACAAATTCATATTTAATTTTTACCGTTGAATTTATCCAAAGAAATTCAGGAGCTCATAGCAAAAACTAATTTTTTTAAAAAAAATTATTATCAAGGAAACAATTTTCTAGCTTATTTATTTTTATAGATTTCTGTAACTTAATTTACCTCAGGATCATGTTTATATATTAGAAAATTATTTACTTGATTTTAGGAAATAGAGAAATAAACATTGATGAACAATTACACAATAATTTGAGATTTTATAGGACGTGTTTTTGAAGAAATGCTCGAACTTTAAAATATAGTAACATTTTCCTGAATGTCCCCAATATTAATTTAAACTTGTATTAGAATATAAATGTATGACAAAAACGACAAAAAAATCATATTATTATTTTCCAGACACAGATACGGAAACCGAGAGATGTTAATAAACGAAGAAGAACATATCAACTACAACGATATAAAAAACTTTGAGGTATGTTAACAAAAAACAATTTTATATTTTAAATTTTAATATTTCACTTTTTTCAGTTGTAAGTTGTAACGCCCTTATGTCATCTTTCCCATTTGAGTGTGGTTACATTCAAGAAGGACTTCGTTTTGGTCAAGTTCTCTTGAATATAACGACAGCCGAAGCTACAAACCAAAAATCAACTATCTCTCCAGAGCCAGAGGATCATTTTCGGATAAGAAAAAGTATTAAATAGGATTATTCGAAGGTAAACAACAAAAATATAAAAAATATATATATATAAATATATCAAAATTGTACATTTTGGAACAAATAAAAATGTTTATTACAATTTTATTACAATTATTTCAAAATTCCGTTTGGAACAAAACATAATATTGTCAAAATAGTAAAATATCTTTCAGAACTCGAAATAAATAAGTCACCTTTCTGTTTTAGTTCTGTGATATATTTATTTAAAAAAAAAACGTTTCCAATATTAAATAAATATTATAATTTGTAGTTATTGTTATTTACTTGTTTGCTTTTGTTCTGCCACTTATTTTTTGCCCTGAAGAAGTCAGTAGTAAATGCTGCCGAAACGTTGGTTTTAAATAAATATAGAACTAAAAGTAAAGGGTTATTTATTTATAAAATTGTTACTTTTCTGTATTGTAAGGTAACTAGCTGCATTTTGAAGTAAGTAGAAATATAACAATTTTAAAATCAGTAATTAAACTAGAACAAAGAACATTAGTTCAACCATACACTTTTTAGAAAATTATATCACCAACAATTTAATTATCAATTATAACGATATAAACAACAGACGTATGTCTGTGATTAAACTAAAAAGAAGACTTACATTAGTTTAACCAAAAACTTTTTAGAAAATGTCATCGACAACGATTTAATGTTCAATAACAGTCAATATTGCCTGTTTAAAATAAAAATAAATCTAGGGCTAAACTTATAAAACATAAATGAGTTCAACCGTAGACATTTTTTTATATCTTCAACATGACAAAGAACTGTGTACATGTGAAATAATATCTTAAATCTTTGGATAAACTTAAAAGCATAATCAGTTTAAACAAACGAGGAACATATCAACTACAACAATATAAACAACTTTAAGGTATCAGTCTGTGAATAAACATTAAACAAAAAAACTTGTATTAGTTTATCCCAAGAATTTTTAGATAATGTCATCGACAACAATGATGTAATGTTCAATAACAATCAGTGTTGTTAAATATACGGTTAAACTCATAAAACATAAATGAATTCAACCGTAGACATAATTTTTATGACATAAAGAAATGTATGTAAAATAATACCTATATTAAATCTTCGGATAAATTTAAAAACAATCAGTTTAACCACACATTTTGAAGAACTTATACTTGTAGATGTATTAAGAGCCTTAAAATTATGAAAATATATTTTTTCGTTTGTAATTACATATATGTCAATCAGCATTCTCAATTTTATATCAAACTAAAAATCAGCTTTTTATTTTCAAATAATTTTACTAGAAAATTAGATTACAAACCTAAAATCAACTATCTGAACAAAAAAAAAAATTCGAGACAGGAAGAACATACGAATTGCAACGAAAAGTAAAAGTAATCGAAAGAAAACCACATTTATATTATTTGTGAATATAATTCAGCATTTTCAATTTTCACAACGGCAACTAAAGCTACAAACCAAAAATCAACTATCTTTGGCAAAAGGGAAAATTTAACTTCGTTGTGACGAAAAGTAAAAATACAAAGTAATCATTTATAAAATTAGAATGATATAGAACTTTAATCTTATATTACGTTATTCAAGATTTTAATCTTTATATTTAACAATAATGAACAACAAAGTAAATATTAGTAACCTATAGTTTGATCTTGTCTCGTGTTATATTTATAAATTAGTTCAAATCAATTTTCCTTCGTCAATAACAATATTTTACATTAATTTGTTTAATATTATGTTACTGCTTTTATTAAAATTTAAATGTTTTACAGTGATTTTTAGTTTAGCAATATACGAAAACTAATTGTAATAGAGGATTAAATATTTCTAAATACATATTTAATGTTGGTCACTGTTTTTAAAATTTTTCGTTGCCTTAGATAGTTGAATTACTGATTAATCTATTATCGATATTTTTCTAAATTTTATTTTATCTAATTGAAATTTTAAGTAGTTTTCGTACATCACAAAATTATTTTTTTATGAATTACAGCCGCAAAAAGATAAAAATTAAAAATATTTTCATTTGACCCCCAATAATTATTTTATCGTAGTTATGAACTTAGATAATCTATTATTATCGAAATTATTGTAGTTTTTTCATAAACTACAAAAACAGAAGCGCAAATTTATTTGAAATTATTGTCAGTAGATTTCTCTTTTTATTGATGGGAACGATGATCTTTTATTCTGAATAGTCTGTATCAGTAACTATTTTGTTCGACTGTGTAGTTGTCCTATTCTGTAACAAAGTGGTTAATTTTTAGCAACTATGGTTAAAATTGTTATCCAATTGATATGGATTTGACAACTAAAAATCCATTTTTTTAACTATTTATTAAACATTAACCACTGTGTTATATCGAAATTATTTTAGTTTTTACATGAAGTACAGTTTTCAATACATATATTGTATACTAAGTAACTATAGTTGTCCTTTGATCGCCTCGTCTATAAAGTGAATCTATTATCATCGAAATTATAGTTAATGAATAAAAAAGCATAAATTTATTAAATTCTGAAATAGAATTTCCTTTTCATTTTGAAGATTTACTTAGTAACTATTTTGTCGTTCGATTGTTTAGTGATGAATCAAGTGAATCTATTATTATCGCTATGTTAGTTTAATGGTTTCGATTTGATTTTAGCGTTTTTATATCTTATTTTTTAATAATACAACCATTTAAGATTTCTATATTTTATTTATCTTTAGACTGTTACAACGAATATTTGATTATCGAAATTATTGTAATTTTTGCATAAACTACTAAAAAAGAATCGTGAATTTATTATGAATTATTCTGTAAATAGAATTACTCTCTCTCACTACAATAATTATCTTGTCGTTGGACTGTGTAGTTGTTTATAGTTTTCTATTACTTATTATCAAAATTATTGTAGTTTTTTATAAACTACAAAAAAGGGTAAATTTGTTAGAAATTATTCTGTAAATAGAATTTGAATAGTTACTTCAATAACTATCTTGTCGTTCGACTGCGAAGTCGTGATTATAGTTACCTATTATCTATTTTCAAAAATTATTGTGGTTTTTGATGAAATGAATGAATGAAAAAAAATATTGCAAATATATCAGAAATTATTCTGTAAATAGAATTACCTTTCAATTTTGAATAGTTACTTCAATAACTATCTTGTCGTTCGACTGCGAAGTTATGATTATAGTTACCTACCTATTTTCTATTATCAAAAATTATTATAGTTTTTGCATGAAATGAATGAATGAAAAAAATATCGCAAATTAAATGTATCAGAAATGATTCTGTAAATAGGATTTCCTTTTAATTTTGAATAGTTACTCCATTTACTCACTTCAATAACTATCTTAAGTCGTTCGGCTGCGTAGTTTGTAATTATAATTTTCGACTCCCTATTATTAAAATTATTGTAATTTTTGCGTAAACTACAAAAAAAGAATCGTAAATTTATTATAAATTATTCTGTAAATAGAATTACTCACTCTCACTACAATAACTATCTTGTCGTTGGACTGTGTAGTTGTTTATAGTTTTCTATATTATTTGTAGTTTTTCATAAACTACAAAAGAGAGTAAATTTGTTAGAAATTATTCTGTAAATAGAATTACCTTTTAATTTTGAATAGTTACTTCAATAATTATCTTGTCGTTCGACTACGAAGTTGTGATTATTATCAAAATTATTGTAGTTTTTGCATGAAATGAATGAATGAAAAAAATATCGCAAATTTTTCAGAAATTATGCTGTAAACATGATTTCCTTTTAATTTTGAATAGTTACTCCATTTACTCACTTTAATAACTATCTTAAGTCGTTCGGCTGCGTAGTTGTAATAATTTTCGACTCCCTATTATTGAAATTATTGTAATTTATCAAATATTATTCTTTGAATAAAATTCCCGTGTAATTTTGTATAGGTAACCTACATGTTTGTATAACATGTTTATAAAGCATCTTCAAATTTCATCAATTGTTCAACTAAATTTAACAATGTTAAATTTAATCTAAATTTTCTTGACGCTCTCAATCCGAGGATGGCCATCCATAGCCGAAATCGATAATTGACAAGATTTTATAAACAAAAAACTTTATAAACAACAGTGTGCTTTTACATATATTTTTCAACCTTTCAAACATTTATTATGCACTCTGAACTGGAGCCTTACATAAAAAAGTAACCTACTATATAGCTTCATGCATAGCTCGGCTCGGTCCTCAGCTGCGTCGTTGTGCACGCAGTTTACTGCAATTTAAGTATTTCATTTACTATTTTAAATTTTACCTGCATTTTTAATTGAATACATATATATCGGGGTGACAAAATGTTGTTTATTTAAATTTTGTGATGTTAACGAATATTTTTGTGTACCAATTTGTAAGTAAACAATTACTGTTGTATACTTCTTTATGGCAATAAATCTATTATTATTATTATTATCTACTTTTAACTTCATACATGCAAAAAGATAAACGTAGTTTACATTTGCAGTTTTAGTATTTCATTTAACTATGGAATGTGGAATACAAAATGTTGTTTATTTTAAATTTTGTGATGTTAATCGAGATTTTTGTCAATCAGATATCTGCTTCTAACTTCATACATAAAACTAAAATAAAGAGATAAATGCAGTTTTAGCATTTCATTTAACTTTGGAATGTCAAAAACAAAATGTTTATTTTAAATTTTGTGATAACCTTAACCGAGATTTTTGTGTGCCAATCGGGTATCTAATTCTAATTTCATACATACAACTAAAACAAAAAGATAAATGCAGTTTTTTTTTAACCTGTGATGTGTGTAGACAAAATGGTGTTAATTTTAAATTTTCTGTTGTTAACCGAGATTTTTGTGTGCCAATCAGGTATCTACTTCTAACTTCATACATACGACTAGAGCAAAAATATAAATGCAACTTTTTTTTAAATATTTTAAATTGTAATGTGTGAAGACAAAATGTTGTTTATTTTAAATTTAGTGATGTTAACCGAGATTTTTGTGTGCCAATCAGGTATCTACTTCTAACTGCATACATACAACTAGAGCAAAAATATAAAAGCAATTTATTGTATTTTTTTAATATTTTAACCTGTGATGTGTGAAGACAAAATGTTGTTTATTTTAAATTTAGTGATGTTAACCAAGATTTTTGTGTGCCAATCAGGTATCTACTTCTAACTGCATACATACAACTAGAGCGCAAAGATAAATGCAGTATAATTTTTTTAAATATTTTAAACTGTGATGTGTAAAGACAAAATGTTGCTTATTTTAAATTTTGTCGGAGTCAACCGAGATTTTTGTGTGCCAAACATAACATTAGAACAAAGAATTAAATGAAATTCACATTAATATTTTCTTAGTTATTTTATTTTTATTGGTATCTTTAACTATGTGACAAGATAAAATGTTATTCACTGTCCAAATTTCAAATTTGAGAATATCATTAGTAATAGTAACACCCATTATTGTTATCTTTAACAATTACTTTGAAATTGAGGACAAACAAATATTTTCATTATCTTAGTTTATTCAGAATTTCTCAGCCAGAATGACGTATTCAAATAGTCTTAGCGGGAGTTTTTGCTTTGATAGTGGGGGTAGCTTACATTTAATTGCCTACTTTTAAAATTATTGGGCTATTAGAATTTCCAGAGAATGGAAGTTTTAAAATAAATGGTTGAAAACCGAATTAATTGGCAGTACTCTGAAGATTATGCAAACACATTGAACAATTTTTTTTTAAATATTTTAACCTGTGATGTGTGAAGACAAAATGTTGTTTATTTTAAATTTAGTGATGTTAACCGAGATTTTTGTGTGCCAATCAGGTAACTACTTCTAACTGCATACATACGACTAAAGCAAAAATATAAATGCAATTTATTTTATTTTTTTAATATTTTAACCTATGATGTGTGAAGACAAAATGTTGTTAATTTTAAATTTTGTGTTGTTAACCGAGTTTTCTGTGTGCCAATCATGTATCTACTTCTAACTTCATACATACAGAATGACGTATTCAAATAGTCTTAGCGGGAGTTTTTGCTTTGATAGTGATGGTAGCTTACATTTTTGCCTACTTTTAAAATTATTGGGCTATTAGAATATTCAGAAAATGAAAGTTTTAAAATATTAACAATAATATGGTTGTAATTTCCAAAACCAAATTAATTGGCAATACTTTAAAGATTATGCAAACACATTGTTGAACAATTATTTCTTTAAATATTTTAAACTGTGATGTGAAGACAAAATGTTGTTTGTTGTTTATTTTAAATTTTGTGATGTTAACCGAGATTTTGTGTGCCAATCAGGTATCTACTTCTAACTTCATACATACGACTAGAGCAAAAATATAAATGCAACTTTTTTTTAAATATTTTAACCTGTGATGTGTGAAGACAAAATGTTGTTTATTTTAAATTTAGTGATGTTAACAGAGATTTTGTGTGCCAATCAGGTATCTACTTCTAACTTCATACATTCGACTAGAGCAAAAATATAAATGCAACTATTTTTTAAATATTTTAACCTGTGATGTGTGAAGACAAAATGTTGTTTATTTTAAATTTTGTGATGTTAACCGAGATTTTGTGTGCTAATCAGGTATCTACTTCTAACTTCATACATACGACTAGAGCAAAAATATAAATGCAACTTTTTTTTTTAATATTTTAACCTATGATGTGTGAAGACAAAATGTTGTTAATTTTAAATTTTGTGTTGTTAACTGAGATTTTTGTGTGCAAAATCATGTATCTACTTCTAACTTCATACATACAGAATGACGTATTCAAATAGTCTTAGTGGGAGTTTTTGCTTTGATAGTGATGGTAGCTTACATTTTTGCCTACTTTTAAAATTATTGGGCTATTAGAATATCCAGAAAATGAAAGTTTTAAAATATTAACAATAATATGGTTGTAATTTCCAAAACCGAATTAATTGGCAATACTCTAAAGATTATTCAAACACATTGTTGAACAATTATTTTTTTAAATATTTTAAACTGTTGACAAAATGTTGTTTATTTTAAATTTAGTGATGTTAATAGAGATTTTGTGTGCCAATCAGGTATCTACTTCTAACTTCATACATACGACTAGAGCAAAAATATAAATGCAACTTTTTTTAAAAATATTTTAACCTGTGATGTGTGAAGACAAAATGTTGTTTATTTTAAATTTTGTGATGTTAACCGAGATTTTGTGTGCTAATCAGGTATCTACTTCTAACTTTATACATACGACTAGAGCAAAAATATAAATGCAACTTTTTTTTAAATATTTTAACCTGTGATGTGTGAAGACAAAAATGTTGTTTATTTTAAATTTAGTGATGTTAACAGAGATTTTGTGTGCCAATCAGGTATCTACTTCTAACTGCATACCTACGACTAGAGCAAAAATATAAATTGCAATTTATTATATTTTTTTAATATTTTAACCTATGATGTGTGAAGACAAAATGTTGTTTATTTTAAATTTATTGATGTTAACAGAGATTTTGTGTGCCAATCAGGTATCTACTTCTAACTTCATACATACGACTAGAGCAAAAATATAAATGCAACTTTTTTTTTTAATATTTTAACCTGTGATGTGTGAAGACAAAATGTTGTTTATTTTAAATTTAGTGATGTTAACAGAGATTTTGTGTGCCAATCAGGTATCTACTTCTAACTGCATACCTACGACTAGAGCAAAAATATAAATTGCAATTTATTATATTTTTTTAATATTTTAACCTATGATGTGTGAAGACAAAATGTTGTTTATTTTAAATTTAGTGATGTTAACAGAGATTTTGTGTGCCAATCAGGTATCTACTTCTAACTTCATACATTCGACTAGAGCAAAAATATAAATGCAACTTTTTTTAAATATTTTAACCTGTGATGTGTGAAGACAAAATGTTGTTTATTTTAAATTTTGTGATGTTAACCGAGATTTTGTGTGCCAATCAGGTATCTACTTCTAAATTCATACATACGACTAGAGCAAAAATATAAATGCAACTTTTTTTAAAATATTTTAACCTGTGATGTGTGAAGACAAAATGTTGTTTATTTTAAATTTAGTGATGTTAACTGAGATTTTGTGTGCCAATCAGGTATCTACTTCTAACTTCATACATTCGACTAGAGCAAAAATATAAATGCAACTTTTTTTTAAATATTTTAACCTGTGATGTGTGAAGACAAAATGTTGTTTATTTTAAATTTTGTGATGTTAACCGAGATTTTGTGTGCCAATCAGGTATCTACTTCTAAATTCATACATACGACTAGAGCAAAAATATAAATGCAACTTTTTTTTAAATATTTTAACCTGTGATGTGTGAAGACAAAATGTTGTTTATTTTAAATTTAGTGATGTTAACAGAGATTTTGTGTGCCAATCAGGTATCTACTTCTAACTTCATACATTCGACTAGAGCAAAAATATAAATGCAACTTTTTTTAAATATTTTAACCTGTGATGTGTGAAGACAAAATGTTGTTTATTTTAAATTTAGTGATGTTAACAGAGATTTTGTGTGCCAATCAGGTATCTACTTCTAACTTCATACATTCGACTAGAGCAAAAATATATATGCAACTTTTTTTTTAATATTTTAACCTGTGATGTGTGAAGACAAAATGTTGTTTATTTTAAATTTAGTGATGTTAACAGAGATTTTGTGTGCCAATCAGGTATCTACTTCTAACTGCATACCTACGACTAGAGCAAAAATATAAATTGCAATTTATTATATTTTTTTAATATTTTAACCTATGATGTGTGAAGACAAAATGTTGTTTATTTTAAATTTAGTGATGTTAACAGAGATTTTGTGTGCCAATCAGGTATCTACTTCTAACTTCATACATTCGACTAGAGCAAAAATATAAATGCAACTTTTTTTAAATATTTTAACCTGTGATGTGTGAAGACAAAATGTTGTTTATTTTAAATTTTGTGATGTTAACCGAGATTTTGTGTGCCAATCAGGTATCTACTTCTAAATTCATACATACGACTAGAGCAAAAATATAAATGCAACTTTTTTTAAAATATTTTAACCTGTGATGTGTGAAGACAAAATGTTGTTTATTTTAAATTTAGTGATGTTAACTGAGATTTTGTGTGCCAATCAGGTATCTACTTCTAACTTCATACATTCGACTAGAGCAAAAATATAAATGCAACTTTTTTTTAAATATTTTAACCTGTGATGTGTGAAGACAAAATGTTGTTTATTTTAAATTTTGTGATGTTAACCGAGATTTTGTGTGCCAATCAGGTATCTACTTCTAAATTCATACATACGACTAGAGCAAAAATATAAATGCAACTTTTTTTTAAATATTTTAACCTGTGATGTGTGAAGACAAAATGTTGTTTATTTTAAATTTAGTGATGTTAACAGAGATTTTGTGTGCCAATCAGGTATCTACTTCTAACTTCATACATTCGACTAGAGCAAAAATATAAATGCAACTTTTTTTAAATATTTTAACCTGTGATGTGTGAAGACAAAATGTTGTTTATTTTAAATTTAGTGATGTTAACAGAGATTTTGTGTGCCAATCAGGTATCTACTTCTAACTTCATACATTCGACTAGAGCAAAAATATATATGCAACTTTTTTTTTAATATTTTAACCTGTGATGTGTGAAGACAAAATGTTGTTTATTTTAAATTTTGTGATGTTAACCGAGATTTTGTGTGCCAATCAGGTATCTACTTCTAAATTCATACATACGACTAGAGCAAAAATATAAATGCAACTTTTTTTTAAATATTTTAACCTGTGATGTGTGAAGACAAAATGTTGTTTATTTTAAATTTAGTGATGTTAACAGAGATTTTGTGTGCCAATCAGGTATCTACTTCTAACTTCATACATTCGACTAGAGCAAAAATATAAATGCAACTTTTTTTTAAATATTTTAACCTGTGATGTGTGAAGACAAAATGTTGTTTATTTTAAATTTAGTGATGTTAACAGAGATTTTGTGTGCCAATCAGGTATCTACTTCTAACTGCATACCTACGACTAGAGCAAAAATATAAATTGCAATTTATTATATTTTTTTAATATTTTAACCTATGATGTGTGAAGACAAAATGTTGTTTATTTTAAATTTAGTGATGTTAACAGAGATTTTGTGTGCCAATCAGGTATCTACTTCTAACTTCATACATACGACTAGAGCAAAAATATAAATGCAACTTTTTTTTTTAATATTTTAACCTGTGATGTGTGAAGACAAAATGTTGTTTATTTTAAATTTTGTGATTTTAACCGAGATTTTGTGTGCCAATCAGGTATCTACTTCTAACTGCATACCTACGACTAGAGCAAAAATATAAATTGCAATTTATTATATTTTTTTAATATTTTAACCTATGATGTGTGAAGACAAAATGTTGTTTATTTTAAATTTTGTGATGTTAACCGAGATTTTGTGTGCCAATCAGGTATCTACTTCTAAATTTTCATACATTCGGCTAGAGCAAAAATATAAATGCAACTTTTTTTTAATATTTTAACCTGTGATGTGTGAAGACAAAATGTTGTTTATTTTAAATTTTGTGATGTTAACCGAGATTTTGTGTGCCAATCAGGTATCTACTTCTAAATTCATACATTCGGCTAGAGCAATAATATAAATGCAACTTTTTTTTAATATTTTAACCTGTGATGTGTGACGACAAAATGTTGTTTATTTTAAATTTAGTGATGTTAACCGAGATTTTTGTGTGCCCATCAGGTATCTACTTCTAACTTCATAAATACAACTGCAGCACAAAGATACATGTAGTTTAATTTTTATTAATGTTTTACCTGTGATGTGTAAAGACAAAATGTTTATTTTAAATTTTGTGGTGTTAACCGAAATTTTTGTGTGCCAAACAAAATTAGAACAAAGAATTAAATGTAATTTACATTAATATTTTCTTAGTTATTTTATTTTCATGGTATCTTTAACTATGCGACAAGATAAAATGTTATTCACTGTCCATATTTCAAATTTGAGAACAACATTAGTAATAGTAACACCCATTATTGTTATCTTTAACAATTAGTTTGAAATTTAGGACAAACAAATATTTTCATTAGATTTGTGAATTATCTTAGTTTATTCAGAATTTCTCAGACAGAATGACGTGTTCAAATAGTCTTAGCGGGAGTTTTTGCATTGATAGTGGTGGTAGCTTACATTTTTGCCTACTTTTAAAATTATTGGGCTATTAGAATTTCCAAAGAATAACAGTTTTAAAATATACAATAATATGGTTGCACTTTCCAAAACCGAATCAATTGGCAGTACTCTAAAGATTATCCAAACACATTGAAAAAATGAACAAATAAATAAAAACTCCCCCTTCTGTTTTCCCTGACAATGACTCAAAGATTACCACAACATTTCTGAAAGCACGACTATTCAAACACTTATCCACGCTTATCAACATAGATTAAAAAATCAAAAGTATAATTTCAATATGTTTGTAAAAATTTACATTTGAAGGGAGTTTTTGCTTTGATAATGGTGGTAGCTTACACTGGTGTTCCAGAAATTTATAATATATAATACAAATTCTATACAACCTGATACAGAATTCGAAATTTCTTTCGTATGCAGTATGATTCCCACAGACCTAAAATTCTGAAATCGGCTTCATTGGCAATGACCCAAACACAATCCATTACATTCACTTCGTAGAGAATTGAAAGCACCTCACAGTGCTATAATAGAACCAGACAAAATAGCAAACGAAGTTCTATATTTTTAAAATATGCGCTACAATTTTATTTGGCTATTCAGTAAAAAAATAAACATAATTCAAAATCGAGGTCTTTTTGTTTATGTTTTGCAAGCCAAAATTTAAAATTGAGAATAACTCATCTTTAAATTTAAATAGGTGTATTTGGCAAAATTTCCAATTTCATCATTTTACAACAAAACATAAAATTCAAATTTGACAATACCAGTATTTTTCAAAATTGTGTACGATTAAGCAATTTTTCGTATGGTATCTAATTTTGTGATAGCTTGTGCCGTTTTTAACACAAAATGTAAAATTGTAAATGCATTTATATTCTGTTTGCTCTTATTTTGTGGTTGGAAATACGTATTAGGTAATAAATATATTATTGTATGAAATCTGCAATAAATTAGAAAGGAGTTCATAATTTAAATAATTATGAAAAACAGTGTTCATGTTACAATGTAAACATGAAATTTAAGTTAAAAAAAATATGAATAAAAAATAAATAAAAGAGTATTAATCTACTGTTCAGTTATTAGTAAATTTATCTAATAGATATGTAAAAAATATATACCTACATACTTTACTAGATAAATTCATCAGAAAATTTGCAGAAAAATAATAACACATAATTTTAATTCCATCGACAACTACGTCAAATCACATTCAAATTATATTGTTCCTACAATAATAGTATAATGTACAACGACGCTATAATGGAAGCTCTTATTACCGAGTATGAAGTTTGCAACACGAGCGAGCGAAGCGATCAAGGATTGTAATCTTGTGATCATCCGAGGTAATAATAATAGCCATTATAGCGAGTTGTATACTATACTTTATCTACAATTAATATACACATACAAGATTTTTTTATAACTTCATTTCATAATCCCAAACTAAATATCCATAGGACATATGTTTTTTTATTATTATTGAAATTAGGTTAACATTGGAATATATTCTGATATAACTATGGTGATGAAGATATGTCATGTTGAAATAGTATTGGCAACGAAAATGACCGATTTTACAAAATGGCCGGCGCAAAAAGTAATTGTCAGAACTTGTACAGTGTGAAACAGGGAAATAAATAAGTAAAGTTCATATATTTTTAAATGTAAATTGATTTGAAGTGCAGTATTTTTTAAAGGGAAGTATGACAACCGTAAACACTACAGTTTGATTACTTTTTAGACAAGTTCATAATTTTACAACCAGGTGGCTACGAGTTCATTTTCTTTGTCAATATTAAAGAACGAATGTCGTAATTATCATTTTATTTTGTGGGAAAGAATTTTGGGTAACGACACGCAACGGAGTTGCCCAACCCTTAGAACAAAATAATCGACAATTATAAAATGAGATCTTTATACTATTTTTTTCTATTTTGCACCTTCTAAATGATAAATCGTAGTTTCAAAATTTAGAAAATTTTGTGTCAGTTGTCAGTTGGTGATACTAATGTGACGTTTGACGTTCAACAACCTAACCTTATCAACTATGTATTTCTTTTTAACTTTACTACTCTATTTCTTGTCTTCTTATTATTACTCCTTTTAAATTCATAATTATATAAAATTAATATTCTTGACAATCGTTTGTCTTCGTTTATTTAGTGAGATTTAACATTTGACATTAATAGTCATCAACCTTAAAAGAAATAACAGCATTCAAATGAGCTATTAACGAACTCTTTTGGGTGCTGTAATAGCTTTTTTTTACAAACGCAAAATAGAAAAAATATTTAATTTTTTGTATTATGTCTAGTACAAAATAAGAACATATTTTTAAGATATGAAACCCGGTAGTAATTACGCCAGTTAAGTTTTAATTTTTATCTTATCAGTCAGGCTGTATTAACCACTGTTTGACCTTTTATTCTGAATATTTAATTATTTTAATATCTAAAATTATCACAATCAACGAATTGTAAATAATAATAGAGTAAAAATTATATTTGTTTTCAAACTATTCCTTTCTAAACTGATGATTAGAAAGTTGAAACACTTTTAATTGCATAAAAAATATAAGTATGATATACATTTTATTATATTTACGTAATTGTAATATATTTGTTTGTAATTTTACGTTGCTGACTAATGAAAATCTCAATTGAAAATTTACGAAAAACAAGAATGCTGATCTTAAAAAAAATCGTAGCAATTATTTCATGGTATTTTCATAATTTTTAACATTTATGTTTAACATAATATTTATTATCTTACCTCAAAATGCAGTGTACCTTTGAAGACACATTTACTAATGGAAAAGTTGCCCAATACAGATTAGTAATTCAAGTAATTTTGAGCCAGATCATTCAAGTTGATGAATAAACATTTTAAATTTTGAATATTCCGGATAATGCCAAATACCCGGAATTTATTTATTAACATTTATATTAAAACGGCAACTACCTAATCACACTAAGTTATTAAGTCTGTGATAACTGTAAGCTTAAGTTTTAAGTTTGTACAATATATAGGCTAAAGACTAGTTTTAAGATAGTATGTATATATATTTTTGTAAAATATTAGTGTTAATAACAAATAAAACTGATTGTGATAATATAAAATGTTTATTCTGTCATTAGTACCTCAAAAGAAGTATCAAGCCCTCACCCTTCACTAATTGGCTACTAATTAATCTCTAATTACTAATTATCATTTATTTTTTAACAACCAGTGGTCCTGCATTATCACCGGTTTCTTTATTGTGAGGGCCGTGGGAACCATCACAATATGGCCACTGTAATAAAAAAAAAACTATTAGAATAAATTATAGAGACAAAAGAAATGTATTACATTTTTCGATCGCCAGCACCGACAAAAAACTGCTTTTTCTGAAATATCTTCGATGTCTACTGTGTCAACGACCTTTGGACAATCTAGTTGAATACATGGGTTGATTTTTCCAGAAGGTGGAGGCCTGCCATGGGGGCAGAACGCCCTGTAGGAAACGTAAGTTAATCCAGCAAGAGCTGCAGTTGGAGGGATGAGAGCCAACCAGTCTCTAACTGAAACAAACCATGTTATACCGAATTAGACCCAAGGTCATGTATTGAAAAACGCATTTTGTAACAAAATATTGACTCATGTATATTAAATATAACCAGAAAACATCGTAAAATATGTAAACTGTATTAAACTTTATACTTACTTCCTAGTCTGAACCAACCACCAATGGAATCCGGGATTGGAAGTCCAGAAAGATAATTTGGCACGGTTTGCTTAACTAACGTTGAAAATGGATACATTTTTCTAATTTATTGCGAGAAATAACACAGAATACTTATTTAATACTAAGCACCAAATTAAACTTGTAAGTTTGGTGGTAACAATTGTTAGTAACAACTGCACGTAAATCCGTGCAATTAGAAACTGAGCAACACGACAGGTACAACGTACAAAAACGTACTTTCAAAATTTCTGCAGATTCGTGCAGGTTGTGATTTCGCAATGGGATTTTGTAGTGAGTTTTGAGTTAGCGAAAGCAGCAGGTTGTCACGTTTGCTACTCGTGTGAAAACAGCAACGGCACGCTTTATAATTCTTCCATTCGACAAAGTCGTGCGCACAGAAAACTGCACGAAAATCATTTTTAAACGAATCAAATATAAAGTGTAGCAACATAAAAATTGGTACATAAGCAATAATACAAAGCCATACTTATAGGGTTGGTTACATGCCGTAAGGAATGTGAAAATAAATTTATTTATTGAAAGTAGCTAGATTTCGATAATTACACATTGAAATTTACGCAGGGTGTTGACCAGAACATAGAACTTTAACATGTAAAATCATACTTTCATAATTTCCTGCTTCTCTAATTATGTTAAGTAAAAAAGCTCAAATAAATGTTGTAGAGCATAAAATTCTACTTTAGAATCAATAAACAAAATTAATTTTGGATGATGATCTATAACGACAGAAATTAGTTATAAAAATCTGTTGTGGCCAGCACAATACCTCTCGCCACTTCCGTTTTTAGTTACATAAGTATTATATTTAACATTTCTTGTATACCTACACTCTACACCAAAAATTCTACTTATACCTGTTTTTATATTTAGATTTTTTAATTTTAAATTCATTCTATAAAGAAATTTTATCCTAATCTTCTAATTTTTCGAGATGTTTCCAATTCATTGTCGGGATTGACAGTATTTCTGAAAGGTATATGTAATATACGATACCTATAATTTTAAATATTTAACTATTAATACAATAAGAAATATTATATGTATGTACTTCCCAGATAGTCTTCAGCCATGTTTTCGGATTTCTGACACTGACATCTGTCAGTTACAAACATTTTAATTTTTCATTTGGTTCCCATGGCATTATTTGGGCTGTGAGATTTATTGCAACAGACCAACAGATTACTTTATATATTATATTCTCTTATATATAAATCAATAAAAGATATAATAAAATATTTAAATGTATCAGATAGAAAATTTAACCTACTTTAATACTAGCAAGAAAAAAAAAATTCAAAAAATAATATTTAGAAGATTTTTTCTAAGAATCTGTTAGCTCCGGTTGTCCAACTGTTACCAAAACCTTTTCAACTCTTCCCAGTAATGTCCGATTGAGAAATACGTAGTTAAACAAATATTAAGTAAAGTTTTTGAAAAATCGTGCTTCCAACACGCACGCGCTCGCACACACACGTACACAGACATTATCGTAAAAAACTTAAAATCAGATTGTAGAGACCTTAAAACGTGCTTATTCATTAAAATCTGGATATGCGATTTGTACCATGAATCCAAGGTAAAAATGTCGAAAATCATCCCAAAAATAGCGATAGCAGTGGAATTGAAACTAAAAATTAATAACTGTTAGCGAAGTGAAGAAACTAAGAATTCGTTTCTTCACGAGTGTTGTATAGCGTTTTGTTCAATCTTGCTATTGAAATATTAGAAAATATATTAAAAATTGTACTAATATATTTATACATAGAGTGTAAATTAACATAGGCGGCGGGGTACATTGCTATTGTTTGTGTTTATAAACATTTGCAATGGGGTCATTTCACATTTTCTAATTTATTTTTTTCTTGAAAGAATAGGTCAAATTAAATATGTAAGTGTATGTTTTACACCTTATAAGTCTTTATAATCAGAGATATGATTTTTTAAAAGTTGTCCTAAATATCAAATATTTGTACGCTGACGTCACTGCTATACGTCACGGCTTGTCGGATGCGGCAGCAGCCCTCTACCGGTTGTGTTCGGAACTATGATTGTTTGGGTTATCAATTCTCTCAGTTTGATTTTGTGACAGCAACATATTGTTAACGAAAAACATATTTCACACAACTTTTGGTATTTATTTTAATAAATGTTTTATTTACATACCTTTATTCTTAAGTCTGCTGTCACCTGTCACAATTTTAGGTTAGCTTGTATACAGCAGCAAACGGATACCACGTGGACCGTTGGTGTGTGTGAGAGGAATGTCTTTGTGTGAGTAACAAGCCGTGACGTCACGAATTTTACAGCCGCGAAAGTTTATTAGCAAATTTATGAATGAAAAGTCGCATATTTCATGTTATTTTATATTATTATATTTATTAAATGAGGCGGATTTTATAAAAAAAAAACAACGAATTTTTTTTTAAATGACCCCATTGTCAACAAAATTTTTTTTTGGCTGTCACATTCTATAGATCTTACATAAAATTTTTGAACATATAGAAAATAAAGAAGAATGTCAGCGATCTATAAGATAAAATTGCAAAAAAATAGTTAAAATGTGTAGCGGGCGCCAATACCAGTAAAAAAAATCGCATAGGTAGAGGTAATAGAAGACACTGAGATAGATAAAATGTCACTTGCTGGCATGTTTAGTTTAAGTAAATGCTGTTTTCAATAACTGTGCAGGTAAATTTCATGTAAATATATAAATGTTATGAATTCTATTGTAGTTTATTTCTATTTTCGGTAATGACAGGTGAGTGGGCGAAAGTTCACAGATATTACGAATAATACATAATAAAAAAAAATATATTAACTTAACTTGACAGGTAAAGGGTCAAAACTTTTGATAATTTATTTGTTTCAATTCCATGGCTATCGCTATGTTTGGGATGATTTTCGACATTTCCATACAAAAATTTTGCCGTTGCAAAGCATGTAATACTATATTAGGTTTAGCTGGTTAGAAAACAAAAAGGGCGTTCTACTTCGAATAACATCAACTATTTTTTCTTCGAGTGTTTCAAAGACAACTGGGGATTTTTTAAATATGTTTTTGGAAGTTGCAATTTCAGCCAAAGTTGGCTGTGTACACTAGAAAACACAAACGATACAACAGTCAAATAACAATTTTCAATATGGTCTGTTGATGGTCTGTGTTGTTGTGGCGACTACTGCCGCCAGCGGTAAACTAAGAAGCTAACATATTTTTACTAGTACAATAATGAACAACATTGTTGTACAAGTAAGGAAATGAATATCTTCTATAGTATGTGTACAGTAGCATATGAATATTATAATACGCTTGAAGAAAAAATTAATTTTGCTAAATGATTCAAATGCAGAATTTTCTACAACTTTTATTTGAAGTATCTTTTACCTAAAATAATTAGTGAATCAGAAAATTACGAAAATATGATTTTATATGTTAAAGTTCCATGTTTCGGTGTCGCGGTCAACACAAAGTGTACCAATACATGGTACATAAATATGTTCAGTACATTCTGCAGTACGTAATAATATAAAGCTACAGCATGTAGGGGTGTGAAAATGAATTTATTTGCTAAAAGTAGCTAGAAAGAAAATCGGATACTTTAATAATGTAACGTTTGGTGTAAAAATCAGAGAAATATTATTAATTAAAATAAATGGTTATTAAACAATATGCAATTAAGATAAAGATTATGATTAAACAATTATAAACACTAATTTCAGACTAAGAATATTAAATACCTAAATACTAAAATTATTTATATTTATTTTGACAATTGACAACTGACAGGTGATGTTTTTTTTTTGTTTTTGTGAACATGAAAGTTGACATTGCACATAAAAATGACACGAGATGTCACATATATACATTAGCACTAGTCTGAAATTACATTTCGTAAACTTGATTCAAATTTCCGCCAATCAGAGTTTTAAACTATACGCTATATTCTCTACAATACTGAATTGGTAATATAGAACATGCGTGATTTTTATGTATGTAGAGTAGTTAGAATCCGATAATTATCATATAAATATAAAAAGATAAATATTTATATGATAATTATACAGTAAAATTATTTAAAGATGTCCGATCAAGGTTATTTGTATCATGAACGAATTAACAAATTGCCATATATTTATCTCTTTCTTTTGCAAAGGATATAAGCGTGTGCGATAAAGATGGGTGTAACACGCTTGTCTTTCAAAAATTCATATTGTTTCGACTAAGTTAGGACATTCCACTTTAAAACGATGCTCGTTGTTGATAATACTTTCGCTGTATTGTAAGCTTATATATTAATTCAGATACATTACCTTGATTCATAGCCGTACGAAGAACGTTATTTTCCGTCAGTATCACTGACACTGACATTGTGTCAGTATCTTATTTTTCACATATTTGGTTTTACATTTGCTAATAAACTTACCAGTTGAATTATTTTTGAATTTTGAATGCTTTTATTGTAACATATATTTTTATAATAATAAAATAACAGTAATATCTTATGTACCCTCACAAAAACTAAACAAACGACACTACTGAATTTGTCAGAATGGGCAAAAACCTGATTTCATACAATTCGTAGATAACCTTGATCGGACATCTTTCAAAAATTTTACTGTACATTCAATTTTATATAACTATAATCAAATATAAAGTGTACCAACACAAAAATTGGCGCATATGTTCAACAGTACATAAGCAAAATACAACTATGTGACTCTAGGTATAAGGGTGGCATTGTGTTATTGCTTAGTAATTATTTGTAATATGTTATCAATCAACGACGAAATATAATTAGACAAAACATTCCTTATCCCTCCTCACTGAATGTTTTGATTTCGGTTGGCCAGAAAGAGACAACTAGAGATAGACATATATTTCGTCTCGTTCGAGCATTTCTCACTAGATGACATCCAGTCTTAAAGTCAAAATTTAAGCGCCAATACGATGAAAAATAGCTTTGTCGTAATAAAAAAATTCAACGTAAAATATTTATTAATTATATATTATAATTACAAAATACAAAATTATGACTTTACCGAACAATAAATATGTACGAAAACAAACTAATCTCACAACCGGCAAATCAGTTCTTCTTATATACGTAAAGTTACACTAAATTTCTATTCTTTTTCTTTCACATCTAGTATTCTAAATAGTCGAAAACCCTTTTCAGACCTATTCTTGCAACAAGAAGATATTTTTAAATACATTTTATAAGTGACGAGATCCACTAGCAGTTCGCCATTTGGCTCCAAATATTGAAAGGCAGAAATTTGCTACAAGATATTGTAACACCTTTGCAGGATTACATACTTCTCAACAATCACGGAACAGAATTATTAAATTTAATTTTAGATATTTATTTTAAAATTAAAATACACCATGAAACGAAAAGTTATTGTAAACAATGTAACAAGAATAAGAAGTTTTTTTTATTCCGATATCTTATTTACTAAGGTAGATCGGTACTGAATTAATCGACTTAAAATGGATTATAATTCGTTTGTTGGTTTTAATCATAATTTAGTAGTTTTATTTTTTATTTCCAAAGAATATATTATTAAGAACACTTGCGCCTCTAGTGAGCAATGCTCAAACGAGACCAAACAAATCTCTATCTCTAGTTGTTTCTGTCTGGCCACTGGCCAGCCGAAATCAAAACAAACCAAATGAAGTTTTGTCTAGTTATATTTCGTCGTTGTTATCAATAATGTTTTTCGTTGATGTTTTCTGTTTCGCACGAATTTGTCGAATGGTAGAACTATACTAAAGCGTTGCCGTTGTTGTTTTCATACGAGTAATATTGTTGACAGGTTTTGGACAGGTTGACAGTAACATATAAACACAGATGAGTATGAACGACAAACTGTACAAAAACTAGTATTTATTATTCACAAAAACAAACACAAATAGATAAAATGAGCCCTGACGGTCGAAGTAGATCAAGAAGTCCTTCAGTAAGAAAACACAGACATTCCTCCCTTGAGAGAAGTCGCTATAAACGGGCTGATTCTTCGCGAAGACATCGAGTGATATCAAGATCCAGAGACAGAAATCGTCATCGTGAACGGGAATCAGTGAGACGAGATTCGCGTTATTCAAATAGGTCACATTTTCGAAATGATTTTAACAAAGAGGAAGAATATATGGATGCCAGACGGCAAGAACGAGAAAGAATTGGTTTGATTGGTGTACCACAAGTCTGGACAAAATCTCCTGTCAATTCAGAAAGGTAGACAAAATAATTATACATAAGAAGATAACCAAGATTTGAGGCATTTTATATTGTTACAGTTCTTCAGAAGATGATGAAGTAAATAAGAAACAAGCAGAAGAAGACAGAAAGTTAAAAAAGAAAAAGAAAAAAGAGAAGAAGAGCAAGAAAAAATCTAAGAAAAACAAGAAAGAAAAACAGAAAAAGAAGAAGAGCCGGAAACATAAATCTTCCTCCGATTCTAATTCTCCCGATGAAGAAGAGTGGGTAGAAAAATCTGTCACAAAGAAAAGACCCCAATCTTCAAGTGATGAAGAAATGGACACAAGTATGGTTGGTCCCCTGCAGAAAACACACGCGCACCTTACACAAAAAGAGCTTGGAAAAGCTCTTCTTCCCGGTGAAGGAGCAGCTATGGCAGCCTACGTCGCCGAAGGTAAAAGAATTCCTAGGAGAGGAGAAATTGGTTTGACTTCCGACCAAATTGCTTCATTTGAATCAGTAGGCTATGTTATGAGTGGAAGCAGGTACTAATTTTAAATTTTTATAATAATTACATGATATTAATTGTTTCTTTTTACAGACATCGGCGAATGGAGGCTGTTCGTATTCGTAAAGAAAACCAGATTTATTCTGCAGATGAAAAAAGGGCATTGGCGATGTTCAGCAAAGAAGAGCGACAAAAACGAGAAAATCTTATTTTGGGACAATTCAGGGAAATGGTTAATTCTAAACTGGCCAACAAAGATAAATAATAATATTAATAAGCAATTGTACATATATTTATGTTTATTGTTAAAAACATTATAGTGAAAAATATATATCAAAACACTACTAATATTCTATTTTTTTAAAAGAAATTGTTCCTTATTTCCATTGAGTAATTATTTTACTCAGTTATTAGTTTTTTTTTTTCTGCCTTTCTTCCCAATCCAGCCAACTCCCTTCGTAGGATTTCGAACTAAAAGTAATAAGTTTCAAGTATTTACTTACGTAATTGCTTCCAAAGTGTGCCTGATAATGCACTTACTTTGCAAATCCAAGTTTCAAGGCTGCATCTAAAGCAATTCCAGCCCGTTTTCCCGAGCGACAAGAAAAAATAATCGGAGTATCTGCATCAGGCTTTGGACGCCCAAATCTTCGGTTAAAATCTTCACCAGACGAAGATTTTAACACATTTTCAACTTCCCCCACTGTAAAAACCATCACTTTTAAATGAAATTGTACAACATTTTAAAACACTTACGTGGAATATTGATGCTGTTTGGAATTTCACCGCTTTCTTGCAATTCTTTCGGCTCGCGAACATCAATAATATAAACTGATGAGTTCCTTGTTGCTGAAAGAACATCGTCGTAGTTTACAAGTTTGCATTCACCGCTCATATTGGCTGTTGCTTGATAAAGCACACCTGAAAAAATAAAAATTAACAACAACGGCTTCATGTTGAACATTGCGGCACGGCAATGTAAATAAAATAATATTGGAAGATGAAGGTCAACTTTTTATACCTTTCACATAAAAAAATACTATTACCTCTCGCGCTGCTTGTTCGAGAAAACTATAATATAATCAATAAATTTGTAGGTGTAACAATACAATATTCATTATCAGTACAGGAATGATCAAGATAAAATAATGATAATGCTACAAAAGATTGGGGGCAAATATTGATAAAATGATTGCGTACCTTTCTTATTTTGTAGCAACTTTGTACTATTACTTATAGTTATATTACTGAAATTATAACATTTATAAGCACTGCTAATTGTTCTTTGAAACATTTTATTTAATTTAGGTTAGAATAATTACAAATTGCAGGGTAGTAACTTTTATATTAGTTTTTTAGGCTGCTCTTGTATTTATAACGTATTTTAAGAATTCAAGTGCTATAAATAAACTTATTACTAAAACAAATGTATGATTTTTGACGATGTCATTAACCTGCTCATTAAAAAGAAAAGTATTAAATTATTCTCCACAACTAATGTAATTTAACTATATGAAAAATTATCTAAAAGCAGTTTTATTTCCTACTTAGCGTATTGAGATACAGTAGTGTTCACGAACCCGTTTATAATGAATAATGAACCACTTTTCAAGCCATGAAAGAAACGGTCATAAGTTCAAAGTTATTTTTTTCTGTACATAACGAACCCGGATATAATGAACTTTCACATAACGAAACGAACTTTCGGGGCCGTGTGCAAAATGTAACGTTTTATGTCTTGTATGTATTTCGTTTACCGATTATTATTTTACTGCAAGAAAAGTGTCTTTGGTTAAAAATATCGATGGTGAGTTTTTAATGAAGAAGCACATTTTAAGGTCCCTAGAACACGATTTTACTATTTTTACGATAATGTATGTGTGCGTAAGAAAAAAATCTCCTTCGATAACTCCAATACCAAAATTTGAAAAATTATAATTCTTTTATGTGCCTCTTTCGTACGTCCATATGAAGATGAGTTGATTAGATTTTGGTTACGACTGATTAACCGGAAGTACCCTAATTTGAAGATTATAACAGTTTTTCTTAAAAAATGCTGTTAAATATCATTTTTGACATTTTATGTTATTATAAATATTAAAGAAAAATTTATTCTCTATTTGATTTAATTACAATATTTTTCTTCATGTTCAACGAATTTAGAAATAAAAAATTTGAAAGAAATATCTGGCAACCTATGTTGCTAAAAGTTGCACCATGGAAACGGAATATTCAAATAATGTCAGTGTCAAATAAAATGTACATAATATTTATGTGAAATGATTTTACTGGAAATAATACACTCCTTTTAGCGAGAGGTACCCTAAATACATGCCAATACCCTGGGGATATAAAGGTACCCTAGGTATTTGTTATAACAAAATTATGAAGTGATTTGACATTTAGCAAAAATATTTAAACCGACTATTCAAGCTACATTTTAAGCTTAAGAAGAAAATAAAACTATAAAAAAATGAGAGAACTAGTATACTTTTGGCTTTTATGACACTTCGATGGAATAATATTATTCAATCGTTATGTCAATTTCAAATCATACCTTTCAATGAGTACAAACAAATTACTTTTAATAAGTATTTATTTCCACATAAAAAGCCAAAAGTATATTAGGTTTCTCGTTTTTTATAGTTTTATTTTCTTCTTAAGCTTAAAATGTAGCTGAATAGTCGGTTTAAAATTTTCTGCTATATGTCAAATCACTTCATAGTTTTGTTAAAACAAATACCCAGTACTCAACGCTAACTATAACAGGTAGTGGCGGAAAATAAATTGATTATTTGACTGAACTCCAGTAATTTTTCTTCCTTCCAACTATATTTATGTTTGTGACCAAACAATTTTCTAAAATTTGTTAGGTTATTCCTGATTTTATAATAGTACAGTGTACAGTATGTTATTATTTGACAGTTGTGGATAAAGTATAGTATTCTATTCGCATGTAATTGCTATTACTCACTCGAATGATTTACATCACTCACCTTCCGGCTCGTGATGCAAAATTCATTCTCATGAGTAAATAGCATACATTACTGATTACATGCATGTATTGTTGCAATCAGCCTTGTTTAGCATGTGTATAGCTAAAATTTATGGAGAAACGAGGTATATGTTTGATCCATTTTAAAGAAAAGTTTGGATAAGGTCCTCTAGCCTCTGATGAACTGACTTGCGCAAAAATAAGAGAAGGAAATAAGAAGGCGCTTCATAGAAGATAAGAAAATTTTAACGATATTTCACGTTTCCAAGTAAATCTACACTTCGATGATTATTGCATAAAATTTCATTTGCACCTGAGTACCAATGAGGCATGAGGCACATATGCGAGAGGTGATGTCACGAGAGATAAAATAATAATTTTAATTTATAAGTAAGTACGAGTCAGGGGATAATAAAATATCCGTTAAATAAGTGATCTTTATCTCAAAGTATGTTTTAATGAACTTAAGTATTTATTTTAAAATCATATTTATTTGAAATTACTAATGTTTAAACGTTACTATACATATTGTATTATATTTTATGTAAATAAATATTACTGTGTACTTAAAATACTTTATATTATTTTAAAATTATTTGATAAAATAAATTTTAAATATAAAATATGAACATCTGCGCTCTGAAAGGGTATTGCGGAATTGGAATAAACTACACCAAACCTCGTTGCCATGACGGTCGTGGTCAGCCGGTGATACTACTTTTCTAAGTTTTACAAGATGAGGTACTTTTATCAATTTCTTTAAAAACATTCTGAACGTGAAATTAATCTTGTTAATTTCTTGTACATTCATTGTGAAAAATTATTTATAAGCTGATGTAGAGTGAGATTAGAATAAGTTTTCCCAAGTTTGTATAAGTGATCTTTGGCAAATAGCGACATATACTTCTGCGACCTATTTATTATATGACCTGTGATTTCAAATAGTCTGATAACTTGATATTTTGTTACCTAGGAAATGATATTTTTGTGTTAAAATTTTGTTAAATATATTTTTCATTAATTTATTACTTTCAATTATTAAAAAACAAGTACCGTTTGCTGTACGTTTTTTTTCTAAATGTTGGTACCAAATTATTTTCTCTCGAGGCTGGTTGTGGTATCCAGTATCCTAGCATTGAATGCTCATTCCTGTTGTATATCCTCCTTGTTTGTTGTGATATTTGTGTAGTAACGGCTCAAGTATTTCTGCCACGAGAAAATTAGATTTGGATAGTGAAAGCAGCGAAGAACATTGTGACTTTGACTCTATTGATAGTATGATAGACAAAGATTATTTACGATCTGAAAGTAGTAAAGAATATTCATCAGATGTGTCTGAATATATAATTAAACTTTTTATGTTTCATGTATAGTTTTTCTCAAAATATTTTATTTTAAATTTCATCGGCCATTATTTTAGTAATAAATACTTAAAATCACGGTTTTTTTTTTTTTTATCTCATTTATACTATAGCAGTAAATGTTATACAGATTATCAGGTTTGATTTTTACTGAATCTTTAACAATTATTATCTAAAAACTTCATGTATATTTAGCCTTGTTGTCCCAAGTCCTTCATTTATCAACATTGAAACAAAATTTAAAATACGTAGAAAATGTGTTGGTCATCAGATTTCTATTATTTAATAAATAAATTTGTCATACCTGTAGGATATTGCTGGAAAAGGTATTTTACTTCTTTTTCAGATTTTATTTAATCAAATTTATTGTGGATAATGCGTTACAAATTGTCTTGGATTGTGTTTAAAACACAATCGGTCATTTTAAATGCTTCGGTTTACGTTCTATATACTGACTTTGTATATGTTTTATTTAATAATTTTATAATGAATGTTGCATACAAATTTATGTATAATATATCTAAGCGCGATAATGACATATTTGGATGAGTATATTAGACACAAGGCTCGACGTAATTCCCAGGAAACAGCCCAGTGATTCCATCCATTACTCCTTCCCACCATCCATCATCATTTTTCTTCAACACATAAATCACAGCGCTTTCCTGGAAGCTTAACTCATCATCTTTATCCGCATAATAATCATAAATTGCCACCACTTTTTCTATATAATTCTTCGGCACCCATCCCGGCAAATCTTCCTCATCGGGAACTATAGGCATAACACCCGTTTGTCTTGGTCTTCCAAAAGATTCATGATGTTCTTCTTCCGGCGGAGGAGGTGGTGGCAATGGCGGCGATTGCGGTCGGGCAAGACTTCCAATCCCGGGGGTTGTCACGCAGAGAGGCGAAGGAGGGGGTGGCATATCTGATAAATAAGGTGTGGGAGGAGGCGGTGTAGATGGATGTTGAAGAGGATGAACCATTCCAACTTGTGGTTGGGGCGGAAGTTGCATAATCTGTTGCTGCTGTTGTTGATGTTGCATTGGTAACGTGCTGTAACCTGCTCGTTCCCTTCTCGGATGTCCTATTGGATAATTCGGTGCATAATGGCTCGGAACTTGAGGAGGAGCTACGGCAGGAGGAGTTCTATATTCTCGACTTCCCTTGCTTAAAGTTCCTCCGCTTACAGATACTTTACTACCAGTGCGAGTTACTTGGGGTGGGGTTGGGGGTTTCGTTGTAGGTGCTGGGCCGACGTAGGTATTCGCGAGAGATTGAATACTGCCTTGACTCGAGCCTCGGGTCTTTTGGCGAGGAGTTCCAGAAGAACGGACTCCGTGGCCAACATCATCCAAAGCTGGAATGATTATTTTTCAATAAGTCGCTCTCTTCTTTATTTATTGAACATTTGTTCTACAGGATAATATTTCTCATTAACAAAATAAATATATTTTACATTCAATCATGACCAGAAGTGAATAAATAACAATAAAACACAAAAATAAATAGAATATAGTTGCGGAACGTTATTTTTAATTTGTTTCGGAATATAGTGAGATTGTCGGATAAATCTACAATTTAGGAAACTTTATTAACCACTAACTGCTGTCGCGGGTTGTCACATATAAATATATGTTTTCTTTAACAACTTTCGAAAAAAAATTGGGGTACTTAAAAGCACCATGATACTATACTTTAAAATATGCTTGTTGTTTTTGCTACAGTTATCAATAGATACTGGATTTAAGAAAACTTTTTATAAATGTAAAACGAAAAAAATACTGTACTATTTTGGTTTATAATTTAAATTTTACAAAAGCTGATAATAGGCTGATTTATGCCTGAAACGACTGTATTATATAACCATACGAATAAAATACGTCGTTAGCAAGACAAAAACATAGGATACAAAAAAAATATCAAAGGACCTGAGAGTTTTCACGTAACGTCAAAATAAATAGCTTGAACGTTATAGTTCATGCGTACGTAATTTTTTTACGGTATGTACATAGCGCCGTATTTGTCCAGAAATAGCGTCCTTCGAAAACTACAATCTGACGTTAAAGCAGACATAACCTAACTTTTACAGAAATATAGCTGCATCATTTTAGTTAGACAGATAAAATAATGTGCACGGTATGTGAAAACATTTCACATAACATCAAAATAGATACCGTGATGGTTTAAATTACACTTAACGTGAACGTTATTTTGTACATGTTTTCACATACCGTACTCGTTATTTTATCTGTGTATGTGTGCTTTAACGTCAAATATAAAGTAGTTTTCGACGAACGTTATTTCTGGACAAATAAGGTTAAACGTTATATACATACGGTGAAAAATTTACGTACGCATGCGCATTGTAGCCAACTTTGGCTTTAACATTCACGCTATCTATTTTGACGTTATGTGAAAAATCCTAATTGAAAATTTAACGGACCCCGTACGAGCTTATAAAAGGTGTCTTAAGTGCACAACAAAAAACTGCAAGGTAAAATTCATTTCGAAGGTGTTATAAATAACAATTGATGTTTCAAAAAGTAAATAATATTTTTTTTGACACATTTTGAGTACAGAAGTAAATAGTACGTTACTAATCACTAAAAAATGTTCGTCAAGCACATTTTTGTATTTAACAATAACCTCATTTTTCTTTTAGTTTGAAGCTACATTGCCCGAATGTTAAAAATGCTACATTAATTTATTTTTGTATGCGTATATTTTTATATATATAATATTTTATTTTAACCAAGTTCTATTTGTTTTCTTAGGTAAAAAACAAAAAAAGAACCATAATGATGGGGTGTCAAATGTTAACTGTGCCCGTTTTTCGAGGCGCGCCATTGGGATCTCGAGAACCCTTAAGATACGAAGTTAGTTAAATTGGGGCAAAGTTGCCTCATTGGGGGACCATCTTAGATGTGTTTTTGTTTTTCCATTAAAATGCACAGGTAACTAGATAAATCGAAAATGTAAATTTTGCCAATTTTGTTTTTGGCTTATCTTTTTTGTGCGAATTCATACAAGTTTCTAATTTGCACGTTCTACAGGTACTTTTTTATGAAGGATTTATAGCCGTCTTTAAAATTTTTATAGCCAACGGGCTATATACGTCGTTTTCGAGAAATTCATACTAAGTTTCAATTTTCATATGGGCTCAAAGTTGTCTTTATTAGTATTAAATACAGATTTTTTTTCGTGAATAACCACATTAAGAGGATAGTGTCAGTGTCCATAATCCTCCTTGGTCCCTGTCAATGAAGTTTAGATATGTAAATGTGTTCTGAGTTTATGAAAACTAAATACAAAATATTTAAAAATTAATTTGTTATAATTTATTTGTGTGACATTTGAGACGGCCATGGGCCATAATAAGTGTAGCGCAATTCAATGAAGTTGACCATGCCTTAATGCAATTTTGTTCTCACTATACTCTGTTTGAAATAACGAAAGAATTTTGACAGTCAATTGGGGCGTAGTTTAGGAGTCTGTTTTACACAAAAACATTTTCGATGTTTAACGAAACGCCAATGAGGACATTCACGATTTTTTAAAAGTTGTCTTTAAGTTCAAATATTTGGACGCTGACGTCATGGGTATACGTCACGGCTTGTCGGATTAGGGTACCTTTATACTCAGGGTATGGCCATGACGTGGCTCGCGTTTCGTCCGCCATTAGCGGGCAACTGTCATATTCGTTGTTGTTGCGCAAATTATTATGTATTTTCGTGGCTACTTGTTTTATTTAAATGTAAAACACATTTAAATATACTTCTAATATTTATTTAAAGTGTAAGTAATACTTTTATTTTATTTATTTGTATTATTTTCTTGAGATACTGAGTACGATGACTGGCAATATTGAAAACACATAAAAATGACCAATATTAAGCACAAACATTTAATTTTTTAAAAGGTAAGTTAAAATATATACTTATTATGTAAATAATAACCACAGTTATTAAATTTGATGTGATAATAACAACCTATATCATATGCTATACATAACCTCCAAATCTGTGTTATAATAATAATTGTGTATCTCTTAAATAAATGAAATTTTATTACCTTTATAGAGTCATAGTGTGATTATTTAATATTCCTGTATAATATAATATCACATTTCTTACAAATAAATTAGGGAAATGAATTATCCATATGTTTGACATTGGCTCGCTTATGGCGGCGATCTTGCCCCATGGCTATACCCTGTATATAAAGGTACCCTATGTCGGATGCGGCAAGGCTGCTCTCTACCGGTTGTGTTTGGAATTGTTTGAGTTATCACTTGTCATTTGATTTTGTGACAGCAACATCTTGTTAACGAAAAACATATTGCACACAAATTTTGGTATTTATTTTAATAAATGTTTTATTTACATACCTTTACTCTTAACTCTGCTGTCACCTGTCACAATTTTAGGTTAGCTTGTTTACAGCAGCAAACGGATACCACGTGGACCGTTGTGTGCGTGAGAGGAATGTCTTTGTGTAACAAGCCGTGACGTCACGAATTTTACAGGCGAAAGTTTATTAGCAAATGTATGAATGAAAAGTCACATATTTCATGTTATTTTATATTACTATATTTATTAAATGAGACGGACTTCACGATTTAAAAAAAATGATTTTTTTTGACCCCATTGCACAAAACCGTAAGAGAATAAATACAGGCAGATAGCCACGTAAAACTTAATAATCGACAATAAAACAACAAATAACGTACAGCACTTATAATGGGGTATTATACCATATAGCTGTATTACACTTCACAATAAATTGTACAATTTTGCGACCTTCAATTTATTGGTAAGTGTAATACAGCAAAATTGTACAATTTCTTTTGAAAATAAATTGCACAATAAATTGTGAAAATTAGAACGTGTTATATTTTTCCACAATTTTTTGGTTACTTCACCAGTGCCAACTGAATAATATTTGACATATTGAACTATTTCTATTTGACTATTTCGATGTTTGACTACGCGTCACACAACGGGCGTAGAAGGAAAATCGAAAATTTAAAACAAGTAATATTTGCCTTGATGCAAACACGGAACAAAGCACGAACTGTAAACACATACAACAAAAAGTTAACCTCAAAACGAAGCGGTTGGTAGCCCTGCTCCCAACAACAATAAATTGGCAGAAACTTGTGACGTGTAAAATGCTCATATTTTCAAAATAAATTTTGCGATTTATTGTACAATAAATTGTGCAATTTATTGTTAAGTGTAATACGGGCAATAGTCATATTTTAACTATCTTAGATATGAATGCGAAAATATATGTAAATGAAAGAGTATTAGTGAAATAATTTTGTTTACACATTAATTAGTTCGCAAACTACAAGTGATTGAATTCGATTAATAATTAGCATGGCGTATCAGGTATTGATTGATTGCCTGATTTTAAAAGCGAGACTCACGCGATTTTTTCGCCGGCCTACCATAAAATCATCGATGGACAATCATTAGCGTCATGTCATAGTTTGTATCATAATTTCACAATATTGTCAAATAATGGTCCCACTGTTTCAATGTTCTATAATTTAGTAGCAAAAATAAACATTTTATTTACGTTATTTATGCTTAATAATAATTTTTTCATGAATATAACGTATAAGTTTACATATAAAAATATTTCAGCTATGCGAACATGAAACATTTGTACTCTCTAGAACTAATAGTTTGTTAACCACTGGTCAAGACTTGCTACGTCACGCACCAATTCTTATCTTTAAAAATTCATATCTCGCTTATTACGTTTGCACTAAAATTATTAGTTCATGTTCTTCCACAAAAAAAATGGTATAGGACCCCATTGACATAATATTAAAAATGTTTGTGTAAACTGCGCTAGACTACAGCGTATAGCAACCAATAGAATCACAAGAAACTAACTGTTAAAATGCTTTCGTTATTTCAGAGTATTAAATAATATTGGTATAGGACCACATTATGAAATAAAAAAAATCGACTACGAAGTCGAGGGTTCAAAATACCCCACAATAGTATGTGTTATTCCATAACACGATACCAGTTAAAGGTTAAAGTTAGTCCTAGCAGAAGTACAATAACAACACAGAATTTTGATTACATAAATAATAAAAGTTCAAACTACTAACCGGTAAAGTGCCATCAATAAGATTGTAGAATATCTTGTATAATTACATGCGTCGTTCTTCCAAAGATTCTAAATTAAAAATATACAACAACTCACTATATTCTATATTTGGTCAGTGTCTCTACAAAAATACTTTATCTCAGCAACAAATTGAACTTACTTGTGTAGTCAATGCTCTTCCGGACATATTTAATAGGCTTTTCCGGGTTAGCTGGAGCAATTATTTTATATTGACGATTAGTGACTTTATTGGCAGTGAGAACTCCTATTTCCCTTCTAGCAACTTTTTCTTTATGGATCATAACAGTCTGAGCAATGTGGTTCATCTCACTTTCCATTTCAGTAAGCTGAACCGTTTGTAAATCTAACAATTGTAGGAAATTATAAGCTAGAGTATTTATTTGATAAGCTACACTAGCTAGAGACTGAGTAGTGTAGTTTTTGGTTTCTTCTAGGGCAGCTCTCTTGTTTTCCGATTGGAAGTAATTTGCTTCACAATATTCAGCAACTCTTTCCAAATTTGTGTGGTTTTCTGTGAGGTTGTTACGGCCTTCTGGTATTTCAGACCGTAGTAATGCTGCTAATTCTGCCATTGTGTCACAGTCACTGCCCAGGCCTGACTCAATATTTGGACTAATTCTTCCTATTAAATGTATGGGAGTGTCACTTTGTAATTGATTAATTCTGGCTTAAAACTTACCGTTATTAAAATATTCAATATTCATAGTAATGCTCTAGTATACACTTCATTTTATAATATATAAATTTATGTTTATATTTTACTACAAACTAAAATAATATAGCAGATTTGTGTCTGCTATTTGTTTGAACGGAATGACGTTTCTTATAAGATGGCTTCTTCTGCGGTTGGAATCTCTTCTTCTTTTTATGCTTTTCATTGCGTAAAAATCAATTTCTTGAATTTATACATTTGGAATTTGATAATATTTATAAACATTTTGTAGTTTATAAACTTTTTGTATAGTGCAATAGCTTCACATTTGTATTTGCAACAAGTAACAAAGTAAAAAGTTGGGAAATATGGTCTATATCAAAGATGCTCAAACTTTTACTCGGCGGTCAACCATAAATATTTTTGGTTATCAAATTATTTGATTTTTGGTAGATAAAATAACTGATTGAGCAGCAAACTAAGTCAAAACCAAACCTAATCTAACAGCATTATGATCACAAGTTGTAAACAACTTGCTGACCAAATAGTTATTTTGCTGCTCATTTAATTAATTCTCAAACTTTTTGGCGGTGAGCGATCGACTATGTAGGAAAGAAATATACAAAATTAATATATTGGCGAATTTAGAGGGGGCTGTTTCCCCAAAAACCGAATTAGCCCCACTCCCCTTCCAAAAAATATTTGAACAATATCACAAATTTCCACCACATTTCAGAACAGAAAGAGAAAAATATTTATTCAGACGACCGCCTACGAAAGTAGCTATAACAACACGCTAAATAACAACAGAAAGTGAAACATAACACACTAGTGATGTTATGAATATAACACACTAGTGTTATGAGTTTTTAGTTCCATTAATCGACATCAGATGGCATTTCGGCAAAAAGTTAAATAAAATATATGATAATTTACAATAACCGTCAAGTTGAACATTATGATTATTATATTTGCTAATATTTTTGTATCATTTAATATTATTTATATAATGTAGATTTAGATTACGCGCGTCTAACGGATTGAGTTGCGCTGAGAGCCGGTGCCGGTAGTTGAACTTAACCTCAAACGTCAGCCGGCAGTGGTTTCGTGTTTCAAATTCAAAGTAACAAACATTTCAAGATAAAAGCCCGGTTAACTTTTATAATTGTAATAACAACACTATTAACATTGCGTTTGTAAATAATAAAAATAAAATATAATTTACTTAAAACAGTAAGAATTGTATTAGCGTAAACACTATTTTAAGAAATATTTTGTGGTCGTCTGAAAAACAGTGTACATAACTCGCTCGAAAGTGTCTAGCACGCTCGTGTATTAAATCACTCGGCGCTACGCACCTTGTTCTTCAATCTCTACACTCGCACGCTGTTTACCACTTTCCACGCTCGTTATGTAATATACTATTTCGACAAAAAAATTGATTGTATAATTTAATAACTTGAATAAACTTAACAAGCTAACTATTGAAACCGTCATCGCACACACACTAGTCTAGTATAAAGACATTTTTCGGCTTATAGCTCACATCGAATGATTACATTAGAACCTATTATCATTGACTATATAATGTTGTATAATACAACTTTACATAGTCAATGCTATTATTCATAATCCCCCGCCACTATACTTCATTTCACGTTCGAAAATAGCGTTGGTTTAAATAGGGATATAAATTCTACCCTTTAATTGCTCAGAATGCAAACCTAATTCACAAAAAAACGTAACAAATATCACCTGTTAGTTGGCAGTAATCAAATAAAACCTTCAGAATTAAGTCATGTTTAACTATGTTTTGTTGTAATTTTTAATATTCAGGTCTTGTATATTTCTAGAGATAAAATATTTATTATTGACAAAGTTTTGTTTCTCGAATTTAAATCATTTATTTAATGCATGTAAAAATGATCGGCTCTCAAACGCCATCTATTTTCTTACGTGAAGTAAAGTATAGTTTAGTTGCCGGAGTTGCGCGTATGACCTTGCACCGCACCTTGTTTGTATTTGTTTTCTTTAATTTTTTATTTCGATGTCTTGTCTTTAGAATAAAAATATATTTTTTTTCTTTTAGTTTTAATATTTATGGACTGATTGTACGGTAAAAAATATACTTACCTTACCTTGACACACACACACACACACTTAAAAACAAAAAAAAATATACGTCTTTTCATGGGCTTTAGTCGTCTCAGATCTGATGACCTAACTTCGTTCATGGGTGGGGCTCTAGAGGCCTATAAAAGATACGAAGTCGGTTATACTAGACAAAAGTTGTCCTATTAGGGGACGATTTTAGTGTTTCGTTATTTGAGAAAAAATGCATAGGGCTGTAGATATAGGCGAAAATGTAAATTTTGCAGTTTTTTATTTCTTTAAACTTTCTAACGATGTATAATTTGTCTATGTTCATTTGTTTCAAAGAGTTAAGCTGCAACAAGTATTATAAAATTTATAGGATATTAAAACCATGCAAATAAGAGCAAACTAATGGCCACTTTTACCGCTTATTGACAATATCGTATCGAAATAAAAAGTCAAATGAGTTAAATATTAATCAAAATTTCGATATGCATTCTTTTCTATTTGTAGATAAGGCTTTAACTGTAATCCTGTAATCGGTACACAAATGTCGCAAGTTACGCGATCACCTTAAAAATATCTTATGATTGATCGCGATCAACTGTTTGAACACCCCTGGTTTACATCTATATGGTATTCCTTCACAAAAAATAAGTATATATGGAATTCCAAATTATTTGAATAATTTCATTTATTTTCGATATATTGCTCTTTTACACGATGATATATATTTTTCTATATTATTAGTTACAATTTATCATAATTACATTGCTTGTACTTTTTCAAATTGTGATATGATCTAATATCATTGGAAAATTGAAATTTTGTATATATATAAATATACAAAATATATTTTCCACTACGTATGAACATTGAAATTGATCCATTTTAATAAAAATTGGACAATTTTTGCATGACTACGAAGCTAAATTAATCTCTGAACAAGTGGAGGATAGAAAATAGATGATGATCTTAATATCTCCATGGTGGACGGTCCATAATAGTAAAAGATACTCTTATTTTAGTTTTTTTCCTCGTGAAATTGCTGCAAGCTGACATGGGTCTGTGGTAGTCGATTGATTTGAGTTGTGGGCTATCATCAACTAATGACTGTGGACCATGTAAGTCTAGATATCTAACTCTACGACGTGGAGAAGGTGATGATATATTTAAAGTTGATGGTGGCTTAGCACTAGAGCTGCGCTTCTTTGGAATTTCTGTAGTGTACTCATACTCGTATTCATATTCCTAAATATATAACAAGATTGTTTCAATAGTTCTATTCTGATGTAATGTATTGTAATGTTTTTCTTACCAAGTGAACCAATGTGACTACTTACTGTGCGTTTTTCTGCAACTATGAATACATTTTTATTAGGTGCTGTGCTCTACCTTAATTTGCTTAACATTATAATAAAAAGCAATATAATTATGTTAGTACTTATATATTTCTTTTATAATTTTCTATTTTTTTTTTATAAACATATACACCAAAATAAATTAGGTACATAAATTTGTATCTTGTGTATAATGATACTGCAATATTGTGATGAATTTTGATTATAAGAAAATAACATTTATTAAAGGTACCAAATGTATTTGAAAAATTATTAGTTGATTGTTATCTACCTATATTATGTTATAAGCATAGGTAATTAAGATTAATAATATTGAGAACTGACAAGATGCGACACCACAACTAGCGGAAATAATCAGAACATCTCGGAAGAGTACTCTTTGTTTATTGTTACATGTGTCAACATGACCGATTTAAATAAATTTTGTAAAAAGCGTCTCGCAGGAATTGTTGTGTTTTTGGATTTCACTCAAGGATGGACGACAAAGACAAAAGTTATGATTTTATAGTTTCCCCAGAAGAGATGATATTTTAATTTTTGTTGTAATAACAACAAATCAAGGCGTTGAACAACGAATGGACAGACGCCAAGCATGGGAAATATGTTATTCGAAGTGGGAAGAAAATAATATAATATGAATGTATGTTCCCTTCATTTTAAGAAAGATGATTTTGTCTTTCCAGGTACCCACCTGTTAAAAATGTAAGTATAGTATTTTCTAGTGAACGTAATTGTAACCTACAAAATTAACAGATTTGTGGATAGTCAACGCTGAAAAACTTTTAAAAAATGCTATACCATCATTGAATCTATCAAAGAAAATCTTGAAAATCCTAATAAAAAACAAAGCGGGCACAACGTCGAGTACAAGTTCGAAAATCTGAACAGGAAGAAAGTGAGACCTCAAGAAATGTTTCAGAGGAAAACATTACCTACAAATGAAGATGTACCCGAATCAGTTATTAAAATCAATGGTGAAGAAAGAGAAACTGCTGAGTGAAATATTACTTTCATTAATTAATCGGAAGTAATGAGACAAATTGGACAAAGGTGTATAAATTGGAACTGGTGACTTCAATGTAACAATAAGTGAAAAAACAACTGTGTAACATTAGTCTCCATACATTGATTACCTTCAATTATGCATTGGGAGCTTGCCGTAGCATTTAAAAATCGAAAATGTTCTACTACATTTAATTTCATGTGTTTACAATGGCAAACTCTCAACAGTACTCTTTCAAGATCAGCTGTTGAATTAATAATGCTGCCTTTATCGCTAGTGTCAGTTCTCAACTGGTATCAATTAGATATCAATTTGAATGTATACATAGTTCACAAACATGAATGAATAATTTTTATTTAAAGTTATTTACACACTAAACATTTTGTCTAATGGACAAATGTAAGTACGCAAATATCTTGATTTTGCGTTACATTAAATTTCGTAATATAAAACTGTGTTTTGCACACTTATCCAAAGCAAGCGAATCTTAAAATTATCGAAACTTAAGCAATATGGCTGACTTGATCTATAACAACTTAATATCACAATTGTGCTTGATACTTTGCCAGCTAAAAATTAGTGAACAAATTATTGAGTGAAATTACTAAACAAATACTTGACGTGCCTATGTTTATTTGTGTTTATGAGTGTATATTCGTGTTTATGATATAAATTATTTATAAGTAAATGAAATTTTGATATGCATAACCTATACATAATGGTTGTTAGGTGTATTAAATAGTTAGCAAGAGCAACGTATAAATAATTATAAAACCTTTGTAACTTAATTTACATCTCAGGATATAATTCACAACATTGTAAATATATCTAAAACAATGGTCTGCACCATAACCTATACATCTGTATAAAAAGTCCTCAACTAGCGCTAGGATAAGTTGTAGCGCCAAACAACTGTCAACTGTCATGAGTCAGTTTGTTAATAGTTATGGCGGATAATCGAATCGCTACTGGACAACTTTAACGCTCTTGGTTCAAATTTTCATCGGACACTGGTTCAGCGGGCTCAGGTTGCGACTGTTGCGAACGAAGGGAGCTCTGTTGAAAATAAATCATTAATCTGTTTTTCTAACTTAAGTAAAATAAAACACTCAACACAAACAAATTGATGAATGCTGAAAACTTTTATACATACACAATGAAATGTTAATAATTGTTAGCAGAACTGGGCAACATACTCAAAGTAATTAAATATGGGAATACACAAATACCTTAGTAAACAGAGCATTTGTGTTAAGTATTTAAATATTTTTCTTTTTGTGACAATAAGATAAATTATTTCCAGTAAAAGTTCTTCAATAAACCTATCATATTTTTTATTTAAGATATTATTACTTATTTAAATAATTAGCATTCGTCCTATACATTTTCGTTAAGAATAAATGAACTAGTTTAGTAAATTATAAACTGAGATAATATTTTATTACAGTTTTCTTCATAATAATAGGATAGTTCACAAAATTTTGAATTTTTATACATTATTCCTTATAAAAAAATAATAAACACGTATTTTTTTGTTTACCAATACAATGATTCGCTGATTTTTTAAAACAATATTCTATGAATTAGCGCATCATAATGACGTAATAGTACAGCAAATAGTAAAAGAAGAAACACTTTTTCTATCAATTTCTAGCTTTTTGCATTAGGTCACTATAATTAAAAAGTTCGGAAACAATTAAGATTAAAGTAATATGTATTACTGCTTTACCATCTAGCGGCATTTATCATACTAACGTTAAATGCTGACATCACTCTGCGGCTCCATTACAAGTTCGTTACAAGTGCATCTCAGTTTCAATAGGACACTCCACTATTTTTTGTTTAATTTTTTTTTATGAAACTTCATCTAAACTGAAAGCGATTTGTAGTTTTAGAAAGTCTTTATTGTTACTCGTTTAATTTGTAATATTTTTTTTAATATTCTGTGACGTAAATATAGAGACCATTTTGTTATCAAACAGTGGACTTCGCTAATAATTGGTGTTACATAAATTCGTCTTTTTCAATATTTAGGCCGCGGACACAATGGCGAGCGGTAAGCGATGAGCGTTGAGCGATTAGCGGCGAGCGTTAAGGGGGTATCACACGTAAGCACATACGCGCAACTTGTCACAGATTTTCCACAACTTTGTTTATTTCATGCAACTTTTTGCGTATGATAAAGCGACTAGTTTCATGCAACTAGTTTACGAACATGTTTGAAAACTTCGTAGACAAGTTGCAGATATGTGCATACAAACGATGTACGCATGCGCCATAGAACTTAAAAGTCCCTAAACACCCGTGTTTATGTTTTGATGTAAAGTTTAAAAATGTGTGCCACAGACAATCATTAGGAGACATATTTGGAAACGTTGATAAATTTAATTAGAGATGTTTCAGAGTTATGGGATATGAGATGTGTAGAAAAACGTTACCAACATTAAATATGTAAATAACCTAAAATATATAGAACTCTGCGCACGTGTGATAACAAGAGTTGAGTATTTTGAAAAGTTGCGTCAAAGCAGTTGCAGATATCTGCATACGTGTGATACTCTCTTTAAGCAACAAACGGTGTTGTGTGTACATTTGTCAAGTGTTGATGAGTTAGTTTTCTTACACTTACGACTATGTTAACGCTGATTCAAATGATTTTTCTATTAATAATTGGATGGATTATCGAAATTAATTTTCGCATGGCCTTGTGCCTGAGTGTCTGGCCCATATACTTATTAACTAAGTTTTATTAGTTATAAGTATTATTACTTAATAGGTATATGCTCAGGGCCCTGTTTCATAAAAATTACTAGTCGACAAGTTACAAGTTATAAGTGACAAGTGTACAAGTGACAAGTTCTAGTAATTTCTGTTTCAAAAATAATTTTTGACTACTTGTCAGTTTTCCAATATTACTAGTGAATTTTTACAAGTTAACAAGTTTGAAACCATAGTTTCATAGTGAATGTAATATGCAGCCACCTTTGCATTAAATATATATTTTTAATCACATTAAAAAGTATGCGTTTTAAAATAATTGAATTTAATTTTGACCACATTTTGACATTCAACCCTTGCAATCAAAGAAAGTTAAGCAGGCAAAATTATAATTAATTGTAATTATATTTAATATGGCAAAAAATTCTATTAAATTGGCGTTTCTTCGAGAAATTAAGGAACATAAAGACATCCTATTTGGCGCATTTTCCACAAATTTAACAAAAAATATGAAATATGAAAAATGGAAATTAACCCATAAACTTGCTGTTTCGCGCGCATTAATTTCAAATGAGAAGGACTGGTAATTAAAAGCTCCATTTTTTGGGAAGACAATCTAAATCGTTCGATTGTTCCATATGTTCATAGGACAATCTTCTTCTGAAAATCCTAGCGCGTCGAAAATTAACATAAACCCCTTCCTCTTCTGAATCACTGGACCACATTTTTAAAATTGCAAAAGAAAATTGCTATAATTAATTGTCATAAAAAAATTCAATTGTCAACTTGTAATTTTCAAATGACCAATCTTTCATTCGTGGTTACTGTTCACTTGTAAAATACTAGTAGTAAAAACCAGAAAATATTTTTTGAAACGCTACACTTGTAAACTGCAAAAATATACTTGTAGAAACGGACTAATTTCCTTGTCACTTGTAATTTACACTTGTAGGTTTTTGAAACAGAAACTTGTCAAATTATTAGTTTGACAAGTTCTACAGTGGTAATTTACAAGTGTAGAAGTTTTATGAAACAGGGCCCTGGTCGCGAATCTGGGGACCTGGGTTCGACCCCGACCGACGCCCAAATTTACTTCGAATTTTAATGGCACAAAATTGGTCCCTGTGGTACACTCTCCACGACAGCAATGAATGCCCGTGGTAAGCGCCCGCACGGTACAAATATTTCATCATTACCGATATTTGTGTACAAAGCAGATGACACACTCAGCAATGGGTAATATGCCGTGATGATGATATGTTAATAAGCAAAGTTAAACTAGACAAAGGGGCTCATAAGATGATCATAGCAGAAATTTTGTATCACTTCCGGTTTTAGCGGAAATGAGTACAACTTTAAAACTAGCATAGGGAATCGGTATTTTTATATTTTTTTTCAGAATGTACATAAAATTTTCTTCACATTGATACCAAATTATCATAGTTTTACTTTCACCATTTCAAAATGGCAACTATCTATTCTCAAAATATGTATTAATAAAATTCCATACAAAATAAAACATATCAAGCTATGAAAACAATTTTATTATCTTATAACAAAAGAAAAGAATAAATTAAAAAAAAATTAGGCGTGAGATATTATTTTTTTTATTTTTTAGCATGTTTACAACGATATCAAAACAGAAACAGTAAATGTGAAAAACTACAAATGCTCAATATGGCCGCCGTTATTTTCTATACATTTTCTTATACGTAATAAAACTCTTTCATTACATTTTCTAGGATATTCTCATTAATTTCTCTAACAGTCGCTCTAACTTTTATTTCTAAATTTTCCAAAGTAGTTGGGGGTATTTGGTATACTTTATCTTTCAAATAACCCCAAAGAAAGTAGTCCAGTGGCGTAAGGTCAGGAGATCGTGCCGGCCAAGGATTTGGAGAATTTGTTCCAATCCAATTATCTTCATATTTTCAATTTATTAACAACTTCATTAAAATATTGTCTTCTCGGTTGTCATCGGTGAGGATACCTCTCTCCATAAAGTTGAATTGCTCTAACATAATTTCTTTGATATTCTCCGAATATTAAAACCATATCAACCATTTCTTCATTTGTGTAATTCACTTGAGCCATAATTATTTAATTATTACAAGAAATTGTCACTATCACAAATGTAGGTAAATTCTTTTCTTTTGTTATAAGATAATAAAATTGTTTTCATAGCTTGCTATGTTTTATTATGTATGGAATTTTATTAATACATATTTTAAGAATAAATGGTCGCCATTTTGAAATAGTTAAAGTAAAACTATGATAATTTGGTATCATTGTGAAGCTAATTTCATGTATATTCTGAAAAAAATATATAAAAATACCGATTCCCTATGCTAGTTTTAAAGTTGTACCCATTTCCGCTAAAACCGGAAGCGATACAAAATTTCTGCTATGATCATCTTATGAGACCCTTTGTTTAGTTTAACTTTGCTTATTAACATTTTTTTTGTACCTCTCAAAATAAACGAAATATTCGTGGTGCCGGACTTACGCCAAACACCCTATATTATTTAGAAATAAGAGAAGTTCATAAATTAAATCAAGTTCCTGTCATATATGAAAAATATCAACGTTCATACTCTGGAATACTTTTTTATATTTCGGATTTTGATCGTTCCATAGTGTAGGTCTTGTCTGCATCTTTGTTATTAATAATTATCCAGTATATTTCTTTGCCAGAATACATTTTAAGCATCTTAATACTTTTACTAACTATTGAAGGCTGGGCGATATCGATTACAATGGGATATGTGACCAAATTTTTATTTTTACATATGATACTAGACAAAAAAAAAATACCTATATCTTTTTAAATCGATTAATTATTCCTATTTTACGAGAAAATAATTATTAAAAATTTGGGGAAGCGATACGTGACGTGAGTAGGTACAATCGTGGGAGAAGACGAATAGAGTGGGTGGGAAAGAGATAGTTATAGGCAGCTGTTGTCATGCCCACACTTACCACAACATAATCGAGACGCTGATCGACTGATCTATAACTATCTCTTTCCCTCCTAGTCTATATGTCTTCTTCCACGATTCTATCATACTAATATCATATATCCTTTCTCCAAAACATTAAATTGCTAATATCAATATTAATACAAACTTATTTATTATTATAATAACAAGCTATAGTGGTTAGTTTTTATATTTTATGACTTTTAAATTGAAATTCGAATCACATACCCCATTGAAGTTAACCTAAATATGAGCAACGCCGTGTAGCGTTATCGCTCACCACTCATGTTAATATGCACACTATCATGTAAAAGCTCACCGATTGTCAATGTGTACGCGATCTTATAGTTTCATTTTCATACCAACGCATGGAGTCTGGATGTGGCACCATAAATTTAAACAAGTGTTGGTTAACTTCCGTTGTTTTTTTGTTGTTATTTTTTGGGAACACACGTATCGTCCTAATGTTCATACATCGCCCTGTTCATTTCTTGTTTCATTCAATTCCTAACGTTCAAATTTTGAAACCATGAAGTTGGCACAAATGAATTTCGCGCGTTCACAATTTAAAAAAAAACACACCAGAGTACAAATTGTACATGAAAATTATTTATTGAATCGGAATAGCTTGGGTTATGGACCTTTTACATTTTTATTGCAACGTGACGTCATTTTTCAATGCGCCACATAGTGAAATTCTTATGAACTAGAGACGAGGGGTTACAATATACGTATAAGTTTATACGTATATTGGGGTTACCACGTTGTCAAGTAAAAAATATTTTAACACAGAAATTTAAATTATTTTGACTTTGATTATAAAGAAATTATTAATAAAACAAAACAATTTATTAAAAAAGAAAAAACAGTTTCATTCTTTTTTGTAACTTTCTTAATATCAAACTGGCAACTACGTAATTATCTGTCACTTTATGTGGTGTTTATTTCGCATCTTTAGAACAATCATGTTTCTGATTCCCATCTACCGGTCCTCTTGTTTTAAAATATTTGTTATTACAATTTATACTACGAGTGTACTTTTTAAATTGTGAGCGGGCGAAGTTCACCTGCGCCAACTTCATTGTCAAGATTTGAACGTTAGGAAACTGAACGAAATTAGAAATAATGAACAGGGCGATGTATGGATTTTATGACGCTACATATCTAGCTATTTTTTTGCATTCATATGCTTGAAAATGAATTCCATATTTAAAAAGGCAATAACAGAAGGCTTGAAATATAGTAAATGTGTTACGTTACGTTAATAAAGAGATGAGGGGATGGTATTAAAAACTCGATTATAGTTTGGTTCACGAAAGATGACTATTCAAGGTAATTTATTAACAGTATGGTGTAATATTACTTGCAGATAACTTCACTGCATTTCGTATACATAGACGTGCAATATGAAACATTTATGGATACATTTTAACTGAAAGAAATGTAATTTATTTGAAAATTATGTTTCTTTTTCAATAATGCCTTTCTCAAAAATTTATGCTCTTCATCTATGTTTTCGCAAAACACAAAAACTTACACTTGACAAAAACCATGCAAAAATAATGTCAACGTCACTGAGTAAATATTTTCCCAGAGGGCAGTGTAGTAGATAACTAGATATCTGTAAATCTACGACATACGTCATTATTATTTGTAATGTGTTAGAAAGTAATGTCACCATTTACGTATATCTGTCACACAACATAAACTATATAGACATACGTCAAATAATCTTCCTCTTTCTAACATGAAATGTTGCTAAGCTACTACTGTATAAAGTGCTGTGTATTCTTTATACGAACAAGTAACCTTGAATTGTCATCTTTCGTGAACCAAAGTATACTTTAAAAACTAATATTTTTTTCCAAACTTTGATAGTTCTAATATACAATTTTAAGGTCTAGTTTTAATATAAATGACGCATGTTCTAATTTGTTCCTATGGAGGAGGCCCCATTTATATAAACAAAATCATTTTTAAATATAAATACAAATAATAAAAAAATATATTTGAAAAACTGCCCAACTCTGATTGTTAGTTGATATAATATTGTCATTTTTGTTAGTCTGTTAAAAGATGCAGTATGGCAGTGCATTAAGCAGTTACCTTTATGAATAAATGATGCCTTAATAGAACGTGTACAGATAATCTTCATGGAACTAAAATATGAAGCAACTTATTATTAACTGTGAATTAACAAATAAAGCACTATTTGTGAATCAATATTAATTGTGACAAAACAAAATTAGTTTCAATGATACTTTCAATTCAAACGGCCCCTATTTCATATACTTGTAACTTTTTATGTGGTACTTAAGGGCAATGAATAATTTTAGCAAAAATTTTGTCTGTGTCGTCTTACCTGCGAGCCGGAAAGTACACTCTGCTCCCCGGAAGGTTTCTGTCGCAGATAATCTTTGTCGTCGAAAATTTTGATATCGCCACCACCTGGTTTGTGCTTTACATTATCCATTGATCCCACTTTGCTTGATACGTTTAGTTCTATTTTTTTCGTTTCAATCTAAGCAGAGTAATTACAGCGAGAATTAGTGAGAAAGAAGAAAATTATTTCAAGACAAGCTGTGTTCGTTCACAATCTGTGCACATTCTTTATTTTGCTGACTCATTCACTTCAGAGATTTTAATATTAAGGTACCCACCTTAATAATTTTTAGAATTTTAACATGCTTTCATGCAATACTATACAGAGTTAGGTAAATTGTAGTAGGTACAAGAAATTTGACATCTCTAATTTTTTATAGGTACGTCGTTTAGTAAATTTTAGAAAACGGTAACACAAGTTTTTCTTTACAAAATGAGCAATACACTTTAGTTTTTCAGTGCATCTTTATTACAAAATTATGAAAAAGTGACGTACGACTAATTATACGTTCATAATAGAGTTCTATACCAATATTTCTTTTGCCAGAACGGGATAAAGAATTTTAGTGCAAACGTAAGGATGTAAAAATATTATATCACCGAATTCAGAATTAAATTCTTTAACGAATGCAAATAAAAATATATGTTCTCGTTTAAAATAAAAAAGTTAGAACCCGTATTTTGAGAACCACTGATCGAAACATTTTTTTTTCTTTTCTTTATATTTGTATGTGAAATAGAAATTGTTTGCTCATTTAACCGTCTTTGTAGCTCTTATAGTTCCCGATATATTAATGGTGGCCCATTTAAAATGAACACCCTGTATAGTGCAGGACACGAGTTTTGAGCTGAAGGACATAGGAAAGAAATGCTTATTTCGTAATATTCTATAGGCGCCGTGGAAAAATAATTATAGTAACTCAAAATAAATTATGTTATTCATTTAGGGACGCTCATGATCCGAGTATAAACAGACTAGGACTGACCAATTGCACAGAGTAACCTGAATTTGAGAAAGGCTGCATAGCTTTAAAACTTATATAGGCAACTGTTATATGTTATATTTTAGGTAAACTCAACGTAAATCAACTGTATTTCATTTGAACATAAATAGAACGCTCTTATTTGACAATTATTCGTGCTAACATTCTTTTCGTAGCTCTTCTTTCGTGTCCTTTACTGTACATATAGTAACTTGAAAATATGTTATTCGCTAACAAAAGTGGTACTTTATTAAGGAAAAGCTGCTTGTTACATGCTGGCCACATGAGATTTTTTTATTTTAGAAACATTCTACTATAATACTATTTGTTTGTAGTGAACAAATTAATTTTTTTTGGGTGATATTGTGAGTTAATTTTTTCAATATATTTAGGTTTTGTGATCTTTGTTCGATTTTATTTTTTGTTTTATCTTGTATAATTACCTGTTCCTTATATTTAAAAGTGAGCAAATAAAAATTACATACATTATACCAGTGTCAAAATATATTGCATTTTTATACTTGTGACAATAATTTTACATAAATACTTACTTGTTTCTGTAGTTCCTCCTCTACCGACTAAAATGCATACAAATAATTATTTCTAATTTTTATCACATGCTGTTAAAGAATCAACATTCTCCATGCACTCACAATATTAGTACCATACTTCATTCACAACTTTAAGATACATTTCTCAAGAGAAAGAATAGAAAATGATAAAGAAAATTGTTAGTCCGACTTACTTTAACGTCGCCACCACCAGGTATATGCTTGATGTTATCTTTCGAGCCGACTTTAGGCTGTGCCTTGTTCTTGAAGTCCAATTTGACGGATTCAATTTTTTTGTCCCCTCCTCCTGGTTTGTAGGTAGCGTTCTCCAGAGAGCCGATTTTGGATTTGGCGTTCCATTGCAATTTTTGCTGTTGAATCTATAATCATGATGTTATAATAAGAAAAATGATTAATACAATTTATTTTTATTTGGTTTTTAGATTTCTTAAGATGAAATATTTGTTAACTGCCAGATAAATGTCATAGTGAAAAAATTTAGTGCATTTTACTTATAGCGTTTTCAGCAATTTAGTGCACACTGTATGCACTCGTTGCGATGTGCACTACACTGGTTTTGTGAACACTGCGCAGTGGATGCGCATAAATCAGATGGTAAGCGAATAATATGTTCGTAATGCAGTTTACATTTATAGGCGAAAATAAATGAACTGTAGATGGCAGGTCGAAAAACGACAAAATCCCCCATTTGGACGCCATTTTGTCTAGTAAAATAGTGATATCAAAGTGTAAATATCGACACGATTTAGTGCAAAATATCATTTACAGTAAAAATTTTGAAAGACTTCCGATCAAGGTAATCTACGAATTGTATGAATTCAGATTTTTGCTCCGCCCATTTTGACAAATTCAGTAGTGTCATTTGCTTAGTTTTTATGAGGATACATTAGATACTACTGTTATTTTATTATTATAAAAATTTATATTACAATAAAAGCATTCAAAATTCAAATATAAATCAACTGGTAAGTTTATTTGCAAATGTAAAACCAAATATGTGAAAAATAAGATACCGACACAATGTCAGTGTCAGTGATACTGACAGAAAATAACGTTATTCGTACGGCTATGAATCAAGGTAATATATCAAATTAATATATAAGCTTACGTTACAGCGAAAGTATTATCAACAACGAGCATCGTTTTAAAGTGGAATGTCCTAACTTAGTCGAAATAATAGGAATTTTTGAAAGACAAACGTGTTATACGAGTATCCATCCTTATCGCACACGGTTATAGACTTTGCAAAGGAGATATAAATGTATGCCAATTTGTTAATTCGTTCATGATACAAATAACCTTGATCGGACATCTTTAAAAAAATTACTGTATATTCAAAATAAACATTTATTTCATTAGACCAACAAATGATAAAAACTAGACGTCAAGCTACTTTGATTTTTTTCTCCAATACAAATTTTTTGCGTTATTTTGGGTAGGTTCAATATTAAAGATTTAAAGAAATTAATAATGAAATAAACACGATTCTGGTTTATAATACATAAATTCTAAAACTGCATCTGTTAAATCACAATCAGATGACGACGACGTCGAACAAATTTCTTCAAAAAGTGATACATACGTAACGTTTTTTAAATTTAATGCTGTCGTATTTGCACTGAAACTGTGGCACTTGCTACAGTATAGTCGATGCGATAAAATATGCAATCAGTGCAAGTTGACAGCGCACTGAGTGCGATTTAATAATAAGCGAAAAACGTAGTACTGAAAAAGTTCGCACTGAAAAGATAAGCGATAAACGGTAGTACCGGAAAAGTACACCAAAAATGCACACTGAATTGATAAATGAAAAACGCTATTTAGTAAAGATATGAAATATTGTATTTAAATAAAAGTAAATTATAATTATCCGAAGGTACTGTGCTGTCTGCATCATTTGTGTGACATCTAATTGCTATAACATTAATTGTGAATCTAAATCAAAAATCAATAATTTTAAAATGTGTTTTGCTAATAATAAGCGAGATAATTTACATAAAATTTGTGTTCCAATAATGCCAATTAATCTAAACAACAACCTATTGTTTTATTATAAAATTGAATTTTACCTCAATTTCTAGCGCGGATATGATTTAATATTAATTATATAATTTTGTGTCCTGCTACGTGAGCCAATTTATATTAAAAAAATGCTTTTGTGTAACACCAATTAATCTAAACAACCTATAGTTGTTTTTACAACAACAAACCTCATCCAAATATCTAGCACTCGTTGGTCGCCTAGCTGAATTAATAGTATGATTCTGACAAACACAATTAAACATATAGATATTTTATTTTTGATAAAAAAAATGTTATACCTTTTTGTCGCCGCCACCAGGAGTGTACTGATCATTCTTCGCTGTTATCCTAGGCTGGACTTTACTAAAGTCAATCTTTTTGTTCTCGAGTTTAATTTTCCCGCCTCCTGGTTTGTAGCTGGCGTTGTCAAGGGAACCAATTTTTGATTTCACTTGTTTGATGTTGGGGGACGGGGTAGCGCCTACTTGGACTTTATTCATCGGTACTTCTAGACAAAGAAGTCGATAAATAATAAATTTATTAATTTCCGTAAGCTGAATGAAAGAAGCTTACTTTTCTTTTCTGCAGAAAGAGACAGGGAACCATTTGGATCTGGACTCTTAGGACTTTGTAGCACCTTTGTAGGTGTTTTGCATTTGTTGGTCGGAACTTTAGAAGAAGACATTTTGCTCGGAGTTTTCTTCGGGGAAGATTGCTCACCGTTTAATGATCGATCCTAAAGAACAAATTTTAATTATTTGACTGACACTCGGTAAATGAAGCAGTTAATTTATCAGAAGACCAATTGAAGAGCTGTTAGCAAAAACAACCTTAGTCAATCAAAGAAACAACTGTCTAGGTTCCTTCTACACATTTCTGTAACTTAATTTAACGCAGGATCATGTCATCAATTATTTACTGGATGTTAAGAAATAGAAAAATAAATGTTGATGAGCAATGGAATCCTTAAAAGTAAATGTCGCTGTATGTAACTCATATTTACAATATATGAATTATGGTTGTTTTTGCCATAAGCTCCTCAATTAATAATATAAACAATACTAGTGTATTTTTTTATAGTGTTGGTCCGCGAATATAATGACCACAACTCATGTAATTTATACTTACATTGCCCTGTGTTGACTCATCCACGCCACTATCATTGTCACCCTCTGAAACAAACAATAAATTATATTAGAATCATAATTGCATTTTAAAGTTGTATACAAAATAGAAATACAACAAAAATTGCTTAACTAAAATAATATAATATTACAAAATTTGCAAAAACCTTTTCTAAATCTAGACGACGGTGTACGCCTTCCACTAACAAGATTCCTTGCTTCACCTCTTGGGCTGACTGGTGTTTTCGATCCAGGAGTACCACTTCCGGAAATTGGTGTGTCCTTATTACGCCCCGGACTGGTAGGAGTCATTATTTGTGGTTTTCCAGCTGAAATAGGTCTTTGTTCTGGAGTAGCAGATCTAGGTACTTCTGGCTTTGGAGGAATCGGCGATGGTGTTCTCGAAATCTTTTCTTGAGAAGTTAATGTTGTAAGTGCTGGTTCTGGAGTCATTCTTGCAGCTGGAGGAGCAGGACTTAGAGGAGGTTTCTTTATTTCTGATTCTGGAGTTAATGGAGAAGATGATCGAATGTTTGTTGGATCGATTTCCAAAGCTTTTAATGAAATGTTGTCTGAAGAATTACGTTTCGGAGGAGTAGGTGTTTGTTTTCTAGCATCTGGTGATATTACTGGTTTGGTTATGTCTGGTTTAGTCAAATCTAGTGATTTTTGGGAAATGTTGTCACTACTGTTTGAAATGGATGACTTTCCAGATCGCATACTTCCGCTGGTGATGTTTCGTGATGGAGTTACTACTGCATCGTCATCATCTTCATCAATTTTAAGCATACTTGAATGCGATGAATGGTCACGACTCAAAAATCCAGTTCTAGACTCTGGTCGTTCTACTATATCTTCTTTACTGGATGATTTACCGTTCATAGCTGTATCAATATCTTTTTCTCCATTGGTCTCTTGATGAAAACCCAACGAACTGGAAGAACGAACATCGTCATACTTTTTCTCTTTCTCTGTAGAAAAAGTTTCTTTTTTGGCACCATTCTGCTCATCAGTAGGTGCCAACTGTACGTCTGAGTTATCCAGGGTGTAGCTCTTTTTAATAGGCTCTGGAGGAGTTGTTCGTTGTTGGGGCAACGAATTCTGTGGATAAATTCCTTGCGGTCGTGGCGCAGCGGGCGGGGGACGTTGAAAAACTGAACCTACAGGTCTCCGAAAATTCCCATCTGGTTGTTGTGGATCATATTGATATCTGACAGCTTGTTGTGGTGGTTGGCCCCCTGTAGGACTTTGCCCTGGTGGCGGGAACCTTGCTACGTGCCTAGGAGTGAAGTTTCCTCCTGGGGACGGCGGACGAGATTGCAATTGTTGTGGAGGGGGGCGAATAGGTGTGGTTGGTTGTTGAACTTGGTTTGGAAACGGCGGGCGATATGAAATCGAGCTGCGGCTATCCGTGCGACGAATTGGAGCAGGGCCAGGTGGACGTTGGGGAAAGTTTTGTAACTGTTGGTTTTGCGAGTAGGGGGGAACCCCAGGCGTTAACTGCGTTGCAGGCTGCGGAGTATTAGGTGCGACTTTCACCTAAGGAATTTTTATAATGAGATCCAGTCACGAAGATAGTCTGTGAATTATGTTTATTACATGAATAGTTAAAGTTTGATGTAATAATGGAGCATTTTCATACTTTTACTTTTAAAGTATATAATGCGTCAAGTGTACAATTGTGGGACGTAAGTATTTTTAGTGTGTGTGTAAGAGCAATTTGTTCCAAAAGTGGAAGAACCATGTAAACTATGTAGAGATGTAGGTACCAGGTGCGAGACGATCGACCTGAGCTTTTGCCCCCTCCCCTGGGCTTTAGAGCTTTATATGCTGTCGTGACAACCAGAGACGCAAAACAAAAAATGTTTACAAATCGACAAATTACACCATACAACAATGTTACTTTTTCTAGACATTTTTATTTATCAAAAAAAAAAACAACTGTTTTCTACCACGCTGACAATGGCGAATAAATTAACATGTTTTGTGGATAAAATAGATTTACAATGTATGAAAGTATCATTAATATCGCGAATAGAGGCTTCTTGTTTGCATAATGATGGTAAACCAAGCGTAACACTTGTGGATGTTTTATCGTCTTACCCCTTCGTACGACACTGGACGAGGGCCAACGTCCGTCGGCACCGGCCCATTGGCTTCCGCGTCGCTCGGTTGTGACATGGTTTACTTTTAAAACCTCTGCAATTTGCGCCCCATTCAATTCACATGATAATTACATTGTGCAATGCGACTATTTAACCCCAATTGTTCTACAGTACGAGATACGAATTTATTCTACGCTTTGCTTGAAATACAGTGCCACTTTTTGGATTTTATTACGATAGCGTTTTTGTCTACTGATTGCTTAATACTTATACCCTCTACAGAAACAAGGGCGTTATGTATGCATTTAGTTCAACCAAAGGATTATTAAATAAGTAAACACACTACGATTTGTCAAATTGCTATTTTCTAAGCTGTCTAATATCTACAGAGTATGTAATTTAAGTACTACTTGTAAGCCCGTAACATTAAAATCAAAACAAATATGTTTTAAATAAATAGATACGTAATGACAATGATACATATTCCATTATTTTATATATATATATATATATATATATATATATATATAATAGTGAAAGTTTGACATATGAACAAATCTACTGCGTTTTACGTATTGACGGTAAATTTTGTAGAGATGTTTTCAGCTTCCGGACGTGTCGTAGTAGTTGAGTTCAAAATTATGCGTTTTATTTTTTTAATAATTAATTTTCAAAGTTTACATAAGACAAGTATTCGTAAGCATTTAGAAATGCGCCCATAAAACGCGAGTACAGCAGCTATCTATATCTATAAAATCAAGTTTGTTTACTTATCGTTCAAAGCACTAAAAATAAAAACCACTGCACCGATTAATGCCAAATTTCGTACATACATACAAGAAGAAGTACCAAAAAAAGTTCTTATATAGTCCGAATTGATAATATATATATATATATATATATATATATAGTTACATTCTATTCTAAGCACACTAAATGCCCGCTTGGTATCAGCTATAGTCTGAATATATTTTTGTTAATTTTAATCTTTTAAATAATTTAGGTCACCCACAGCACATTCCAGAATTTCCAGATCAATCAAAAATTAATTTCTGCATATATGTTCCAAAGGATCTAGTTTCATAAATAACTAGAATATCTAAATCAGTTTGTGCTCTAGTTCATATATCTGGTTTACTAAAATGTTTCTACGTTAAAGATCAAAGAAGAACTCAATTCTCCGAAGGAAAGAAGAGGTATTTATACCTGATAAGATATGGTGGGGGACAAGGGGAGGAGTTATGCTGAACAGCTACCAAAAAATAAAAACAAAATTTTTTTTCGAGAGAGGGGACATTTTCAATTGGCGGGAAGTGATGTAATGGCCACAAATTAATTTTACCGATACAGTGGAAATAGGTTGGTTCGATTGATTGAAGGTCTAGAAGATAGTAAGGAAAATTGTGCGTATTTCACAGGAAATGAATATATAACATAAGAAATTAACACAAGTTATTGAAAAAGCAAATTAGCTCACCAAAAAGGAAGCCAAATTACTGTTTCACGGGTCTAAACTTTCTTGTGGACTCATGAAAAGGCATATAAAGAATGTAATCAAAAACTGGGAGGAGTCAATCATAGCCTCATACTGGAAATACATTATGAGCCTCAGTCAGACGAATAAGTTCATTCACCCGCGTCGAAAAACGATGTCAACAAAAAGGATCTTAGAATTATATCAGGTATCCTTTTTGGTTATTGACATTTGAAATATCTTCTACGTAAAATTGGTTTAGTTGAAAACACTGCGAAGGTAAAAAGTACCTCATTGTGAATGAGATCGGGAAATTGACTCCTGGAGTAGCTTCCAGAACACTAAGTTACAATAGATCTCATAGATGGTAAGATGGAAGTTAAGGGAATTTCGGGAAAAGCAGAGAGAGTTCCCTTTCCTCAAAAGCAATTACATGAAATCTATTGTTATTTCCGTACAACATTTATATTTTTTGTTCTTAATATCTTTCTCAATCATTTTTTATTCCAACATTGTTTTGAGAGAGGCTATAAAGACATGTGAAGATTAATAAAAACAAAAATGGTACAGAAAAACGGAATGCTGCTGTATTTTTAAAAATATTGCATGAATATTTTATAATAGTAGTTATCTTACAAATTAAACGTTTAAAACTGCTATTTTCCACCGTATAATAAAATGATTCACATTGAATGATATCAGTTGGACAGAAATAACTCTCACACATACAAACACACATCCTCATGTTCACTAATTAATGTAATCACGAGACCGCAAGCGGCTAACTGTTCATAGAGAACGCACCTTTATTTGGCACGTACAACCCTCGTTGCTCACTTGGAACTTATATCGATTTTACCCTTCTTAGCCCTTATATTCTTACACCGACTGTACCAGATCAGAAAGTCGCTAATATCGCTATGCTAATTTCAGGAAAAATCACTTCTTCATTGATTGTTGGGATGTACAGTCGCAGGGGTAAATTAAAACTTTGTCAACGGACAAATCAATAATGGAATTTTATGGGTTGAATCATTTTCTATTATTGTGGTTAATGTATGCAGTGACTCAATAGTTTTATTAATGCAGTTTTTATAGTTTTTAATGTCAGAATTCTTGATTTTAATAGTTTTGAAATATTGTAATTTTCTACACGACATAAGAAATGAAGTTCAGCTTTAAATTGAATGTAAGTGTTTGTGGTAAAAGCTACACGAACTTTAGATGCATTATATTTATGTTAGACACTTTACTAAAAGTCTTAAATTATGTTAAAACAAAATTGTTTGAATTCAAATGTCATGCAAACATTTAGAAGTAGAAGCCTGCGTGTTGATTACAGCAGAAATTATTAATGCGGAGTATGAATGCAAATAAGTTTATTGCCATTTTGTAAATTAATTCATTAAAAATTATCAATCTACAATATTTTATTTAAAAGCTAAATATAACAGGATGGTTGCAAGAATATTTATGCTTCTAAGTAAAAGGTCTTGGTAGAAGATAAATTTGAACTACATGATCCTTTAACGGTCGGACTATTGTTATTACCCATCAATTGGCCAACAGTTTTTGTAAGTTTTGAGTTTATATTTAAAGTTTCGCACCATTTATGTAGGTTATATGATTTATTGAAAATGTAAGCCGGACGAAATATTATGAACCTGGGCTAGTATTGTTTTAAATAAAACAGACATATTGATTTAACATAGCAATATGTAATATGTGCATCGCATGGATATAAATAAATAATTTTTATGTCATAAGTTCATTTACCTTTCGAGCAACTTAATTTTTGTAGTTAATTGAACTAATAAAGCAAAAAAGATACATTTAGAAATGACACGAAAATATGTTTATTTTGTTAGAAAAAAAACGAACAAGTAGTATAAGTATTTTTTAGTATAATGTACTGTAATTTTGTAAGAAGCAAAGAAAATAAAACACAATTATTTTAAGTAGAAAAAACAACGAATTTTGATGAAATTTGTTCCATTGATAGAGCATAGTTCATATTCCATCTTATATCTGCTTACCAAGAAATATTTTTTTTATAATCTTTACTTAATTAAATGTAGTTGTGTCCCTGTTTTGGATTTAATTCATGTGAAAATCAATGGCGGCTCGTGGATTGAAGATTTGGTGGGTCACATTGTAATTAATAATTAAGTTTATTAATATGAAAAAACTATTTAAATAGTTTTAAATGTTGTCTTTTCTTGGACTCTGCAAAATTATTTATCACTAAGCTAACGCCGCTATTAGACTGATGCCTTGGTCATTGACCGTGTGTAAGCGTATAGGGTGGTGGTTGTCTTCGTCTAACGCAAGTGAAGTTACAATACGTTTATCTCTGTTTGACGCACTCGTGCTATTCGTTGTTTTGCTATCACAGTGGTGCCGTGTGTAAGCAACGCTAACGACACGATGAACTGACTTTATTAAAAATTATTAAATTCAAAATATTTTATTATTCTTATTCGTTTTTTCCTTTCTGCTTTGATAAATTTGGGAGGTCATTGACCAAATGACTTAATGGAGGAACCGCCAATGGTGAAAATGATAATCAAAAGACAGTGTTAAAATTTTCATCACGATTGTCAATTCAAATTACCGGTTGTCTTTCATCACGCGTGTTTATGTGCGTGATGAAAACTAAGTCAGTGAACTATAAACACGAAATTTACATGATTGAGATGCGTGACAATATATGTTACTTGTATCTGTAGGTATCTACATATTGTGTATCGTAGTATCGTGCTAGTTTTTCAGACTTTGTTGTATTTACTTATCCCTGAACATGTCAGTTTTTTTAATAAATCTGTGAATTGTATTAATATGTAAATAAACAGATATGTACGAGCCCAGTTGCCCAGGTTCGGCTGGCTTACATTTTTAACAAATTACAAAACATTCACAAGTGGTGAGAAATTTCTACAAAATTCTTTCGACTACTTTAAATACAAACTTAAAATTTGAAAAAACTGTGAGCCAAATTACGGGTGATAATAATTCGACTAAAGTTTAAAGATCCTTTAATTTTGGGAACATAAAAAACAACTTCGTAAAAATCTAGTACGTACAGAAAACCTACCTTGCAAGACATAGAAGACTGTGCAGGCCGTGTGAATATGGTGTCTAATTCAGTGTCTGATATTACTAATAAAGGCGATGAAACCCTATATTAAATGACGAAATACTTGAATAAAATATTCAGTTTTTAAGTTCTATATTTTAAACTAGTCGAAATAAATATGTAGAAATTTCTCACCATTTGCGTAGGTTTTATAATTTGTCTGTTGAAAATATAAATTGTGAATCTGAATCTACTAGTATGTATGTATGGATTTCAGGATTTGAACTCCTTTCAAGTTTTGTCCCTAGGGTGACTTTATAGCACACACACTACTATTTATTTTTACTTTGCCACGGAATTTACGTTAACACCATTTGTGTTGCCAGCCAACTCGGCGCAAGGCCTTGTTGCATTCCCTAGCCCAGGGTTTCTCAACCTTTTTTTGTCTAGCGCCCGCTTTGTTATATTTTAAATTGACGCAATTTGTTTACCGTCCACCTATATAATTTGCGATTATTTGAATGCACTTTATTTTGAAATATTACAACCAATGGGGCACAAAAAACAAATTAATTACGTTGTTCTGTATCCCAAACATTAAAAATTCAATAAATAATTTAAAAAGAAAATATGAGTGTCTTTTATTTGATGCTGATTAACAATAGTTATTTATGCTACAAGAGAGGTAAATAGTATTTACCAGTCGAGAAAATATTTGTCACCCGAGAGAAGCGAGGGCTGGCAATTAAGTCCGAGACTGGTTAAAGATATGTACCACTTAATTACATGTAAGGTTTTTTCCACTCCCGATGATTTATTTTTTATCTTTATTGATACACTGAAACAAAAGATCTTGATATACCTTGGAAAATTTAGGAAGAAAAACGCTGTCATCTGCTTCATTTGACAAGTCAAATATTTTTGGAGTGACAACAATTTGAAAGACTTGAAATTCAAAATCGTACATTATGGGAATGAGTAAATAATTTCACACAAGTATAAAATATATAATTCTGGTATTTAACAAAATAAGGATGTAGTGGAGCTGCGTAGGGAAGTTATGTCTCGTCGTCAATAGAAATCGATACCTTGACGGCAAAATAAACTTATGAACATATGTATACTTCTGTGCAATAAAATTAAGCACAAGTTTTGCGACTATTTTTTCGCAAATTTTAGTTGTGTATTTCTTGTTTATTTTAATTGCTTAGTATTAGTTTCAATGAATGACAAACACCATATTTGATCGCTATAAAATTGATAAATAAATTGAAAAACTTTACTTAGCACTTAGCGTTTCTTAATTCTGAAAACGGTGTCTTTACTGATGTTCATCAGTCGAGCGATTTGTCTTATAGAGAAACCATCTTCTATTCATTCTATTAATAAGAAAAATGACAAATTTACATATTTTCGTAGCTAGGCATCTTATCATGTCCATTTTAAACTATAAAATATTTTGTGTGCTTAATTTTATTGTACAGAAGTGTACGCAATAGTTTATATTGCCGAAACGTCGTATTTAAATAAATATAAACAGAATTTAAACTAAAAAAGGTTGTATTATTCTATTTGGTTTTAGTTTAATGAAAAAAAAAATATCGAAGATCTGCTCTTTCTTCAATTTTCAAATTATCAGATAAATACTAATAATTTCTACCGCCCACCAAAAATTGGAAATCGCCCACTGCTGGGCGGTACCGCTCACGAAACCCTGCCCTAGCCGGTGCCCGATAGCTACGGGTTTCTAAGTTAATTCTATCCTAACTACCAATTATGAATTAGTTTCATGTTTCATGCAAGACATACGTAGTTGGAAATGTCAAACCTTGCCAATTTTTAATTCTTTAGTAAATACTTAAAGGAGTATGTGTATAGTATATATTATGTAAACCGTAGAAATGGGCCTTAATGATCAAGGAAATTTTAATTAACGTAGAAAGATTTTGTGAAAAATTCATAGACCCAGCAGTATGAGTATTCATCAACTCCGATTAGGAGAGTGTACGCACTCAGGAAAATTGTAAAAAAATCTTGAGGCTCAATAAGTTAAAGCGTCTTACTAGTTATGAGAAGGTTCAGGGTTCAAATCCTTGCGGGGTACATGAATTTTTCACAATATTTTTCTAAGTTAATTAAAATTTCCTTTATCATTAAGGCCTGTTTTTACGGTTTAAACATATAGGTTTGGTCATAAATAATTCTTATCAAAGTATATAATAATATGGAATCACAGTATCACAGTCGATCTTATGACGTTAAACAGCTACCTGAAACGTTTTGTTACATATTTTTTCGTTATTGTAAACTTGGTTCGCGTTTAGACCAATAAAAAAGTTGGAATCGTAAGCCCTATCTTACTCTAAAGTCCATTCTTAACTGCAATAGAGTATAGACAAATTTTGATATTTTGTTTTGTATCTACTTTTCTTTGTTTAGAAACTGTCAATTTACATAAGAAGCCTGCAATATGAATAAAAATCAGATAACGTTGAAATAACGATGCGTACCTAATCAATAAACAATCGAACGATTCATTCATTCAACAATAATAATAATAATAACAAATATTTCTTTTGACTTTGTGTGACCTACAAATCTATTTCCATTCGCGGAATACTGAAACTGAACATTGCGAACGATTAATATATCAACCCTGAGACAATGTTACGAGCATTTTAAGCATGAATATCATTCAGATTGACACAAAACGTTTATTTGCCGGTTGACAAGGGACATAATATTGGGAGGATCAATATTTGAACGCACTGAAAAGAGATTTTATATCTGTGCTTCTTTCTGCAATATTATTAAATAGTGTGCTACACGAAACCGAAGCGATTATTGATTATATTTCAGTTCTTTTATCTGGGAAACAATTTTTGTTTATGCTAATTTTTACGAGGAAAAAAAGTTTTATTATCAGAACAAAATTACCTACGTTGTTTGATATAAGTTATCAGACTTTTTTTTAAATAAACAAATACATCGTAAGTATTTTTAAAGTAACTTAAAAATAATAAAAGAAAAACTTAACAGAGGGTAATCGCGCATGTATTCAGCAGATATATGTTTCGTACTTCTATATTTTTATCGGAAACAGGTAAATGATTAGAATTTTTGTATACCTCGACTAATGTATCCTTCATCTTATTGTAGAAGGTATCTTTTGAATTCGTCGTTATTATTCAGTTATTGTAATAAAACTCAGCGGGCGCGCATATGTACCTAATAAATACAGCGCAACTAATATTATTACAAGTGTCATACTCTCTTATTCACTGTTTTCGTACACAAGTCAGCATACGAGGTGTGTTCAAAAACTATCGCGAATTTTGAATTTTCGCGGGTTACGTATATTCGAATTTCGATCTTTTTGTGGCTTTATGTTGGTACTCATGTCTCTCACTTATGTCGACAAGCTCTGCCATTTTGAATGTTCACTTACTTGTTGACAGCTGCTTTGCTTGCACGTGTTTTGGATCGTCTTCGATTTTTACCTAATGTGCTTATTCGTTAAAAACTGACTATGAATTTTTTGACCAAGACAATATCTAGTTATTTCATTTCTACGAGTAGAAATGAAATAACTTCTTTGATAAAAACATTTTATGACAATGACAAATTTTAAATGAATTATTTTTTTCTACGTTCCGTCGCCTTTAGATAAGAAAGATATTGTCTTGGTCAAAAAATTCATAGTCAGTTTTTAACGAATAAGCACATTAGGTAAAAATCGAAGACGATCCAAAACACGTGCAAGCAAAGCAGCTGTCAACAAGTAAGTGAACATTCAAAATGGCAGAGCTTGTCGACATAAGTGAGAGACATGAGTACCAACATAAAGCCACAAAAAGATCGAAATTCGAATATACGTAACCCGCGAAAATTCAAAATTCGCGATAGTTTTTGAACACACCTCGTATAATTCACTTTGAGTTAGGAAAAATTATCTGTAGCATATTTTGAAATTTTTAGATGTGAATATAAATTATTTTTTCGACTTTTCGAAATCTATATCATTGAAGAAGTTCATCGTTTAATTTTGAAGATGATCAATTCGGTGCCGATTTGCAAGGGACTTTAGTAATCCTAAAATAACGACGCTGCCAGTCATGATACTAACAAAATAAGAAATTTAGTGTCAATCATTGAGAAAAATACGGTGTGAATTTTTACCTCAAAATCGACGCGTAGTTGATTTGCGAAAATTGTTTGATTACTGTTGATGAAGGCGAATCATCGGCATATTTTTTGTATATTTTCTTATCTAGAAACATGTTTATTTTATTTTTCAGAATAATAATAATTTTTACTTATTTACAATTACAATTACAATAAACTAGAGATGTATTTCATTGAAAAACAGTTGAATATTGCCATTTGTATGGCACAATATAGGCATAATTAATTTTAATAAAAATAATGAGATAAGTCAAATTGTGTTTCACGAGAGTCTCACATTTTTCTTGTTCTTGTCTTGTTCTATCAGAAAATGTAAGATAAGAACAAGTCAAAGAGTGATATATTTCGTTGCAAGAAAAGACAAGACAAGAAACTGTTTGCAAGAGAAATGCAAGAATAGCAAGATTTTCTAACGTTTTCTTGCATTCTTGTAATATAATTAAAATATATCAACATTTTATTATAGTTTTTTATAATGGTTTTTTTTGAGAAAAATATAAAGTATTTTTCAATGTACTCGTATACCTATTTAATTTTATACCAAATGATTTAGTAGAGTGCGTACACGATAATAAGAATAAGTCAACTACGGCATCAATCGTCAGGTGCCGCGGCAGGGGGAAACAGAATGACATTGAAGAAGATTGGCTACGGTCACGGTCCGAATCCTAGGCTCGTCAGTTTTGTTTGAAACTAGGATCCACGCTGGGAGCTAATTACTCTTCGTAAAGAAGCGCATATTTTTGATGGTTAATTTAAAAATATTTTGTATGAATTCTTCATTGAATTTAATGGTTACTCAATGAAAAATGCATCTAAACATGCAAGACAAGAAATATGTAAGGAGTTTGCATGCAAGACAGGATTTTTGTTTGCAAGACAAAAGTTATTTAAAATTATTATCTTGTTTTGCAAGACAAGACAAGACGTAGCCTAGCAAGACAAGGAATCTTGTCTTATGAAACACTAGTCATATTTGTGTATGTATCTGGCATATAGTACAACTAACCGCGTTACCAGGGGCTTGGAACTGAACCAGAACCTAAAACCAGAATTAACCCAAATTTTTCATGAGCCTGAACTCGAACCGAACCTTTATTTGCCAAGGGCAATAAACTAATTTAAATCGTTTTAAATTCAGATTCGCTACAGAGATCAATTAAAAATAATTTTTTAATGTTATTTTAAAATTAATAAATATAATAATCTTTTTGTGTTTGTAAACATTTATTGCTCTGAACCGAAATTCGAACCCGAACCCAAAACCAATGAACTGTTATAATTTTTAATTTCTTGAACCGAAACTGAACATGAATCGACATTTATTTCCTGAATCTGAACCGAACCTGAACCATAAGTATATTTCGGTTCAGGACCCTGCGCGTTACAAACAAGGAAAGTTTAAAGAAATATAAAACTAATTTTCGTCATAAAGATTGTCAGAGTCTAAATGTTTCGATTATTAATCGGCCCTATTAACATACTTGAAAGTGAATCGTTATTTATCTTAAAAAAATTTCTTAGGCGATGATGCCCAGAAGATTTAAAAAGTTGGATAACCACCATCATAGACAAAATTCGAATTTGAGTACGTATTTTTTCTGTTTCATATAATAAAATTTTATTTCTACTACGTCGTTTTTCCGTTAATTTTAGGTGCTGATTCGAATGCAGTCAATCAAAGTTAACAGCTGTTTAAGAGTTAGTTTAATTACTAAACTTTTATATGTAGAATGAGAACGATGAACGAAACAATTATTAGCTCCAACAAAATCAATATGAAACCCTATAAATGTTATTTGCAGTTGACGCAAATGTCAACACATTCTTTTTGCGTTTAATTTAATACCAATTTGCGTAGTTTAGATAAATATCTCAAACTCTTACATATATTGTATGGGTGTGGCAAATTTATTACGAGCACTTCACAATCTAATTACGTATGGTGTGTTTTCAAGGGGAGTTAAATGATTATACACCGTAAAAGACAAATAAAACTGTGATTTTAATGTCAAGTAATTTACCCTCATCATGTGTCATAAATTGTTCCCTGAGGAATTATTCAGACTCCAAATATTTAACTGCAAGGGGGATTTCCAAATTAACGTTGCTTTTAAAAATTATTGTTGTATATTAGTTTTAGTCAAAAATATAAAATAAATAAATTAGAACCCGTAGAATTTAAATGCTTCATCTGTTAACATAATCAATACAAAACGAAGCGTCAACATGTATATGTCGTTAATAATCAAAATTATTCTGGTACCACAATTGTTTTGCTTTGAAATATACTGTATTGACCATAAAGATAGCAACTTTTTAAAATTTTCAATTACTCTTAAGTAAGAAGGGGAACTGTAGACACAAATTACAGGATTAATGTTCCCTTGAAACTAGTTCATTCTACGTTCAAATAACTTATATTGAATTCATAAAATTTATTTAATTTGTAAAATTTTTATTTTTGTCTGGGCATTAAGATAGCAATTATCTTAAAAATTGATATGGAAATTAGAATTTTTAATATTTAGTGTAATAATTTTAATATTACAGCCTTGTCAACTTCCTCGCAAGATCTTCTTAAGATACTGAGCAAAGCTTCTTTTTTTCTACAACCTTGATCCTTAATTTTTCGATATAGATTTTCCCAGAGATTTTCTATTGGATTTAAGTCTAGAGACTACGATGGCAATGCCATTACACTAACTTTATTGTCTCTAAATATTTTTTTTTATAATTGTCGAAATATGCTTTGGATTATTATATTGCTGCAGAATATCTTCTAGAGTTATATATTCATCTGTATAAGGCTCCATCACATTCCCTAATATGTCCTTGTTCTGAAATATATCCATTCTTCCTTCTGTATGGTATAAAGGATCCATAAGACACCATGAAAAGCATCCCCAGCCCGGATCATTACAGATCCTTCACCGTACTTTATAGAAAATATAGTTATACTGTATTTAGGATGTAATCGTTTACTTCAGATCTTCGCAAGTGACATACTTCATCACTTCTAAATAAATCAAGTATCGATCCATTACTAAATATCACTTTTTTATAAGTCTATTGTCCAGTCGTTTTTTTTTGCAAAATCTAATTGGGCCTTCACGTTCTTGTTTGAAAGAAGTTATTTTTTTGCTGGTCCTGTGTGGATCCGACAAAACTTGGATCCGAGAACCCGGATTTCAAAATATCCGGATCCTCGGATACCCGACGTTCAGATATTGAAGCGGATATCCGAAAATTTAATTCGAATTTGGACCCGGATCCTGATTTGGATCCGGATCTGGACTTGGATTCGGATCCGGATTCCATGTTTTGTTTACGGATCCGGATCCAAATTTTAATTCTGGATCCGATTCTTAATTTTGAATGTGAAGGCTAACCTCTGGAATTGAGTTCAAATTCAAACTTAAAACCGTTAAAGTGGGCCTGTTTATTTTTACAGCGGTCTATTAACACTAGTAAACAAACAGTAATACATTTTATAACACCCCTCTAAAATAGCCATGTAGTTTGTGCAAATGTAAAGAAAAAAGGAATTTATACTTTCTCAGAGTCCTATTTAGTAAATTGTAAATAAAAAATTCAAATTTCTATTATTTTTATTACATATATAAAGTAACATATTAATATGACATGAATTTCATTAATTTATTATGTGCTTTTGTTGAGACCCGATGCTAATATTTGAATGTAAGGTTCAATACTGAGAATATTCGAATCCGAGAACCGATTCGGATACTGAAATTCCACATCTAAAATCCGACACTCATACTCATATTTGAATCTAAGATCCGATACTCAGATTCGGATCCAAATTCCAATACTCAGATTCAGATCCAAAATCTGATGCTCAGATCCGGATCCAAAATCCGATGCTCAGATCCGGATCCAAAATTCGATACTGAGATTTTGAATCGAGATCTGAATAGTTCAACATTCAATTATCCGGATATCCGGATATTTTTGGATCCGAAACCGAAACTATACGGATTCGGTTCCCACCACTACTATAAACACTAGTAAACAAACAGTAATACATTTTATAATACCCCTCTAAAATAGTCATGTAGTTTGTGCAAATGTAAAGAAAAAAGGAATTTATACTTTCACAGAGTCCTATTTAGTAAATTGTGAATAAAAAATTCAAATTTCTATTATTTTTATTACATATATAAAGAAACATATTAATATGACATGAATTTCATTAATTTATTATGTGCTTTTCTTGAGACCCGATGCTAATTTTTGAATGATCCGGTTCCCACCGCTAGTTTTTAGTCAACCAGGTATTGTAGAAGGCGCAAGAGTACCTTCACTTCGAAAACGGCTTATTATACGCGATACTTCAGACTTATGTAAAATAAATGTTTTCGAAATTTCATTTTGTGAAATACCATTTTCATACGATCAGATTATTAATTATTATTATTTAATTTTAATTTGTTGATGATCTTGACACGAAATAAATAATTTTCGAATCTCACTAGAGTCTTATTACGACTCATGGTTAATTATTACAAATCCTTTTTTTTTTAAACAATTACATGATATATACGTTAAAATTCAGAAAATAAACAAGTAAATGCATATGGTTGCAATCTTTATATCCAGATAAAAATCAAAGTTATACAAATTAAATAAATTTTATAAATTCAATATCGGTTATTTTAACGTAGAATAAACTGTTTCAAGGGAACATTAATCCTATAATTTATTTATAAAATTCCTCTTCACACTTTTTGGATGCTTAGCCAATAGCTGTTTGAGAGTCATTTGTGTCAGTCAAATTCAGTGTTTTTATAAAAAAAAAAATCGTGCCGTAATTAAATTCTGCATTTAAAAGGCAAAACGTTTAGGTGAATTAAAGCCGAGTTGAACGCTGTTTACGAGGACTCTGCTCCATCATTTGCCATTTGCTTGGTTAATGATGAGCATTCAGGCTGACCAACAACTGAGACCACCACCGATAGCATCAAAAAAGTTCACCAAATGATACTGGATGGTGGTTGAATCAAAGTTGGAGAGATAGCAAAGCTTGTAGCCATATCGAACAACCGAAGAAAAGTGTTTATCACATATTACATGAAGAATTGAGCGTGAGAAAGGTGACTGGGCATAGGGTGCTACCACTGTTCCATCGATTTTTAACTTTTGATGATACTTGGATCCACCACTATACTTTTGGGACGAAAGAACAATGAAATCATTGGATTGCGAAGTGTGAACCTACTCCGAAGAAATTTATTTTGCAAAGCAAGACACCAACTTCTTTTTGAATGGGTTAAAGTGTTGGAGTATTGATGGAAAAGGTGTATTAAATTCTATGTTGAAAAATAGAACTGAATTTGACCACAAAAATATTTGTTTCTATGTTAGGCTAAAAATTTATCAAACATAAAATATAGGTACGAATTTCACTGATGAGCTAGTGTATACACCTATAAAATACAATGAACTTATCAATTTAATATATATTCACAGAGTTAACATACGTATTGCATGTTAAAAAATTCTTTATCTATCACAATTTCCATTTGAAAGTTTGAAATAGAGAATAAACATCAATAGCCGAGCAAGTCTATCGAAATGGGTACAGCAGGCACTTAAACATACAACATACGTGAATGTATGTTGTTTATTTTTATGCAGGGGTGACCTACATGTTCGCAGTGTTATTCCGTGACTGTCGTTATAAAATCGGGTAATATCCTGGGGTATGTACCACCCGGAACCGACAAAACAAAAAGAAAAAAAATCGCCAAGAGAGACTAATATTTTAGTGACAAATACGAGCACCGTCCTACGTAAGTTCACTCACTCGCTTTAATTAAATTTTATATATAGATTATAATTATTTGTGATCCACCCTAAATGTTTAAATCGTAGAAATGGGCTAAATTGGATCGAGGAGAATTTAAATAAACGAAGAAAGAAATTGTGAAAAATTCATGGACCTCGCGGGGACTTGAACCCAGGGCCTTCCTATATCTAGTAGGACACTCTAACCAATTGAGCTACGAGTTCCCATCGAAGTTTACGATTTAAACATTTAGGGTGGATCACAAATATTTATAATCTACGTATGTGTGACGGCTTAAAGTTCACAATAATTTCTATATATGTGTATTGTTCGCGCTGAGTATTCATCTCTCCTGTTAGAAGAGTGTACTCGTTACGATTTGTAAAAAGACTTATGAAATATTCATTGACTTCGATGGGAACTTGTAGCTCACTTGGTTAGAGCATCCTACTAGATATAGAAAGGCCCTGGGTTCAAATCCCAGCGAGGTCCATGAATTTTTCACAATTTCTTTCTTCGTTTATTTAAATTCTCCTCGATCCAATTTAGCCCATTTCTACGATTTAAATTTTATATAGTTAATATTTTATAAAAAATTGTGCCCATTTTAGTGTTATTCCCCAAAAAGTCAAACATCCTCAAATTTAGGTATAAAATGAGGGTCCCAAGGGGAAAAAATGATCGGACTAGCAGTCACTGATGTAAAAAAAATTATTTCGAAGCCAACGTTTCGACTACTACAGTAGTCTTCTTCAGGGCACTATGAAGAATTTACAAAAAATGTGTAATTTTGTAAATTCTTCATAGTGCCCTGAAGAAGACTACTGTAGTAGTCGAAACGTTGGCTTCGAAATAAAAAAAATTACATCAGTGACTGCTAGTCCGATCATTTTTTCCCCTTGGGACCCTCATCCATTCCTTCAGTCGACTATCAATCAAGTTCATTAGGTATAAAAGTTCAAAATATTGAAAAATCCAATTTCCATACAAAGTGCTTTGTGGACTTTCTATTCATATTGAAACGAATTGTTAGCTAACAGTTTTTGTTACCGAATAAATGTTCAACAACATAGTTCGTGAACAATTGTTAGTAAGAATGTTTCACTGTCCACACTACAATAACAAAATACGTGCTCCATAGTTTTAAGAAAAGAAAGATAAGTTTTCCTTTTTTTAGATTCAGGGTTGTAATATAAGCCAGCCCAAAAAACCTACTAGATTTCCTGGGTGTTTTTTTCTTAATAAACCCAAAAACCATTTAAAAAACCCCGATGTAAAAAAATGTAGACAATATTGAATACGTAATAGTAAGACAATAAGACTACTCATGTGGATTTTTAAATAGACAAATTATTTATTTTGTTTAAATTTAAATAACCAATAAAAATAAAACATGAATTATATTGTTAACATTTTAATAATCGAAAACACTCGGACTAGATTAATAGTTTTCTGTATTTACATGTTCTCTTCTTAAAAATCTATAATTTTATTGAAGTTTTTGTGTGAGATTTATTACAGCAGATTGTTATATATCTTATATTTCTTTATCTCTAAATCTATAAAACATATAATAAAATATTAATATATATCAGATAGAGAATTTACTCTTCTTTAGTACAGGCAAGAACAAAAAATAATATTTAGAAGAATTTTTTTTAAGAATCTGCTACTCGCGGTTGTTCAATTATTACCAAAATATTTTCAGCTCTTCCCAATAATGTCCGATTGAGAAATACGTAGTTAAACAGATATTAAGTATTATAGTTTTTGAGAAATCGTCCTTTCAACCTCCCCACATACACACATACACACACACACACACACAGACATCATCGTAAAAATATTAAAATCGGATTGTAGGGACCTTAAAATGTGCTTAATCATTAAAATCTGGATATGCGATTTTTAGCATGAATCCAATACCTTGGCGAGAGGTAAAAATGTTCGTTTCCGTCTGTTATTTTGTTTCAGATATTTTTATATAAAAAATCTCATAAACTTATTTTTTCTACTCCCATGCGTGAAGTGAGTACTTCACGTATCAATTTTTATGTGTGAAGCTTGATTTTTTGTACACTGTGCGTGAAGTAAATAATTCAGTTTTAACACATACAATGAATATCTTTATATACACGTAAATCATGTGTTGGTAAATGGTCCGTAGAAATAACAACTTCATGAGAAATGTGTTATTAATTTATAAAAAAAAATATATTTTATTGCAAGGTCGTAGAAAAAGTATAGTATGTAACACGTGTGTGAAGCCTTCGGCTCGTGTCGCAATCTCCACTCTCATGTAAAAATTTCAGCTTCACACACTTGCCACATAATATACTATTTAACAATTTTATTTATTATTATTACTATTATTAGTGCAATAATTAATAATTAATTCGGTAAATTTCTACCTATATGAGACATATATATATATTTTAAAAATATTTTTAAAATAAAGTGTGTATTAGAAATAAATAATAACGTTATTTCGTTTCTGTTCCGTTCCGAGTCTCTCAACCTGTATCTTCGATTTTAAATACAAAAAAGTAATTTTTCCACAAATGAATTTTTTTCCTGATACATGTTAACTGTTAATCACATTAAGCATATTTTTAAACATAAAACCCACAAAAACAAGAAACCCAATAAAAAAAAAACCCAAAAATCTCTTGGGTTGGATTTTTAATATAAAACCCGAGTTTTTTCAACCCTGGTTAGATATGCAAATAGAAGACGGCAATGGCTTTAAAGTAATAAATTTTCAATATTTAATAAATATATTGAATTCAAACTTCTTCGCCAGGATACTAGTTTCCAGAAAATAATATTTCTTTCATTGTAAACACTTACTTTTATAATAGAAAACATACATTCAATGCTTACAAAACATACATCTTCAAGCTTGACTATCGTAATAACATTTATTTCTTAGAAGTTTACCGCCTATTCATGGAATATCAATTTTGTTAGCAAACATTGTTATAAGGTCGCAAAATACTAGTACAAACGTACTAACATTCTACATTTGCTAACAAATGTTAGCAAACAATGTTCGTTTCAATGCGTGGACCCGGCTTAAGAATCAATAAAGAGTAAAATTAAATTAAATTTTAGGTTAGAGGAAATGTTTAATTTTACCATCTTTTAAAAAGACTCAACAAAACTGACAAAAATTAAACTCACTTGATAAAAAAAGTTTTTTATTTATTTATGTATGTATTAGCAGTTTTTTGCTAAATAAACTACTACTTATTATTATTTTTATAAATGATTCAGCAATCTGTATTTATCTTCGTTATCCCACGCTGCCACCAAATTGCGTAATATCTACTGATCAGATTATACAATAAAGTACACGAAATAAATTGCTCCGAGCAATGACCAAAAAAACAATGTAAACAAACAAACAAACAGTTAAACAGATTTCGCATGAAGATAATTGAAATTCAAAATGTATGTTGAGCGTAATTGAAACTAGAAAAGTTTAAAATTAGTTTCAACTTCAATAAAAACAATTGTTCAAGGTTATTGAAAATACAATTCAAACTTTCAAGTATAAAATTTTCACTTGAATAGATGAAAATATGAATTTGTTACAATGTTATATCATATCATGACTATGTATGTACCTTATTCATTTACAAAATGAGATATGTACACACCCATAATGCAGGCACTCTATTTAATAACATTCACCTAATATGCTAACGTGATATTATTTAACCCACCTTCAAACATGTGACCATAATTTTACTTGCAAATATTTCGCGAAAAAACAGCCAAATTCAAATAAATATAGCAAGGAGGGAGATTGACAATATATGAACAATTGTCTATTTTCATTATTATTAATTTTGGACTTATAGTTTAAATTATAGAGCTCTTAGCAAAAACAATTTGTCCATTTTTCAAAATTTGAAATAATCAAAGAATAAACTTTCTACCTTCCGTATTTTTATAGATTTCAGTAACTTAATTTACCTCAGGTTTAAATATTAGAAAATTATTTACTCTTTGTTAAGAAATAGAAAAAAAGCATTGATGAATAATTACATAATAATGGAGTCCTCCACTCTGATTTTTTTAATTTTATATGAAATTGTTTAATTTTGAAACAATTCGTAGTATTAGTAGGCAATATGACGTCACAGCGACGCCTATAGCTACTAGATAATACTGATTCATCCGCCAGTAATAACGTAGTAAATTATGAAATAAAAGTAGATTTTTATAAGTTCATGTAGTAATTATTTTTCATAATTAAATATAACTTCCATATTTGTCATATTATATTTATTTAAAATAATAAAGCAAGAGAAAATACGGTTCGTTAAGATTTTTGAGGTAGAGGACTCCATTGTGATTTGAATATTAAATATCAAATAACGCTTTTATAATTATGTGCATTATTATTGTGGTACTACTTATCGAATGATCAGATACTTATGCGTAAATATACCTCTATTAGCAGCAACTAGCAATAAGAGTATTTTATGATGTAAAATTGTGTCTCCTATATTATTAGGTGTTAGTATAAGGGCGTGAAGTGTGAAATGTGAGGTTGGCAAGCCTGGTACCCGCACTACAACGCATTATATCTATGATTTTGTAGTAGGTGCCATGTATTTGATAATTTACAGGCGAAAAGCGTGTATTTTAGTACTGTTACAATATATTTTTAGGACAATATCTAAAATCAAAAGGTTGTTTAACCCTATATAGCTCATCAATACTTACATATTCAATTGTATTTTACTACATTCTTACTAATCGCTTGTAATATGTAACTTTCAAGAAACAACATGAAATTTTTGATAGCGTAGTATTGTTTTTTGCAATTTGTCGAAATTATCTGATTTGCGGTGCTTTCTTCACCAGAGACTTAACACCTGGTGTAAGCGCACTATATATAAATAAATAAATACCGGGTGGCTTTTATAAAACGAATCATGTTTGAAATCCATAACTCTTGCAGACAAAGGTTGAAAAGTATTTCCACCAAATTTCAAACATTTACATAGAAAAACAAATGAATAGCGATTTTATAAATTCATTCAAATATATCATTACACGTTGATAATTTTATAATCACTTTAAAACGAAATAGGTTATTATTGAAATAAATGTAACTAATTTCCAATTAGTTGTAACATTATCATAAGTTTCGTCCAATTATCTCGAGATTTGTTCTAATAATAGTACCTAACTTAGTAAATCTGACTTTGAGGATCATTGCAACTTTTTATCAAGAAAAAAATTGGTATGACAAAAAATTTGCGGAACAAGTGGAAGGTCAGTGACAAATGAAAATTTAGAATTGGTACATGAACTGTCCCAGGTTTTCTGAAAATTGTCACTGTCAGTTACATTTGTTTTAATAATAGCCTCCTTTATTTTAAGCTGATTGCAAAATTATCAACGTGTAATGGTACATTTGAATATCAAATTTAGAAAATGGCTATACAATTGTTTTTCTATATAAATGTTTGAAGTTTGGTAATACTTTTCAACCTTTTGTTTGCAAGAGATAAAAATTTCAAATCGATATTTCAATGTACTCCGAAGTTATGGAATTTCAAACAGGATTCGTTTTTCAAAAGCCATCCGGTATATAATAAATATATCATCAGGGCTTACTATTAATTTCTGGTAGTGCAAAATTTTCCTATTGGTAGATTTTGGTAACGACGATATATCTGTATAGCTTTTTACCGGATGTCACATAACGGGCTGTTAAAACTGCAGTGGAGAGAACACAACAGTAGTGACAGCACACACTTTATAGAAAACAGGCGAATGCGATTTTACTTTTACGAATCTTGGTAGCATGCACTTTAGAATACTATATTTGCATTTTATTTTGGGAATTTTCGGGTTTTATACTATTAAAATAGCAATGACAGTTGTATATATATATAATATATATATATATATATATATATATATATATATATATATATATATATATATATAAATTGGTTTTGAATTGAATTGTGACAAAATAATGACGTTAGTTTAATATTTTCGCCCCGAGTCGTACGCTTGCAGGCGAATATTTTGAGACACGCATGCTACCAAATTTTCGCTTCGTGGCGAAAAGCGAAAACAAATGCCTCATTTGATAGAATTCTAAAGTGCGTGCTGTCACTGGGGTCACATTTAAAAAATTGGATAAAATTTCTAAGTTTGAAATTTCTTCTCAATTCAAAACCGTTAATTTTATGACTGTGGCAATTTTTTGGTATAATAAGCATAAAAACAAGGTGTTCAGTTTGAAATATTATTTTAAGGCTCCACTATTTATTAAAATGTAAAAAAAACAGTTGCTCTTGTTTAGTTTTTGTAGAAATGTTGCATTTCGTACGCGAAAATGATAAAAATGAAGATAAAAAATTAGTTACCTACGTATATTTTTAATTTTTATTATTTTGTTAAAAGAAATTTCAAATTATAGTTACAAAAATATTTCCAAATACAGAGGGGGGACTAATATATTGCTTGGAGATTTACAAACATACATCCTTATATTTTTTATGCTTTGTTTTGTTTTTGACAATGGCGCCATAAACCGAATACTAAATGTTTAATTTTTATGGAAACCGTGTCTTTATATTATTTGTTTGTAAGATCACATTATTATAAACATGACGTAGGATATAGTAAACTAAAGTTTTTTTCTATAATTAATTATATTTTGTCGTTGTTCACAGTTACTTGAAAGTTGCACAGTCTTCAAATTAAAATATGCAGTTGAGATGAAAATTTATACCAAATTAATATAATCAGAATTTGTATTTGTACTGGTAACATAAGTAGGTATATTACATTGGAGCTATAGAGAGTTAAATACGAGGTTAAATATAAATCAAAGAGAGTAGATAAATTTGCAACTGTCACGATATTTAAATAAGATTTATGAACCAATAACATTTAAATCAAAATATAATATTGATTATCAATAATAAAAATTTAATGGAAATGTTCAGACTCAAACTTATATCATTATGAATAAAAAAAGACAAAAATAGTCTGTTTGATAATTCATCAATCAATTACGATCAAAATAACTTTCAACTTTTTATAAATAAACATACAAACAAACAACACCAAATAATATCTGATATTATTGATTTCGTAGACAATTTATTCTCTCTTTTGTTTTCGAAAAGGGTGAATTTTACTCAGTGAATGTAGGTGCAAGTGAGCGTGTGGGTGCGGTGAGGTTACCTTGTGGGTTACACTTGTCGCGGTGGGTTCTGAACACAAACTGCCGAGCAAACACGAGGCCCAAAGAATGCCGGCGATTCTGCGCTTCCACCATAATCGACCCGCACGGCAGCGGTGTGCGTACGGGGATATCAAATGGGTTGACCAGAAATAAGTGAAAATTAAAAAAAATAATATCCAAACCTAATACTGTACGATGCCATCTTCGTTTAATATTATTAATTTAAATAGTTTCTTTTTTTAATGACTGAATTTTTATGAGAAATGTTTAGCAAAAACATCGGTCGTGTATATTTAAACTAGACCTTAAAAATGTACGATAGGGACTATCACAGTTTTAAAAAAGTTTATAGTCAGAAAAATTGATTCTTGGGTCTAGTAATAAAACTATAAGTACCGGTTTTATAAAGAAATTTTCCGTCGACCGTTTATTAATAGGCTATCTTAATGTATAGAAAATTATTCATTAATGACTCCTATTAATGCATGGTTTTTTATTAACAAACGATTTATTGGGTGCGTTCACGACATGGAACACAGCATGTATTGCTAACGCTAAGTTGTAGAAAAAAGGTAGACAGAATTAAAAGTCATGCTTTTGACACTTACTAGCTAGGTATATTCACGTAGTATACCTTTAAAATGAATTTAAAAGAATAAAATTCCTCAAATAACATAAAAAACTGCTTGTGTTGTCTAGCATTAAGTAAACTGAATGCACCCACTGAAAACAATTGATGACAAAACTTATTGATTTCCTGACGTAAAATTTGACTTTCGGTCAACCATTACTAACCTAAAAAAATAGTCATGGAATAAAATTAGATTTTCCATTTAAGTAAGATACGGTCAACGAAAAAATATTGTAACTAACACGTGTGTTAATTGGCGATTAATGATCTCAACAATTAACGCGTGAGCGTAGCGAACGCGTTAAAATGTCTCGATCATTAATCGCCCTCATTAACACACTTGATAGTTAAATAACTATTAATCTTCACTTGAAATTTACTTCCAAAGTAAATTTAATTACATGAAAAAATGCAATGCGTTTTTTTTACAGCAATGATTTAAATATCTTAAGAACAGAGAGATTGATTCGAATTTGTTCATTACATTAAATTTACCTGAAAGTGAAGCTGAAATATATTTGTTACTTGTAAACTTCATTTATTGATACCGCCTAATACTTTGGAAAATTAATCTTTACTAGTTACTAACTTGTAAAATTGGTTGCTAACGTGTTAAAATTTTAAAAGTTAATTACCACGTTAGTAACGTTGTTGGCATGTGAAAATTATGTTTTGTTACTGTCATATGTATTAAAAATAAGTGTCAATTGCAACTGACAGGTTTAGGTTATAAATTTAAATTTGATTTGCAAGTGAGTAACAAATAAAATATTGTACAATACTCGCCAGGTAACTATTTTACTGGCTTGTAATGTAAAATACTATTATAAAACCGGCCCTAAATATTGTAATTATGACAAGGCGGTATAACTGTCACTGCTTGAATGGGTTCCCTCATTCTGTATAGTAAAATAATCTTACTGTTCCTTTAAGATAAGTACTATTTTTGTTTGAAATAATTTTTAGAACTGTAGTTTTCATTCACAGTAGGGGTTGTTCTTCTATTAGCAAACATTGTTCATTTTTGGAATTGCAGTTTTCATTCCTATAAGAAATTATTTCAAACAAAAATAATATTTATGGCAAAGGAACAGTAATATTATTTTATTATACAGAGTAGACAGGGAATCCATTCAATGCATGTCTTCATTTCAACAGAGCGACACAAATAATGGCAGTTGCATTCAATGTAAAAGCAAGTAGTGACAGTTAGGTTACAATATTTATACTAGCCCAACCCCAAATGTATTCGTACCCTCTAAAAAAAAATATTAACAGCAAGAAGAAATATTTTTTTAGGTTACAATAGTTAAGACTATATTTGGGAAATTTTTTATTTTATGTATTAATAAAGTGTACTGGATTTAAATATAATGTTATTACCTAAATTTATCATTTTAACAATAATCTACGGGCAAATATATGACAACTGATACGTGCTAATTTTTTTAGTTCCAACAGTAAATAATACAATATTTATGTTAGTATTATTTATAAAACAGAAGTTAAAGAAAACTGACAATATATTCAATTAATTACTATATTAAATTTTATTTTTTTGTGATATTTATTTATTAAAGTACCACCTACAATTATATTAAAAACAAGAATAAATAAACTTCTGGATGCTATGATTATCACTCCAATTCAACAAATTTTGATATGGTGTATTAATAGAGTGTATAGAACTTGAATTCATTGCTTATCAGTTACCTTTACCCTCATTTTTATAGATAATAATACATATTATATTATTTTCTATTAGAACGAAAAATTTTGGGACTTGTCTTTTGTCATATATTTGCCCATAGATTATTATTTAAATGAAAAAAATTAGTTAATAACATTGTATTTAAATCCAATAAAAAAATGCCCAAATATAGTCTTAACTATTGTAACCTAAAAATTTATTTTTTATTGCTGTTAATATATTTATTTCAGAGGGTACGAATACATTTGGGGTTGGGCTCGCAGTTTTATTTCTAGATCCCACATAGTCAATTTTTCTGACTATAGAACATGCTCTATTTCATACAACTGCAAGTAAGTATAGATATTGATTTCAATCGGAAACTCAACAAAATCTCGTTACAGAAAAAGCAATCTAAATCTGTTATCCTGAGGTGTAATAAATAAAATTATATTTACCACGTAAATCAGGTAAAAAATGATCCCCATTATCCACATCCCCTCGGAAAAATTTTCTCCCCCGTCTATGATGCGCCTGTGCGTATTTCTGCGCACGTGTCAGTGGCGGGGGCAGTGTTCGGATAAAAGGGCACGCGTCTATGTGCATATTTTATGCAATTTATTGCACAGCGGTCCAATGCGTGCCGCTGGCGATATTTATCCTCATTTCAAACCTTCGTCCTCGCTCACACATTCGGCCCGCAGAGTACGAGAAGAAATTGGAGACGTCGTGAGACATCCTCAAGGACGATAAGTTGAAAGTAGTGGAAAAATCCGAAAAATGGGGTTTACAAACTGAGGAATTGATCGTTAAATTATATTTTTCATATTTATGCGGGAAGAAGTTATTTGCGGATTGCCAGAGCAATATTTTTTTCAAGAATGTGTTGACATCATAAATTATATTTTTCCAATTTTCAAAAAGTATATAAGTGACGCCTGGTGATGTGTTTTCCTTAGTGTGACAAAGCGTGATTCAAACGAACGAAGTTAGAGGAGGCAGGGGGCTAAATTTGTTTAAGTTAGCAAAATTGCTGAGTTAAAATTTGTTTACGTCAGAAAAATTGCTGAGATAAAATCTACTTGCAGATCGCAATGAGTACAGTGAGCTCGAAACTGCCTTCACGCCAACCTGCATGGAGGTTACTTATTCTATGGATTATAGACCAAATTAGTCAATTTAAATATGGAATATTAGAAAAAAATAAGAAAATTTGTAGAATTGTCGTTCATATCCCGGAAAAAATGGTTACTTAGTAACATTTCAAATAACGCATTGGTAGCGTTAGCGTGTGCGTTTGGTAATAAACGAAGAGATTTGGGTTCGAAACAGTCAGCAGCATTTTTTTTTTCTCAAACTAATATTTATTGTTTTTAATTTTTTATTGAAATTTAATAAAATGGATACATTATTTTTTATTATAAATATTTATTCTAATTAAACTGTTCTCTCTAGTGAGTGTGTTACAGATTTTACAAAAAAATAATTTATGCTTCAAATAATGTTTATATTTTGTTAAAAGTCAATAAAAGATTAAAAAAATATTAATAATAAAAATTTGATGTGGCCAACACAATACCTTCCGTCAATCCTATGTATTATGTATAAATTCCATACATAAATTTTCTTGCAAAAGATTCTAAATTTCCAGTAAAATTATTTCATAAACAAACTATGCAAATTGTACTTGACACCGACGTTTTCTCCTTCTCTAGCTTTTTCCATTCGTTAGGGGTCGCTCTTTTTTATTTTCTTCTTCCACTTCTGTTTTGCATGTAGTTCTCATTTTGTTCCATTTCCCTCAAGTCTTCCGCAATACAGTCCTTCCATCTTACCTTTGGTCTTCCTCTGAATAATATATTCTTTAAGTTATAATAACGTTAAATGTCAATAAATCATATTCAACTGTTAAAATCTTCAAATGAGGGTAATTCCGGTTGACCAATTATAACCAAAATACGAAAAAAAAATATAATTTTTGGAATCGTGGTATTGGAGATATGCGATCCGAAACTTTCGTCACACACACACAAACAGACACACACGCATACATACCTACATACATACATACAGACATCATCGTAAAAATGGTAAAATCGTATTATAGGGATCCTAAAACATGCTTATTCACTAAAAACTCATCATTGAATTTTTTGACCAAAGACAATACCTTCCTTACCTAAAGGTGACGGAACGTAAAAATTATTTTGAGAAGTAAAAATTAATATATAAAACTTGCTGCTGGCTGTTCCCGAACCCAAGTCTCCCCGGGTTTTGTTTATTATTAAGCACACACGTTACCCCTATGCTATCTGAATTGTTGCTTGTTAATATTTTTTCCGGAATATGAATATGTACAACATTCCTTGGAAATTCTACAAATTATCTTAATTTTTTCTATTATTTCACATTTAAATTGAGTAATTTAGACTGCAGTCCATAGAATTAGTATCTTCCATTAAATATACAAAATTTCAACTTAATACTTTTAACTGGGGAGATACTATTCACAATTAACTGATTTGACGTGTAATCTCCTGTGTCGGTCTGCCTAAGACACCCGGTATATATTCATCCTAGTTAATTTTCAGATCCCGTTTCGCTTAGCATTGTCTGGCACGGGGTAAGTACAATTTTCCTTCCGTCCAACCAATACGCCACGCAGTAAGTGGTTGTGGAACGCCCCATTATTCATCGCTAACCACCGGAACAGAGAGAAATAACCATTCCTTTGCTACACTGACCTAATCGGTAGAATTGTCGTCTGTTACATTTGGCAGCAAACGCCAGGAAGGTAGTTTTCATTGCTAAAATTTGTTACAACAGAATTAAGAAACTGTGACTAAAGTAGTCATTTAATTATTGAAATAGTGATTTTTCGGCAGCAACTCTACTTCGAGAGGATTAAATCCCTTGGTTCTTATTTACCTTAAATTAGTTTTTTTAATATTTGACATAATGTTTTACCAAAAATGTTAATAAATAAATTTAGCAGAAATACGTAATTGAGTTATTTGTGGACTAGTAGTATTAGTATGTTTATGTAGGTATTATTAATGTTCCACTCTTTAAGGTGACTTTGACATTGAAGTCATGAACAACTTAATTATTAATGAAAAATGAACAAAATTATCGATTTCACCAATTTCTCAGGTATCATTAAAATATAAATTATTAATACCTTTATTCATATTCTCAAAGATAAATATGACTTTATTATATTCTAGTCAACTTTGTCATTACACCTATTCACCTACATAATATTTTAATTTAATATTGTTATACTGGGTAGTACAAAGCGTTAGGTATATTAATAGTATCAGTGCACCAGGAAAACACAGTTTTGCAATTTGCTACATATTGGAGCGCATAAGTAAAGCCTTATTACATCCCAGCTAAAAGAAATACATATGGGTAATCAGGATTTCTTTTTCTAGGTTCAACACAATTTTCCATCCAAGCATCATACTACACCTGCGCACTGTGCGTACAATAATATCAACATAGTTTTAACTACGCCAATAAACCGAAAAATGACAGTTAATGTTTAATCGAAGCCGAGAAAATAATTTTAAAAATGCTGTTTGTTTTATTTGAAATCGTCACTAAAGTAAACAAAAATCGTCATTAAAAATTCAGAATCCATTATACGACGACTTCATGCAAATGCAGTGTTGCCAACCTAATGATAATTATTGTACATGTAAGATAATTTGGGCAAGTGTACGATGTACAATGGCTTGCAAAAAAAACGCGTACATCTATTTTTTGCTGTATTGAGTTGATCCTGATTTTTAACTTGTCAATGTCACTAGTGTCAATTAAAATGTCATAATTAACATAAATTCAAACACATACTTGGTTGTTTTTTAATTTTTCTGGAATACATTTGTAATTTAATAAATTTGATGGATTCCACTGTCACTTTTCGTTGAAACATTTTGTAAAAAATATAGATAAAAATACTCGGTATATGTTTCAAATTACTTTATTATTTCTATACGTATTTCGGCTTGTTAGGCCATCATCAGGAAAATACAGAATGAATTTTAAATCTATTTAGTGAGTATATATAGTTATTTAACGGTAATTTTTACAAGAAAATGTCATAAAGGGATTAAAGCGGGGTAATCAATGGTGATCTGTACAAGTCTAGTTGGTCGTTCATAAGAATTTGTTCTTCATTGATAGCTTTTTGGATTTCCAAAGATTCTAGGAAATCCATCTTTAATCCCTTTTTACATAAATGTTTAACAACAATTTTACTTTTATTTATATTATGGTTTGATTCTAAATAATGTTTCGCCACATTAGAAGTTAATTTATTATTTAATAGTAGGCAAATTAAACACAATGAAGAACTTGATCCACAATAGATCAAATAGTGATGATAGTGACAATATTATCAGTTTTTACATTATTTACAAAGCTAAAATATGGTAAAAACTCGGTTACTTGATTTTTAAGGTGTACGCGATTTTTTTGCAAACCAGTGTACAATAGTAAATTTGTACGTAAAATATGTGTAAGAAGAAGGAACTAAATAATTCCGATGAAGAATATTTGAGATAACATAAATTTGAGTGTTCTTCACAATAACTTCAATGTCCAAGATTGGCAAAATTAAGTGTCACTGTTAGATATGTAAATTTATATACTATATAATATAAAAATAAATTTCATTTCCACAATTTTTCCGTTTCAAATAAAAAAAAATCTGATGTGGCCAGCACATAACCTCTCGCCGTATATTTTACCTGGCTGTATGCATAAAGCAAAGATTATTTTTATAAATACAAATAATATATTCATATAAATCTATGACGTATAAACTTCTTTATTATTCAATAATAGCATGTCTCAACATGAAGATATTTTACCATAAATTATGTTACAATAAATTACAAAGTAGAGTTTACCATATATAAATATTAGGCTGGTAACAGCAATTTTCAATTCGAACAACTTTGTTTACTTTCTCTTCATATTCTTCTAGTAAAAACATTAATTTTGGGCGGTCTAAAATGTATATATCTGGATTGTGCATCTATTCTTATATATCTTCGTTTACATTTTATTTTTTCATACTTGTTATATCTAAATAATCTTAATTCCCTTTAATAAAGTGACGGATAGATTGCATTCCGATTTTGTCAATATTTACAACTTACTTGAGAAGAATTTGATAGCTTTTTCGCAATTCAAAGTTACTCTAGTCTACAGTACTGGTGTACATTGTCCCATAATGTTTGAAACAAATTTAAGTCCTTCAACCTAGACTTGTCATCTCCATAATAGTCACAGATCAAGAACTAAGGGATTCTCCAAGTACATTTTTAATTCATTACTCATTATTTCTGACACTGACATTTATCTGTCAGTTACAAATAATTTAAATTATCAACTATTTTTCATGGCATTCTTTCGGCTGTCAAATTTATTACAATAGATTATTTTATATATTATACTTCTTTTATCTCTAAATCTATGGAATATGTAATAAAATATTTAAATGTATCAGATAGAGAATTTAATTTTCTTTAATATTACCACGAAAAATTTTCAAAAAATATTATTTAGAAGATTTTTTTTCAAGAATCTTCTACTTCCGGTTGTCCAATTATTACCAAAACCTTTTCAGATCTTCCCATGAATGTCCGATTGGGAAATACGTTGTTAAACAAATTTTAAGTCTTATAGTTTTTGAGTAACCGTCCTTCCAACATCCTACATACATACACACATACATCCACACACACACACACACACACACACAGACATCATCGTAAAAATGTTAAAATCGGATTGTAGGGACCTTAAAACGTGCTTATTCAATAAAATCTGGATATGCGATTTTTAGCATGAATCCAATACCTCTCTTAGCGAGAGGTAAAAATATGCATCTGAAGTTCCTTTTCACCACACATATAGTTTATTTTCCACATTCGTGATAAAAAGAAGAACTTCAGTGCCTTGATACATAAATAACTATACTCAGGTACAAAAAAATAGCCTATTATTTTTTTTTGTTAATTATTTCGACAACTGAGCTACGAAGTCGGTTAATTAGACAAAAGTTATCCTATATTAGGATGTCATTTTAGCAAAGCATTGTTTATTCAGAAGAAATGCATAGGTCACTAGATACGGACAAATATGTCCAGTTTTTTTTTTGTTTTTGCAAAACGTAAGTATGAAATAATTTTAAATTTTGATTTGCACTTCTTTAAGACAAACTCTTTCGAATGATGATACTAATGTTTTATCATTATTGGATTTCAAGCTACAATACCAAATTAACCTTACAATTTCAAGATTGATTATATAGCCCATTAAATAGATAAGTATTATCCGTTATCTTTTTGTACACTGTAATAATTAATCTTTCATTGCACAAAATATTTTTTTTATTCAAAATGTTTAAAAAACAATGTTGCTAACAAAAACGAAAATAAAAAGTGGCTCGTTTTTTGTGCATCGGAGTGTCATTAATATTTAAATCATTCAGGAAGCTAAAAACTCTTATTTATATGAATTGAACTTACACTTGTTAAAAGAAGCTTTTTTAAATTCATTTTAGTGTAAAAATAGTTATTTTTATCACAGTTCAAAAAATTATAAAAGCGCAAAAAAGTAGTATTTTTTCCTATTTCGTAGAATATATTTAGTAAACCGGTTTTAAATTGTATTGGGTTTTTATAATAATTAAAAATACCAGTTTCGGTTAAAAAAAACACGTATTTGTACTTAATACTGGTTACCCATATACATATAATAAAATAACGTCATCTAGAATTAGACAAAACAGTTTCCCAAAATTAGTACAGCTTTTTTAATTCGATTTAATTGATATCAAATAACAAATTATAAAAGTTTTTTTTAGAAAAATTATAAAATATTAATGCATTCAAACATACCTAAGCGTGTATGTGGGTTAACAACATTTATTATAAATAAAAGATATAGAAAAACATAAATGATAACAATACACAGTTTTTATATTTCGTGACACAAAAATATAGAATTAACGTTTTCCAATAATATAAGAAAAAAATCTGATGTGACCAACACAATACCTCCCGCCATTTACCTATGGAGTCTCGTTGCCGCGTGCCTGATGTCTGGTCACGAATCTGGGGAATCCGATTCGATCCTGATCAACGCCAAAAAATTCGAATTTTAAATGGCATAAAATTAACCCTTGTGGTAAAAACTCGCACAATACAAATATGTCATCATCATTATCGAAATGTGTGTATAAATCAGATTAGCACACCCAGAAATGGATAATATGCCGTGATAATATATTTATTTGTTCCTTTATTTAAATACATACCTGCATATTTACTAATGCTAGAAATTATGTATTTTAAGTTCCTTTCCATGAAACTATTGTTCTATTTATAATTTTCCTTTTAAAACGTTACTATTAATAATTTGAAATGATTATTTTTTTGACAGTGACATTTATCTGTCAGTTACATACATTTGAGTTGAACTATGTAACCACGGAGATGTGTTTAAAGCATAAGCTCCGACATAATTTTTATATTACTTTATAAATTTATCAATAAAATATATAGAAAAAGTATTAAAGCAAACTTGTAGAAAATGGAATAATCTTTAATTTTTATAATAACAAATTGAGAAAAAAATACATTTAAAGCTATTTTTTGAAGAAAATCTATAATGAGCTTCAAGTAAACTGCCATTTCCGGTTATCCGATTGCCACCAAAATCTAATGGCTTCTTTCCATATTAGAATAAGGTAGAAATACATGGTTTCAAAACTTTCTGAATGATAGTATTTGAGTTAGAGCGTAAAGAGGATCCACACACACACACACACACACACACACACACACACACACACAAAAACACACGCGCGCATACACACACACACACACACATACACACACATACATACATACATACATACATACATAGATACATACACAGATACACACAGACATCATCGTGAAAATGTTAAAAATGGATTCTATGGACCTTAAAACGTGGTCATTTACCAAAATCTCGATATGCGATTTTTAGCACGATCCCTATACCTCCCTTACCAAGGGTAGCGGGAGGTAAAAATGGTTTCATTAAACACTCGGTATATGAAAAACAACACATATTATAACTTGTGGAATATAAACAATAAAATATAATTTATTTCCCGTGGAACAGAAAATAGTTCAGTTCATGTCCTGCACAAGTAGACATGATGACAAATGTTATGAAAAAAATAAAATATACGCCGAAAAAGTTCGACATATATTATGTCACAGAACCGTACTTTTTCGTGAGTAAAATAATGCTGTTACAAACGGTTCCGTCAAAAAGCGCGCCAAAAAACATCTCCGTTCAGTTTTTTCAAGATATTCTCACTGGTGGTGTATTTATTTCAGCGTATACTTATTTTTTGTATATTTCGGTAACACAAATGCCGTCTTTAGCGTTACGTAGAAATATTGCTGTCATTGTGAATGTTACTGCTACTTGGCATTATATTGCGAATTTATTTATTTCGATTGTTATTGGATTTTTGTATAAAAATAGATTTAAGTATATATTTGAAACAATGAATTGTTTAATAATTGATGAAAAGTTTTCTGTCAAAAGAAAAACAGTTATAATTTTTTTAGTTTGTTTATTTTCTGTCCTATTTTGTTTATTTGTTGTAGATTCATTGTTATTAATTGATATAACGGATAATCATTTTCTTTTATCATTGCGCATATATCTTGGACGTTTATTTAAAGGTGTAATAGTAATTATAATAGCACATTATTTTATTATTTTGAAATCATTTTTTCGAAATATAAATTTCAAAATTTCTATGGCACACAGTAATGCAGATTTATTCAAAATTCTATATCCACTATGCAGTATACATTTAAAACTAGTCGAATTATCAATATACATTTGTAAAACATTAAATGTCCATCTTTTAATGCAAATATCAGTGAATTTTCTAACAGCACTAGATGTATTAAATTTATATTTAGTATGGCTGAGACAAATAATGTGGAGTAACGACAAATTAGCAAATAATATCTTCCACATGTACGGATATTTTGAATGGATTTTTTCTCCTATTTTTTGCATTTCTCTACCAATTTTTGCAGCAGCATCATTACAGAACGAAGTAAGTAATGCTGAATTGATTGTACCGTTTTATAAAGTTTATTTTACAGGCAAATAAAACTGCATTATTGATTCATCAAATATGGAATAAATTAGAGTGTAATGAAATTATGAAATACAATGCCAGAAATGTAAGAATTATCTCTGTCAATCTTTTATGAATTAATTTAGAGAAAAATAATTCAAAAAACAGTTATAGAAAAATTAATTGCACGCATCTTTCATTATGAAAATAAACAAATTAATTTGTAACTTAGTAAATGTTACAGGATTAATTAATATTTTAATACTTATCTAGGTTAGCTTGTAACTTAAAGAACAGTTTCTAGTTTCAAGATAAAGCTCTTCAGTATAATTATTGTAACATTAGAATTACGTACTCGGCTTGATTAGAGGTTTCACTTGTAAAGAGTAAAGTGTGTCAGTTTCAACATAGAACACGTTCAAACTACAAGTCCTGTTTTAATTACAGCTTATTTTATCATAGTTTGTAATATAGTTCATTGCTTATTTTGCAGATGAAGCTACTGTCTTTACAAATGAAACACAATCGTTTAAAATTGAAAGTTTGTGGATTCTTTCCGTTAAATTGTTCTTTTCTTTATATGGTAAGTACTATTAATAATTTCTATAATTGTTTTATTAATTTTTATTTTATTTTCAGATCGTAGGAGCTCTGACAACATATTTTGTTATTTTAATGCAATTTGATAATATGCAAAGTAGACAATAATAATATATCATTTTTAATACTGAAAATTTAAAACAAATAATTTTAATTTTAATACGCATCAATTTGGGGGTGGTCAAAAAATTAAATATTCATTACAATTTTTTTAATTAATAAGATTAATTTCAATTTTAATTTTTCCTGTGATGGATATCCTTTCGTTTTGGAAGTACTCATGGGATTTCAAATTTTAAATATGTACTCTTATCTTTTCACTTATTATTTTTGCATAACAATATTTTGTAGATAAAAGTATTATTGAAATTAATAAGGGAATATGAAAATATTCGGATTATGAAAATGAAATTATGTTTGTGACATAAAAGAATTTTATCACAGTATTTAATGTATTTTACAAATAAACATGGAAAAAAGGTGGAACTATTCTTATCTTTTCAACATATCAAATTGTAAAAAATATTCTATATTTCAAGAAAATTATTCCACAAAGCTAATTTAATTAAAATAAAATAAATATATCACGGCATATTACCCATTGCTGGGTGTGCCAATCTGCTTTCTACACAGATTTCGGTAATGGTGATGAAATATTTGTACCGTGCAGGCGTTTACCAGGCGTCACCTCACGGGCACTCTACACCTTTTCTTTATACATTATTGTGCAAAATAGAACAAATGAAATTTGTGTAATCCGAAACTTTGCAATGGAGGTGGAGCTAAAATATAAATAAAAAATCTGATATGGCCAGTGCAATACCTTCCGTCAATCCTGTGTATTATGTATAAATCCCATACATAAAATTTCTTGCAAAAGATTCTAAATTTACAGTAAAATTATTTCATAAACAAACTATGCAAATTGCACTTGACACTGACATCTTTTTCTTTAGACTTTCCCATTCGTTAGGGGTCGCTAGTTTTTATTTTCTTCTTCCACTCATTTATTTTACGTGTCGTTCTCATTCTGTTCCTTTTCTCTCAAGTCTTCCGCAGTACAGTCCTTCCATCTTATCTTTGGTCTTCCTCTGTTTCTTCAACCTTCTATTACTAAGCTATTCATTCTTCTTCCCATATATTCTTCATCTCTCCTCATGACATGTTCAAACCAATGTAATCGCCTATTTTGTATCTTTCTAGAAACTTCTAACACTAGAGTTATTTCCCTTATTCTTTCATTCCTTACCGTATCTTTCCGTGTCTTCCCCAACATTTATCTCTATATCCTCATCTCTCACACATTCATTTACTTTTCATTGATACTGACATCTGTCAATTTGAATTATCTGAATATATTAGCATAAAGAATAATATATTCTTTAAATTATAATAACGTTAAATGTCATTAAATGATATTTAACTGTTAAAATTTTCAAATGTGGGTACTTTCGGTTGACTAATTATGACCAAAATCTAATCCCCTCTTCTTCAGGGTGTAAACTTGAGGAATACGAAAAAATTATAATTTCTTGAATCGTGGTATTGAAGTTATGCGATCTGAAACTTTCGTCACGCACACACAGGCACACACACACACACACGCAGACACACAAACCCACACAAACACACACACAGACACACATACAGACACCTACCTAAAGGTGACGGAAAGTACAAAAAATAAGACACTTATTTGCAAATTTATTCCAATTTTCTATTAGTTTTTAAGAAATTAATATTATATTGTTAAGTAAATAATGATTATGTAAATTTTATAACTAACGTCATTTTTCATAGTAATATTATTTTAATTATCATTTTTCACTACTACTTCAGATCTTAATAAATATTAATTGTAGAAAAAACAGGTAAGTGTAATTCTGATATTTAAATGTATTGCATTTAATTATTGCAATAAACGGTGTCTGTTTTGATAATGCGACCACCAATAAACGGCAGACGTTGTTATTTTAAAAATAAGTAATGTTTATACTGACACTGTGCAAAAAACAATTTGGTATTTATAAGGCAGTCGGTCAGTACTAAAATACTAACCTATTTTTTAAAAACTTTAAACTCATCTGTTCGATAAATGCCAGTCTACCGACGTTTACGTTTCACAATTTGGTTATATGTACAATCAATTAATTTTCTGTCAAAAAATAAATGTAGTATTTCATAAGGAAGTTATCGGCGTGTTTTTGACATTTTGAAAGCAGTCTGTTTAAAAAATGCGACCGCGTGATGCTACAGACGCATATATTTTAGAAAAAGTACATTACTCTGGTCATTTTGGCGTTGGTGGTCGATTTTGAACCTTTTTTGAAAATTATTGCGGATGAAGGCGACCGATTATGGTCGGTAGATATTTCTTTCAGAACAGACAGTACTATATATAAACTCACAATGTTAAACCTTTTGTATCTTATTAATCACTTGATATTACACCCAGCTCTTGGTCTTTATGTTTCTATGCTAAAGAAAGAGACAAAATATAATTGAAGCGCTTTACATAAATATCATATTGACATCTGTCATTTGTCATTCAATGTCACAGTTTACTGAATTCAAATTCATTTTATTTTACTGTGAATCAGTAAACGTGCATTTCACAATTATTTAATTCGACATTTTTGTTTTATCAATGGATAAACATTTCATTTTCACTTCTAAATTCATTTGAAGTAAAGCCATCTAGCGTCCACCAGGGCCGAATACGATATAACCATATTTTTACACGGCTATCGTCTTGAAGGTGTGATACTTTTAATTTCGATTTTTAGTTACTAGAGCAGACACGTGACTCGAACGACCTTGAAGTGCTTGGAAGCAGCTTATTTGTTTGCGTGTGTTACTTTGACAAGACCAATGTTTTGACTTATTTTGATTTTGAACTGCTAAAATGTTATTATTTTACAATTTTCAGGTAGTAAATGAAATTAAAAATAACAACTTTTAGCAGTTCAAAATAAGTTAAAACATTGGTTTTGTCAAAGTGACATTGTGCTTGGCAAAATAACAAGCGTAAACAAATCAGCTGATTCTAAGCACTTCAAGATCGCTCGAGTCAAGTGGCTGCTCGCGCCCTATATGCTATTGGAGAAAAAAATCAAAGTAGTTGACATTTGGTGAGAGATTTGTGAACATAGCAAATGAGGAAAACATTACGTTTTATCATTTAAAATAAATGTTTATTTTGAATATAAATGATATTTGCACTAAATCGTTTTGATGTTTACACTTTGAAGTAAAAACAACAAATGATATCACTATTTTACTAGAGAAAATGGCGGACAATTTCCTCCTATACTTTTAGCGTGCATTAACAAAATTAGTAAAACTCCCCTATTCACCGCATCAAGAGTGTTGTGAAGTTCAATATAAGTTGAAACAGGCTATATATACTTCAGTTTTTAAGAAGGATTAATGTATACTTTAATATAGTGAAAATAATTAAGCAGAGGACTCATGTCATCGACCTGAAAAAACCTTATAAAATGAAATATAACTTGTTGAAATTATTGGGTGTTATTTATTTTTAAAAGAAGGAGAAAAAAAAAGTACTAGTATATTAAGTAATGTATATATTAATGATATTTACCATTATTTCCAAGTCAATCGTTATAAAATTATTTGAAATAATTGTAGTTTATTTTCGTACCATACGTTGGCACTACTGAGAATGATCATGTTGTAAAAGGAATAAGGATTGACTTAGAAATAATTGTAAATTAATTAATATATACGTTTCTTTAATACTAGTATATTTTTTCTTCTTTTTTAAAAAATAAATAACAACTAATAATTACTACAAGTTATATTTCTTTTTATAAGGTTTTTTACCTTCCGCTACCCTTGGTAAGGGAGGTATAGGGATCGTGCTAAAAATCGCATATCGAGATTTTGGTAAATGACCACGTTTTAAGGTCCCTAGAATCCATTTTTAACATTTTCACGATGATGTCTGTGTGTGTGTGTGTGTGTGTGCGTGCGTGTGTGTGAGCGTGCGTGTGTGTGTGTGCGTGCGTGCGTGTGTGAGTGCGTGTGTGTGTGTGCGTGTGTGTGTGTGTATCCTGTATACGCTCTAACTCAAATACTATCATTCAGAAAGTTTTGAAACCATGTATTTCTACCTTATTCTAATATGGAAATATCTGATTAGATTTTGGTGGCAATCGGATAACCGGAAATGGCAGTTTACTTGAAGCTCAAGATAGTTTTTCTTAAAAAAATACCTTTAAATGTATTTTTTTTTCAATTTGTTATTATAAAAATGAAAGATTATTCCATTTTCTACAAGTTTGCTCTAATACTTTTTCTATATATTGTATGGATAAATTTATAAAGTAATATAAAAATTATATACATAGGTAAATGGCGGGAGGTACTGTGTTGGTCACATCAGATTTTTTTCAGGTTGATGACGTGAGTCCTCTGCCTAATCATTTCCACCATATCCTTAAATTTTGAGTATTTACATCACTTTATGTGCTTACTGTGAATCCTATTTATTAGTGCACATAAAAATAAAGAAATACTTAACTAAATTAAAGAAAAATTACACATGTGTCAAGTAAATCAATATGTCATTTCCTAAATAAAAAAATTATAATATTTAGTAAAATGACTGTACATTACGCAGTCAAACCTTATTCGTATGTAAGCAAAATATTTTTATTTCATTTGCACATTGAAGAAAATGATAGAAAAAGACAATGGATATTGGACATTTTGTGGGGGTCCATATTTTATATATTTTATATTTATGTATCGTACATAAGTTATATTTATTTATGCAAAGAAAACTTTATGTATACTAGTAATATAGAAATAATTACAGCTAGACTAAGTATATTCGGTTTTAGTAGTGTTGTAGTTTTGACCGTTTTGTCTGGATATTTACAAAAGAAAAGGTTTGAAAAATATATTTCTATATTAAACAAAATCCAAGTAGACAAAAATATTTATTTAACTGAAAACCGCAGAAATTGGCGATATTTAAAATTTCTTATAATATTTTATATTTGTCAAATAATATTCGACGGATTTCTCGAATCGTCTTATATAAGTTTAAAGTTTAGCATATACTTAATCAGTTTTAAAGTTTGTTCCATATATGGTGCAAGTGTCATTCAAAGTAGTTGTGTTTACATGTATCTTATTAGACATATTCTACAAAACTACAACAATAAAATATATCAACTATCTGAAGAATATGAAAACAATAATTTGATAAATTATTTTAAAACTAATTTCAAGTTGCAAATAATTGCAACAAAATTAAACAATGTGTTTTCTGTGCAAATTCTTGCGCAGATTTCGTTGCAATTTCTGGGAGCAATGTGTTGTGCAAATTTTGTGGCGTTTTCGGCCCTCAGGTCCACTAAAAATATTTACAGTAATATAAGCAATTTAGAATGGACTTGTATTGGATTATTTTGGATTTTCTACCTAGTAAGAGCTTTTACAGGACTTCAGAAAGAAGTAAGTATAAATATACAATAAATATAAGTACACCTACTGTATGGGTTCCTCCTTTATACTTAAAGTATTACTCAATACAAAATAACGATTAAGATGAAAAAAACATTTTTTTTAATAATTACAATGCGAGATATTTGAAATTTGTTGTCAGTGTCGTTATGACGTCACACTATCTTTCATTCTCAGCCTACTATAGAGCTTGTGCGAGAGAAAGATAGAGGCCCGAGCAGACACGTGACTCAAACAACCTTGAAGTCTTGGAATCAGCTGATATGCATCCACGTGCCACTTTGGCAAGAACAATTGTCCGTTTGGCAAGATCAATGTTTTGACTTATTTTAATTTTGAACTGTTAAAAAGTTATTATTTTTAATTTCATGTTTTACTGCCTGGATATGGTAAAATAATATTTTTGCAGTTCAATATCAAAATTAGTCTAAACATTGGTCTTGTCGAAGTGACATTGTTCTTTTCAGTGTTAAAAGCACTTCAAGGTCGTTCGAGTCAGAGATAGTTTCCTAGTAGGTGTCAGAACAGATGATAGAGCGAATTGAACTACTACTACTACTATGTATAAACGAATCATTTTTGTGCAATGTCATTGTTATGTGAATAATGCTATAATTTTATCTTATATATTTATCCGTATAGTATTTTATTACTTCCTTTGAAATTTAAACATTAGATTTCATAAGAATAAATGTTCTGATGCAAGAATTACTAAACTTTTATCTAGTATCTTTATCGTACACACATGACATACTCGTACAGGGTGTTGATCGTCAGGAGCGAACATAGGGATTTAACATGGGATTTAATTTTTTTACGATTACCTGCTTTCCTATTCATTTTACAGCAAAAACTGTAAAGTGCAAAGCTGTACACAATTAAAAGCTGAATATAAAACGAGTTTTACATGTTTCTAGTTTCTTCGCAATTTTAAAAATAAATTTTAAAATATTTATTAGTTTGTAGCAATAGCCATGATTTTGAATAAAATAAAAACAAAAATATTTTATTATTCTGTCAAATATTTCTCAAAAAGTAAAATGGATATTTACACGAACGAAGAACGTGTCTTCATTATAAAATATTATTATGCTGGTAATAGTTACAGAAGAGTAAGAGATTTATTTTCCGTAAAATATGAAAACAAACCAATCCCCACTTTATAAACAATTTCGAAACTTGTTAAAAAATGTAGCTAGTGAAGGTGTGAACGAAGGCAATTATAATAATAGAAGACGTCAGCATCATAACGATGAGAATGAAGAAATGGTACTGGCTATGATAAATGAAAATTATTTGTACAGCATAAGACATATTGCATCTGAGTGTGGTTTGCACTATTCCCCTCCTGGCGATTTGAACCATTTGCTTACAATTGGTGGCGTGGGGATCAAATCGTGGAAATGGACTTACATTATCACGATACTTGCAGAAAGAGTTCTAATATAATATTTTAAAAAAAATATACTTGACACGTTTCACAATATTTCAGTCTCTGAATCAACCTCAACCACTGATGAGCTTCAATAAGAGCGAAACGCGTCTGTGATTCTGGTTGAATGGGCTCATCTCTGATAAATGACCGAGAGGTTGATTCAGAAACTGGAATCTTATGAAATGTGTCAAGTATAATTTTTTTAAATATTATAATAGATTTCATGTATATAGTCGGTATTAATGTTAATTTTTATTTACATATCACAGGGTGTTATGTAACTAACATGCCACACGTTACCACTTAATAAACAAGGTTACAATGTAATCTGCAATAATTTATTTTCTAATGTGCTTGTTGCATTTGTAAAAGCACTTCAAGATGGACCAATAACACATATTTATTTGATTAAAAAAGTATCTTAAAATCTCAGTAGTTTGAGTGAAAACAACACCATTTTGAAGGTTTGAAGTCAGAGGTGGAGCATAATAAGACACTCTTCATTTATGGCAACTAAATATCTAAGTATTGCGCATTGTGTTACTGATTGCAAATTCAACGTCATTTATGACAACCGACAAATATTGTTTCTATCTGCCGCTACCCTGGTAAGGGAGGTATAGGGATCGTGCTAAAAATCGCATATCGAGATCCCTAGAATCCATTTTTAACATTTTCACGATGATGTCTGTGTATGTATGTGTGTGTGTGTGTATGTGTGTTTATGTGTGTATATGTGTATGTGTATGTGTATGTGTGTGTGTGTGTATGTGTGTGTGTGTGTGTGTGTGTGTGTGTGTGTGTGTGGATCCTGTATACGCTCTAACTCAAATACTATCATTCAGAAAGTTTTGAAACCATGTATTTCTACCTTATTCTAATATGGAAATAACTGATTAGATTTTGGTGGCAATCGGATAACCGGAAATGGCAGTTTACTTGAAGCTCAAGATAGTTTTTCTTCAAAAAATACCTCTAAATGTATTTTTTTTCAATTTGTTATTATAAAAATTAAAGATTATTCCATTTTCTACAAGTTTGTTTTAATACTTTTTCTATATATTGTATGGATAAATTTATAAAGTAATATAAAAATTATATACATAGGTAAATGGCGGGAGGTACTGTGTTGGTCACATCAGATTTTTTTCAGGTTGATGACGTGAGTCCTCTGCCTAATCATTTCCACCATATCCTTAAATTTTGAGTATTTACATCACTTTATGTGCTTACTGTGAATCGTATTTATTAGTGCACATAAAAATAAAGAAATACTTAACTAAGTTAAAGAAACATTACACATGTGTCAAGTAAATCAATATGTCATTTCTTTCCTAAACAAAAAAGTTATAATATTTAGTAAAATGACTGTACATTACGCAGTCAAACCTTATTCGTATGTAATACTTTTTCTGTATATTCTATGGATAAATTTATAAAGTAATATAAAAATTATACCCCATAGGTAAATGGCGGGAGGTATTGTGTTGCTCACATCAGATTTTTTGTTTTAGATAACATAACTTTTACAACTTGACAGATTTTGCTGAAAATATTTCAGATTATGTTTTTACCTCCCGCTACCCTTGGTAAAGGTGTGTGTGTGCGCGCGTGTGTGTGTGTGTGTGGATCCTCTTTACGCTCTAACTCAAATAATATCGTTCAGAAAATTTTGTAATCTTGTTTTACTACCTTACTTTTATATGGAAAGAAACCATTAGATTTTGGTGTAAATCAGATAACCGGAAATGGCACTTTACTAAAGGCTCAAAATAGTTTTTCTTCGAAAAATACCTTTAAATGTTATTGTTACGAGATTTGTTATAATAAAAATTAAACTTTTTAAAATTTTCTACCGGTTTGCATTAATACTTTTTGTATATATGGATATAATTATAAAATTATCAATAATTTTAATTCCGGAGCCTACGCGTTAAACACAACTCCGCATGGTTACACAGTTCAGATCTCAAATGTTTGTACATGACAGATACATGTCACTGTCAACAAACTAATCATTTCAAATAATAATAGTAACTTTTTAAAAAGAAAATAGTAAATGGAACAATAATTATATGGAAAGGAACTTAATACAGTTTCTAGCATAAGTAAATATGTAGGAATATAGGTAAGATAATAAAAATATATAAATATATCATCACGGCATATTACTGATTGCTGGGTGAGCCAGTTTGCTTTGTACACAGATGTCGGTAATAATGATGAAATATTTGTACCGTGCGGGCGTTTACCAGGCGTCACCTCATGCGAATCTAGGTAACTGGGTTCTATCCCGACCGACGCCAAATATTTCAGGATTTTAAATGGCACAAAAATGACCCCTGTGGTGCACTCTCCACGCCAGCAATGAATATAGGTAAGTACATAAATAAATAAAATAAATATATAATCACGGTATATTACCCATTGCTGGGTGTGCCAATCTGATTTGTACACAGATTTCGGTAACAATGATGACATATTTGTACCGTGCGGGCGTTTACCAGGTGTCGCCTGACGAGCACTTATTGCTGGCGCGGAGAGTGCACCACACGGTTCATTTTGGTGCCATTTAAAATTCGAAATATTTGGCATCGGTCAGGATCGAACCCGGTGTTTAAATTTAATTTAATTTTAAGTATATACACGAATAAAAAATTAAATTAAACGGGAGGTATTGTGTTGGCTACATCAGATTTTTTAAGTTCTCATGTTATGAATTATAGCACATTACTTACATAACATCCTGTATAATGTTAATTTTTTGCTTAAAATATACACAAATTATGTGAAAAATAATTAATTAATAATTCGATCAATCGTATACTCGATTATCTAATCAATTATATCATATTCGATTAACTGTTTATTGAAGCACGAGAAAAAGCGAATAGTAAAATATTAATACAGTAAAAATTTAGTCGAGATCTTTGTAAGGATGTAAGTAAATTACTTAATTTTTAATAAACTCATTTATTATTAATTATGTTAAAGTGACGAATTACTTAAAGTAATTATATTAATTTTTTTCATTAACTAACAAATATTATTAGTAGACGTTTACATTAGAAAATTAGTATTGTATATTCTTCTTTAAACAGTGCACATCTATGTAATTTAAAATGCTTACAGTAGACCGTAATTCCAATCAAAATTTAAATATATTTTACGCCATTAAACCAAATTTATACATAAGCAAATTATTTGCTTTTTATTTGGTACCAGCTGATACCGAATCCCATGTTTTTTACAAAAGACTAATTTTCGATATATTCTGGTGTATGCCAAGTAAAATTATATATTTATATTGTTTGTATAACAATGTAACATATAAAAATTTAATTGATTTAGGAAACATTGCTGTGTCCAATATTAATTTTTATGCTGTTTTTGCTAGTTTAATTTATAACATAATATTCACGTGTATGAATTTTTACAACTTGAGAAAAATAAAATTTATATTAAATTTAACAATCAACTTAAAAATTCCAGATGAAAATATTATTTTAAGAGGAAGAAGAAATAATTGTATTAGAATATTTATAGTAATTATAACTTTTTTATACATTTTCTCATCTGCTTATTTTTTTTATAATTATGGTAATCACTTGGATATATATTATTATACTCTCACGTATAAATTCCTGAATGTTTTTTGTTGTTTTTCATGTTTATGTATTACAAGTTACTTGAAATATTATCAAAATTTATTCAATTATCTTAATGAAATTTTTCTATCATATACAAGAAGAAATACAATCTTTTATAATTTATTTTATATAAGTAGAGTTCATTTTAAGTTATGCGATTTATTTATGAACTTGTATAAATATTTTCAATTGACGATTATTTATCAATTATTTTCTTATGGTATGATGGTTATAACTACTAGTAATTATATTTACAAGTTTGGAAAAAGTTTGAAAATGGGAAACATTTTTTTAATAATACAATCATTTCAAGCATTAATACACTGTATATGTTGGTTGAATATAATAATCTACAGTTTCACATCACTCGAAAATGAGGTGAATAATATTATAATTTTTATAAACATCTTTGTAATTACAAATTTGTAAAATGAATGTTATACTTTTTCTACGACTGCAAATTAAACCAGACCTTTTGAGTTACTTATTTTTACGAGCCCTAACAACTATAATGTTTTTTAAAAATATTGTTACTCGCTTAATATGTTTTTTATTAATTTCGTAACTTCGATTTTAGATTCAACCTTAATTTGAATACTCTATAAACGACAAAATAGTAGAAAACATATATTTGTGGTTGTTTAAAATCGATTTTTATTGAAAAATCATTGGCAATTAAATATTCGGCCAAAACTCTATAAGAAATTTAGAAATAATTGAATACAAGAGTAGATGACTTTGAAATTTGTTTTTAACTACAGTGCACTCAAATAAAAAAACCCTAATTCGAAGTCAAAAATGTTATCTAAAGAACTCAAAGCTTTTCTACTTGAATCTTATTTTAGAAATGGAAATAAACTAGAAAACGTTGAATGGTAATACATTTCAAGATAAATTTTGACAATTTGACTTTTGAATTAAGTAATAATCAGACAAGATGTAGCATGTCTATCGAAAGTGAAAGAGGTAATTGAAAAAACGTTTTGGGGTGAAACAAATATCAAAATCAACAGTGACTTATAATAACTTCGGTGAAAAGAGTAACACTCGAATTAAGGGAAAAAGTCCAGGAGGTCTGATTGTTTTATCAAATCGTCAAAAAAGAGAACTAGTAAAAATGATAAAAAATAACCGGCGGGGTACGCTAAGACTACAAGAATCTATATTTTTCAGAGAAACTTGTAAAAAGTGGATTCATAAACAGAGTCTAACTTTTATAAGGTAGAGTACCTTGATGTCAATTTTTGCAGCAAATTAGTAAGATAGAAATACATTTTAAGTCAAAGAATCAAAGAAAAACCGTTTTTGACTGAGCGGCAGAAAAAAAGGGTTTAATCTGGACTAAATAACGGAGGGCATGGCCACAAGACAAGTGGAATTCTATTATTCTTACTGACGAGTCTAAATTTGATGTTAGTGTAGAAAATCATAGAAAAAGTGAGTCTTTTCATAGAGACTGTTTAAAACGTACCGTTAAGTTTCCTCGAGGGATATGTTTTGGGACTATATGTCCGTAAGGTCGCGTTCACATTAGCGAGCGGTAAGTGGTAGGCTGTGAGCGGTGAGAAAAATATTTTTAACAATAGCCTTTTAAACGATAGTGAGCGGTGAGCGATGGGGCGCGCGACGTCGCTCATCTTCAGATTGACTTGAATTGCAAGGGGTATCGCTCAGTCTTGAATGGTTAGTAAAAGCATTAAGATGCTCCAAATGAATTCTGGCAAGAGAATTGTTAATATTAGAAGTGCAGATAAGACCTGCATTAAGGAACGACCAAGATTCGAAATATAAAAAGCAGAAGTTACATCCAAATGATGATGTTCTGCACATATGAGACGATTTTGATTTAATTTAACTCCTTGCCATTTCTATCCTTTGTTTATGAAATTTACTCGATAATCTAGGACTTCTCATTAACAAAATCATTTGAATTGACGTCAACATCGACGTAATGTGCAAGAAAACTAATGCATCAACACTTTATTAATGTACACACAACACTGTTCATCGCTAACCGCTCGCCGCTCGTCGCTCAACGCTCACTACTTGCCGCTCGTCAATGTGTACGCGGCCTAAGAGTTATGGGGAAAATGTAATTCATGATTGAAACCGTTAACACCATTAAGTACCAACAAATATTGGAACTTAAGGTCCAGTATAGAAAAATTGTATTTCAGCGGCTCCGTTTATTTTCCAATGTGACGGAGCTTCATGTCATCATGTCATGGCCAAAACTACCCGAAATTGATTCAAAACATATGATATGGCAGTACTGGATTGGCCCTCCAGATATCCGGACTTAATTGTAATTGAAACTGTCACACAAAATGAAACAATAGTTCAGGAACAATGCACATAGAACGCATGAAGATTTGAGGGCCTAAATCAAGAAGTATGGGATTCATCATCCGTAGAGTGTCAGGCACTAATAAATTTCTTATCTAAAATAATTGAGACAATAATTAAAGTAAAAGGTAATGTTACGTCATATTATATAAATAATTAGTTTGTCATTTATATTGAATGTTAATCTGGCCGAATATTTAATTGTCAATAATTTATCAATAAATATCAATTTTTAACATCTAAATATTTTTTTTATTCTACTACATCCTTATATAGTAGTCAAATAAAGGGTAAATCTAAAAACGAACTTATGAATTTAATAAAAAAAATATAATTAGCGAGTAACGATATACCAAAAACTTATTTTAGTAGAAATTGTAAAGTGGCCGAACATATGATTGTTAGGGCTCGTATACACAGTTACCATCTATGGCTGATGAAATTAAATCTGCAGGAAGCTAACTTCAGCACGTGCTTAATGAAACACAAATTAAGATGTTTTTTAGCGCCATGGGAACTGGTTTGTTAAGTCTCATTTAACAATGTTATTCGAATATTAATAAATTGCATATGTGGGTGTTTTCAGTTTTACGTCACTAGAAAACAAAAGAAAATATTAATGTAATTGAAACATAGTACCCATAAATTATTAATTCAAATTTCAATTAAGATGATACTCATGTAAGAATAATGTATTAGTTTTGTTTTTGAATTAAGTTACGATGGACTACAAATTCAGAATTACAAAAGAAAAATTTAATATATTTTACGCCTTTGAATATAATTATTATTTTAGTCAATTGTTTCGCTTTTATACCATACCATCTGACAAACAATATAAAAACATTTACAGTGAAATTTGTTACGATATTTTGTGGGCATTACCAATGGCTATTTTGAGTTTTTATTTTTTATATTTGAATTTGACATATACAAATATTATAGTTTTTGGAAAAACTACTATTATTCAATTAAATGTGTACATTTCATCAATGTATCAAATTAATAATATAATAATATCTATATTTTATAAACGAAAAATAAAAAAATTACAATTTTATTTTAAAAAAATATCAAAATTTGATTTTCCTGAAAATATTTCAACGGATGAAAGAAAATACAATACTTTGCGATTAAAAATTAATTTATTTTGTTTCATAATTATTATGATTTTTGGATTTTTTTGGTTTTACTTTACAGAAAATTTTGACACATACATTTTTAATTTATATTACAAATATGTAGCTTTTCTCAGTTCACTGTCAATGTTATGCATAATGTGTTATACACAATACTTTAAAAAACTTTTTAAACATATAGCATTACAAATTGATAAATTTAAAGACATTATTTTAAAACCTCAGTATTTATTAGCTGAATTTGAAGTTCATTTTCAAATTGTGGAAATATTAAATATTCTATGTAAAAAACTAAGTTATTTTATGATAGTGCAGATTTTTGTGAACGTAGAAATTATAATAACAGGTAGTAACTACATCGCTGAAGATATAAGAAATTATTCGTACGACGCTTTAGTCCATATTATCCAAACAGTTTTCTGGATTTCCATGAGTGCGTTCTGGCTTTTTGTTATGATTCATAATTTTACTTCGCTTGAAAAGGAGGTAATGGATACATTTAAGTTCAAAAGGATTTATGTACCAACATGCTGTATTAATTTTGGCTAAAAACATAGTTCGTCTCAGCTCACTTCAGATAAAATCAGTAAATTGTTTTTGATCTAATTGAACTGAGCGATACTAAGTGTACTCACAATTAAAAATTTATGTTATTATGTTTTAAAACATAAATAACAATTGTTATATTATTTTTCATCAAACAACTATTTCAATCTAAACTGTTGTATCGCAAATTAAATAATGTATGTTCCATAAGTTTTAGCACAAATTTCAACAAATCTTTTTGTAAAAAAAATGCATTTACTTCAAAATTTGTAATAATTTATAATAATTAACTGTTTCATAAGCAACAAAATTATGAACTTAAATTATTTCACAAGCCACAACTTTCCGCGTATACCTAGCATTAGATTTTCGGCGACATTTACATCGTTTTCTCGGACATTCCCGATTCCTGTTTATTCTGCATTAAAGTTCATCCTCATTTTGGCCTTCCCATATTCCATCGTAAATTTTCGAGATAAAAGAACCCAACAATATTCTATGGGTCGAGCCTAGGGAAGGTTAATAGGATTGTCATTTCATGGAAAAAATGGTAGTCTTGGTCTGTTCGCCAATATTGAGTTTGTCTTGCATAGTGACAGGACGCAAGGCTTGGCAAGAAGATAAACTCATCCTCAGGATGTTGTGCTTTAATAAAATTAACCAATTTTGTTAAACTATTTATCGACGTACCAGGGTTTCATCTCACTCGGTCCACATAAAGCCTGGATACACCCCTTGTGGAAATGATGCATCATACCAACACCTAATTTGACTTTTTATTTACATTTAACATTATTAGGGACCTCTGCAATATTGTTAGTATAAAAAACTATCATGTCTCTCAATTTCGGAGTTGCTCAGTGTAAAGTCTGAGAAATTGACGTAAATGTCGCCCAAAACTTAATGCAAGGTGTTTGCAGAAAGTTGCGGCTTGTGGAAAAGTACGGCCCTCTTTATTTAATTTAAGTTTATAATTTTGTTGCTTATGAAACCGTTAATTATTAACTATTACAAAACTTTAAGTAAATGCATTTTTTTTTAAACCTTGTTGAATTTTGTACCAAACCTTACGGAACATGTGTTATGTGTGAAGTACGGTTTGCTTGAATCCTACATTGATTGATTTTGTGCATTTGATTTAATTATGAAGGGTCAAATGAACATGAATAATTTAACATGAAATAAAATTATTTTTGAATTGAAATAAAATTTGAACAAGCAAGATTTGGTCGTCAATATTACCAACTAATTATTTATTTAAGTAATATTTTTTGTCCGTGTTAATACGAATAAAATTTCAATACATATAAATAGACATATTAGATTTAAGTTATTTTCTTTATTCATTTTCTTGAAAATGGATTCCGAATTTTAAAAAAAGCGATACCTGGAGGCTTGAAAGTAGTAAGACTTGTAGTAGAGTAAATGTGTGTTTTAGGCCCGGTATTTCAGTACGGGATTAAAATTTTGGTTACTTAATGTCGTTTAACTTGTAACTGAAATTTTAACCCGGCATTCGTATTTCAATATCAAAACCTAGGCGAACTTAACCGAAATTTGCTAACCGACAATTTTGTTGTGTTGGTAGCAGATTTTGAAGTGGTATTCATGTGGAGCATGCGCAAAAGCAATTTCTTTAAAGTCAGCTGTAAAAATCACATGTTAGATAATTACCATATTCTAATAAAAACAAGAAGCCTGATTGTTATAGTTTATGGCTAAACTTTAAATACTATCATGGGCGGTTGCATGTTGACTTCAAGCAAATCTTTGTCTGATTGGGAGATCCTCAGACGGTCGTCTTTGCAATAGAAAAATGCTCAATATAATATCAAGAATTAACAAAACTACCAACACATAACGAAACACAAATTATCGATGCCAAAATCATCTGTATCATATGATTGACAGAATGATATGAACATTCAAATAATTCAAATATAAAATTATATTTGTTACCGCGGTTACAATACATTTTTTTTTCATTTTTTACGTCAGTTGTACGGAGATAGTGTGCGTATACCCGTCTGAAACACCGACAATAATGAGATAGCGAATGAAAGTCTCATATATGCGATGCGTGTACGACAAAGATGTTAGATAAAAGTTTAGTAATTCTTGCATCAGAAATTGATGACCTGTGGATCAACCATATATGTATTAGAATACGTATATGGGATCAACTTGGAGATACAGAGTGTACAGACATTATCGTAAAAACAGTAAAATCGTATTGTAAAGACCCTAAAACGTACTTATTCCTTAAAAACTCACCATCGAATTTTTTGACCAAAGACAATACCTTTCGTGCTTATAGGTAACAGAAGATAAAAATGGTTAACTATTTTTTTTTTGGTTTAACCTTGTACTGAAATACTGGACCTTAGATATCAAGGGCATTAAAAACTTCATGTCAGGTTTAATAAAAATTTAACTTATTGCTAAATTTAATATGTTAAATTATGACATATGTCAAATTATGAAAAATGTATAAATCAATTACATTGGATGTCATATGCATACTCAACACATATTTAATTTAAAATGTTGTTACACACAATTTATTTAATTTCTACACTCTAATAACATTTATTAATTTGCCGTCATAATTTAACTTTTTGTTAAATTTAACAACGAATTAATTTTAACAAACTTTTAGGAAATGATCCATGTTCTAATTTGTTACTATGACTATAGGCGTTTTTGTTTATTGTCTCGCAGAACTCTGAAACATCGGAAGCATTCGTTTATTGTCTCAGTGTGTACCTATCTACATTCGTTTTTTATCTTGTACCTCTCGAAGAGGAACGGTTAGTGTATGAAATGCGCGGGCATCAGAGATATCAGAAGAACAAATGTATATTTGTATGTCGTATCAGATAAAAAGTAATATTTGTATGTTTTCAAATGATTATTGATTTAATTAAATTAATATTTTTAGTTAAAATGTTATCGTTAATTGCTTTTTTACAGTAGAGTCCTCTAAGAATAGACAAGAGAGTTTTATAGTGGAAATGTCAATATTATAATATTTATTTTACACCTTCATTTGATATAAACGGTGAACTATCAAATTATCTATTCCAAATAAATATAAAGAAATGGTAACTTTAATTACAATAGCTATTTGTGTATTAAGAGCACAAAATAGGACAGTGTCGATTGAGAATATCAGAAGTGGGATTTAAAATCTGCAACATTATAATCGCAACAGTAATTATACAGTTCTTTTTTTCTATATAATTATGTATTTTAATACGTTTCACTCAATTTTTTTAATAGATTAATCTATGTACAATTTCAAAATGAATTCTTCTATTTTCTCATTGAAACCTTCTTAATAATTTATTTTTCTACAGTCTACATAGAAAGTAGCCATTTGCGCTCTCTTTTGTCAACGCAAAATGTCACTTTGTCGCTCTAGCGCGACAAAGTAGAAAAAACGCTCGCTGTCCAAATTTCTAACTATACAATGTTGAGAAATGTCACTTGTCGACATTATTAATGGAAACGTTTAAGTCAGGAACTAAAAGCACTGTAGTGACACATTTACCACCTTTACAAATAAATCTGACATAACTGCTCTGTCGGTATATTACATAACCAAAAAAAATACCGCGCTATTGTGAAAATAAAATAGGGCATTCATTTACAAAAACGAAAGTATAACATGTATAGATTAGATTGAAGCAATAGGTCAAGAAGAATGGGAAATAACGATAAATTAAAATTAAATATAAAAATCTGTTGTGGCCAGCACAATACCTTCCGTCATTCTCGTGTATAATGTATAAATTCCATAATTTTTCTTACAAAAGATTGTAAATTTCCAGTAAAATTATTTCATAAACAAACTATTCAAATTGCACTTGACACTGGCATCTTCTTCTTCTTTAGCTTTTCCCATTCGTTAGGGGTCGCTATTTTTGCATGTCGTTCTCATTCAGTTCCTTTTCTCTCAAATCTTCCGCAATACAGTCCTTCCATCTTATCTTTGGTCTTCCTCTGTTTCTTTAACGTCCTATTACTAAACTTTCATTCTTGTTCCAATATAATTCTTCATTTCTCCTCATGACATGTTCAAACCAATGTAATCGTCTTTCTTGTATCTTTCTAAAAACTTGTAACACTAGAGTTATTTTCTTACCGTATCTTTCCGTGTATTCCCCAATATCTACTTCAACATCCTCATATCTGCCACATTAATTTACTTTTTATTAATACTGACATCTGTCAATTTGAATTATATGAATATATTACTAGTTCCCAAGTTTGGCATAGCTGGCTGAATTATAAAATTTAATTTCTTTAAAATTCTTTAACTCTGTATCTACTGAGTATGAAGTATAAATTGTAATCAAATCGTATAGAGAATAATATATTCTTTAAGTTATATTTTACAATTTTTTGTTATGGTGGAGGACCCCACTGTGGCGACTGTAGAAAAAATCTTGTGTGTGTTTTTTACCTTCCGTCACCTTTAGGTAAGGAAGGTACTGTCTTTGGTCAAAAATTCAATGATGAGTTTTTACTGAATAAGCACGTTTTAGGGTCCATATAATACGATTTTACCATTTTTACGATGATGTCTGTATGTATGTGTGTCTGTGTGTGTGTGTGTGTGACAAAAGTTACGGATTCCATAACTTCAATACCACGATTCCAAAAATTATATTTTTTTCGTATTCCTCAAGTTTACATCCAGAAGAACAACTGATTAGATTTTGGTTATAATTGGTCAACCGGAAGTAGTCTCATTTGAAGATTTAACAGATAAATTTGATTTATTGACATTTAACGTTATTATAACTTAAAGAATATATTATTCTCTATACGATTTGATTACAATTTATACTTCATACTCAGTTGATACAGAGTTAAAGAATTTTAAAGAAATTAAATTTTATAATTCAACCAGCTATGCCATATAATTCAAATTGACAGATGTCAGTATTAATAAAAAGTAAATTAATGTGGCAGATATGAGGATGTTGAAGTAGATATTGGGGAATACACGGAAAGATACGGTAAGAAAATAACTCTAGTGTTACAAGTTTTTAGAAAGATACAAGAAAGACGATTACATTGGTTTGAACATGTCATGAGGAGAAATGAAGAATTATATTGGAACAAGAATGAAAGTTTAGTAATAGGACGTTAAAGAAACAGAGGAAGACCAAAGATAAGATGGAAGGACTGTATTGCGGAAGATTTGAGAGAAAAGGAACTGAATGAGAACGACATGCAAAAATAGCGACCCCTACACTGAGAGAAATGTATATTAAAAATTGTATATTGTACATCAAAATTTTAAATTTAAATATGTAAATATTAAGTATTGGGAAACGTATATGTAAAAGTATTATAAAAATGTATTTACTATTAAGATTCGTATATTTTTAAACGATATATATTTAAAATTAAAGACAGCATATTAAGAATAATTATATGTATATTTGCCGAATATATTTAAATATATAGATATATTTAATTGTATATTACATATTAGAATTAAATATTCGATATATTCGACTTTAAAATACTCAGGTATTGCGGCTGACGGCGTCAACAAGTTGAACAGGCAAGCGATGATCAGGGGAAGAACAGTCTCCCTGTTTACTTACATGTGTATATGCTTCTGCGTCGATTAAGTGGAAATAAAACAATAAGATCGTGTACATCAATCCTCAAATATAAATGTGCAACAATTTTGTAATAAATATTTTAAAATCGTAGTGGCTTGAAAATTTGTGTGAAAGTGTTAGGATTATTATTTAGAATTTAATTTATTTTATTCTTGTTATGAAATCTGTTTCGTTGAATAGTATTTTTTGTTATTACATTCACGTACTTAGAAAAATAAATTCTATTTATAAAAGTTGTCTTTAAATAAGGTACCTGTACACCGATTACGTTACGTAGGAATTTAATGTGCACACCCTATATCTACTATAAAAATGTAATATATTAGTTTGCCCTTATAAGTATGCTGTAATTTTGAGCCTAAGATACTTGTTTATTTGAAGTAAATATTTTGTATAGTAAATTTTACCACATGCTATAATAAAATTTAATATAACTTTATAATTATTAATAATATCTCGAATATTAAGGATGAAATATTATTTTAAATTTGAAAATAAGTATATATTTAAAATTAGTATTTTATATATTTGCTCTTATTACATAATATTCTAAACTTTTTAATATCCATACATATTTAATTCATATATCTTGTGTATTTGTCCCTTTTTTAAATATAAAATATAATAACAACTATTATAAATATATTTATCATAACAACACATTTCTCTCGGTGTAACGAATGGGAAAAGCTAAAGAAGAAGAAGATGCCAGTGTCAAGTGCAATTTGAATAGTTTGTTTATGAAATAATTTTACTGGAAATTTACAATCTTTTGTAAGAAAAATTATGGAATTTATACATTATACACGAGAATGACGGAAGGTATTGTGCTGGCCACAACAGATTTTTATATTTAATTTTAATTTATCGTTATTTCCCATTCTTCTTGACCTATTGCTTCAATCTAATCTATACATGTTATACTTTCGTTTTTGTAAATGAATGCCCTATTTTATTTTCACAATAGCGCGGTATTTTTTTTGGTTATGTAATATACCGACAGAGCAGTTATGTCAGATTTATTTGTAAAGGTGGTAAATGTGTCACTACAGTGCTTTTAGTTCCTGACTTAAACGTTTCCATTAATAATGTCGACAAGTGACATTTCTCAACATTGTATAGTTAGAAATTTGGACAGCGAGCGTTTTTTCTACTTTGTCGCGCTAGAGCGACAAAGTGACATTTTGCGTTGACAAAAGAGAGCGCAAATGGCTACTTTCTATGTAGACTGTAGAAAAATAAATTATTAAGAAGGTTTCAATGAGAAAATAGAAGAATTCATTTTGAAATTGTACATAGATTAATCTATTAAAAAAATTGAGTGAAACGTATTAAAATACATAATTATATAGAAAAAAAGAACTGTATAATTACTGTTGCGATTATAATGTTGCAGATTTTAAATCCCACTTCTGATATTCTCAATCGACACTGTCCTATTTTGTGCTCTTAATACACAAATAGCTATTGTAATTAAAGTTACCATTTCTTTATATTTATTTGGAATAGATAATTTGATAGTTCACCGTTTATATCAAATGAAGGTGTAAAATAAATATTATAATATTGACATTTCCACTATAAAACTCTCTTGTCTATTCTTAGAGGACTCTACTGTAAAAAAGCAATTAACGATAACATTTTAACTAAAAATATTAATTTAATTAATTTGAAAACATACAAATATTACTTTTTATCTGATACGACATACAAATATACATTTGTTAATTGATTATAGTGATTATATAGCAAAACATTAGTTTTATGCTGATACTTAAACTAAAAACAATGTTGAAAAATAGGTCAATAAATACACCAATTGAAACTACAATACGATTATCTGAAAATTCATCAACAAACATATTTTATTCTATAAAACCGATATACCATTTGTCCAGAATTTTTTCATTATATTTGACACCAAATGGAAACGAAGACAAGAAAAAAAATACTCAGATTTTTAAAGATTTGTTATTTGGTGTACCAATTTTTCTAATATTTATATATTTTGTTTATTGGACAGTAACACTAAAAGATAAAGTAATACTTGGTAAAAAAACAATAATATGGATTGATATTGTATTAGTTGTTTCAAGCCCGATGTTTAAAATATTTCGTACACTTTATAATCGGATTGTGATACTGCCTAATGTTGCAGCAATAGCAAAAATGATTGTAAAATTAAATATTCCTAAACAAATTTCCGAAAAAGAAAGGAAAATAAATACGAGGAATGTTAAAATTGTATTTATAGTTTTTGTTTCTGCTGTCATTCTTGATTTTTGCTTCACGAATGTTGATGCAGAAGTATTTCAAAATAATTTTATTTTCACTTGCAGTTACAAATTAATAAATTTATTCAGTACTTTAATGATTATTTCTGTATCTTCTTATATCAGTTATTTTAAACAAAGTTTTGTTTTTATCAATAAACGAATTACAAATACAAATTATTTATTTCAAATTTATCAAATCCATTTCATATTGATAGAACTTGTAAATAAATTAAGTAAATATATAACTCATATAGTGTTAATTGAAATAAGTTTGAATGTAGGAACAGTAATTTCAGTTGTAAATTGGTGCATTAATGTGAATGAAAACAACTACTATAATATTCTTACAATTATCAGTTTTATACAGTGGACCATTTTCAGTATAATTTGTCTATATTTTATAGTGTACACTTTCAGCACAGCTGAAGTTGAGGTAACAAATTTGTATTTTATAAACTGTTTTCTATTGAGAACTGACATGTCCGATGGCGGCAGCACCATCGGGCCGATCAGCTGCTTCTGAATTGGTACTCGTAGTGTTGTGACATATGAAAACAAATAACAAAACCAATTTTTTTCACTTAAAATGGGGTTTGGTACCACAGAACATTTTAGATTTCTGGAAGCAACAGGTACTTCTAAATGTATTATAGAAGATATGTTAAAATGTATTTATAATTTTATATATATTTAATCAATCGAAATTGATGATCGCAGGTGAACGAATTATAAACGCTAACCACATAATATTATGTGGAGTATTAAAAAATGACGGTATAATGTGGGTAATATTTGCACTTTGTCTGCGAAGCAGTGCAATTTCTGCAAAACCACATGAAATCAAAATACATTTAGAGAAAATTTAAAAATTATTAGTGCAGAATGCACGTGTAAAGCTAGATAAAGACCACGAAATATGTAATTATCCGATTTAAAATGACGAGAACAAACTTTCATATGTTTTGTTATTTGTTTTGCACTACGAATTGCATATTCCCATGCTTTTCGTCGATCCATATCATTTCAACACTTGCTCTTGTCGTAATTTTAACTTTATTTTGGCCATGTTTCGGAAAATTATAAAACCCAATGCCTGTGTCTCGACCAGATCTTGAGAGTGACGTCAGAATATACAACAATTTGTACGACTTTTCCCCATTTTTAGTCACATCAAATGATCAAACCACGTGTAACTCAAGCATACAGTCACATAGTCACAATATAGTACCAAATCGGAAAGTTCATATTTTTCCCACCAGATGTCATGTCGCAGCTTGTCAGTTGTCAATAGCATGTTTTTAAAAGGGTCATTTTATAAATTTTAATTTCCTCTAAAAACTAAATCAAATTATTTTTGAAAACAAACTATACGATTTCAATAAATAAAAACATTAAATTCTGTGTCACTTTTATAAAAATGAGTAAAATCACCTAAAATGTTCATATTTCACAACGCGCTGTGATTGGTGTGACTTGGTCTCGATACCATACGTATTACTTTTTGTTCAATTTACATTGACTATAACAGATGAGACTGACTATTTTTGTTTTTAAGCTATTAAAATTGAAATAATTAGACTAAAAATGAAAAGTAACTGTTGCACTATATATTATAATATGGACAAATACAAGCAAGAACAGCTCAAATAAAATTAATATTTTGGATTTATGACATGACAAGATAGGTTAACCAACTTTAAATGTGGAAATTAGCCGAAGAAAACATGAAATATCTGATAAAACTTTTTTAAATGTACCTATGTGAATTTCATTTATTGAGATTGACACGTTTAAGGTGTATTACTTAAAATTATGTGTTTTTTGGCAGAAGTCAGTAGCAAAGTAATAGAGAAATTAACTTACCGTCATATCAAAATTACTACTGTACATAAGAGTAAAAAAAAAGGAAAATAAAGCCTAATGTCTGTGCCTCTTTTTTTTTACGCTACATGCTAGTACTGAAATATTGATGAAATTTCCTTTGTTGGATTTTCAACTATGTATAGTTTGGTTCACGAAAGATGACAATTCAAGGTCATTTTCAAACCATCTGGTATAATATTACTTGCAAATAACTTCACTACATTCCATACACATAGGCGTGCACCAGGTATAATATTTGTGGATACATTTTAATTATTCAAAATTAAATGTTAAACGTCTACACATTTTCAAAGATATATTTTATTTTGATATAATAATGAACATAAGATACAACACCTATGTATAATTACAAAAATACTGAAAACAATGATATAAATACAGGGTGTTAATAAAAAAACTTTACACACTTTAGCAGGTGATAGTAGAGATGAAAACAAGAAAAAAATTCTAATACACTTAGGTCCAATACTCATTGGTTTTTAGAAAATTTATGTATGGAATTTGTACATAATACACAGGATTGACGGAAGGTATTGTGCTGGCCACATCAGATTTAACAACTAAGGACTCTAGGTGTTTACGATCAATTGCAGCCGTCGTCGAAGAGACTCACGCACTTGATCGTAAACACCTAGAGTCCTTAGTTGTTAAATCTGATGTGGCCAGCACAATACCTTCCGTCAATCCTGTGTATTATGTACAAATTCCATACATAAATTTTCTAAAAACCAATGAGTATTGGACCTAAGTGTATTAGAATTTTTTTCTTGTTTTCATCTCTACTATCACCTGCTAAAGTGTGTAAAGTTTTTTTATTAACACCCTGTATATATTTTGAAAATAAGTAATAAACTACTTACTGTTAGCATACATTTCATATATTATTCTTCTAATTGCAAGTGTGTTAAAAGTATCAAGATCAGTTGTTGCAGTTGATTTTCTGGGTCGTTTTTTTCCAGAAGAAGTTAATTGTTTTTCATTTTCGATATTATTAACACGTTTTAATACCATGTTTACTGCGGTTTCAGATATTTGTAGCGCATCTGCTGTACGCTAAAATAAAATACTTGCTAAATTTCATTTATTAATCATGAAACCTTTTTTGTCTAGCAATTTCAATTTTCAAAGAAATTAAAAAATATATATTCACACATTTATTACCTGCTGCACCTGATGAAGATCTAATAATGGTCCATTATTTTCTGTTTCCCGTTGAAAATATTCGTGTACATTATGCACAAATTGAATAGCTTGCCTTCCCAAAGTTCTTCGTTTCTCTCCCATGATTATATTTAATTAAATCGTGGAACAAAATTAGAAACTTATTCGTTGATTTTGATTAAACGTCAAATCGTGCGTCAAATTCAAAAAACAAACTCCGTCACTGGATTTGCTTTAACGTAGAGGGCAGTTCAATAGATAATTGTATACCAGCAACTCATCGACATACGTTCCTATTACTTTTAGTGTGTTAGAGAGCAATGTGAATATGGAACGTATATCTGTGATATAGCATAAATCACGTAGACATGCGTCAAATAATCTATCTCTTTCTAATACATAATGTTGGTATACTACCGCTATATAAAATGTTGTTTATTCTTTCTTCGAACAAATGGCCTTGAATTGTCATCTTTCGTGAACCAAACTATAATAAATATTTCTATTATCCATTGTATGTAATTTTTATATTAAAACTTTATTTACATATTTAGGTACTATTTTCATAAAATGCTAATGAATAAAAATTATACATCACTGGTTAGCTTGAAACACTAGTATACTTTGGTTCACGAAAGATGACTATTCATGGTCACTTGTTCGAAGAAAGAATACACAGCACTTTAATACAGAAGTAACTTAGCAACATTTCATGTTAGAAAGAGAAGTATTATTTGACGTATGTCTATACAGTTTATGTTGTGTGACAGATATACGTAAATGGTGACATTACTTTCCAACACATTACAAATAATAATGACGTATGTCGTAGAGTTACAGATATCTAATTATCTACTGCACTGCCTTCTGTCGTAATAGTTACCCAGTGACGTTGACATTTAAATCAAATTATTATTCCATGGTTTTTGTCAAGTCTATGTTTTTGGGTTTTGCAAATACATAGGTAAAGAGCATAAATCTTTGAGAAAGGCGTTATTTAAAAAGAAACATAATTTTCATATAAATTACACTTATTTTTTTCAGTTAAAATGTATCCATAAATATTTCATGTTGCACGTCTATGTATACGAAATGCAGTGAAGTTATCTGCTAGTAATATTATACCATACGGTTAATAAATGACCTTGAATTGTCATCTTTAGTGAACCAAACTATAGCAAATATTAGTTATAAAATTACAAATACAGGTTACAATAAAAAAAATAACTGTTAATTTTCCATTATTCAGTAAAAATTCTGTATTCATTAGCTTGTTAATTGGTCGATAGGTTAGTTTTTGGACTGAAAATATACTTTACTTACTATACTTTATTTCACGTAAATAAATAGTATTGGTTTATAGAAGAATATAAATTTTGCCCTTTGATTGGTCGGAATGCAAACCTCACAAAAACGAAAAAAATATCACCTTTCAGTAGTCAGTTATTAAATAAAATCTACAGAATTAAGTGATGTTCAAACATATTTTGTTATAATTTTTTAATATTCAGGTCTTGTACAGGATGTCTGCCGTAATCGGACCATTGCTAACTTTTTTATTTGAAGAGATAGAAAGATGGTTAAATGGACAAAGATAGGCGATATTATACGACAAATGGAACGGTGAAAAATGCAAAACAATTGAACATAAAATACGCGAATTAATTCAACAAAATAACATTTTTTTTAAATGGAATGCCATATTGAAAGTGGTACCATTTAAAATATTTTTTTATCTGAATATAAAAGTTCATTGTCACTACACTTCTAAAATTAAAAACAAAAGAGTTATTTGAAGTTGAAATTTAAATATTATATTTCTTGTTGTTGATATGGAAACAACAAAAACAAATAATGAAATTTGATGTCACGAAGTAACGGGGGGAGGGGATGTTTTCAACAACATATTTCCATTTTTTGTTCAGAATATAAGGATCATAAATCATGTGTCCCACTTTTATTTCTGCTATTGTACATGTTACATTTTTTTCAGGCAAATAAAGCAGCTCTTCTTCTTCATGAAATCTGGAACAGCCATGCCCATAAACCCGAAATGAAACAACAAGCGATCAATGTAAACATTTTTCTTTTGTCTATCTAAGTATCTATGATGTATTGGTCCTTATAAATAATTTGTTTCAGATGAAGCTGTTATCTTTACAAATGCAACACACCAAACTGCGGTTTACTGTTTGTGGTTTCTTCCCTTTGAATTACACTCTTCTACACACGGTAGGAAAAAGAAAAGATTACCCATAATAGACGATTGTTTCGCCATCTAGCGGCATATCTTAATACTAATGTTGAATGTTAATCATCAGAGCTGGACAAATTACTTTCAATGTTTCAATATGCAATTAACTACAATTACTATTACTTTAAATGAAATATTCTTTAATTACTTATTAAAAGTAGTTACTGATAGAAAAATCTGATGCAATTAATTAATACATAAATCAACTAAATTTTTATTCAGCCGAAATAATTTTTACGAAAATTTGGTTCGAAAGATCATTTTTGTATTTTTCAAATATATTAAAGCAGCAACTACTTCCCTTTTCTCAACTATGATATGTGTTGTTATTTTATTTGGAATATTAATTATTATAATTTATTATTAAGTCAAATATATATTTAACATTAGCGAGTGACATTGGTTCTCACCACCAAAAAGGTGGGAAGATCATTTTCACGTAGTGAAAAGTAATGTGAAGTGGTGAGATAACAAATTGATTTCAAGAATTAAATAAAAAAATTCACTTCGTGACGTGTAAGTCACGTGACGTATTTTCTCACTTCTGTCAAATCACACTGACATCTTATTTTTCAAGAATTGCCTCTCTAACTGTGTAACCGCAAGGAGTTGTGTTTAAAACGTAGGCTCCGGGATTTAAATTATAGATTCTTTTATAAATTTATCCATAAAATATATAGAATAAGTATTAATGTAAACCTGTAGAAAATTTAATAATCTTTAATTTTTATAATACTATAAATCTCGAAAAAATAACATTTAAAGGTATTTTTCGAAGAAAAACTATTCTGAGCTTCAAGTAATAAAGTACCATTTCCGGTTATCTGATTTACACCAAAATCTAATGGCTTCTTTCCATATTAGAATAAGGTTTCAAAATTTTCTGAACGATAGTATTTGAGTTAGAGCGTAACACACACACACATACACACAAACATTATTGTAAATTTTTTAAATTGGATTGTAGGGACATTAAAACGTGGTCATTTACCAAAATCTCGATATGCGATTTTGCACGATCCCTACACCTCCATTACTATAATGTTATCCAAGTTTACAAATTTTACAAGATTTTTTCCGTTTGAAAGTATAATTTCCTGATAATTTATTTCTTGTCTTATATTAAATAGATGTCACTCACTAATCGTCAAATACAAATGTTAAACACTTTATTTCATTTCTAGAATAAGATGTGTGTAAGTTTTTAAATACATTGGCCGCTAGTATGAACAAGTGATTAAGGGTGATTAGCGAGCATTTGACTAGCATTGTTTTATCTCTGTCGGTCGTTTATGTATTATTTTAGAGAAAAATACCTCAAATAATAGTTATAGAAAAATTAATTGCACGCATCTTTTATTTGAACCATTTTTCTCTAAAATAATCAATGAACGATTGACAGAGATAAAACAATACTAATCAAATGCTCGCTAATCACCCTTAATCACTGTTCATACTAGCGGCCATTGGTTTTAAGTTTAATTTTTAATGAATTTTTATTAAAACTTTACATAACGTTATTTTGTTTTTAAAATTATTTATACCGTTATGTAAAGATTTTTTTTTTATAATGTTATGAAATAACGTAACAATTCGTTAACGTTATCCCATTCCTGGATGTGACCAACACAATACCTACCCCCACTTAATTTTTATTAATTTAAATACATACCTACATATTTACTAATGCTGGAAACTATATTAAGTTCCTTTCAATAAAACGTTACTATTATTATACTTCACTCCACGTAGTTTTGGTTTAAATAGGGATATAAATTCTGCCCTTTGATTGTTCAGAATGCAAATCTAGTTCATAAAAATGAACCTGCCAGCTGTCAGTTATCAAATATAATCTACAGAATTAAGTGATGTTTAACCATATTTTGTTGTAATTTTTAATATTCAGGTCTTGTACATTTTTACAGATAAAATATTTATTATAAATTTATCCGTAAAACATATATAGAAAAAGTATTAATGTAAACGCCCAGAGGATCAACACTCACATACATACATACACACACACACACACACACACATACATTTTCACGATGATGTCTGTGGTCATTTACCAAAATCTCGATATGCGATTTTTAGCACGATTCCTATACCTCCCTTACCAAGGATAGTAAGAGAGAGGTAAAAAAAGTAATATTACACTGTTTAATATAAAATACAACAAAAATAAAAATAGTAGGGGTAAAAAAACAAATTTATAAAAAAATGTCGACGGAGGAAGCGCAGTCGCCTCACTGTAATATTGCTTGCTGCACTGTTGCACTTCCAAATTACAACAAAAGTAAAAATTTCCTACATTTAAATAGAGGGACGCAGTTACCGCATTCCATCACATCTTGGTTCTAAATAGTATAGTATTTGAAAATACAATTACTTAATTGTTTTTAAAATTTTCAAAAATATTTAAAGTAAATTACTTTTTTTTACGAAGTAATTAATTACAAATTATTTTGAGAAAAAGTAAGTTAACTAGTAATTAATTACCAAAAAAAATTAACTACTGCCCAGCTTTGGACGTCAACTGTCATTTTACGGCGCCATTACGGAGACCGTGTCAAATGTTGCAAAATTTAAATGTAATTTAAAAATTATCGCAAACGTAATTTTCATTACAGAATTCATTTTTTGTTACTAGTGCGTTTGAGTTGCAATTAATATAAACAAATTGTGCAAATTAATTTATGTGATTTACTTTATTATATTTTTCAGATAATTGCGGCAATTTCAACCTATGTCTTAGTCCTTATTCAGTTCGACAACATGAACGATAAAATAAATCAATAAAAAAATGAATCAGCTCTATATTGATGACAGCAATAAAGTAATGAAGTTCTTACTATTATCGACTGGTATGTTCAGAATAAATCATATTGGGAATATTCTTTCAGACACGCACCCCAAATATAAACGAAGTTATTTTCGTACGATCTTTAAAATGTCAGAGGAGACATTAGGTCACTGTCTACCGCGTTCACTTTTTTCAGGCAGGAATAATTGATGATATTAAGAAACAAATGACATTTACATAATGGTTATGTTATAAATACCTATTAATCAAATTACATACTAATGTAAATAAAATTTGTAATATATTATTTTACATATTTGACCTTAAATTTATTTCAAATATAAATAACTACATATAACAATAAATAAGAGTATAAATAAGGTACAAATACTTAGAAAAAAATGTACTTACAAATAGATGATTGACATTTGTAACTGGCTCACCTGTAAAAGAAAAAATAAAGATTAACTTAAAAATAAAATGCTATGTTTTGTATTTTATCCCTAACAAACATTTTTTAATGTTTGTTTTTGCGAAAACCGCTCAGATTCCGGTATATGGTGCCATTTCGTTAGATTCAAGTTTATAGTACCATAGCGTTCGATTCCGGTCGCATCACCATTGCTAACAACAAGGTTCTGTCGAAAACCAAATAAAGCAACATGTGTGTGTGTACGTTTACAATTCGACAATTTTTCTCGAAAAAACAGTTTTTTGTTTTGTTTCTTGAAAATTGAAATTCTTGAAGTTTTTTGTAAAAACCCTTTATGTGGTTTTAATTCATATGTAAAAATAATACAAACATATCCTACATATAATAAAAAAAATACAATGCGTAATACTACATAATAGTTATTTATTGTTTGCTTCCTATTGCCCTCTATTTTCAAGTGACTGAAGCTTCACGCAAATCGACTTCTGACGTCATGACCCACTTCAACAAACAGTTGAGTATCGATATACAAGAGCGCGCTCAAGCACTCAAAACAACCGCTAATAGTGCAACGCGGAATCATTTTAATTTAATTAACGCTAGAACAAAAAACTGTCGTTGTGTGTCAATGAGAGCAGGCGTTTGTTTTCCACAGATGACGCGATCTTAATTTAGTAACACACTAGTAAAAAATGTTTACTTTAACGAGTCATTAATACGTTAAAGAAGATTTAAAGCTGATATTAAATTTCTAAAGCGTTTCTGGGACGCCAGAACACCGAAGAGAGATTAATGAAAAGTATTTATTATTATTAGTATACAAAAAAACAAAAAAAGTTAATAAAGATAATTTTACTCATAATGGATACACGACACATGTGCGTGCACTGTAATAATTTTTTGAATAAAAAAATTGATTTATTATTAATGAAACATTTTGTAACAAATATACATTCTTATCAACAAAGACCTATAAATTTATTATTTTTATTTGAAAACGAACTTAATAAGACATGAAAGAATTCCAAAACCTTCGGCTATTTATTAAAAAAAAAAAAATTTAGTGACTTAAAATAGAAACAACTAATGTAATTCTTTTCGTACAATTTTTTTTTTTACCAAAAAGGGATTGGTTAAATAATCTACTAAAATCACTATAAATAGTACTATTTAGTATTAATTGGGGTTAATTGGGCTATGACTAAAATAACAAATTCAGTGTTTTAATCATTTCAACTTCTTCTTAAATGGTACTAATGGTAGCCATGGTAATTAGATAGTTACGATAACTAAAATTTTGAGTTACTACTATATAACACTAACACTACCAGTCACTATTTTTATATAGTACATGACCAACCAATCTAATTGTAAAAGAACATAGAAGTCGATATCCATTGAACCATTCATAAAATAATTATTTACGCAACAAGAGTGTAAACGCAAGATTTATGACATGAAGCCAATAATTTTCTTGACAAGCCTTCTCATAAAGCTTGTTTACACTGTTGCATACAAGATTTTTTTATACTATCTTAAATAACATTCCTGAAATAAATTAGAAATTTGGCAGACAAGCAGACGACAATTTGATCACACCAAATACCGAGTTCACATATGACCTAATAACAGATCTCAAGTTGAAAACTGCAGTACCCAAAAAGAAATATAAAGAAATAAAATACAATAGATTTTATGTCAAACTGGTTTGAGTTGGTATTATTGAAATGTGTGTTCTGATCAAGCTGGATTCACATGTACCTATCGTTATCACCGTCAAATTGCTCACCGTTTACACCGTTCTGTGCTGCGATTGGTTGAAATCATACACTAGGAACGGCGTTGAATTATTTCTATTTTTGACGGCGTTGACGGGCCATTGCCGCGATAAGTTTTAACTGCGCATGATCAGAACACACATTTCAATAATACCAACTCAAATCAGTTTGACGTAAAACTATTGTATTTTATTTCTTTGTTTCCTTTTGGGTGGATTATATAAACAGGGGTATTTTACTACTTCTGCAATTAAGAGTTCCGAAAAGTTGTCCATGGCGAAACCGGCAAAACAAAACTTATTATAGGTTATGGCAACCGGCAATATCACTGAGGTCGAAACATATTTTTCTGTAATATTTCGTTTTTCATGTTTTGAACTGTATGCATCGATATTTATGACGGAGCATGTAAACAGAGTAGTTATTTGGGTCATATGAATAAAGTGAGCATACTCATATTTATGGAGCATTTACTTGTTTTCGTATGAATAAAAATTGAAAGCATATACTCCTAGCGGAGTAAATGCTTCGGCATGAGCAAGTGCTCTTATATACAAATGAAATACTTAATTTTGGTAAGAATAAAGATGAGTTTATACTCTTCTGCTTTGAGAATATGCTCACATTTTCGGAGTATACTACTAAGCAGACTTAATTTTGACACATAAGAGTAAATAATATCTGAATTTATAAATAATATTCGTATAAGAAATAGAAAAGTGTATCAACCTCGTAGGGAAACTTCTGAACGTGATTATATAATTCTATATCGGTTTAATGAAGCAAATCTAAAGTGGTTGGCCGCTCATTTCTTTGGTCGTGAAGAAACTGACACCAGATGTGGCGCGCTAAGGAACGATGACAAATTAAAAATATTTTTGAGATACATAGCAGATCCTGGTTTTCAATTAGGTGTAGGTGAAGATATTGGAGTACACCAGACTACAGTTTCAAAAAAATTGACTGAGGTTATGGATAAAATATTACAGAAATCTAAAATTTGGATTAAAATTCCCTAATCTGACGAACAAATGAGGAAAGCTAAATTGAAATGGCAAGAAAAATACACATTTCCTGCTGCTATTGGTGTTCTAGTTTGTACACATGTACGAATCAAAAAACCAAGTAGACATGGGGATGAATATATTAATCGTAAAAACTATCCAAATACAAATGTGCAAGCATCTTGCAATTTTATGCCATAACTTCTTTCGAGTTTGACTTCTATCTCTTTTAATGGGTATGTATTATATTTTCTTGAAGCCGGAGTTTTAGATTTTGAGAAAATAACAGGATTATTTTTAATTTAAAACGCATTTGGTTCTCGTTGTTTTCTTCGGTAATCTCTTTATCAGAAGACGTATTGCTCAAGTTATTTTATTTTTTATTAATTAAAAATATAACAAAACTAAACACAGCCCGTCCAAAATTGTCAACAACTTAACCTCTAAAAGGAATAACTTTCAATTATTTGTATTCAAAGGCGTTGCGATTTCATTTTAATTTCCCTTCAATATTAATGTAATTGAGAATTTTAGCAAGAATATATCAAATTTTGGATTACGTGTGTTCTAATTGTAAATTAAAAATGACATGCTTATGTTTCCACACAACATTCTGTTGACATCATAAGAAAACTCTTTGCGCATGTGCAGTACATAGGAGCACATGCTCCTCTGACAGGAGCATATACTATTCAAGAAAAGAAAATTCTTATTCATACTAAATGGAGTAGATACTTTTAATAAATGCTCATACTCATTAGTATTTACTCAGAGTATATGCTCAAACTTTATTCATATGACCCATATGACGGCCACAAAATTAACGGTGGTAACGGTCATAATGAATCCAGCTTTAATATTACAGCCGTGTTCCTTCGGACTGTGATTTTGTTAATCCTTATTAATTTAATCGAGTTCCTTTTGAATCATGATTTAAAAATTATATCAAGAAAACAACTTGAATACTATAAACACTATCTAGCGTCAAATATCATAATGCAGACCAATGCAAACTAATTAATTTTATTTTATAATCTACTGTCGAGTGTTATAGTCAGTTAAAACAAATCTTTTATGTAACATATTTTCTGTGTTTTCAAAAGTATGGTAGGTCATTACATGCTTTTGTAGGAAAATCATATTTCCTTTGATACAACAAACCTCAAATTGATGAATTTCTACGCTCGAAAACCTATTGTCGTTAGCCATTTTTAAATTTGCTCTGATCACAAAATGAGAAAGTAGGGATAACGAATAAGAAACGAAAAAACATACTTCTTCTTAATCATAATCCCTTTGATGATTTAGATTGTGAATCACAGCCCGGAGGAACACGGCTTACATTACCTACACGAATGTACAGAAAAAAACTAAATTCAGGTAAGGTGTTTTGATGGTGGTAGCTCTGTACTGTGTGAAGTAAATAAAATACGAAAATTGTTTCCTTTACACACACTGTTACACATCGGGGTATAAAAAATATTTGTTACGATAATAACTAACGTAGAGTAGTAAAATCTGGATGGACCTTAGTGCTACAAACATTTTTAATCACAGAATTAGTGATATTTGTATTCAACAGTTTTAGTGCAAAATATCAAGTTTACAGAAAAGTACTTAGTCAAATACAGTAGAGTCGCGAAATAGTGAACAATAGTCCTGAACTATCCAATGTAATGAACACAAAAATAAATACATTGATTTCATACTGAACTACATCATATAGTGAACAATTAATGTCTCAATATAATGAACACATATCAGTCCTGCGCAGTGCGTCAGCTTGGTTTCTTGAGCAACACGCAGCTTAGCTGATCTGAATACATTCTTAGGGACTTTCCCTGTGTAGTGTAATACTTATAAAGTTTTGTTGTGTGTGTTATATAATACAAATTGTAATTCATAATGCCACCTCAAAGAAAACATTTGAAATTAAAAGAAAAAGGCAAAATATTGGAACATTTAAAAGCAGGTAGAGGAGTTACATTTTTATGGCGAAAAAATTGGGTAGCTAAATCGACAATAAGTTCAATAAAAAAACAATAGAGTACAAATTATGAAAAATCTCGATTGCACTTTCACTGGAATTTGGATGTGGGGTGCTTCATAAAATATCTTTATCGTCCAAAAACGTATAATAAGGACTATCGCAGGTGTTGCCCGAAGAATTCCGTATTTTGACTCTCTACTCTATTTATATTTTTGAAATTTGTATATTTATTTCCAAGGAGTAAACACAAAACGATGGATGCAATAGGTATCTCTAAAGGTCTCCAGATTTTTAATAAACTTCCTCAAAAAATTAGGACAGAATGTAATAAAAATTCCTTAAAAAAATTAATAAAAAAATCTTTTAGAAAATACTTTTTATTCAGTAAATGAATTTCTTTCAATCTAAATAGGTACACCGGTCGAATCATAATTAACAGTTGTCGCTGATTTTATGTATGCTTTTATGTAATTGTAAATCTGACATATTCCATATATGTATTTACCTTGTCAATGGAATAAATAAAATTATTATTATTATTACTATTCATCTAGGGTGACCAGACTTATAAATCGCAAAATCGGGACATTTTTCAAAGGATTGTAAAACCAGTGGCGCTCGTGCACCAAAACTTTGGTGGGGCTAGGTATCATTCAAGGTCAAAAGTTACATTTTTTCAAGGGATGTGAAGCTGCATGTTTTCCCCTTTCATGTACAAAAATAAATTGCCAGATCACAAAACATTTTGGAAAAGAGAATATATTTAAGGGATTGTTGACTTACCTGGATAAACTGTCTAAAACATATACATAATGCAAGAAATAAAATTAATGTACCGCATAAAATTAGAATATATAAAACAATTAAAAATTTAGTAATAAAATAAATATTACAAACGTCGATAGATGATATAAGTAATAAATTTGTAGTCGGGTATGAAAACCGGGACAATTACGTGTCCCGAAGATACAACTCAAAACAGGGACGAATCCCGGAAAATCGGGACGTCTGGTCACCCTACTATTCACCGGACTTGAAAAAAGGAAAATATTAAAATCGTCAGTATATCTTAAAATGGAAAAGGGTTTTTAAAACAAAGAAAACAACTTGCACCAATTGACGGACAGATGATTAAAAAAAGGCAAAGAATTTGCACCCAAAATTTTACAATAAAACTTCATTTCATGCTATGGATCAGGGATAAAGAAAACGCATATGAAATAGTTTTCTAAAATACTATTTCTTCAGGACACACGATCTAAAAATTAATATTTTGATATTTAACTAGTATTAAAGTAATTAAAACCAATAAATATGTTTAAAATTATATTGTAATTATTTCATAAGAACTCGACAAAGTGAACAAACTCGATATTGTGACATGGCCCTGCATTAATTAGTTCACTATATACAGACTTTACTGTAACTATTTAGCATGTACAAAGGCCTACTTTTTATTCTTAAATCGCATAGTTTTTTGTCTACTTTTTATACAATGGTAAAAAGTTATTCAGTTAAACAAATTAAACTTTTAGAATTGTCCTTTTTAGGCACATATACACATGGCATAAATGACATTCACTTTAAGGTATTAATTAAAAATATTAGAATATGGTATTCTATAATTATGTAATTAATTAAAAAATACCTACACATTTTTTTTTTTTTTTAAAGAAACGTGTATTGTCTTCATTTTCCCGTGCAAAACTTCATTATTTATTCTCCTTTTGTAATGTTATCATTTAAAAACTGCTTATTTAAAACAGATTTGCATAAAATGATAATTTGCATGATTGAAGCCATATCATCTTTGAACATTTCCGGCATTTGTCGACTGAATGCAGGTACTTGTAACTGTTAAATGACAACTGTTATTTTTTGCTCCTGATTACCATAAGTCCCTTAGTTACCACAAAACAGTTGAATTACATGCTATTTCTAACAGAACTCATTATAAATTCAAATATTCAAATTGAATTTTCACATTTAATAACCGAAAAGTATGATAAAGGGAATACAAACATTGTTGTGGCAAAAAAAAAAACACAAAAGAGCGTAAAACAACATAAAATTCTCTACACATTTCATTTAAATTCTTGTATTATATCTTGTATATCTTGTACAGATTTAGTAATAAAAATTATAGGTACATATACCGGATGTTTTTTAATTTTTTAAAAGTTAATCCCTCTGATTAACATGGTAATTTTTTTTTGCTGACTGTTGCCCCCATTTCGACTAACAACAATGGTTGTGGTATCAACAGAAAGATAATAATTGTAAATTTTGTAATATTTTACAGATTAGAAATAGCTTTAAAATAAATAAAATTTGCACAAGTTATAGGTTGTAAACAGCAAAAATCCCCATGCAGGGTGCGTTATTGGGGCACTGTATGCTGTCGAAGAAATTTCCTTCTAAAGAATTTATAAAATAATTTCGCAAAGAATTTTCCCACGAGTTTGTGGCAAATAATTGTCTGAATATCACGCAAACCGCATAATGCATTGTCTTGTATTAATGTAATATATTTGAAAAACACTTTTCACACATAATTTTCTACAATACAAATATAACATGTGAATGTAGATAGAAACAAGTGTAATGAGAAAGAGACAACCTCTATGAACTTCCTTGTTAGCAGTCAGAATTATACTGTGGGTCATGCTGCTCTATTTATTTGTTTTAACTATGCTTATGCAATCTTCTTTAAAAAATATATATATAAAACAACAAAACTATAATAAAATAAGGAATTAAACCCCATCTGTTCCGTTTACAAAAATAGTTTTAAATGCGGATGAAATAACTAAACATTTGCCCCTCATTTGTGATATAAAAATATCGTAGCAGATCTGTCCGAAAACAAAATCACATCGTACATTGTCGAATGTCACTTGTCTCTATTACCTACACACATCTGAGGCCCTGCCAAGACAGAGAAAGAACGTATCTTCACATTTAGAATAGAAGTACATCGCTCACAGCTGACTAATGATTTTTTTAAAGGGAACGTGACTTAGCAAATATCAAGAGGATCACTTCTGCATCATATATTGCATCTGAGGTAGTAAATTGAAAGAAGAGGCTATTATAGGGAAAGAAAGAAAATTAATGTTTTGTATTGTGATGAATTTTAGCTTCTTTGATATTGTATTATGTACTATAAAATGAATAATTGAATTTGATACACTCTTAAATAATTAAAAAAGGGTTTTCTGAATAATACAATATAAAAAATGTTGGGTTCACCTTTTTACCTTCCGCCAGCTTTAGGTAAGGAAGGTATTGTCTGTGGTCAAAAAAATCGATAGCGAGTTTCTAATGAATAAGCACGTTTTGGTGTCTCTAGAATACGAATTTACTATTTTTACGATGATTTGTGTATGAATCGTTTCGGATCGCTTAACTCCAATACCACGATTCCAAAAATTATATTTTTTTCGTATTCCTCGAGTTTAGCTCTATATGCAAACATGATTAGATTTTAGTTATGATTGGCCCACCGGCAGTACCCTCATTTGCAACTTTTAACAGTCTTTCTTAAAAAAAAGAAGTTAAATATCATTTATTGACATTTGATATTATTATAAATTTTCAAGAATATATTATTCTCTATACGATTGGATTACATTTTATACTTCATATGCAATAAATATAGAGTTAAAGAATTATAAAGATATTGAGCCAAGCTCATAACCTTTTACCAAATTTTACAACACAAGAGTTACTTACTAAAATAGGTTAGTGTAATACTAATGATACTGGTTCTCATAATTTCACTACTAGCTTATTTTAAAATAGGTGGATTCATGCAACATTCATTTTAATTTCATTTTCATTATATTTTAATTCTAAAAAGGTAAAATAATGAAAATCATTGGACGTGTTGACGCATGCACATTATTCATTTTAACTTTTCACTATATTTTCACTAGAATGTAGTGCAAAAGACAACTGCGCATGCGCGAAGGACAAAGTGACAGCTATTTTTAACATTTTAAGTAAACGACGAACTAATGAAATTAATAAATTTAGTTATAATAAAAAATATAAAGAGTACAAAAACAAAATAGCCAGAGGCAATGTGCGAAGAACCATTTCAGTGTACACATATATAAAATTACTTAGTGAACTTGTATGAACACAGTACTTTTTTAGAAAAAAATTAAATGTAATGTAAATTAAATGAAAATGAAGTTAAAATGATTGTTGTATGAATCCACAGGCATACCTTGTAAAATAACCATAGATTTGACAGTTGTGAAAGCGGTGAAATAGTGAAGTGTTCTACTTATTAAATATGAAAAATAAGATTTAAGTAAAATGACAAATTTAATTGAAGAAAATTTAGAAATAATTTAATTTAAATAAAAAATAATAACAAAAGTCAAGATGGTAAGATTTTAAAAGAACCTAAATTGATTTCTTCATTAGCCACCGAAATGACTAGTGGCGGATTTTCTATTAGACAAAGTAGCATGAAACCTACGGCGGCAAAATCTTGGCGGCAAATTTCCGGAGAATAATTTTCAATAAATAAAAATAATTTTAAATGAATCAAAATTGCCAAAAACTAAGTAATTTACTAAATGTAAATAATGCTGCTCCCTTTAGGATTTTTTAAAAAAGGTTTTTAATTGTAACAATGAAATGTTTGATTAGAATAATGAGAATGTGATTCAAACAAAGAAAATGATCAATCACACAAAAAATTGAGTATAATAACTGTTCTTGTATGTATTTACAACAGAAATTTTTGATTATAATAAAGAAAATTTGATTGCAATAATAAATTTCAGTAATTATATAAAAATAAATTGATTATAATCGTTGTTGGATTTAAGCGGAAAACTAATATCAGACTACAGGCGGCAAAATTAATCCGCCACTGAAAATAGTAATTAGAAAAAAAGAGTATTTTTCAAAAATAGAGCGAAATAAGAAACAGCGGAGTAATACAAATTTCTAGGTCTGCATACCACCGTTTCTAGATAATGGTTTTATATCATTTCTGATTAAATCAATTATTTTTCTTAGTTTCTTTTGAAAATCTGTATATTGTCATACTCCATCCATCTTTAAATCTTTTTAATTTATTATATATCACGGCAGTCTTTTGATTGACAGGTAATAGTACTTAAAATTATCTTTCAGTCCTACAATTATTACTACTAAATTTCTCTTTTATTAGGTACTACTAAGTTATACTTATACTAATTTTACTTTATGAGCACAAATAATTTAATATTGACTATAGTTGCTATCATTAGTAGTGCTACTAATATTTAATAAAAAGTTATGAGCTTGGCTCATTAAATTTCATAAATCAGCAAGCTATGCTAACCATGGAAACTGCTAATATATTCAAATAATTCAAATTGACAGATGTCAATATCAATGAAAAGAAAATGAATGTTGCAGAGATGAGGATGTTGAGATAGATGTTGGGGAAGACACGGAAAGATAGGGCAAGGAATTAAAGCATAAGGGAAATGGCTCGAGTGATAGAAGTTTCTAGAAAGATACGAGAGACGATTACATTGGTTTGAACATGTCATGAGGAGAGATGAAGAATATATTGGAAGAAGAATGAATGAGTGGAAAAGAAAATAAAAAATAGAGACTCCTAATGAACTGGAAAAGCTAAAGAAGATGAAGATGTCAGTGTCAAATGCAATTTGTATAGTTTGTTTATGAAATAATTTTACTGGAAATATAAGATCTTTTGCAAGAAAATTTATGTATGGAATTTGTACATAATATACAGGATCGACGGAAGGTAATGTGCTGGCCATATCAGATTTTTTTTAAATAATTTCAAAAAGTTTTCTGTATATATTCTAAAATAATTCCATGGGAAAATTTGCTAAAATTAATATCTCAGCAGCAATATTAACTTCAAAATATAAAAATTACGATTTTCAGGTGTTATATAATAATCATTCTGTCAAGAAAATACCGGTAATTGTATATTAAAAAAACTGTTGTGGCCAGCACAATACCTCTCGCCACTTCCTTTTTTGGTTACATAAGTATAGGGCGCGAACAGTCATGTTACATTGTTGGCCTTGACAAGCAAATGTGGGGCCCTGTTTCAGGATGATAATTAGTAATTATGTACATGGATGTCAATTGTCAATTTTTCATCCAGAATTTCAAGATTTTCTAAATACACGTAGTTAATTTATCACCAGGAGTGAGGAATTTACTTGTCAAGGAAAATAAACCACATGGAATTGGAAAATCACTAAATTTAGAATGAGAAATTTTGATACTTGACATCTATATACATAATTACTAGCTATCATTCTGACATGGGCCCCCATATCTGCTTGTCAAGGCCAACAAAATCACATGACTGCTCGCGCCCTATTGTATTTAACATTTCTTGTATACCTACACTCTATACCAAAAATTCTACTTACATATATCTATTCCTTATATTTAGATTGTTTAATTATAAATTCATTTTATGAAGAAATTTTGTCCTCTTCTAATTTTTCGAAATGTTTCCAATTCATTGTCAGGATTGACAGTATTTTTGAAGGATATATGTAATATATCTATAATTTTAAATACTTAACTATTAATACATTAAGAAATAATATAATGTATGTACTTCCCAGAAAAAGTCTTCAGTAATGTCTCCGGATTTCTGACACTGACATTTATCTGTCAGTTACAAACAATTTAAATTTTCAACTATTTTCCATGGCCAATCTTTCGGCTGTAAAATTTATTATAACAGATTATTTTATATATTATATTTCTTTTATCTGTAAATCTATAGAATATATTATAAAATATTTAAATGAATCAGATAGAGAATTTAATTTTCTTTAATATTACCAAGAAAAAATTTCAAAAAATATTATTTAGAAGATTTTTTTTCAAGAATCTTCTACTTCCGGTTGTCCAATTGTTACCAAAACCTTTTCAGATCTTCCCATGAATGTCCGATTGGGAAATACGTAGTTAAACAAATTTAAAGTCTTATAGTTTTTGAGTAATCGTCCTTCCAACATCCTACATACATACACACACACACACATACATCCACACACACACACACACACACACACACACACACACACACACACACACACACACACACACACACACACACACAGACATCATCGTAAAATCGTGCTTATTCAATAAAATCTGGATATGCGATTTTTAGCATGAATCCAATACCTCTCTTAGCGAGAGGTAAAAAGCCCGTTTAAAGGGAGTATCCAAATTCATTTGTCGCTACGTTGGCACAACTGCCCTCTATGCTCACGCGGAGTTTGAGCGCCATCTGTCATTTAGTTTGTTTACAGTGGTCTATTTGTCAGTTCATCTCAAGTGTGCGATGTTTACAATGGATAAAAATATCGAACAAAGAATCTGTTTCAAATTTTGCATTGCAAATGGAATTTCGTGTCCCGAAGCATTGAAAATGTTACATAAGGCTTACGGTGAATCGACTTTATCAAAAACACGTGCGTATGAGTGGTACAGTGCATTCAAAAGCGGTCGAGATGTGAAGATGAAGGTGATGTTAACAGTTTTTTTCGATTATCGCGGTGTTGTGCACTCGGAATTCTTGCCAGAAGGTGAGATAGTAACTAAAGAATATTATCTGAGCGTTATGTGGCGTTTGAGAACAAATTCGTCGAAAAAAACCAGATTTGTGGAAAGAATACTCATGGATTTTGCACTACGATAACGCACCATCTCACAAGGCTATCATTGTGAACGAATTTCTGGCCAAAAACTCAACAAATCTTATCGAACAACCACCGTATTCCCCTGATATGGCTCCGGCCGACTTTTTCCTCTATCCAAAGCTCAAATTACCACTTCGAGGCACCCGTTTTCAGTCGATAGAAGACATAAAAGAGAATTCGCGGCGAGTACTGAAGTCGATTCGTGAAAATGCGTTTAAAAATGTTTTGATGATTGGATTATTCGTTGGCATAAGTGTATTATTTCGGAAGGGGCCTACTTTGAAGGCGATAAAATAAATTTGGATGAATAATGCATATTTTGTGTTTTATTGACCAATTCCCGGTGCTTTTTTGACATAGTAGTAGTTAAAAATTAAACTATAAGCAGTGTAAATAGTCAAATTTACAGCCTTAAAAAATATATACAAAAAATTTATTCAATTTTCCATATCATTTTTTACACGACAATGGCATTATTTAATGTTGGTAACAATTAACGCATAATATCTATTTGTTATGGTAATTATACCTAATTATATCCAATTATAATAATTATACGCATTTGCAAAATATATTTTTTCTACTCCCATGCGTAAAGTTAACTTCATACATTGGATCATAACATATACGTGAAGTCTGATTTTTAAAAGCGATGCGTTAAATGTAATCTCAGATCACTTATATATTGTATTTCTAAAGGCTTTTATATTACACAATACGACCATTAAATATTTTATAAGTACTTGATTTTGACAGCATAAGTAGGTAAAATATTTTCGAATTTTGAATACTTTTGTAGAATCAAACGTAAAAAAAATATAGCGTGCAATATTACACGAGAATAACGATTCTCGCCTGCTGCTCGTGTCGCAATCTTCACTGTTGTGTAAAAGCTAGCTTCGCGCAACTTGTTCCTTAATATACTATTTTACATTCATTTTATTTAAAGATGTAATAAACCAAATATTTATTAAATAAGAGTGTAAAATAAGATATATATTTATAAGGACTATGAATATATAATTTTAAGAAAATATGTATCGAGTGAAATTATGAATATATAAAAAATTAAAATTTTCTATCATGGTGCGCTTATTAACGAGCACCCCTCTATTGATATCTGTAGCGAATTTCTGCGACCAACACACGTGCTCATAGACAGCTATTTGCCTGTTTACAACTTTTGAACAAGAAACAGGTAATAATTAATACAAAGTGAAAAAAATGTCAAATACAAAATACACGCGCATAGTAACTACTAGCGCCATCTATACTTCCAACGGCATATATGCAATGAGCACCAGCAAGAAAATACGTTTTCAAAGACGTTTCTAGGTTTAGTTTTTTTCACGAAAGATGACTATTCAAGGCCACTTGTTCGAAGAAAGAATACATAGTACTTATACAGCAGTAGCTTAGTAACATTTCATGTTAGAAAGAGAAAGATTGTTTGCAGTATGTCTAGGTAATTTATGTTGTGTGATAGATGTACGTAAATGGTGACTGCTTTCTAACACGCTACAATAATAATGACGTATGTCGTACAGTTACAGATATCTAATTATCTACTACACAGCCCTCTGTGTTAATGTTTACCCAGTGACGTTGACGTTTAAATCAAATTATTATTCCATGGTTTATGTCAGGTCTACGTTTTTGTTTTGCAAAAACATAGATGAAGAACATAAATCTTTGAGAAACGCATTATTTAAAAAAGAAACATTTTCAAATAAATTGCACCTATTTTTACCTTCCGTCACCTTTAGGTAAGGAAGGTATTGTCTTTGGTCAAAAAATCCAATAATGAGTTTTTAGTGCATAAGCATGTTTTAGGGTCCCTATAATACGATTTTACCATTTTTACGATGATGTCTGTATGCATGTGTGTGTGTGTGTGTGTTTGTGTGTGTGTGTGTGTGTGTGTGTGTGTGTGTGTGTGTGTGTGTGTGTGTGTGTGTGTAACGAAAGTTTTGGATCGCACACTTCAATACCACTATTCCAAAAATTATATTTTTTTCGTATTCCTCAAGTTTACATCCATAAGAACAACTGATTAGATTTTGGTTATAATTGGTGAACCGGAAATAGCCTCATTTGAAGATTTAACAGTTAAATTTGATTTATTGACATTTAACGTTATTATAACTTAAAGAATATATTATTCTCCATACGATTTGATTGCATTTTATACTTCATATTCAATAGATATAGAGTTAAAGAATTTTAAAGAAATTAAATTTTATAAATCAGCCAGCTATGCTAAACATGGAAACTACTAATATATTCATATAATTAAAATTGACAGAATCTGTCAGTATCAATAAAAAGTAAATTAATGTGGCAGAGATGAGGATGTTGAAGTAGATGTTGGGAAAGACATGGAAAGATAGGTAAGAAAATAACTCGTGTTACAAGTTTCTAGAAAGATACAAGAGAGATGATTACATTGGTTTGAAAATATTATGAGGAGAAATGGAGAATATATTGGATGACGAATGAATAACTTAGTAATAGAATGTTGAAGAAACAGATAAGATGGAAGGACTGTATTGCGGGAGACGTGAGAGAAAAGGAACCGAATGAGAACGACACGTGGAAGTAGAAAATAAAAAATAGCGACCTCTAACGAATGGGAAAGGCTAAAGAAGAAGAAGAAGATGTTAGTGTCAAGTGCAATTTGCATTTTGTTTATGAAATAATTTTACTGGAAATTTAGAATCTTTTGCAAGAAAATTTATGTATGGAATTTATATATTATCCACAGGAATGACGGAAGGTATTGTGCTGGCCACAACAGACTTTTTTCAGTTAAAATGTATTCATAAATGTTGCACATTTATGAATACGAAATGCAGTGAAGTTATCTGCAAGTAATATTATTTCAGACGGCTTATAAATGACCTTGAATAGTCATCTTTCGTGAACCAAACTATATGTAAAAAAAATCAATTTTCTAACATCAAATTATGAATGAAATCTTTCTCCTAAACATGTTTTACTGTATTTTCCTACTATAATATAGTTCATATTGTGGAGATGTCTGTAAGTGTAAACTATAGAAAAAAGTTATTACTTTATATAAATTCCATAACACAGGAATACCCTCATATGTGTATTATTTTACCTTAAAATTAAGTAAAAATTAAAAATTCTTAAGAATTCTCGCGTGGATTTGTAGATTATAAACTTAAAAAGTCTGTCAGAATCTCTGCCATGGTTAACATATTGAGGAATCCTAATTTCTCTTTGCCCATTTCATACGGTCTTGCATAAATTTTACTACCGAAAATGAGAACATTGTTCTCGAAATATGTATATAGTTTTTATTTTCAGTTATTTTAAGGTTGGGGGTAACTTTCAATTTTATTATTCATTAGCTAATTTATTCGCTCAAATGATTGTAATAAAAATATAACATTTATAACTGATGCACTAAAAATTGCTTCTGTATTTTTACCTCTCGCTAAAAGAGGTAATGGATTCATGTTAAAAATCGCATATCCAGATTTTATTGAATAAGCACGTTTTAAGGTCCATACAATCCGATTTTAACATTTTAAGATGATGTCTGTGTGTGTGTGTGGATGTGTCTGTGTGTGTGTGTGTATGTGTGTCTGTGTGTGTGTGTGTATGTGTGTATGTGTGTCTGTGTGTGTGTGTGTGTATGTGTGTGTGTGTGTGTGTGTGTGTGTGTGTGTGTGTGTGTGTGTGTGTGTGTGTGTGTGTGTGTGTGTGGATGTTGGAAGGACGGTTACTCAAAAACTATAAGACTTTAAATTTGTTTAACTACGTACTTCCCAATCGGACATTCATGGGAAGATCTGAAAAGGTTTTGGTAACAATTGGACAACCGGAAGTAGAAGATTCTTGAAAAAAAATCTTCTAAATAATATTTTTTGAAATTTTTTCTTGGTAATATTAAAGAAAATTAAATTCTCTATCTGATTCATTTAAATATTTTATTATATATTCTATAGATTTAGAGATAAAAGAAATATAATATGTAAAATAATCTGTTATAATAAATTTTACAGCCGAAAGAATGGCCATGGAAAATAGTTGAAAATTTAAATTGTTTGTAACTGACAGATAAATGTCAGTGTCAGAAATCCGGAGACATTATTGAAGACTTTTTCTGGGAAGTACATACATTATATTATTTCTTAAAGTATTAATAGCTAAATATTTAATATTATAGGTAAATTATATATATCCTTCAAAAATACTGTCAATCCTGACAATGAATTGGAAACATTTCGAAAAATTAGAAGAGGACAAAATTTCTTCATAAAATGAATTCAAAATTAAACAATCTAAATATAAGGAATAGATATATGCGTAAGTAGAATTTTCGGTGTAGAGTGTAGGTATACAATAGAGCGCGAGCAGTCATGTGATTTTCTTGGCCTTGTCAAGCAGATATGGCGGCCCATGTCAGAATGATAGCTAGTAATTATGTATATAGATGTCAAATATCATATTTTCTCATTCTAAATTTAATGATTTTCCAATTCCATGTGGAGCACAATTAAATGTTAAATATCTAAGGCATACGACAAGTAAATTTTAAACTCCTGGTGATAAATTAACTACGTAAATTTAGACAATCTTGAAATTTTTAATGTAAAATTCTGACATTTGACATCTATGTACATAATTACTAATTATTATTCTGAAACGGCGGGCCCACACATCTGCTTGTCAAGCCCAAAAATGTAACATTACTGTTCGCGCACTATACTTATGTAACCAAAAAAAGGAAGTGGCGAGAGGTATTGTGCTGGCCACAACAGATTTTTTATTTTTACTTCTGGTAAAAATTTGCTGATACAAAATAGTAAATTTAAAGCGTCTCATAAGAGACACTCCTTTCTAATACTATAGAGATAACAATCAAAGTCTACCATGACTTCACAACAATAATTTGCAGCCATTTATCCAACCCACCTCTCAATTATTTTTAAGACAATCTTCTTAAGTGGATCATTGAAAACGTCGCTGTATCTCACAATAAACACTTTTGACTTTTTCCGTAAAACCCAATACCTACAACTTATTGATACAAATTGCTTTTAATTGCGTTTCCAAAAGTGTGTTAAATGCCAACAATTTCCTCGAAAACTGACAAGGATCGTCCTTGTCACGGAAACAATGAAGACGTGAACGTTTAATAAATCGTAAAAGGCTGGTTAATCGGACCTGTAGAGCTGAAGTTTTCGTTTATGTCTATATTTAATTTGTTGGTGGTACCGAATGGTACAATGTCATCAGTGAAAACTTTTATTGATTCATATTTTTGTTTTTATGCAAAAACTGTTCCGTATTTAAAATTACCCCATTGTGCAATCAAAAGTTAAATTTAAATTGAAAGTTGCAAGCCTTATTTATGACAGAGGTACAAGTATATTTTAAGTTATTCAAACTTGGATTTCGATGTTTACTACGTTATTATCGAATACAAATGGTTTTTCGTTGCATTGTAAACAACAGTAAATTACATTTAGCAATTATATACTTTTAATTTTTTAGCATATCATTACAAGAATAATAAATAATTTAATGATAACGAGGACACGCAAGAAATACTGAAAATAAGACATAGAATACGTTCAGGTTGACCCAAATTCAAAAAATTCTTTGCATTTATTTGTGTTTTACAATAAAATTTAAAAAAATACATATTTAATATTGTTATATAGCTTCATATAAAAGTAAAAAATGTAAATACAACTCTTAAATACAAAAAAAAATGAAAAACAAAAAAGTAATATTTTTCTGCCAACGAAAAACTTCCGGGTGAGATGGCTTTATCTGGCGAGTGAGATTACTTACATAAAATAGTATATTGTGTTATTAGGAGTAAAAGTGATACTTTGTGAGGCGAGAGTGGAAGTTTGCACGACGAGCGAAGCGAGTCGGACAATTGCAAGCGAGGCACACAAAGACACTTTTACTCCGAATGACACATTATATTTTTTCTTCAAACGTACATATTTAAAGAAAAATATCTACTACTTGACGTTGCAATAATTATAAACATTTTACATAAAGTACGTTTGCGATTTCAATTGTCCTGTTGCTATGGATACTTATTTGTTCACTTTTTGTTATAAACATTAAAGTGAAAAATTTCACGTTTTGACCTTTAAATAAAAACTGTGCAATTTTATACCCTCCTCGGGTATAATTATGTCGGAATTTGAAGTATTATAATGTACGCCACCTGAAGTTCAATCGGATGGAAATCGAACAGTGTGGGTGAAAGTTATGCCCAGAAATCACTGCAAAACAATATAAACTATTCTTACCTAATTTACCGACTGACGAAATGTACTATTCATGTAGAAACATTCGTTAACATCGTTCTACTATTATTTGAGATTTGGCACAAAAGTCATCTAACCCGGTAAGCCATCTCTTTCGGAGTTACCTTATAGTTTATATTTTTTAGAATTTTATTTTAAATATGTTTAAAGTAGTTCCATTTAACAATAATACACTTCACCATTTTTTCTTCCATTTCTTAAAATCTCCCAACCAATATTCTTTTGAAATACTTTCAAAATAATCATGAATTGTATTACAACAGCATCAATTTATTTTTCAGGCAAAAACATTCTACCTTCTAATGTAAATTCAAAAAGTCCAAGAAATAGCCAAAAGTCGCATAGTGTCAAATCAGGTAAGCATGATGGGTGTTCCATTAGTTTTATATTTTCGCCAAAAACTGAAGTGTTGAAGCTGCTCTATGGGAAGACGCATTATCATGATTAAATTATTTAATTTGAAGTCGCCACTAAAGTAATCCACTATACTACAATTTCATACATATGCAATTTTGTCAACCTTATGATAAGTATTGTACATGTATGATAATTTGGTAGGTGTACAATGTATAATAGTATATGTGTACATAAAATGACAAAAATATGTTCAAGAAGAACGATCTAAGTAATTCCGATGAATAATACACATAATTTTGCATGTTCTTTACGATAACTTCAATGTCTGAGATTAGCAACATTAAGTGTCAGGCTGACAGATATGTAAACATAAATAAAATAAATATTTCATCACGGCATATTACCCATTGCTGGGTGTGCCAATCTGCTTCGTACACAGATATCGGTAATGATGGAATTTTTGTACCGTGCGGGCGCTTACCAGGCGTCACATCACGGGCACCCATTGCTCGCGTAGAGAGTATGCCACAGGAGTGAATTTTGTGCCATTAAAATTCGATGTAATTTTTGGCGTCGGTCGGGATCGAACATCGAACCCGGGTCCCAGATTCGCGACCAGACACTCATAACATAACCTATAAAATTAAATATTCTTTTCATTTTCACGTTTTTTTGATTTCAAATAAAATTTAATATGCACCTCAGCACTGAAGATTCTTTTTATCACTTATATGGTTTATTTTCCACATTCGGGATGAAAAATAAATCTTCAGTGCCTTGATACATAAATAACTAATTTTACGCTAGTTATCTGATTGAATGATGAAAAAAATAAAAGTTCTGTTGAGTTTCTGAAAACATGAATATTCCAATAAAAGCCAACAGGTGAAATTTGAGATATGTAACTTTTATACATAAATATTAACTTCTCTTATCAATATAAAATCAATATTTTGAATCACCAAAAATGATTAATGAAGTTACAAGTCAGTTCATTTCATTACTTCCTAGTTTCGTATTATTATTGTCATAGTAATTTGTGTGTATATTTTATTTTTGTTAGTAAATACTAGAGCAGAAAATTCTGCATACAAATAAGTAAACAAAATTCATTTCGAATACTTTTTAACTGCAAAAATTAGATATAAATATTTCGAAAATTTAATAGTGTTAGCCATGAAAATAAAACAAAAAGACAAACAAATTTGTAATGTTTTATCAAGCAAAAGTTATTTTTTATTCCTCTGTTTAGTAATAGTTTATTTATAGCATATGAAACAATTTAAAAAATCACACTTTTTTACAATTCTAATACGGTAAAAAACAAATGCTTCTATAAATCGTTGTTTATGTAGAGTGAATAAATTAATAAACAATGAAAAGTCGAGGTCGATATTTGTCAAATACACCATACAGTAAGCAAGAATGATCTTCCTTTCCTATATAAATAGCGGTTACATCACAGGGCACCAGTTGCACTGTTTTTCACATATTTATTCACATATTCACCGTAGCAAAGCAAGGCCAGCCATATTCACTAACCAGGACGATCTTCAGGTGTTTGTTGTTCGTAATAAATAAATGTTACTATATCGCAACGACAACGGGGCGGTGACGTCACAAGATGCAACCTATGTATTTGAATAATTAACGCCATTTACTTACGTGTTGTGATAACAGCTTTCTATTTTTATTCTAATGAAGTAAGTTTTTCATATGAAGAGGAAAATTATGTAAAACTTTCAATACCTGATGATTTTTTCTAAGAATTTTCTTTTTCAAATTATAAAATGGTTTATTTTTAAATATTATAACATTAATAATAATTTAATATAACGTCAAGTGGTTTTTATTGGAATTTTTAAATTTTATTGAATAATAAGTTTTTCAATTTTATTGAATTAAAATTATTATTTGTATTATGTGTATATTCGTACAAAGGATGTTAATATTAATTCAAATATAAATGAATTAATCAAATTTTCATAATATTTTTTTTTTGTTTTAAATTTATTAAATTAATTAATTTTTATTGTATTAATAATATATTGCAACCGGTATAATATAATAGTACTTATAATAGTACTTTTTTAATTTTACTGCTTATAATGGATTTAATATAAGTGACCTTATAAGAGTATATAAAATATTAGCGATTTTTGGTTATGTTGCAACCTCATGTGGGGTGACAAATACCGATACATTTTGGCATTCTTTTTACCTTCCGTCACCTATAGGTAAGGAAGTTATTGGCCCATATTCCGAAGGCACTTTCATAATAAAAGCGCTTTTATGGAGCACACTCCTCATAAGAATATAATGTAGAAGCATGCTCCATAAAACCGCTTTTATTATAAAAGTGCGCTCACAATACGGGACATTGTCTTTGATCAAAATATTCAATGGTAATTTTTTAATGAATAAGCACGTTTCAGAGTCCCTACAATACGAATTTACTGTTTTTACGACGATGTCTGTATGTATGTATGAGTGTGTGTGTGTGTGTGTGTGTGGGTGTGTGTGGGTGTGTGGGTGTGTGTGGGTGTGTGGGTGTGTGTGTGTGTGGGTGTGTGTGTGTGTGTGTGTGTGTGTGTGTGTGCGCGCGATAAAAAAATCTCCTTCGATAACTCCAATACTACAATTTCAAAAATTATAATTCTTTCATATTTCTTTCGTACGTCCATATGAAGAGTTGATTAGATTTTGGTCATGATTGATTAACCGGAAGTACCCTAATTTGAAGATTTTAACAGTTTTTCTCGAAAAAACGCTGTTAAATATCATTTTTTGACTTTTTATGATATTATAAATAAAAACATGTTATTCTCTATTCGATTTAAATATATTTTTTTTATATTCAATGAATTTAGAGATAAAGAATTATAAAGAAATATCTTGCTACCTAATGCGGCGAAAAGCTGCACCATGGAAACAGAATATTCAAATATTGCTGATTGACAGATGTCAGTGTCAAATAAAATGTACATAATATCTTTATGAAATGGTTTTACTGGAAATATAAAAATGTAAAATAATTTAAGGTGGCAAAAACAAATCACATAAGGTAATACGACAGATTATAGCCATAAACCAATTCAGCAGATTATTATGTTATAAATAATATAATGCTATGTTTTTTTATTTTCTACTTCTTATTTTAAGAAACGTACGGTTCTTTTTAGGAATAGTCCAGTTCAGTTCAGTACGAGGTAAGATCAGTTCATTTCTCCCCTAAAAAGAAAACGCCCATAGAATAGTTCGCAAAAAAATATTCTTTGTGGAATTTGTACAAAATATGTAGGATTGACGGAAGGTATTATGCTGGCCACATCAGATTTTTTATTAGTTGACATCTATCAGAAATAGCCAATACAGCATACGGCTGTTATAACCAAATAAAATGTAATTTTAAAATTTTATGGCTACTTATATGTGAATCATGTACTGGAGTAAGTTATTTCGGAAAACTACTAAAAATTTGATAACTGGCAAATGTCAACTACTAACGCATTTCATTTTCTCATTTTGATAATTTTTTTTATAAGATAAATATTTATAATTTAATTTTTTTCATGCATACTCTTCCTAAGACATCAATGAATACGAATATGTAATAGCCTGTAGTTTTGCTAAATAATAAATCATGTTTTTAAATAACAATATTACATATTTTCATCTCAAAATGCTTTTACTCGTATATGTAAACCAAAAATGTCAGGTAATTTTATTTACAATGAAAATATTTATTACTATGTCAAAATTATCTTATATTTGAAGTGTAATTTTTTCCTATCTATCTAAATTATTGAAATATTTATACACAAACTGTAAACATATACAGGCTGGTTTTGAACTTAATGTCATAAATTTAAGGGTAAGTAGTATGACATGTGTAGATTACAAAACAGAAATATTTTTTTTAAAATTCGAAAAAAGAAAATTCGACTTTTCTTAAGGAAACTTTTTTTTACTGCTGTTTTAATTAATATATCATTAAAAATATGTTCAATCAAAAATACATTCAAAATTAGTTGTATAAGATATTATTCATAATAATTAAATTAAATAGCATTTTTAACGAAAATAATTGTGTAATAGATAAAATATTTCCACTGGTCCAGTGGTACCAAAAATGTTAGTTTCATGAAAACTGCCCTTAAATATGCGGATTTAAAAAAAAATCTTTGTTTCGTAATCTAAATGTCATACTACTTACCCTAACATTTATGACATTAAGATCAAAACCACTATGTATGCAATACCTACATATCTCAAAAATATATCCAAGTATTATTTTATCAATGAGAAGGTATTACCGAGGATATTACATAGGATTACCTAATAAAAATTTATATGAAACAAAATATCAAAGTAATAATTTTTTGTAGTTTTCTAACAAATCCTGTTTTTTTTTTTTAAATATGTATATATTTCTAACATCCTGGCAACAACCTAATATATTATTTTATATTTATATCTTCAAAGAATATAAATACTCTCAGCAAATACGTAGGACATCGTTTTAAACTGAATCAGTCGCTTAGAAAAAATCTAATTGTTTTGCAACAACGTTCAATAGACGAGAAAATTTGATCATTATAATCCATCAAAGCATATAGAAAGAATGTGGGTGTGACCAAAAAAGTATCTTCCAAATTGAATATCGTTGATTGATAATTATTTTTAATTAATACAAGCCATAAATTTTGATATTTCTAAAATTGATCTCCAATTTATTAAAGGACAAATGAATTTAGCTAAATCATTTCGAAATTGTTTTTCAATGCATCCTAGATCTGAAAAGAAATAGAAAATGGGTCAAACATATTTCAAAATCGGTGAAAATAGATTTTAATTTTGAAAATAAAATAATAAATTGTGGTCAAACTTAAAAGTTGACTAGTATATTCTGACACAATAAGTATTACAATGACACATAGTATCAGTATTACAATCGGACATGAAAAAAAAAAATGCTTTACAGTTTGATGTAATTATTTTATTATAATAACATCTAATTGCAGTAATTTTATGAAATCTATAATAATAGATCTGTTTTTGAGACTTAGACTACGTTATCAACACTAATATAAAAAAAAACTATTTTGATTAAAACAGTGTTATAAAATTTACTTTGTAAACGCGAAATATGAAAAGTTATTTGCAATTTTCAAATGGCAGAGAAGTGAATCCTGTGGTGCATTTTCCACGACAGCTTAAAGTGCTTGTAAGATGACGCCTGGTAAATGCTTCTTAACAGTAGAGATATATCGTCTTTACCGGAATTTATGAAGACAAGCAGATTGGCAAAAAAATAATAAATTGTATTCAATTCATGTTGACAATTTTTCTTGGTAAACCGGAAATTATATTTTACTTGCATGGTAAAATGTGATGTGTTATTTTAATAATGTTAGTTTTTTGAAAGAATTCCTAAATTTATATTTTACTAGCGCATGCGTATTTCCACATGTGTGAGAATATATACAAGACAATAAATTTTCTCTTACTGCAAAAATAAACATTTTTTACAACTTAAATGGTAAATATATACAATGATTTCTACGGATTTTACATTAAGTCGTATGTACTTCCATGTTTATTTTTGTTATGTCAGTAATTCTTATTGGCGAAAGAAACCATAGGAAGTGGCAAATAAGTTTATTTTAGTTAATTAAATTTAATTCTTGCTATGATCTTTTCATGGTACTAAGGCTGACCTTTTGTGATTACCAAAGGTTAATTTCAATATTAAATATCAGAGGATCACTTGGTATTGTAACATTTCAAATTTGACAATATTTATAGCACCTTATTTAAAAATATCTGATATTGTTGTTCAAAGTTTTTATTTATTTTGATGTAAAACTTTTAATGTTTCCAGTATAAAAATAAGAAATATTTATGTACCTGTATTCTTGGCAAATACACTAGGAAAATATTCCATTTTAAAACATCTATTTTTATAATTTTGACATTAGGAAACCGCTGACATTTTTATTTTTTACATTGACAAATATAACTGAATAGAGGTTTTCTTACAAAAAATAAAAACAAGGTGAAACAAAGTTAAAAAAATATTTTATGGATCCAATATTTATAACAAAAAAAAAAACATCTGAACTTGTTGGGTTTTGAAGGAATTTGGCCTTTACCCGGTGAAAAGTATGAAAATGAAGAAAATTAGGTTTAAAAAATAAAGCTTTTCGTTAAAAAAAAATCTCAAACACCTTAAAATAGTTATGTATCAAGGTACCGAAGTTCTACTTTTTATCACGAATATGGAATTTAGTTACCGAGGCAGCACGGCCAAGAAAAATAAACCACATGAGTGATAAAAAGGAACTTCAGTGCCGTGGAGCATATTCAATTTTATTTGAAATCGAAATTTTGTGAAAATGAAAGGATTATTTATTTTTATAGGTTAGGTTAACCAGTCAATCAAACAAACGAACTTATATTCAGTGTTGCGAATCTCCGGACATTGAAGTTATCGCAAAGAACATTCAAAATTATATGTGTTATCTCAAACTTCTTCATCGGAGTTATTTAATTCGTTCTTCTTGCAAATATTTTTTTGTCATTTTACGTACAAATTTCCTACTGTACATCGTACACCTACTCAAATTATCTTATATGTACAATAATTATTATAATGCTGGCAACACTACATTTGCATGAAATCGTCGTATACTGGGTTACTTTAGTGCCGATTTCTGAACTTTTAATGAAGATTTTTGTGCATTTTAGTGACGATTTCAAATAAAAAATACTTTTCGTTCGTTGTTTTGTTTTTGACAAATCTTATTGCTCACAATTTCCCGGGACCGGAATTGAACGATATGGCGCCATAAACCGGAAACTTCAATAAATGGTTTTGTTTGACTCTTGTGGGAAACCCCTAAATTACATACATACATTCAGTTTTCATAAAAAAGGAAACGCTCGCTTTAATTGGCACTTTTATCATAAAAGTGAGTTCAGAATACAAACCAACATTTTTCATAAAAAGATATGTGGTGAGTTAAATGAGCTCTTAACAGTTTTTATTCAAAAAATATAATGAAATATGGTTTTAATAATTAAATATTTTAAAACAGTTTTCATTTTTTATATGTTTTGATTATTTTTTTTCTCACCAGTTTTTACAAATTCTTTTGACATTTGTATATATTTAAATTTGAATCTGAAAAATTGATTATAAAGGTATTGGGTGCAGGAATAACAATGAATTATCATAAAAATAAGATGAAACAAATTATTTAGTTGACATTTCTTTGGTTTTTTATAAGTGAAAGACATAATTATTTATTAAAAACTATTATCAGTGAAATGTTAATAAAAATATTGAAAATATTCTATATGAGTATATTGGGTTGCAAAGAGATGCTTCCATGACATGTTGAGATGATCCCCTCACCTGCGTTATGATTCGCTGGAGGTGGACCCTGCACCTTCTCCTGCGCGTCCTGGACGTCCGTCATGTTACACCCACTCACTCACGTCACTTCACTGTCGTCTTCAGGAGTTGCGTGCACCAAGTCACCGAGTTATATACTCTATGTCGCCGACATCCAAAGCTTAATGATTCGCGCTGTTTCTGCCCACGGTCACGCCCGACCAATGGCGGAAATCACCGACTGCACGCTGCTGCGTGATATACAGAGATGAGAGAAGAGTTGCCTACTTCGATCCAGAATCCGAAAAGGAGCAAACGCATGCGTAGTGAACCGAAAAGGATGATTGATTTTAAGAACGGAACCAATTTGTTTTATTTTACACTAATTTTGGTTTCTATAGATTGACATACTACTGAATTATAAATAAGTTTGTTGCTAGCTATTGAGGTCAAATGTCAAAAATATAATGTAGTCAATATATTACTTCCGGCTAAATGCACATTCATTTACAAAAAATCATAAAGATATAAAAAAGTATTTATTCACAATCTGCTAGTAATATGTGCATTTCCAACCTTCAGAACAGTTGGGAAGTAAGTCATTGTTTACTTCATTTTCCATCTAACTACGAAAAAATAAGGCTAGCTATACTCTCTTTCAATATAAATATAATAATATATAATAATAATTCTTTATTGTATTAAAGTTTTTACACAACTTATTACAATTGATATGGGGGTGAGTCAGTTTTTACTTTGTATTTTATATCTTTGCCGGAGTAGGTATATATTGTGTATTGTTGGAGATGCGATGATAAAAGAGAAACACAGAAACATCCATACCTTAACCGGGATTCGAACCTGGAACCCTTGGGTTGTGAGTCGATTACGTTGCCCACTACACCACCGTCGTCAGTTCTCTTTCAACATCAATGCTATCTTTGTTTGAAATAATATTTGGAAGTGGAAGTAGTTTCATTCTTATAAAAAATATTTCAAACAAAAATAATATCTATGTTAATGGAACAGTAAGATTATTTTACTATATTTTATTCTCGATTTTACTATACAGAGCATTTCAACAAAGCGGTGCAAATAATGGCTCATTGCCATCTATTGTTATAATGCGAGCAGTGAGCGATATACCGCTTTGTCATAATTAGAATATTTATAGTTTTATTGCTGGATCCGATAGTCATTCTTTCTGACAACGGATATATATATATATATATATATATATATATATATATATATATATATATATATATATATATACACATGTATGTGGGTGTGGGAAGACGCCCCCCCCCTTAACTTTTTTATTATAAACAACAGAAAAAAATGACTCATACAAAAGTTTTATTATTTTAAATATATTATTTGATGGCAGATGTAGATATGTTTTATTAAGTCAGGTTTATAAGATACGACTATTAACTTTTATTTTTTGAATAGCAACCTATAATTATTTTACTAAAATATAAACCGCCATTTTTTTTGTCTCTTCAACGATGTATTAATTTTTATTAATGCATTTGAAAAAAGTCGTAACATTGTTACATTTGGCTTATTTTCACATAGCCACTATAATATTTGAATAAAAATTATTTCCCAAATATATCAATTATCTTATTTTTCTGGATTTTTTTTCAAATACATTCATAAAAACTAATACATCGTTAAAAAGAGAAAAATATAGCGGTTTATATTTTAGTAAAATATATAGGATGCTATTTAAAAAATAAAAGTTAATAGTCGTATCTTATAAACCTGACTTTATAAAAAATATCTACATCTGCCATCAAATTGTATATGTAAAATAATAAAACTTTTATATGAGCCATTTTTTTTCTATTACTTATAATAAAAAAGTTAAAGGGGGGGGGGGGGGCGTCTTCCCAGGCTCACCCTATATAAATATACCCATAGTCAGAAAAAATGACTATCGGATTCAGTAATAAAACTATAAATATCGTAATTATGGCAACGGGCATATCGGTCACTTTTTAATGGTTAACTATGTTAATTATTAATCACATATCATTCATTGAACGGCCGTGAGCAGACACGTGATTCGAGCGTCCTTGAAGTGCTTGAAATCAGCGGTTTTGGGTACGTGTGTCACTTTGACAAGAACAATGTCACTTTTACAAGTTTTGATTTATTTTAAACTACTATGTTATTATTTTACAATTTTCACGCAGTAAAATACGTGGAATTAAAAATAATAACTTTAACAGTCCAAAATTAATGCCAAATATTGTTCTTGTCAAAGTGACATTGACCTTATCAACAATTCATTATTTATAATACCTAGTTTACCAATAAGTATAAACCACCAGAAGTTTTAGAAACAATATGTCAGTTTAGTAAATACCTACTGAATTTGATGGATAAATCAATTAGATTAACAAATAAATATTTAAAATCACACTACTATTTCTATATCTTTAATTAATTTTGAATCATATTCATTAGTATCGTAGAACTAGACCTTACAAACTAAATAATTTATTTTAAGGTTACTTACATTTCCAAGCGAATTTCAGAAATTGCTTTCTCCAGATTTTGTAAAATGTCCATAAAAAGTATCACTATAGTCCTGTAGAATACTTCCACGCATATTTAACTTTATTTCAATAGTTTGTTTATCTTTTCAGTCATTTGTTTGCACTTTTTCACTAAAATACTATCTTAAAAATAAAAACTGATAAACAATGGAACATGTTACCTCGCACTAGCACAAATGCCAAATGACAGCGTAACGTGCGTTATTCAACTTGTTTAAAACAATAATTAGCGCGAAATACAAATTAAATATTTATACTGTTCTAAAACAATTTTATATTTAATGAATTAAGAAGCACCTTTTTTTCTTAAAAAATGAACTAAACTGCTTTGAATAAAATTAAAATTTATTTCATATTTTTGACATTCATCTTTCATTTCATCCCCATACATAAAATTCTTAATATAAGAAGGTTATAAGCTATAAGGAAAAGAAATGTCTGGCAGGGGTGTGTTACCAAAATACTGGTTTTTTTATTTTAAACATTTTATATACAGAAACAAATAAATTTACAGAAATTACCCTTTTGAGATATTAAACGGGCGATACGGAATAATATAAGTAAATGTTTAGTTGTGATGTAGATGTAGACTTGATGAAAGGTCCCATTAAGTTGTTTAACAAACAAATTGTGTTCTTCTGATGTTCTTGTCTTGTTGTTTTAGTTGTTTTGATGGTAATTTACTTATTAACAGGTTCGAAGGTGCCAAATCCGTCACACATTCTTTTAAGGAACGCTAGAGGGAAAAAATATTTCGTTAGAAATAGTAATAATGATTTAACAATAGCTACGTTGCAAAAATCTAAAACATCTTTTCCTCGTCATATGAGAGTAAAAATAGTGTTTTATACGCAAAAATACAACTGTAAAAAAGCACATCAATATAAAAAATACTGAAAAAGTATTTTAATAACGTAAAGAAAATTGCGCTGCTGAATTTAACATTTTTACAAAAAAGCACATTGCACATTGCAATAATTGGATTTTGAAATTTGATCACATATTAAAACCTATCTTAATAATTGAATATTATGAAGTCGGAGGCTAATATAATTATAATAAAATTAAAAATCACCCCTAACTTTAAAATCAAGCGAAAATAAAAACTTATTTCGAGATTTGAGAACAATGTTCTCATTTTCAGTAGTACAATTTTACATGAAACCGTTTTCCTCAACATGTCAACCATACCAGTGGTCCATCGTCAGAAAAATTGACCGTCCAATCTAGCAATAAAACTATAAATATTATGACAAGGCGGCCCATACAGTCTGACCAGCAACTCGTGACCGATTAGCTTAGATGCGCAGTAGCCTGGCCTTAAAATTGTGATGGGGATATTTCATTCGCTTACTAGTAACCGTAGAGTACATCGAGAACGTACATTCTAAGGCAGAAGCATATGAAGTTTAAATCCATGTTGTGTCTCATAGTATACTCTCGCGCGTAACTAGCTGTATCTTTCTTGTCTAATGCGTTCTCTCTCTGCGCACTACTCATCCCCATATCTTACGAGTCGCTGGTCAGACAGTAACTGTCACTGCTTGTTGCATTTAATGACAACGTGCCATTATTTGTACCGCTCTGTTGAAATGTAAGCCATATATTGAATGAATTCCCAGCCTACGCTTTATAGTAAAATAATGTACGAGGGTTATCCGGAAAGTAAGGTTACAAGGCGTGTAGCTCTCGCGGTGAAATGTTTTTTTTTTTTAAGTTGGTACCACTGCTGTGTAGTGGGGAGTCAGCCCAGCGTTGCCAGGTTTTCCCCAGTTCTGGGGAAATTTGATATTATTTGAAACATTTTTGTCTAAAATTAATTGGGAACTTTTGCGCAAGGAAAAACTGATTTCCCATACGCCTATGGTCCGTTTTTTAATTAACAGCCTGTATATGTATCAGTTATTATTTTTTATTTAAAAAATCTGGGAATCTGGAGAATTTTGTTCAGTCTGGCAACTTTTTAAAAAAAATTTGGGGAAAATAATTTTAAGGAGCCAGCCGAACGTTAGTAGCTTCCTAACTCTCGTTGTGGTGAAGGTGTGAGATGAAGATTTCGCTATGAATTGCGGAGGCGTTCAAGCCTTTTGTAATCAGGGAGCGTATTCGTACTTGGTGGGAGACGGAATGAGGGCGCTCATCAAACCTTCACAAAGAGAGATAAGAAGCTACTAACGTCCGGCACAGCCCGTTTACTTCGGCTAGCTCCCCACAACACAGCAGTGGTATCAACTTCGAAAAAAACATTTCCCCGTAAGAGCTACGCGCCATGTAACCTTACTTTTCGGATAACTCTCGTACTGTTCCGTTACCAGAAATACTAATTTTGTTTAAACTAATTTTTAGAACTGTAGTTTTCATTCTCTTAAAAAATATTTCAAACAAACAAAGCATTTTTGTTAACGGAACAGTAATATTATTTTACAATACAGAGTAGGCAGGAAATCCTTTCAGTGCATGTCTTCATTTCAACAGAGCGGCACAAATAATGGCACGTTGACATTCAATGTAAAAGCAAACAGTGACAGTTGCCGCCTTGTCATAATTACGATTTTTATAATTTTATTGTAGGACTCGACAGTTAATTTTTCTGACAATAACAGAGAGTGATTTACATGTTGAGTATTCTTAATCATGAGAAAAAGATGTTGGGACCTGTACAAGGTTGACATATTGAGTAATTTTAATTTCTCTTTACTCTCTTAATATTGTTTATCCTGAAATTTACTCTTGAAAATGAGAATATTGTTCAGTTTTTATTTGCACTTAATTTTAAAGTTAGTGGTAATTTTTAATTTTGTAATCAATAATATGTACCTATCTTGTCGTAACAAAATACAAAAATATTTTGAAAAAAGTATTGTCTAATTTTATGACAAGCATAAAATATTTTAGTCACAAAAATATATTCACAACCAGCTATTTAAAAACGCTCGTTCAAACGTCTAGAAGCAAAAATCTGCGAAGCTATTGCTGATTTACTGTGTTTACTTACGAATATTGTAAAAGATCTTTACGCCATCATCTTCTTAAGGAAGGCTGTGGAAGGATATAGCAAACATTGTTAACAAATGCTGGGATATTCATTGGTTGTCATGATAACAGGGGACAAAACTATAAACAACTTTTTGTACAAAAATTACAGAACAAAACAAGGTATGTACAAATACTAGGGTATTCTAAATAAAAAGAAAATATTTTAGACTAAGAAGTACCAACTTGTCTCAAAATTTACTATAAGGGGTGAAATATTTTACATGGAGGTTAATTAATTATAGTCCCATATTGTATAAAGGGTTTAAAGAATAATTGTAAGGGGAACCATGCAAAAAAGACACTATTATATATTTTGGTGAGGGGGGGAATTAAGGGGTACTTACGGGCATATGGGATCTCGCCATCATCATTCTCGGGGTCCATGCAGTCCTTCAAAACCTCATCGGCTTCAGCATCGGTCAAGCGCTCACCTACACACAAGAAAAATCAATTAATTATTAAATTATTATTAATGAACTATTGATTTCGTATCATGAAAAATTAAAACTTTAAATTATTTCCTCATTTATTTATGTTTTATAAATTAATTAGTAAAATTAACTTAAAGTGCATGGTTCCAAGCTTGAAGTTAATATTTTAAATACACCGCATTAGATGTACAACATATTTAAAGGATTAGCGTGTTCAAGGCCAATGAAAATCATACTGTGACATCAAAGATGCCAACATTTATGTATCTGCTTTTGTGGTACCGCCTATCTTAACAGTGAACTGACTTGACTTTACTGACAGTGCGGTTATCCTTAGAATACACATGGCGCGAGGACCGGGACTTAGGCCTCGAGCGGGATGCGCGACTGTACATACAATGAAGATTTCTCTGTATAGGATGCGACTACAAAAATTTGATGTTGTTAGAGAGCTTAAGTCTGAATCATGTGATTCAGATGATAATTACAATAATAACATAATGTTACCAAGTTCCCAAATAAAACGAAAACACAAATGATGAATTAGTGATATGATTAAAGAAAGAGAAGTACAGGGTCTTTATTTAAAACTAAAGCAAAATTAGACAAAAAGCATTTTTTTAATTTTTGTCTTTTCCAAAATTAATGTTTCGCGTACCGCACAGACATGTACCGTCCAAAACAACAACTCTATAATATTTATAATTGTAGGGGTAAGCGATGTTAAGCAAAGCGGGTAAAAACTTGCACAGCGAGCAAGTTGATGCGGAGTCCGCGCAGTAGAGTTCCCGTCAGCTTAGAAAAAGCCATTTACGTCATCAGCGCAGAAACCAATTTTTGTCATTGTCCTGTTCACGTGATACGCCAGTGTCGTTCGTGTCTTATTCTGACGTTTAGTTGTAATGAAAATGTATGGCACGCCACTGCCTACAAAATGTGTGAGCCTACGTCATCACTACGTCATTGCTTCGCGCATCTATTGATGACGTAAATGGCTTTTTCTTAGCTGACGAGCACTCTATCTCATAATCCCGCGCGGACCCTCCACGCTTAAGTGGATGCTATGGTGGTTATGATTAGGCAGAGGACTCGCGTCATCAACCTGAAAAAAACCTCATAAAAAATATAACTTGTAGTAATTATTAGTTGTTATTTTTTTTAAAGAAGAAAAAATATACTATCATTAAAGAAACGTATATATTAATTAATTTACAATTATTTCTAGGTCAATCCTTACTCCCTTTTACGGAATATAAAATTATTTGACACAAAATGATCATTCTCAGTAGTACCAACGTATGGTACGAAAATAAACTACAATTACTTCAAATAATTTTATATATTCCGTAAAAGGAATAACGATTAACTTAGAAATAATAGTAAATATCATTAATATATACATTACTTAATACTAGTACTTTTTTTCTTCTTCTTTTAAAAATAAATAACACCCAATCATTTCCACAAGTTATATTTCATTTTATAAGGTTTTTTTCAGGTCGATTACGTGAGTCCTCTGCTTAATCATTTTCACTATATGCTAAATGCTACTACATATTATCCGCGAATGTAGAAGAGGCGGAGAATAGCGCGTGACGTAACAATATGGCCGGCCTAAGATAGATGCTTCGTTTCTTGCAACTGTTTATTCTCATATGCTGCGGTCTTTGAAGTGCAAATTAATATTAATAATATAGTTAATATTACCAAATAAAAATGTTTCTTAGTACGAACATAATTTTGAATTTTGCGAGCTCCTCCACTTCATCTAGAAATTATGTTTAGAATCCTCTCGTATTTTGATTTTACGTGACTCGTCATTATTGTTTTCTTATATCTAGTACTGGATTATTTACAGTTTTTGGAAGAAAATGAATGGATAAGCTTTACGATTTGAGTGACCTTTTTGTACAGGTATGTGTCCAAGTTCAGATTTCATTACAAAATATTTTAATAAAGACATGTAGTCATTATACAGTTATACTAAGCAAAATTTAATCCTACTTCACAAAGTGCAAATAGCACACACGCTTATTTTTGCTCAGTTCATTTTCCATTTTAAAAGATAAATCCATAACTTTCATTCATCAACTATTTCAAATTACCCTAATAAGTTTTTCCTTAGAATTTTGGTTTCTGTTTTCGGGAAATTATGGAAACTAATTTCTGGACTTCTGCGTGCTAATGACATATATCTGTTAACGCAACTAAAACGTGTTGAAATTTTAGATTTTGTTATTATAATCTATTCCAGTTAAGAATAGATACTCAGGAGTAAGTTGCGACTCCAGTTTTTTTATTAGACTAACAAAATGTTTCAGTCAGCTGTCGAACATCGTAAAAGCCCAGCTAGAGTTTATTATAGACAGTGCAGAAGTTTAAGCTGTGGTACTCCTTTATTTAAGTAATTGTTTATTTACTAAAAAAAATAAAAATTATCAATTTTTGACGTTTCGAGTTGTCAACTGAAATACAGTATAGTTCAAGATATTTCACTCCACTCAAGATTTATTTGTCAAATAAGTGACAGAAACTGCGTTCGCCGCTATACCTCAGCCTTACAGTGTTCAGATTTTCGTCGCTAGACGTCATGTTGCTCTATTTCGCTACTCTAGCAAATATTCCGTTCCATACCCTTAGATCATATATCTCTTTAACTACATACGTAAAAGCCCTGATCACGTATAATTTATAATTACGTTAGTATATATAATCAATGGTAAAAGCATATGTTTCACAATGCAAGTTTGTGTTATGCATAGGATTAAGAAATATGGAATAAGGATTTGTATAAGAGTGAGTGAGATAGAGAGCACAGATAAGAGCCAAAGTGTGTAGATTCACGCACCATTTTCTTTGCACGTGTTGTGGTACATCCATGAATCTGCCTCATTTAAATTTGAGATGTTTAAGTTGGTGACACCACTTCGATAATTTAAAATTTTAAATTGTGCGATTTGTTTTTTTTTTCTCAATGAGATGTGCATTTTGCTGCCGAACTAAAGCTTCCTGTAGCAACTAGACATTACATTTCATAGATAAGTTTTAGAAATAATAAAATTAATATTAAAAGTTTATATAAATTTTAGAATACATTTTATTTGCAAAAATATGAAACGGGAAACTAGCATTCGTCATAAGTATAACAAATTAAGTAATGTAATGAATAAAAACTGTAAAAAATATTGAATTATTTTCTTCTCTCTCTCTCATTCACTAACATTTCCCATATTTATTTTTTTATTTATGTTCTTTGGCCAAGTTTACATGTTCAAGCACATTTAGTTCCAAAGTAAATAAAATGTAATTGTTCAAGTGAGTCGTAACAGCAATGATTATTAAGTATTTCATATTTGAATTGTAAAATTACGCGGTCTTCGTGCTGCGAGTTTGCGTTTGCGCAGTCTGGCTGTTGTCCCTATTCTCCATTTCTCTCAATCCTATGCATAACACATTCCGCGTAACTAATTGAGATATGATATATGTCTATACCTATACCATACTTGTGCCATGTGAATTCTAGCTTTTTAGTCGGAGATTTTCTTACCGGTCAGGGTAGGATTGTCAAAAAATTAAAGAAAATTTATTAATTTGGTTAAAATTTAACAATGAATCTGTACTTATTTTTAATTTGTATAACTTTGATTCTGGCCGAATTTAATCTCGAACAGTCAGAACCAAAACAGCAAAGTACAATAACACCTGCGCTAAATGTAATATTGGAAAATTTTAATACGGTTTTGTTTTCGATCCTTATAAGTTTACTAAAAAAACCTATTGTAAGGGGCGGCAAAAGCCAACCAACTACAGAGTGATCTAGAATCAGAATGATAGGTCACGTGACTTGAAAAAGTTCTGATTATAATCAAAATTATCTTCCATGAAAAAAAATAGTATCAACTTACCGGCAATGTTACCTATATTATCGACGTTTGGAAAAGACAGCGGCGTTACGTATTTTGAACTTTTCACATACAATTTGTTTTTATCTTTTAAAATTAAACTGTTATTTATTGAAATCATTACGTTAGAATGGTGTTTACGGAAAAACGTGACAAGTTTATTTTGGAAGCATACTGCGAGGAATGATGGAAATGAGTGGAAATATGTACGCCAATGCAATCTGTCAATCGTATTTCACTATCATAACGATGCGGCAAACAAAAAATCAGAACGAGGCGGAACCTTCAGTCATTCTGGGTCACTCTGTACAAAATTTAATTTAAAATATTGTTGTATGTATTAACCAGGGATTGAAAACGTAACGTAACGATACCGGATAACGTTATAATAACGTATCATTTAGTATTGTTTTAATAACATTACAATTACAAAATAACGTTAGATAACAGTAGCATAACAAATAATGATTTAAAATAACGTTATCGAAGTTTGCAAATTTTACAAGATTTTTGCCCTTTGAAAGTATAATTTGCTGATAATTTATGCGTGTTTTATAATAAATAGATGTCACTAGTTCTCAAATTCAAATGTTGAACACTTTATTTCATTCAGATAAGTATGTAAGTTATTGTAATATATTGTTTTTAATTTTAATTTTTAATGAATTTTTATAATAAACCTGAGAAAAATACTGTTATTGTAGCGTTATAAGAACGAAACAAAAATAACGTTATTATAACGTCACATAACGTTACTTTATTTTTTAACAAATTATTTATAACGTTATGTAACGAATTATTTCTTTTTACAATGTTTTGAAATAATGTAACAATTCGGTAACGATATCCCAACCCTGGGTATTAACGCGGCTGAATAGTATTCAGTCAGAATTGGTAATAGTCATAATATGGTGTAAACATTGAGTGCGAATATATTTGATATTATTGTAATAAATTGTATTTGTTATTTTAATGTTATATTATATATTAGTGTTAAAATAAATTAAATAAATAAATATTTGGTTTAAATATTTAAAACCCACAAAAAATAAATAACGTTACAATATTTTTTAACAATTAGTATTCAAAACAATTTGGATCTTCACCGTTTGAAGAAGGTCCAAGTGAAGCCGAAATAGGTCAGTGTTTATATGTGTTAAGGAGTGATTGGTTTTGCTTCTTACCCAGAGAAAGAAGACTGTGAGACAGCTCAGCACCAAGCATGAGACCGTTGTCGTTCTTGTCGTAGAGTTTCAAGCACTCAAGGAAGTCCTCGTAGCAGCCCATTTCCTTCTCCTTCTTGACCTGGCTGAAGATGGGGAGGAACTCATCGATCTTCAGTTTCTTCTCGTTCCTCTTCTTGGTGCCGCCCATTTTCTCGATGAAGGCAAGGGATGGGTTGACGTTCAGGGCGCGAAGGCAATCGCCGAGGTTCACGGCATCGATCTGACCGTTACCTTCGAAGTCGTAGATGGAGAACACGAAGTTCGCTCCTATAAAAGAAGTTTATTATTAATAATAGATAAGTCGGGATCACTGTTGTGCTTTCTCCGCAGCAGTTTTCAAATTATTCCTACTTCATTCTTTCACTGAATCATACTTACTACAAATTTCTTTCGACTAGTTTAAAATATAAATTTTAAACATACAAAAACTGAATATATTATTCAATTATTCCGCCATTTACCTTAATACAAGTATTGGGTCACATCGTCTTTATTAGTAATACCAGCTTTAATTATATTTAAGGCCGTATCCCACGATAAAAAATACGATATTGGCAAGATGACGATAATTCCATTCCAAAGGTGTAACGTTAGATCTATGGAATTACGTTATTTATGCCCAGTTGCACCAACAAGGCTTAAATTTTAGGATAGGTTTAAACAAAAAAAAAACTGTTGTGGCCAGCACAATACCTCTCGCCATTTTCATTTTATGTTGCATAGGGCGCGAGCAGTCATGTGACTTTGTTGGCCTTGGCAAGCAGATATGGGGGCCCGTGTTAGAATGTATTAGAGTAGAATAGAATCATTGAAATTGTTTCTCTTCTTTCATTCTATGAGAAATTTTGTCCTACTATTCTAATATGTTCAAAATTCTTCAAATTCATTGACGGTATTAGCGGTAATTCTTAAGGATATATATGTAATATTAACATACCTATACTTTAAATACATATTTAATTAATAATACAATAATATATATTAAATGTACTCATACCTCCCAGAAAAATCTGACCCTGACATTTTGCATGTATTTGTCAATTACAAAAATTTAAATATCGCAACTGTTTTCTGGGAAACGAGATTTATTACAATAGATTATTCTATATTATTATATACTATATTTCCAAACCTATACGTGATATAATAAAAAAATTAAATGTGTCAGATTGAGAATTTAATTATCTTTATTATTTGTAGTAACAAATTTGCAAAAAAATAATATTTAGAATTTTTTTTTTAGAAACTACCACTTCCGGTTGTCCAATTGTTACCAGAACCTATTCAACTCTTCCCATTACTGTTAGATTGAGGTATCCGTAGTTACACAGCTCTTTAGTCTTATAGAATTTGAGAAATCGTACCTCCAACAACCTACACACGCACAGACAGACATCATCGTAAAAATGTTATAATCGGATTCTAGAGACCTTAAAACGTGCTTATTCATTGAAATCTGGATGAGATTTTTAGCATGAATCCAATACCTCTCTTAGCGAGAGGTAAAAAAATGCATATCGAAATTTTGATAGCAATATATTATAATTCATTTGACATTTCATTTCGATGCAATATTTTCAATTTAAACCAAGCAATAAATTGTCAATACGTTCTATCGTGCGATACGGTCTTATTGTATCCGCAAGGCCTGTACACTCTTCGATTAGAGGATTGTCCCATTATGTCTTGCAAGGTAAGTTTTATTGTGCGCACTGATTTTTTACGAAGTTATTTTTTATTGTCCCAAAATTAAAAGGTCTCGGTAGAAGATAAATCTGGACTAGGAGATGACTCTTAAAATGCCGGTCGAACTATGTATTATCACCCATAATTTGGCCCACAGTTTTCTTAAGTTTTAAATCCATATTTACAATAGTAAAAATAATTTTGTACATTTTTTTTTTACCATTTGAGTAAATTTTATAATTTGTTGAAGATGTAAGCCGGCCGAACTATGTATTACTCTGGGCTCGTATATCTAACATTATTTTTTAAACATCACTTCCTTCTTCATTTTCGTAATTTTCATCGAGTAAATTCGAAATTTCTACAAAACCAAAAAATCTGATGTGGCCAGCACATAACCTCTCGCCGTATATTTTACCTGGCTGTATGCATAAAGCAAAGAATATTTTTATAAATACAAATAATATATTCATATAAATCTATGACGTATAAACTTCTTTGTTATTCAATAATAGCATGTCTCAACATGAAGATATTTTACCATAAATTATGTTACAATAAATTACAAAGTAGAGTTTACCATATATAAATATTAGGCTGGTAACAGCAATTTTCAATTCGAACAACTTTGTTTACTTTCTCTTCATATTCTTCTAGTAAAAACATTAATTTTGGGCGGTCTAAAATGTATATATCTGGATTGTGCATCTATTCTTACATATCTTCTTTTACATTTTATTTTTTCATACATGTTATATCTAAATAACACTAATTCCCTTTAATAAAGTGACGGATAGATTGCACTCCGATTTTGTCAATATTTACAACTTACTTGAGAAGAATTTGATAGCTTTTTCGCAATTCAAAGTTACTCTAGTCTACAGTACTGGTGTACATTGTCCCATAATGTTTGAAACAAATTTAAGTCCTTCAACCTAGACTTGTCATCTCCATAATAGTCACAGATCAAGAACTAAGGGATTCTCCAAGTACATTTTTAATTCATTACTCATTATTTCTGACACTGACATTTATCTGTCAGTTACAAATAATTTAAATTATCAACTATTTTTCATGGCATTCTTTCGGCTGTCAAATTTATTACAACAGATTATTTTATATATTATACTTCTTTTATCTCTAAATCTATGGAATATATAATAAAATATTTAAATGTATCAGATAGAGAATTTAATTTTCTTTAATATTACCACGAAAAATTTTCAAAAAATAATATTTAGAAGATTTTTTTTCAAGAATCTTCTACTTCCGGTTGTCCAATTGTTACCAAAACCTTTTCAGATCTTCCCATGAATGTCCGATTGGGAAATACGTTGTTAAACAAATTTTAAGTCTTATAGTTTTTGAGTAACCGTCCTTCCAACATCCCACACACACACACACACACACACACACACACACACACACACACACACACACACACACACACACACACACATCCACACACACACACACACATACACACAGACATCATCGTAAAAATGTTAAAATAGGATTGTAGGGACCTTAAAACATGCTTATTCAATAAAATCTGGATATGCGATTTTTAGCATGAATGCAATACCTCTCTTAGCGAGAGGTAAAAAACTAATACTCGTATAAATATTCGTAAGCATTGTAAGATGGAATAATTATTAAAATAAAATTGGCGGGAGGTAATGTGCGAGCGTATCAGATTTTTTAAATAAGTACTTTGCACAGAGAGAAGTACATTTGGCACCGTTATTTGAATCTGAGTCACATACCAGATCACAGTTTTAAAATAGCGTCTTTCAATGATCCGAAGTAATAAATTTTCTAAATTTAGACCAACGAAAAATAATCAACATATTTTAATAAGACAGTATTTAGGAAGAATATAATGTAGAAGAACTATTTTTAAAAATATCCAACATAGTAAAATAAAAATAAATTTTTAATTTTAAATCACTTTCATCTTCATTAAAGTGAGTGACCCAAGTATTAAAATGTCAGGTACTGTTTCGTGTCTTCCATTTTCAAATACATCTATATGACCTTTTTTTCACTTATGGCACACAAGGTCACGCAAATTACTTTTGTGATTAATTTTGCACAATTAATTAAATTTTCCATACCCAAGAATGGGTAAAAGTCAATAAGTCATATTTAAAATCCTCACTATTTCACAGAACAATCTCAGAAATAATCGAAAAGTAATCCATGTAATCAATCGGTATTCACAAACATAAACGGTTGGTTAAATTTAACACAGGGCGATGCGGACGCGGACGCCGTGACGTAGGTCGACGCACCATATATGCTCACGGTGCCAAATATAGCGCACACGTAACTTTAAACCACCCATTCACTTAACTTACACTTTTAAAACTTGATTGTTAATTTAATTTTAACACTTTTTACTTACTTTCAACGTCACGGGCGCTGAGATCAGCCTAAGAAAAAGACAGAAAACACAATTAGTATTTTATCAATTTTTAGGTTATGAAGAGTATTTTATGTATGTAACAAGTAACACAAAGGTATATGTTAAGAGTTAATGAACAAGAATAAATTTAAAATAAAGTGATTATTGTAGTGTGTTAAAAGACACCAGGAACAATTAATACAATTAAAGACTTTTTAATCTTGATCTTCCAATACTTGAAGGCTCTCTCATATGCGGGGACAGCAAGTTTGCTTTTACTAAGACAAGGCGGCATGATTGGCAACACAACAAATTGTAGAGTAAACTTACCATTGTGTGATACGGATATTCGGCGGGCTTCTAGTCACCTGGTACTACGGACGAGAAGTGGGGCCCCGAACCAGACCGCGGGCCTGTTTTATATCTGCAGATGGCGCTAGCATCGCAACCCAGCCAGCTATAATGAGCGAGGCAGGACGGGCCCAAAAAGGTGCCCGAAATAACGCACGAGAATAGAGAATAAATGCCTTGGAATCACCAGTACATATTCAAATGAAATAAGTACAATACAATCTTCATAAGTTCATAAACTTACAATAATTAGGGCGAGGATCTTTTGCTTTTATTATTCTTGGACCTACTACAAGAAATATTAATATATTTTGAGTCATATTAAACTATTCAAAACAAATATTTCTTACAAAATAATGTGTTTTCGCATTTCCTACATTTTTCATATAAATAGTATATTACACATTAAGAGGAAGAAGTGTATAATTATTTCCCGAAGAGTAAAATTGTGGCACGAGGCGAAGCCGAGGGCTATAATACAACAAGAGAAAAGACTCACTTCCTTTATGCGATACGTACTATTTTTTCAATCACTTCAATATTTAAAATCAGTAATATTATAAATAACATAAAAATTCCATTAAAATAATTCGAAATGTAATACTATAGTTAGTAGTCTTATTTCTCGGGCTAGGTGCGGAATATTTTTCAGTACGGTTCTTTACTTCCTGTAAAAACAAAAAATATAGTCAGACTTATTTATTAAATGAAAAAGAAATAATATAAGTATTATTTTTAATTTTCGGATCGCAAAATATGTGTAACTCGTAGGAAAGTACGTATATTCTGTCTCCCGTAATTTTCCACTATCGTCTGAAAATCTACTTTTCGTTTTCCTGTATATATTTTTCTGCTCATTACACAAATATACTATTGTAAATCATTACAAATTTCGTGCTTTACAATTTTTGGAATTACGAGTCCCTCAATTTACATGCCTATTCTTATAAAATACTTCAGGAATGGGATACTTTACCATAGTCAAATTTTAATTATCTTAGATAAGAATGCGAAAATATACATAAATTAATGAATATTAGTAAAAGAATTTGTTTAAATATTAATTAGTTGGGAAACTACAAGCGATTGAAGTCAATTAATAATTAGTATGATGTATCATACCCTAAGCAATTTGATTCGCTGCCTGATTTTAAAAGCGAGACTCGCGCGTCTCTTACTCCCGCCCACCGTAAAACCACCAATAGACAAAGATATGAATATAACGATGGCTTAGCGTACATATGTGTTAAGTGCTAATTGAAACATGTTTTAGAAAATAAACTTGAATATTTGGTACCACAATTTAAATATATTGTAAAGTGCGCCACTGACTGAAGAATATTCGGGCGGCGGGTGGAATGTTCCCGAGCGATGACGTAATCCTGGCGACGGAATTAACTCATACGCGGTGAGACGTGTTGATTACACCGATGACCTAAATCTATTGTGCTCGGTATCACTGTGGCGTCGGAGGGTTCCAGAAGGACACTGGGCTGTATAAATACCGCCCGAAGGACAGCGGAGATATAGTCTGATATATAGAAGCAACGAGAAATGAAGTTGGTGATATAAATAAACTGTCTACGAGTTGTTAACATAAATAAATGTAGTTATTATAAATAAATGTAGTGATATAAATATTGTTGAAATAAATAATCTTAGTATTTAAGTATTTAAAAATATTGTTAGTCTTAATTTAATGTTTATAATTATTTAATCATAGTGTTAGTTACTTTTATTATTTTTTTAATATTTATCTTAATTATTTATCATCTAATAAACGTATTATTTTAATTAATAATATTTCTTTGATTTTTTACACTTCACCCATATAAATAAACGTTACAGTATTATAATTTTGCTAATACTGTGTGGCCGGTGGTGCATATGATGTCATCTGATTGTGTATCTATAATTTTGAATAGAACTCTAAAACATTTTTTCTTAGCAACATATGTCTACATGATCCTTTATTTTTTAAATGCCAGTTTCTAAAAATAATATTGGCTAAGGGCCCCTCTCTACCCGCTATAGGCAAAGTCGAGCTTTTTTATTTTCCATTATTGTACTTAACATTTCAACTTCTTGCATTGGAGATACCAAAAATGTCTGACTCAATTCTCTGTAACATTCACCAGTTTTAGTTATTGTGGACTGTACAATTTTCATTTTCAAAATATGGGCCAACCGCATTTTCGTAGTAAACGTCGCAACATACAATGACTTTGGTGGGATGTAGAGGCGCCTAATGATTAAATTTTAGATTTTCAGGCCCCCAATATTGGTTATTTTGCATATTAATATGTGGACTCTGACAAAAATATTTTTGCGGGCGGGCCCCCGAACTTTTAGTTACGCCACTGGTCGTTTAGAAGATCTGTAAGCGTACTGTTTGATACAATGTACAATCAGACAAAATTCACAACACACAATATATAAAATGTTAAAATGTGAATTTTCAACTGTTTAGCGGGAAGCGCTAACAATATAACACACAAAAAAACACCAAGTCACATTTCTTAAAAATCTCGTTGTAAAATCACCTCAATAGAAAAAAATCTGTTGTGACCATCACAATACCTCTCGCCCTTCCCATTGTGGTATTCATAGGTACCGTGAGTATTTTTTAACATGAAACATGGGATTTGTCATATCCATGATTACGACTAGGCATTTGATTGACAGCAATGTATTTGCCTGTCTCATTTAAAATGAAACTTAGGGGATGAACGATGCAACCATTTCCTCTAAAGGTATTCACTATTCTTAAAAATTTTGCTGCACTTGGTGTAGGCCTGTCAGGAAATGAAGCGCGGAACAAGTCCGACATTTGCCTTAAACTTGGATTAAAATTCGAATAATACCACTTAATAATCTGCACCTTGTCTTCCACAGTATAAACTATTGTATTTCAAATTGGTTTTTTGACACTGACAGAGTAGACAAATGTCAAAATTGTCCCCTATGTTTCATTTTAAATGAGACAGGCAAATACATTGCTGTCAATTAAATCGTAGCCATGGATATGACAAATCCCATGTTTCATGTTAAAAAATACTCACGGTATATAAGTATTCTATTTAACATTTCTTGTACACACAAAAAAATCTAATTACATCTAATCTTCATATTTACGTATTTTCTATAATTTTAAATTCATTCTATAAGCAAGTTTTCTCCATTTCTTCTAAATGTTCGTTTTTCCATTAACTGGATTGGCGTTATTTCTGAAGGGGTCATATAATATACCTATAATTTTAAATATATAATTAATAATGCAATAAGAAATATTAAATATCGTTCCCAGAAAAAGCCTGCAGTACTATCTCTGAATTTTTGACACTGATATTAGTGACAATTATCTGTCAATTACACATTTAAATTTCTCAAGTAGTTACCAGGGAGATGTTTGGGCTGTGAGCAGGCTGTGAGATTTATTACAACAGATTATTTTATAGATTATATTTCTATATACATATTTAAATCTATAGAAGATATATTGAAAATTTTAAATGTGTCGGATAGAGAATTTTGTTTTTTAATATTTGTAATTACATACATTTTCATGAAATAATATTTAGAAGATTTTTGTTAAAAACTACTACCTACTTCCGGTTATCCAATTGTTACCAGAACCTATTCAACTCTTCCCATTACTGTTAGATTGACGAATCCGTAGTTACATAGATCTTTAGTCTTATAGAATTTGAGAAATCGTACTCCAACAACCCCACACACACACAGACAGACATTATCGTAAAAATGTTATAATCGGATTCTAGGGACCTTAAAACGTGCTTATTCACTAAAATCTGGGTATGCGATTTTTAGCATGAATCCAATACCTCTCTTAGCGAGAGGTAAAAATAATATAAAAAACATGTTTCATAAGGCCTGTTAACCTACTCGTCCTTTGTAAAACTCATCTTGCGGCTCGTTTTCCAAACTTGGACTCGTACGTTAACAGATTGCAGTATGACACTTGTTTTTTAATGTACCAATACAGGGTGACACTGAAAAACAGGCCACTCATAACTTTTTTATTTATAATTATTTTTTCATTTTCTTGATATATTTGTAAACTAGGCTTAGGGGCTCACAAATCATGGTACTTGGCATGAAGACGGCGCTTCCGCTTTAACCGGAAGTGGCGTTTACTTTCATATTTCAAATGGAACACCATATATATTTTTATAATATGTCATCATCATTACCGAAAGGTACAAAGGAGATTGGCATACCCAGCAATGGGTAATGTGGTGATATATTTATGTAGGTATTTTATTTATTTATATATTTTTATATATTCAACGATATGCTTCAAATGCATTTTTGTTAAAGAAACAAATCACTAAAAGTTAAGAGAAAATTATGAATTATTATTCCGGTAAGCCATGTCAGGTAGACTGTGAGAACAAATTGATCATTTTTTTGCAACAAAGTATAGAATATTACAAAATAACTATTTAAACAATTAACTTAAATATTACTCAATATTGTTCAACTTCTTACGTTTTTATAATTTAATTTTTTATCAAAAGTGCAAGCATATCGTTGTATTCTTAATTTTACGTAGATTCCAAATGTATAAAAATATATATGTTACACCGGAAGAGCTACCATCATCTTAAATACCATGATTTGTGAGCCCATAAGCCTAGTTTACAAATATATAAAAAAAATTTTAAAAAAATTATAAATAAAAAAGTTATTTTGAGTGGCCCGTTTTACAGTGTCACCTGTATATAAAATTATTTCAGCTATGCGAACATAAAAAAATTGTATCCTATTAAACTAACAGTTTGTCGACCACTGGTGAGGACCAGCTACGTCATACGCCAAATACTGAACTTTAAAAATTCATATCTCGCTTATTAAGTAATTTTTTTAATTTGCGTTCGCACTAAAATTCTTTGTTCGTCCTGTACTTCCGAATTTTTTTTGTTTAATTATATATGACCCCATTCCTACTTATTTAATACAGATGATCAGAAATAACTGTTTCATTTGGTTATAAAAAATACTTGAAATTAGTAAGAGTGATTCATAAATTTATTTCCTGTTGTTGAAATTGACATTTGAAAATTTAAAGTTTAATAAATTTACAATAATTGTGGTCTTTATTAGAACATGACACTTTTATTATTTAATATCCTTTAATTTTTTTAACATTACCCACCAGGCTCGTAGCCAGGGGGGCAGAGTGGGCATTTGCCACTTTAGAGAAAACCCTATTTTTTTTAAATACCAGTTTTTATAATATCTATTGTTTTTTAATTTTTTATATATTTTTTATTTAGTGTTTTTGTAAAGAAATTACATTATAGATTGCTCTAACAAAAGTATAATCTCTACTTATAGCGAATTTTATTTTTTCATGTTTAAAATAGCAATGAGCTTTAAGTGAAGTATCACTTCCGGTTGATAGTGTGTAAACAAAATGTAATTTGTTGATCCAATAAAGAAAATTCTGTAATACGAAATTTTGGATTGTTTTGTCTTTTTTCGAAAATCAGTTAAGAGCTCCAAATTAAGTACCACTTCCGGTTTATCATATATAGTCCAAATCTAAAATGTTGTTTCAAATTATATACAAGTTTTAAATACCAAATTTGAGTTGTTTTGTATCATATTTTAATATTTTTTTCAAGAAAATATGTTTAGAGCTTCCAGTAAAGTACCACTTCCGGTGTATCAATTTTAGAAAAAATCTAATACATATGTTGTTCTCAATAATACAAAATTTTAAATACCAAATTTGAAAAGTTTTGGATTATATCATAATATATTTTTCACGAAAATCTGTTCAGAGCTATAAGTAAAGTATAGCTTCCGGTTTATCAATTTTAGCCAAAATATGTTGTTCCCCTTGATATAAAAGTCTTAAATACTAAAATTGAAAAGTTATCGATTATATTTTATTATAGTTCTTCATTAAAAACTGTTATGGGCTTCAAGTCAAGTATCTCTTCCGGATGTCCAATATTACCCAAAATCTAATCTATTCTTTATGTGAATGCAAAAAGCTTAAATACGGAAAGTAGAATTTTTTGGAATTTTGATGAGTTATCGTAGAAAAAAACGTGTTGTGGGGACTCTTAATAGACGATGGGAAATAAGATCGCAGCGCCAAAGTGGAACTAATGTTAACGGGATAATTTGACATTTACTAATTGTATTTATGGATTAAGTGTATAATATTAAGAGATATTACATATGTAAACGTAAATATTATAAACATAATAGATAATACTTGTGTTTATACAATCAATAAAATGTCACGTGTGTAATTTATCCCGTCCACTATAGTTCCGAAAATACCGAAAATACCACCAGATGTCATATTGCTTATTTCCTATCGCCTATTCGTGTTTATTTACTGAAAACTCATCGAATTTTTAGACCAAAAACATTACCTCCCTTACCTACGATTTGGTGGGAGGTATCTCCTCTAAAATTTGAGTTGCCCACTCTAAAATTTTGACCCGTAGATCAATAATATGAAATATTTCTATCACTCAAAATCTTATTAGCTGTCAGGCTCCTAACCAATTTGTATTTATTCTAAAAAATGACATATCAAATAGTACTTCCGCCTTTACCTGACATTATACAAACTATGAAATAAAAAGATCCCCAGAATTGTATTGCCAACTGAAACAGTTATTTCTGATTATTCTGTAAATACTACTATACTATAATACTATTATTTTTGCCAAAGTAATACCTATACATCTCTGGCAATATCATGTATGTAGTACTTTCCTTAATATATAGGATGTTTCCTTTAAAACAACCAGTGTTTTTTTGGGCGAACTAATGACTTTAGAGTAAAATATTATATAGAAAAAATGATCAAGAGTAAGGGGCCAATTTATCAGTAATAACAAACCGAAAATTTAACCAGGATTCTCAAACGGTAGAGCAATTTTTTTTTTAATGTAGAATTATGTAGATTTTTTCTGATTTCAGCGATATAAATATTGTAAAGAATTATATAACAATTATTTCGAGAAAAATGGTATTAAAAATTAGAAATAATATTACAATATTGACATAGACTATGCAATACACAAGTATGGACCTATTACATTTTAATGGGTCTGTGACGTCATCTTAGATGTGCTATCTAGCGGATTTTTGCTGAATCATTGAGTGGGTGACACCATGTTGCCAAATAACGAGGAAATAAAATAAATTTATATCTGTAAAAAATTATGAAAAAAACGACAAAAAAAATAAATATTTTTTTCTGTATTACAAACAGAAATTTATCTGATAAAAAACAATATATATGTTATGTAAAATTTATGTTTAACGAGAGATTTTAATATAGAATTTTAAGCAAATCATTTGACAACTATGCCAGTAACTGTCACTTTCCGATTGTTTTGGTATCATAAGTGCAAATTCGAAGTGCAAATATGCAGGACCTCTTTTATGATTTCATCTGTTCTTCCTCTCTTTAAATTTTTTTTTTTTTTTAAATTGTACATGTTTTTGTGGCCATATTTTAAATTTAAATCACATTTAAATGTTCTTCATCATATCACCCACCTGCAGTAAAAGTCAACTACGCACTATACACATCTCACTTTTATTAATATCTCTCTCTGTTGTCTAGGTTACACTAGTAGTAAAGCCATTTTTATTACATTATTTCTAATTTTTAATACTAGTTTTCTCGAATAATTATTATACAACCCTATACAATATTTATATCATATATATGATAACATTTTCTCTAAAGTCATTCGATAGCCCAAAAAAGATAGTTCCTACAATAATGTAAGTAATATTTTTTTGTGTATTCAGTATTTCCTTCGCTAGTTGAGAACTGAATTTTTTTATTAATAATTAAATTATTTTACAAAGACGATCATTATAGATTTTGTTACAATATTCTAATTAATACTCGTATAATAAAGATAGCAGATAGCTGTACGCCAATTTTTGTTTTATTTTAAAAAAAATATTTTTGTTATATTTAAGTAATTTATATTTGTCTGTTTAATGAACATTTATAAAAAATCTAATTGTAATATGGTCCAAAGTAACCCTACGCTAAAATAGCTTCGGTATCTTATTATTTCCAGGTCTTGTATTCAGTTTCGCTGCCACAATCCGAACATTCGTACTAGTGAACTACATGCTATTTTTAAATTAGTAAATAGTAGCCCAATAATATCTCACATACCTTATGGCTTATTCAAAGCGCACACCTCCGATCTTTCTGTTTGTCTCAAATAAAATTTATAAATAAATCAAGACTGCTCCCATTAACAAGTTACGAGTGTTATTATTTTAGGTAACAGTTACATATCTACAAACATTCGTTAACAGAAACTATTTTATTTATGAAGATTGTTAGGTTATTGCACATTTTCGTTCTTCTTATATGACTGATTAGTTATTGACATTGACCGTGTATTCTTCGTAATAAAATTCCAAAATCTTTTTCCTATATTTTTCTTCTTTTTTTCGTCAGTCTTCGTCGCTTTATCTTCTGTACTTGTTGTAGAAGGTTTAGCACTGTATTCATCTTCTTCAATTTTTGAAGATGATCCACACTTTGAAGATTCAGATCGGTCTGTATCTTCACTATTCAAATTCACATCTTCAAGGTCTTCATCTGATGGAAAATTGTTAAACCTAACCTCACTGTCTTCTTCTAGATTTATGATCTGCAGGACGATTTCTTCACTTTCATTGTCTTCTTCATCTGGGAATACCTTTGGATGGTGTTGAGTGTCAGTGCAGGTTAAGAAATCTGTTATTTCAGATTTGCATTCCACTGGTTTTAAGTTCTTTTCTTCAATTTCTTCAGTTTCTCCTCGGCCGTCGTCAAAATTCAGTCGAACAGAAGTTTCTAAGCATTTTATTTCATCAATGACTTTTTTGATTTGATCTTCTAGATTTGTGTTACTGGTTGGTTGGGTTTTATGAGATTGGCATTTCAGGTTTTGTAATATTGTTCTAAATTCTTGTTTGTAGTTCCTTGTCAAATCTATTAAGTCACTACAATAACATGAATTTATTCGATGTATACTAAAAATAATTCAGGGATTACCTGGTTTCTGGGTCTTTATTTTCTGAGTAGTTTGTTTCGTCTAATATCTTTTGTTGAGATTCGTCTACAATATAATCAAGAATTAATGATTAACATATAAGCATTATACTGACAAAGAAAGATTTGTTAGGGGTTTCCAAGTTTTCTTTTTATTTTTTAATGTTAATGTGTAAATAAAAATATTAGACCCAATTTTGTATTTTCGCCGAAAAAAATCTAATACGCCAGAAGAAAATTATTAGTTTCGACGGCGCGTGTGACGTCATCTACACTAAGAACATACGTTTCTACAGCTGAACATGGCGAAGGCGTAGCTTGCGCGTTCAAACAGCCAGTAGCCAATAGCATTTGCCATTGTTCGTCACCTCACAAACATGGCTGATACTGAATTTTATGCGCTCTATTTAAGGTAGTTGTCACTCGACTGTACCTATTCAAAAACTTGTTCTATGTTCAAAATAAAAATTAAGCTAATGCAGTTTATATTTGTAGTACCTTATATTTTTTAACATTATATTATATACACAAATTGTATAAAAATAGTTAAAAGCTAAATATCAAACACTGTAACAAATAAATTTTCTTTATTTTTCCGTAGAAAAGTTTTTCTTTGAACTGTACCAATCGCACTAACACATGCACAAGCGTCGTATACCAATATACTCATAGCAAAGTATGAATGTTGAAGAATAACTATGGCAACGTCGCGCTTAGACAAAGACAGAGATATTTTAATTTTTAATATTTGGTTTGCGTTGAGAGCTTCAATTTTAATTTTGACATTTGTGTTCAATCGTTTACGATATAAGGCAAGGTTTATTTATGTACATTTATGGTAGCAGTCAACAATGAACCTAAGTTATAATAAGTTACAATTACATTACAAACTTTGAAGGTTTTAAGAGGTATAATTTCCAAAAGCATGATTTAAAAAATTACAAATAGTGAAATTCATTTATATTAATAATACAATATGCGTATGCAGAAAATGGAAGAAAATGAGTTATACAATTTTTATCTGAAAATGTTATCGGTAATAATAAACCACGTGTAAATAAACACGAAAGAGTTTGAAAGAAAATTGTTGAATTCTTAAATAAAAATCGATAATTTAAGTCAAACTTTCAAATTAAATATTGTTTTTTGAAATGTATTTTTTTATTATTTTATATTCACAATACCTTTGTGTTAAAAATACATTAAATAAATATTTATATATCTTCCATTCATATATTTTTTTCAAATTTGGGTTCAAATAAGTTATTTTATTTTTCAGACTATTTATATCATCATTATGGAAGGGTGGAAGAAAATATATTTTGCTTCTATATTTACATTGTTATTAGTAATAATGCCTAGTAATTCATATCTTTTTCTAAACAAACGTTTGAAAAATAGTTTGAATTTTGACGTATTCCCACATTTATTGGTACATTCAGGTGTAAAAGTAATACGATATTTTGAGATATAATACTAATTCTAAATTACAAATCGGAACTGCAAAACAAATTAATATATTTATTTCTTAAAGTAATAAAAGAAGTATCATATTGTTTAAACTTTTCATGCTTTTCACGTAAAATACTCATTTAAAATGCAATTCCTTCGAATGTACGTCTGAAATTCCTAAAACCAAAGAACACCTCTTATTCGCTTATACCAAAGTGGGCATTGCTAACTGACACTCCATCTGGTACGCTTGTACACGGTTGTCAAATATATTTCTACCTATTTATCGTATCTTCAGATTATAATTTTCTAGAGGCAATAAAATGAAATCTGGGTGGTAAATAATTTTCAAATTTTTATATAAAATCCGTTAATTAGTCTTCTATAACATTCTAGTTTTTCGATTAAATGTCGGTTTGGATGTAAAAGTTATAATTTAAAATGTTATGTTTATTTTGCCATTTCCTATTCTTCACGTGTTAAAAAACGGCAAATTTAATTGCAAATATTTCAGCTACCGCGTCGTTAATTGTTTTTAAATTAGGAGAGCAGGTGGATATACTTTAAATTTCAATTAATTCTAGGTATAATGGTACCACGATATAACTACCTTAAATATATTAAAGTTTAATTTTGATTTTTTTTTTTAAACCGTGGACTAGGAAACCCCCATGGGGTCTCATGACTCTCATGGCCGTGTGCCTGAGTCTCTCTGGTCGCAAATTTGGTAACCCGGATTTGATATTGAATTTATATGACACAAAAGTGACCCCTCTCAATGCCAGCAATGAGTGCCCGTGTGATAATGCCTGGCAAACGCCCGCACAGTATGTATATGTCATCATCATTACCGGTATCTTTGTATCTCACTATTATTTATTCCTAAACTTAAAAAAAGACAGCTTCGGGGATAGAAATTTAAGGACGATGCAGTGAAAGATACAATAGGCGTTTTTTATTTAGAGCGGTTACCTGCGACTATATAGTAACCACATTTTATTGATCATTCCGATTACTTGCGGTGACGTCAAAAATGTACGTAGAACTGTTACATGTCAGATTCAGGTTACTATAGCTATCCTTTTCTAGTTTGTGACATTTTTGTCAACGTATTTTGTATTACAACTGTTATAAGTTTATTGTGTGAGGATGTGTAATAATAATCTCAATTTTGGATGGATAACAAACACGTTTATTGGAACACGTTGTTGTATCTCCCACAGGGAGGAGTCAGTCTTACCAACTTCGTCACCAACATGAAGTAGGTTTATTATTATAGAAATATTTATAACATCTCCCTTTCTTTGTGGAAGTAAAGTAATAAGTACATTAAAAACATTAGCTTGAAAATAGCATACAAAAGAATGGAACTAACTAAAACTAAACTATTTTATAAAATAGAAAACGTTTAGGTAAATGCTTACTATTTGACAACGCAGTCTAACACTATAAAAAAATGTACGATGAACAAGATAAATATTTGACAAATGGCAAAAACGTCTATAGTAACCGAGCATATTTTATTCCCACGAGGTTACCGAGTTTACTGCGCGGTTAACCACATGTTACCCGGTTCATGAATGAAAAGCGCCTATTTTCTGATTTCTTTGAATAAAAAAACAATCATATTTCTTTTGATGGCGGTGCTGTCACTTAAATATTGTTGCCTTGTGACAGATATGTCATACTTTGAACGTTAGGCGGAGCGAAGCATCGATTCAAGTATTTTTCCGTACCGACCTTCCCAGAAATGTATGATTAGATCTAGGAAGATGGTGCTAATTTTAAGCCAATTTTTTAAAGTATTAACGAAACATTGTTTAAAAAGAAAATTTTGACTACTATTGTAATTTACCTGATTTTCGCATAGCTGTGTCCACAATATCATAAAGAATATCTTTAACAATTATTTCTGGGTCAGTACTGACAGATCTCGTGCATTTTAAATCATCAGGGATAGCTATAATTATTGAACTCACTTATTTGAATAGTTTTAGATAATAAACTTACGAATATCCAGTTTACTCATGCCAAGTATTTCAAAGTTACTAGCCATTTTGTATGTATAAGAAATACACTATAAAATGATTTAAAAGATTAATATTTCCAAAAACAGTTGATTTGTTTCCCAAAATAAAAATGAATTAATTGTCATTTTCATGGTAATTTTGTCAATTACGTGTCAAAAAATTTTCGTAGAATTATGTGTTTGAAATGACTAAAATTACTCCGTATACTGCTCTTTGTGATATTTTTCGGTGCAGAGAACAAAATCAAAATGAAGTAGAAGCAACTGATGATGAATATGAAGACTTGATTGTGGATCCACCTCCACCTGTCAAAGTGGTGCAAAAAATCAACAATTCTTGCCAAACACAAACCTTAAGAAATTATTGCTTTGAAAAAGTTATCAAAGCACAAAAGAAACATTCAAGTTCAAGTCTTCAGTGGGATTTAAAATTTCAAGATGACAACTTCCAAATTCTACGGCCAGACTATGCTACGTATTTGACAGAAATATCTCATTTGCAAAGCAAACAAAATTATGCGTCCATCGCGGAAAAACCTCAGGAATGTGAAGAAGATTTTACCAGAAAAAGAAAACGTAGAAGATTGTCTCCTTCAAATTTTATGCACAAAATTCTAACGAAAGAACTAAATCCAAAGAAAATTGAATTAAAAGATTCTGTAGAAAATAAAGTTGAAGAAGAAGCACCAAAAGCAGATTCATTAAATGAAGTTACAGTAGAAAATGCTGCAGCACACGATATTTACCCTCCATTGCGATTTAATTATAACGAAAATCAAAATGCACCTCTTCCAGAATTAAATTTCAATCCTACAAGTAGTACTCATCCCAATATACCCCGTTCTGAAACTATGGAACAAAAAGTAAATGCGTTGTACCGAACTTTAAGTAACTTAAAAGAGACATTTCAGAAAAAATACCATTTTGATTGTGATGAAACGCCAGAGAAGTGTCTTTGCCGACATTGTGGTGCTCTCGCCGTTGTAAAAGAATCCCTAAAATCTCCAATGATCTTCGATAGCAATGAAGAATCTGATGACAGACCAATACATCATAAAAGAAAACGCGTAGACGAGAAAGAATATATAAGATTGTCAATAAAATTGAGAACTCTTGAAGAACGTTTGCAAGAATTAGAAGAAATGACTTATATTCAAGGTCCTTTCAAGGGCATGGCTAATACAAATGGCATGACCTTCGACATGTACACTCAATGTTACGGTAAAAGAGCAACATTTGGAAAAACATTTTTTGCCAAGAGAATGTACCCAAAAAACTGTCTTCCTTTTCATTTTCCTTCAAGAAGACTATTCCGAAGGAAAACTTCTAGTCACTCAAGAAAATTTTCCTGGTCGCAAATTCATGACGAAGAGGAAGAAAAAGAAAAAGAAAAAGAAAAGGAGAAAGAAAAAGAAAAACATGAAAGTAGATTTGCCAAGTATAAAAAAACATTTGCAAGACCTAAATTACGTTGTCATGACTACATAAACAAATCAAGGTCAAACGAAAATAATGAGCAAATGCAGTACCCCGCTTGGGAGACGAGTGCACATATACAAGTTGCTGAATTTAAAGAACAAGAACCACAAAAAGAAATGGATGATAATGTTACCGATGATCAAATTGCTGATCTGTTATTACAGTTGAGTAAAAATAAATCCAGAATTTCAGAAGGAAAAGTTGTTCGTTTCGAATTAAACTCCAAAAGTGCTAATCTACAATACGAAAGTGGTGTATTGTATAACAAATCTCTCATTTCTCCTTCTCTTTTAAACACGCTTAAAAATAAAGACAATGCTTCAGGTTTGGTTGATTACAAATTAAACCCTGAATCTGTAGATACAACAATTCTATATGAAAGAAAAGCTTTTTTAAGTAATTCTCGCCAAGACATAACCATAAATTCCAAGAAAACTGACAGCAATGAAAATTCAAACGATACAAGTAATTCAAATATTCCATCTAAGTATTTTTACAAACAAGACGAAAGCAAAACTGACTTTGACTTTTTCTACCTCAAAGAATCAGGAATGCTGGAAAAAATTGTAAATATAGATGCAAGCAAAAAGTCATTTTTACGTTCAGAAATTTATCAGCAACGTCAAAAAATGAACCAAATAATTGTTAATGATTCTGGTACCATATCATCGAAACAATTTGTCAAAACACCACCAAAGGAAACAAAAGATCAATCACCGACGTTTATAACAAAAGAAATACCTGTACAAGAAAAACCAGTAAAAACAAAACCACAAACAAGTAAATACTCACAAGAACAATATCCAAAAATACAATCTTCAACAAATAAATATACAATACATTCCAATATTAAAAAGCAGGACTCAATGAAGAAATACAATACAAAAAATAGTTTAGAAAAAACTGCCACGCCGTTAAAACAAAATCAAGTATCTAAAGAAATAGAACATATGAATAAATTTATCAGCAATATCAAAACCAAAAACATCAATCAGCAAAAAACAAAAGAAATCAGTAAACTCCAGCCCACAAAATTAGCAAAGAAACAAGAAAAAATAAGATCTAAATCAGCTGACATAGACGAAAAATATTTCACAGCCAGCTTTTATTCAAAAGGTGTGACCGATAGACCTGAAACAGATGATATCACAAAGAAACAAATACATACATCACGAAAAACTGCTTTTGAAAATAAAACCAAGAAACCCCCTACTGAAGGTAGTAAATCAAGCACCCCCACCAGAAATAAAAAGGGACTTACTCCACAACTTAGTAATAAATCAACAAATTTGAACAAAAAGGATAATAAGAAGTCCCCTCCAGGTAAAAGCATTTTAAAAGAAGAATATGGTAGACGCCCAAAAAGTCCTGCACAGAAAACTAGACCACAAAGAAACGCTAATAACAATAGACAAAAGAAAAGTTCTCAAGATGTCTGTCAATATTTGAATAAAAATTATACCGAATCCACAGATGACAGTTGTGTAACAGAAACTTCAACAATGTACAATCTAAACGTACAAAGAAGAAGTAAATCTTTTTCCCCTTCGTTTGCCAGCAAAGCAGATAGCCTACGAGTTGGTTACAAGCCAACAGAAAAAACTATAAGTGAGAAAAGAAGAAAATGTAATGTTACTCTCCCAAGTGACAGCAAAAGACCTCGATCGACAAGCAGCCGAAAATCAGACGACCTTGGAGAAGATGTGCCTAAAAATTTTATTGAAATAAATAGACGAAGGTGGTCTTCAAAGAGTTCGAGAAAATCAAAGAATAGACTAGATTTTAAAAAATGCGACAGCGAAAAATCAGATAAAAGTTCGTCAAAATTAGAACAAGAAAGTAGGAGTACTTACAGCAAAGCAACCACTCAAAATGATTCCACAAAAGATGTATCAAAAACATCAGTTAACAGTGTTTCCCAAAGATCATCATTCTTAGCTGTTCTAAAAAAATACTCCAAACAACTTCTATATAGAAAGAAATCTAAATCTATTTTTACACCGTCAAATAAATCCAATATTGACCGCAAGAAAGAAAAGGCGACTGCTGACGGCGACAAATATCACGCACCAATCAAGAAAAACTCAAAAATTCCTCTAATAAAATCAGATAGATCAAGAAAAACGAGCAGATCACCAAGTAGAAATAGAAAATCTAACCATCAACAAGATAAAAATTATATTCCTGACGAACAACTTACATTTAAAGGTGGTCAAAAATTTGATAAAAGTCTTCTCGTCAGACCAAACATGATTGATAGAGGCACTACGTTATCCACTGAAAATCTCACAGAAACAGAAAAAAAAATTAAGTTGTCAATGAAAACATTGATTGTAAATAATATAGACTCTATATCACAAAATGAAGATCAAAATTTAAACAGTGTTTTTATAGTAAGCTCTAATGTCAATCCATTTTGCAATGAAATTCCTGATAAACATAAAAAATCTACACAAAATTTGCCTAAACATTCGAACATATTAAAAAATTTAATCCCAACTTATATTCATAATGATTTCTGCCCAACCAAATATGGAAAAGAAAATAAAAAACCTTCAACCGATTCAGAAATTATGCAGGACTTTAACACAAAAAGTAAACCTACATGTTTTAATTTTTTTAGAAAAAGTACGTATGATGTTGAAAAAATAAATTACCGAGTATCTGTATCACGAAAAAAGGAAGCAGGCGCGGACAAAACATCTTCTGACAAAACATATTCGGAGCTAACATCTTCGGAGTTAACATCTTCGACTTCAAAAACTAAAAAGAAAACATCAACTGCCGGTGAAACAACATTATCATCCTCAGAAAGAGAATCAAGTACAAAAAAGTCTTCGGATGGGTCAAGCCCATATTCAGAATATGGAGAAACTAAAAATTCTACATCCCTATCAAAAGATACAGACTATTATAGTACGAGTAAATACCCAACAAAACATACAGACGATTATAGTAAAAAAGATTCAGATTATTATTCAGAAGTAACATCTCCTTCAGGGCCATTAGTTGGAGTTGGAGGAGCATCTTACAGTTCATATAAAGAAGTTAAATGTACTTGCAAAGCACAAGATCCTGCATTGGGTAAGAAAAAATGCACTGTAGATGAATGCAAAAGGCAAAATTGCGCAAAACTCGCAGCATTTGAAAAACAAATTAGTCAAAATATAGAAGATGTAGCAGAATGCGAAGATTGTACATGTGGAGTTTGCGTAAAATGTAACCTAAAAAGTTGTCCACACACAGCTTCAGAAAAAAAAGAAGAATGTGAAAAGTGTGAATGTTGCAGCTCTAAAAAATGTAATCTAAAAAGCTGTCCACACACAGCTTCAGAAAAAAAAGAAGAATGTGAAAAGTGTGAATGTTGCAGCTCTAAAAAATGTAATCTAAAAAGCTGTCCACACACAGCTTCAGAAAAAAAAGAAGAATGTGAAAAGTGTGAATGTTGCAGCTCTAAAAAATGTAATCTAAAAAGCTGTCCACATACAGCTCCAGAAAAAAAGAAAGAATGTGAAAAGTGTGACTGTTGCAGGTCCAAAAAATGCAAAATGAATGCTTGTCCAAAAAACAAAAACGAGTTTTGGAAATGTACTTGTGATTCACCAGACGGCGCTAAAACTAAATCTGCTGGAGTCACTTTTGCAATTGGTGACACTATTTATGGCATCGGATCTAAAATAACAAATGAATTAAAATCTATGTTGAAATGTGGGTGCCAAGTGAAAGAATTACCAAAACCAGGACTAATAACACCTCCTACACCTGTAGTAATAACACCTCCAAAACCGAAAGAAAAACCACCAACAATAACTGAAGAAGAATATCCAACGTATGAAGAAACATCCAAGTCCATTGAAGAAACATCCAAGTACATTGAAGAAACATCCAAGCACATTGAAGAAACCTCTGCCACGAAACCAACTACCAAAACGACATCTTCAACAGAATCAATATCAGAAACAACCACATCAAAAATACTTGAAGGAACTACAACTTTAGAATCTGAAGAAGAATCATATCTTTACAGCACGGGTAGTTGTGACTGTTTTTTAACTTCTAGTAAACCCAAATGTCAAAAATGTGTAGGAAAGAGACAAAAATTACATTATTTCTCAGAAGAAGACGAAACAGAAATACAACAATCGAAAATGGGATCCATGACCGAATCACGAACTACGAAAAGGTTAATGTCTTTTGAAGAATCTCAAGATTTTCGAGCAGAAAGACAAGATGCGAGAAGAAGTTCTTCTACTAATTCTTATTACAGTGAAACAGACACAAAAAAATACGCAAAATCTACTTTATATGATACATCGTATCCAAGTAAGTCTTCGCCAGAATATTATGAAGAATCGTCGAAATCGCGAACTAAACCAGGAACATTATCATCATCATATCCAGAAACATCTTCAAGTCCTCATAAGTCGTCTTC